>CM077148.1:80332897-80932897 GCA_039583875.1 Platanthera guangdongensis
CCAAAAAGGAACAGATGGAGTTTATAGAAGAACTCCGCTGAATAAGAAGGGGTCGTCAACAGGAGAAGAGAAAGAAGAAGAAGAAATAGAAAGAGGAATAAAAGAAGGTGAAAAAGAGGTTTCATTAACGATAATTTCACAAAGAGAAAGAGAATCTTGGGAAATTTTGGGAGGAGGGGGGGGCAGAAAGAACTAAAGAGAAGTATCTAAAATAAAAGAAGAAGATTCGCTAAAACTAGGAAAATTTGGAACAGTGGAAGTTGAAATTAAAATGGAATCAAAAACGTCTTCATAAGAAGAAATAAGAGACGTCTCGTCATCCTCAACGGGTAAGAAGCATGCCGGAATATCCATAGAGGTGTCATCCAAAGGAGGAAGGAAACAATCTGGAATATCCAAATAGTTATCCTCCTCGAGAGGAAAAAGGTACGCCGGGATATCCGGTGACTCATTACATGAAGAAATTGGAGGAGACGGAGAAGAAGACGAAGAAACGAAGCGACCTCATGAGAAAATAATCGATAATGGTCTTTAAATGCGAATTAATATTATCAATAGAAGTTTGCAATTCAAAATACCCATTATCGATTGAATTAAAATTTAGAGGCGCGGCGCTTTGCGGGGCAAAATCATAAGAAAAATAAGACGGGTTCCCCATCTCCCAAGTAGGAAAAAAATTGGAGTAAGGGTCAAATTGGCCACTTTGACCAGCTCCAGAAAAATTGAAATCAAAAGATGGAGGAATTCCCGAAAGACATCAGAATAAAAGTGGTCAAGCGACCCGCAAAAATTACAAATGCGCCAAAATAAGACGATTCCATAAAGAAAAACTGTTACCAAAAAGAAAGCGAAAAATAATTTTTTATTTTTTTTTTTTGCAAGCTTGGAAAAGAAAGAAAGAAAAAAGAAATTGAAAGCTTGAAAAGAAAGAAAAAGAGGAAAGAAAAGGAAATTTTTTTTGTTTTGTTTTTTTGTGAAAGATAGACTTTTTTTACGGCTTGGCTCTCGAACTTCCCGAGGACTACCCGATGAAGGGTTCGCCCGGTACTAGGTAAAATGGTGGCGCTTAAAGCCCCTTACCCTTTTCGAGAGATTTTAGGTGGGGTAGAAATTAAAATGAGGTGGGTTGATTATAAAAAAAATTTAAATATATAAATTATAATTTTTTTGATTTTTGGAGAAGTAATAGCGCAAGCGTTTTCAAAATATTGACGAAGAAAGCTCCCCGGCAACGGCGCCAAAAACTTGGTGGGCCAAAACCCGAACAGGCAAGTGTACCTGTCGAATCGTAGTACCAAGGTCGTATTTAAACACGGGGCTGTCAATTACTTCTACTCACGCTCTAACTATTATCCTATTGGAAGAAAGTGGGTTTTGAGAATTTTAAAATCAAACTGAAACGAAATCTGAAACGGAACTATGGATTAAAAGATAGCACTTGATCGATGATTCACCATGAAAAGAGATAGGAGAAATAAAAATAATATTTTATAATTGCAACTTAACTCGACCGTGACGGATCCGAAAATAAGACAAAATCTCGCTAGAGCATTAAGTCTCCTAACTTATAGACGCTTTGATCGAAATCTCTTTACAAATCAAAGGGGCCTAAAGTTGCATTATCGAGGTGATCCGCACTATTGGATTTGACTCCAATCCGGAGGATTTACGTCGTCCTATCTCTAGGATTGCGTTCAACTCCTTCCCTCTTTGAGTGATCTTTCAAATCAATGAGTCTCTCGACTATTATGAAATAAGATCAAAGGCCTACTACCGTATACCGGAAATACGGAGTCGGCTCGAAATAAATCAAAGAGGGATCGAGCGAAAGTTAGCAAAAATAAAATTACGAAGTACAAATAATTCCTATCTCAAATCATGGATCCTCATGATCAAATGCTAAAAGAAGATTAGCTACGCATAGTTAAGAAAGAAAGCACGGAAAGATAAGAGAAATTCATTTCCATTGATATATAAAAACGGAGAAGTACAAAATAATAAGGAGACAAGATTATGCTACCTAAGAAAAGATTACACTATCAAAAGCAAAGTTACACTAATAAAGACTTAACAACATGTAAGAAAGCACTCTCTTGAACTAGTACTTCACTTGCTCTCCCAAAATCCAACTCTCCAAAGCATGAGACCATGGTGCCTTTTATAGATGAGGAGGGAAGATTCTAGATGGGAATGAAGAGAAGGAGGCAAGGGGGGTGGCCGGCCATGTGTAGGGGAGAGTGCATGCATGGCATTTAATTAGGTGGAGAGAATTCATGCATGATATTAAATGAAGGAAGAGGGAGAAGATACATTCATGCATATAAATTTAAAAGAAAACAAATAAAATAAAGAGAGTAAATAAGGGGGAATGGATGATAATAAAGAGTGGAGAAAAAAATAATAAAAAGGAGAGAGAGGAGGGATGGATGTAGAATAATAAAAACAAGAAATAAAAGAGGGGGGAGGAATGTGGAGGGGGCCGGCCAAGTAAGAAAAAATGAATGCATGCATGCAATAAATGGAAGGGAGAGAGAGAGAGAACATGCATGTATGACATGAAAGGTGGTCGGCCATGTAGAGGGATTCATGCATTTGGAAATTAATGAGGAGGGGAGAGAGAGGGAGCATGAGGTGGATTAAATAAAGGAAAAAAAAGAAATAAAAGAGGGAGAGAAAGAGGGGTGGCCGGCCATATGCTTGGATGAAGTGGATGAATGCAATAAATGATGAGGGAGGGGGGAAAATGAGTGGCCGGCCATGTAAGGATGAAGTGGGCTGCACTATGTGGGCTTGGGAAGCTTGAAGAGGGGCTGAATGCACCATATGGGCTTCAAGGAAAAGGCCCGGGCTGCTCCAAACTTCAAGGGCTGCATGTAGGGGGCTGCATGGTTGCATCATGTAGCATGGACCTACAAGAAAATAAAGCATAATAACATTAGTCATATAACAAAACATAACACAAATAAGTAACATAATATTAGTTGTTAAAACTAAACTAAACATACCAAACATAACATACTATTAATTAATTATATTCATAACAAAACACTAGTAAACATAAAACATAAGACCTATACTAAAACTATAGATTTTTATATCAAAACATAATAAAATAAAATTGCAACATAATGAGCAAATAAAACTAATAATAAAACTAGGAATTATAATATCCTAACACAACAAGACTTTAAGGAGAAGTAAAACAAAACATGCATAAAAATACTTGAAACATATAATTAAACTAGGATTTTTGCATACTAAACTATCCCAAAAACGATGACTAAAATAATTCATCAGATATTCCTCCTCTTCCTCTTTCTCGGCCTCTGTCCCTCCCTCGGCCAATTGACATTTCTTGCTGTGGCGTAGGTCGGGGAGGTCTATGACCGTACCCCAACCGTTGCTGGTGAAATATTCCTGGTCCTCCCAATTGGTTCCTTCCTCCCTCGGGAAATCCTCTCCCCTGCCCTGTGGTCAGGCCCTCCTGCTGCTTCCATCCCAACTCCTGGCGTGCCAGGGCCCTCGACTCTTCCCTTCTCCTCACCTCCTACTGTCTCCCTCCAGAATTCCTCATCTCCACCTCCGTCAGTCTCGCCAGTGTCTTAAAAAGGCTGGATTCGCCGCCTCCATAGCTATTTCCTTTGCGGCCTACTCCATTAGTCCTTCGAACGACAGCGGCGCCTTCCGAGTGAGGCTCATCTTGAAGAAGCCTTCCCGTAGCCCCACGGTAAGGCCATCTGGAGGGTGAATCCAGGCACCTCCTGGATGTCTAGGATCTCCTCCTGGAACTTGTCTATGTACTGAGCTAAGGACTCATCCGCCCTCTGCTTAATTAAGAAGATAGACTCCGGGTTCTTCTTCCTCTTCTTCGAAGTTGAGAAACATAACTGGAAACTCCTACTCAGGTCTTCAAAGCAGTATATTGAGCCTGTCGTGAGCTGGTGAAACCAGTCCCTAGCCTTGTCATTTAGAGTGATGGCAAAAAGACGACATTTAAACGCGTCCGTCATGGGCCTGATCGAAACCGCATCCTCAAACCACTACAAGTGATGAAGGGGATCATCTTTCCCCACATAGTAGTTCATCTCGGGTTCCCGGAACCACTCCAGGACGGAGCCGATAGGATCATAAAAAAAATCAACTCGCCACGGTCTTACTACTGCCCCTACTCGCGCGATTACCTCCCCCGGCGAGACGACGCTCGTCGGGCTGGGGAACAACTCCCTTCCAGCCATGTATTGCCCGGCTCCATCCACCATCACTTCCTTTCCCGGTCACCTTCCCGGGGCGTCTTCTCCCACTCGCACCGAGACGAGCTCCTCTTGCGGCACGAGAGCGGGTACCTGAGGTAGCAGGGTTGAACAGTCTCCCTATCGCGATATCCCTTGCAGCAGATCCATGATACCTTTAATTGACGCCATGAACTATTCTCTTCCAACAAATCCTCCCAGGCTATCAGACCCCTCTCCTTCTCCTTCTCCCTGGCCTCTCGTCATGTGGTGGCTCTAGATTCTTCTCTAAGGGCTGCGGTCCACGCTCACTGCACCAAAAATGTTGGAACCAGCTTTCTGATCCCGCCTAGAGTTCGGACATGAGGTTGCAGCCCACACCTACTCTTCTTGAACGACCCACCTGACGAGAGCTGCACGCCTAGAAACAGATCGAGGAGTATCAGCTCGGAGTTCCCACCTCTTACCCGAAAGAAACTGAAGTCCTTCCCCTCGCTAGCCAATTGCTGAGCTAAGTGCCTGTGAGGAAGTATACAAAAGGGTTCAACAACCATTCTAGGTACCTTATTGGTCTATTTATAGGCCTCTGAGTCTGATCTGCAAATATCCATATTGAACCGACCTGAAATTACCAAAATACCCTGGATTGGGCCTGCAAACAGCCAAACTCCGCTGTCCTGAAGAGTTATATGCAAACCATTAGGGGTAGAAGTGTAAAATTACCTTGGGTAGAAGAGTAAAATCCCCCTTCGGGGTAAAAGGGTAAAAATAGATTTCCTCTCAGGCGGAGAGTGGAGGAAGTGACTTGCGGGCGAGACGGTCCCACTTGTCCGTCTTGCCGGCCTCTCGCCTTTTAAGGCCAGCTCGTGCCCCAAAGGACGTCTCGCCTACCGCAGAGAACCCCTCGTCTCGCTACATGCGAGTGGGCTACCCGGTCCCACGCGCCAACCAAGTTCCTCTCGCCATCCTCTCTGGTCACAACTGCGGGAAAGACCTTCCGCGAGCCCTAGGTTGTACAGGGAACCACTATAAAGTTCTTGTGTCGTCTGGTTGCCCTTTTTCTTTTTGCTCTTGCTGTGCATGTGATAGATTAGTTTAGTTCTGCTGTGGCTGTGTTGGGTTAAGATATATTAGGCTGCTCCTTTGCTTACTGTGTATATTAGTTTCTTTACTCTGATAATTTTATAAACAGCAAATAGTGTTCAGATACTCTATTCACCCCCTAGAGTATATCAGGTCTAACCCTCACTTTCAATAGTTATCAGAGCAGGTTCCTTTGGCTGTACAAGCTAACCCTTGAGCCAAAAGATCTAGTGTTAGATCTAATCTTTTATTTTCCTTAGATTTATTTTCACATCATGGCACAGAATAAGGATTATGCAAGCACCAGAACTCCAGTGTGCAACTTGAATAAGTTTGCTATCTGGAAGGCAAGAATTAAGCTTTATATGAATTCCATTGATGAGGACATCTACAATTCAATTTTAATACGTCCTCCTCAACAAACTGCATCTACTTCAACATCAAGCACACATATTGTTCCAACACCTGAGTGGACAGATTCTCAGAAGAAGGCCAAGATTGCTGATGCAAAGGCCATGAATCTTCTGGCTCATACTATGTCTGATGACATCTTCCAGAAAGTGGCTGAATGCACATCAGCCAAGGCTATTTGGGACTCTCTTAACCAGATGGTAGCTGGTTCTACTGATGAGAGGAAAGATAGAATATCAACTCTCATTTCCCAATATGAGAACTTCAAGAAGGATGAGTCAGAATCTGTTGCTGACTTATACAACAGATTAAGCTCAATAATCAGTGATCTGAAGACTTGACAAAGACATCACTCTTACTGAAGTGAATTATAAGATCCTCATGTGCTTCCCAAGCTCATGGGATTCCAGGATCTGGCCAATCAAGGAGGCCATCAGTTTAAATGATATTTCCACAGAATCTCTATTAGGAAAGCTCAAGTATTATGAGTAGCTGATAAAGTCTAGAGAAGCTGCAGAACAAAGGACTCCTCCTCCAGCAAGAAAGGACCAAAATATAGCATTCAAGGCTGCTGAAGAGACAGAAGCTTCAACAGTTAATGAAGAACTAATGTATCTCCTTGCCAAAGATTCTACAAAATGGCAAGAAAAGACTTCAGGAGAAAATCATCCTGACAGAATGATAAGCCCAGGTATGATAAAACTCCTACTAAAGAAGTAATATGTTTTGGTTGTAGGAAACCTGGACACATCATCTCAGAGTGTCCAGAGAATCAGAAGAAAGAAAGAAGAAGAGAGGACTCTAGAAGACAACCATACAGCAGGCCTTCCTCCAGCAAACAGAAAAGAAAGGAGAAGGGCTTTGTTGCTGATACCTGGAGTGATACAGAAGATGAATCCACATCTTCCAGTTCCAGTGAAGTGGAAGAAGAGGCAAAGGCCAGAGAAGTTTGCCTCATGGCCATCAATGTCTCATGACCATCAATGCCTCTAGCAACCCATCAAATGATGAAGAAGAATCTGATAATGAAGAAGCTTCAGAATTAGAAGCTGATCAGGTACTATTATCATTTGATTATAATTATGATAGTTTCAAAACTGAATTTAAAACCATGTGTATTGATTTAATTAACTCTGAAAAGGAAATCAAATTACTTAGAGAAAGACTCATTAATCAAGAAAATGTGATTTCTGAAAACACTAAATTAAAAGATGAACTAATCCTAGCTAATGAACAAATTATTTCTTTAAAAACGAAGTTATGTGAGGCTAAGCAACTTGAAGATTCTCTCAATGGGAGAAGCCTTAAGCAGATGGACATCACAAGTACAATCAATGCCAGACTGAATGTGCCTAGTTCGTCAAACTCCGATCGACGATATATGAACGCAAATATTAGCTATAATAATTCGTCTTACTACAAACGACGAACTCTGTATGGTTTGTCGAGCGGAGATCGACGAACCTGGGGCACAGAAAATGAATATCTTCATTCTCTGAGGAGAGATCGACGATCTTATCCCATTTCGTCGAACTCCGTTCGATGAACTCACAACTTTTCGTCGAACCCAGTCAGACTTAATAAAAATCATAATTTTAACAAAAACTTAAATCAACCTAGAAAACCTTTTAATCCACTTGCTGGTTGGATTATTCCACCTAGAAGATTTCACCCCTTAGGATATAAAAGCCAACCTGAATGTTCATATATTTCCAACTTTTCTTATGAAAAGAGACAAGGACCCAAGGTGACCTGGGTCAAGAACATCTAACTTATTTCCTTGCAGGTGAAGAACTATCCTATTACTCAAAATAAGTGGTATCTGGATAGTGGTGCTCAAAGTACATGTCTGGTTGCAAGGACAGCCTGATCAATTTCAAGGAAAAGATGGGTCCAAAAGTGACCTTTGGGGATTCTAGCTTTGGACAAACTAAAGGCTATGAAGACTTCAACAGTGGAGCTGTCACATTCAAAAAAGTGGCATATGTGAATGGTCTCAAACATAACCTAATATCCATAAGTCAGTTATGTTATGCAGGTTATCAAGTTTGCTTTACTAATTCCAAATGTGTTATTTCTTCAAATAATCAAATTGTTTTAACAGGTTGTAGACAAGAGAATATATACCTAGTAAACTTTAACTCTGCTAATTCAGAACTATGCTTATCCAATCAAGTTAGTAATAACAATATTCTTTAGCATAAGAGACTAGATCATGTTAATCTTAAGAACATCTCTAAGCTATCTAGGGACAACCTTGTCAGAGGATTGCCTTCTGGTCACTACAAGAAGGAAAGCTTATGCAAGACATGTCAAGATGGCAAGCAAACTAAAAATAGTTTTAAGTCAATTAATAAGAGTGACTCACCTAAGATTCTGTACTTGCTATATATAGATCTCTTTGGACCCATTGATGTACAAAGCTTAGGAGGGAAGTCTTACACTCTAGCCATTTTAGATGACTTCTCTAGATTCTCTTGGGTATTCTTCTTGAGACACAAGTCAGATAACTTCAAAGTCCTTACAGATTTTCTTAAGGGCATAAGGATTGAGTATTCTACTCCAGTTGCATTGATCAAAAGTTATCATGGTACTGAGTTTGAATCTCTTCCCATGCAACGATTCTGTGAGGAGGAAGGTATCAGGCATTGTTTCTCTGCTCCTAGAACTCCTCAATAAAATGGGGTAGCAGAAAGGAAAAACATAACCCTCATTTAATCTGCAGGAACATTGCTTGTAGATGCAAACATGCCCCTATCCTTTTGGGCAGAGGCTGTGAGAACAGTAAACTATGTGCTGAATAGAAGTTTGATTCAAAAACTTAAGGGTAAGACCCCCTATGAATTACTCAAAGGGAAGAAACCTAAAATTTAATACTTTAGAAGTTTTGGGTGTAGATGTTTCATTCAGAACAATACTAAGAAACACATTAGAAAATTTGAAGCCAAATCTACAAAGGGAATTTTTCTAGGATATTCCCAAGTTTGCAAGGCTTATAGGGTTTTCAATAAATCATCATTAAAAATGGAAGAGTTTGTACATATTTCTTTTGATGAAGCTGACATGTATTACAAGGAGAAGGACTCTTCTACCTCAGATCTTTTGCAGGTACCTCACTTGTGTGAGAAATTGGAATAATTAAACCTTACTCAAAAGGTCATATCTTATTCTCCTCCACAAGATGATGAAGACAGTGAAGATTAACTTTTAGAAGTGGCTGAACCTACTCCAACAGCAGACACTATTCCACAAGAGGAATTAACTCCAAATATTGTTGCTGAACCAACTCCACCCACTGACTTTATCACACTAAGGGATCACCATACATCTCAAGTGATTGGAGATATATCAGTAGGTGTACAGATAAGTCATCAACTCAACCAAGATATGATGCATGACTTTTTCCTCTCTCAAGTTGAGCCTCAATCCATAAAATATGTTGAGCAAGATCCCCACTGGATCATTGCAATGTAAGAGGAACTCAATTAATTAGAGAGATGCAGAGTTTGGGATTTAGTTCCAAGACCCAAAGACTATGTTGGAACACCATATTACTAATTTGGGTCAGGATCACTATGTCTTTAGGAAACCTGTTTTTGACCTCATTGTATAGATCTAAAGGTCAATTAGAATTGAGTCTAAGGGTTAGTGGTTAGGTTTGGAAGCTTCCCTCAAGACCAAGGTTTTTTTGTTTGGAGACTAAGTCATTTCATCGAGCTCAGTACGACGAATCGTCGAACTGCAATCGACGATCGTTGAGCTCACTTCGACGGGTCATCGAACTCCATTCGACGATCGCTGAGCTCAAATTCAACAAATCGTCGAACTCCATTCGACGATCTTCGAGCTCAGTTCGACGATCTTGACTCCAGTATTGATTCTCTATCTCTGAGCTCAGTTCGACGATAGTTGAGCTCAGATCGACGATCTCTGTTGCTGTCTAAGTCCAAATCACTGAGCTCAGTTCGACGATAGTGGAGCTCAGTTCGACGTTTTTCTGAAGAGTTAAATGATTTTCTAGATTCAAATTCAGAACAGTTAAGGAGTTATTGTCAGCAATTAATTCAGAAGATTTTGTAGCCGTTTTCATTTATTCTGCACCAAGTTTCAAGGAATTATCAAGGAATGTTTCTTTGGACTTTCCCCCAGAAGACAATTGCAATTAAGGAAGTCATTTAATGACAGGCTAACGGCTATTCTTGACATAGGATCATTTTCTATTCAGAACAAAAGAAAAAAAGACAAGATTTTTGAATCTCTCATAACAAGAAAAAGAAGAACAAGAGAGTGCACAAGAAGAAGAAGGAAAAAGATATTCTTTGCTACAACTCTTCTCTGCAACAACAGCTTTCTCAACCACAATCACTCAAGAGAAAAAAGAAAGAAAGCTGTAGACATTCTCTGTCTCAAGATTCTCACAAGAACACCATCATCAAAATGAGATCAACAAATCTGAAATCTTCAGATCTCTTTTGATTCAAGTGTTCAAGGCCATCATCATTCAAGACTCCAGACACCTCACATTTCAGCTATTGCTGAAATCATAAATTGCTAGAGTTTAATTTTCTGAAGGCCTATCACCCTACAACAAAGCTTCATTTCCTGATCAACTACAGATCTCAGGGGGAGCTTTGACAACATCATATCCACTTAGTCTTCTCAGATGCTCTGAGAAAGAGAATACTTCCATCACTCTCTCATCCCCATCTCTGTAAAGGGTTTTTCAAACTCCCTTCAAAAATTTGTGCTTGGTTTTTGAGCACCTTATCAAAAGCTCATTGGTGACAAGACACCTGATCAAAAAATCTGATTTGGTTTTTGAGCACCTTATCAAAAGCTCATTGGTACCCAGGATACCTGATCAACTCATCCTGCAGTGGATTCCTACCTAGGGTGGTAGAACAGTGGATGTACCCAAGTTTAGGGGAACCACTTTAGCTCCTTGTGTCTTCTGGTTGCTTGTCTTTATTTTTTGTTTCTGGGTGTGATTGGTTTGTGATATGTGATTAGCTTCTTTTGTAGATTGTGATTAGATAGCTGCTGTGTTTAGATTTACTATTTGCTTCCCTGTTCACTCAAATTACAACAACTGTTGTAAAAAGTTTTGAAGCACCATACTCTATTCACCCTCCTATAGAGTATATCAGATCTAGCTTGCACTTTCAATTGGTATCAGAGGGAGGTTGGTTAAATATACCACATCTCAGTGGTTGCACAGGCTAACACCTGGACCCCAAGATCCCTAGTTAGATCTGCTTGTTTTGATTTTGTTATTAGATTATTTCTTCACAAATCATGGCCCAAAACAAAGTTTATGCTAGCACCAAACCTCTAGTGTGCAATCTGTCTAAGTTTGCACTTTGGAAAGCAAGGATTAGACTCTACATGAATTCTATTGACGAGGACATTTTTAATTCTGTTTTGACAGTTTGTCCAAGACCTCCAGAGAACACAAGCACAAATGCTGTTCCACCTCCGTCAGGAACAGATGCTGATATCAAGAAGTGGAAGGTAGCAGATGCAAAGGCTATGAATATCTTAGCCCAGACTATGTCTGATGACATTTTTCAAAAGGTGGCTGAATGTAATTCAACAAAGGAAATCTGGGATAAGCTGTCTGAAATAGTCTCAGGATCAGTTGATGAAAGAAAGGACAGGAGATCCCACCTCATATCCCAATATGAGAATTTCAAGAAAAGAGAAGCTGAGCCAGTAGATGAAATGTATAACAGGCTCAGTCTGATAGTCAATGAACTCAAGACTTTGGATAAAGAGATCTCACTGACTGAACTAAATGATAAAATCCTAATGTGCTTCCCAAGCACTTGGGATTCAAGAATCTGGCCAATCAAGGATGCCAGAAGTCTGAATGAGATCACCACAGAAGCTCTCTTGGGCAAGCTCAAATCTTATGAGCTGCTCATTAAGAACAGAGAAGAAGAGCAGAAGGCTGCCTCACCAGCCACAAGAAAAGAAAAGACAATAGCTTTTAAAGCCACTAAAGATCAGCCTGAAGATAAAATCTCAGGCAATGATGAGCTGCTTAGTCTATTGGCCAAAAGATTTTACAAGATGGCCAGAAAGGACTTCAAAAAGAGATCATACAAAGAGCATGATAAGCCAAGGTATGATAAGTCAAATAATAAAGAAATTGTTTGCTTTGGTTGCAGGAAACCAGGGCACATTGTACCTGACTGTCCAGAGAACAAAAACAAGGACAGAAGGGACAAGAAGGAAAGAAGAAGAGATAAGGACTTCAATAAGAATGGCAATGGCAAACCCTCCTCAAGCAAGAAGAAACACACAAGGAAGAGATTTGTTGCTGAATCCTGGAGTGAAACTGAAGAAGAATCAGAAGCTTCATCCAGCTCCAGTGATGATAAAGATGATGCTGAAGAGAAGGAGTTCTGCATGATGGCAATCAATGCCTCTCAACATAATTCAGATGAAGAAGAGTCAGAGTCAGACTCAGAGACTCAACTTGAAGATGATCAGGTAATTAGTTTTTTTTGATTTCAATTCTGAGGACTTTAAATCTGAATTTAAAGCATTATGTTTAGACTTACTAAAATCTGAGAAGGAAATAATTTCTCTCAGAAATCAATTATCTGAACATAGTATCTTAAAGTCAGAAAACCTCAAACTCTCTGAGGAGTTGGAGTGTTGTAGGGAGCATATAACTTCACTGAAAGGTGAGCTATCAGAGGCCAAGAAGCTTGAAGAATCCCTTAATGGGAGAATATCAAGCGGATGGACATCACTAGCACAGTGAACTCCAGACTCAATAGTACACTGGGCTTGGGTGCTTCATCCATCCAACCTATAGTTCTAATAACCCCAATTAAGTTTATTTTTGATAAAGGGAAGGGAGTTGTAGAGGTAGCTAGGAAGAACTCTGATCTGCCTAAGAAAACCAAGTTCCAGCAGAAATCATCGAACGGAGCTCGACGATCGCCGAACGCAGATCGATGATCTCAGGCAAATCGTCGAACTCAGGTCGACGTTCTCTAATTCCTGAACTTTGCTACAGTCGACCATCGAACGGAGCTTGATGATCTGACCCAAGATCATCGAACGCAGCTCCACGATCGTCGAACAGAGATCAGAGCTTTGGAAATTCTTTCAAGGGCAAATCAAAATCCAATCCTAGGGGTCCTTCATCCCAAAGCTTTAACCCTTATACTAAATGTATAATACCTCCAAGGAGATATCATCCTGAAGGTTATAAGAGTCAACATGAGATGTCTTATATTTCTGAATTTAAAGGTTATCAACCTAGGCCCAAGGTACACTGGGTCAAAAACAAGTGAATTATTTTATGTGCAGGTGAAGACCTATCCAACATCAAACCAACAATGGTATCTGGATAGTGGGTGCTCAAAGCACATGACAGGAAACAAGGACAACCTCACATCCTTTAAAGCCAATCTTGGACCCAAAGTCATATTTGGTGATTCAAACTTTGGACAAACTAAAGGATATGGTACAGTCCAAATTGGGACAGTGACATTCAAGAAGGTAGCCTATGTGGAAGGACTGAAGCACAATTTGATCAGCATCAGTCAGCTATGTGATGAAGGCTACCAGGTGACTTTCAGAAAAGCCTTATGCAAGATCAAGTCAGAGGACAACACAACTGTGTTGACAGGTAAAAGGAAAGGTAACATCTATTTTGTAGATTTTCTTTCAACAGATGTAGACATTTGCCTGTTTAATTCTGTTTGTAGACCTAATGTTTTATGACATAAGAGACTAGGACATTTAAACCTTAGAACCATTGCTATGCTATTCAAGGACAACCTTGTTTGAGGACTACCTTCTGGACCCTACAAGATGGAAGGACTCTGCAGGGCTTGTCAATTAGGCAAGCAAACTAAAAATAGTTTCAAGTCACTTAATAAGAGTGATTCACCTAGGATTTTGTATCTGTTACACATGGATCTTTTTGGACCCATTACAGTACAAAGCTTAGGAGGGAAATCTTACACTTTAGTAGTTGTAGATGACTTCTCTAGATTCACATGAGTGTTCTTTCTGAGGAAGAAGTCTGATAACTTTAAGTGTTTGACAGAGTTTCTCAAATGTATACAGATTGAGTTCAATACTCACATTGCCCTGATCAGAAGTGATCATAGGACAGAGTTTGATTCTCTTCTTATGCAAGAGTTCTGTCAGAGTGAGGGGATCAGACATACTTTATCAGCTCCTAGAACTCCTCAACAAAATGGGGTAGCTGAAAGGAAAAATAGAACCCTTATTGAATCTGCCACTACATTGTTGTCAGATGCTCACCTTCCTCTATCTTTTTGGGCAGAGGCAGTGAACACCTCCAACTATGTGCTGAAAAGAAGTTTAATACATAAACTAAAGTGCAAGACTCCCTATGAATTACTCAAAGGGAAGAAACCTAAAGTTGATTATTTTAGAAATTTTGGTTGTATTTGTTATATACACAATAATGACAAGAGATATTTAGCAAAATTTCAAGCTAAAGCTGATGAAGGAGTGTTTCTGGGATACTCCATGATCAGTAAGGCTTATAGGGTTTATAATAAATCATCTCTTAAAATTGAAGAATCTGTTCACATATCATTTGATGAAACTAACATGTCTTTCAAGGAGAAGAATACTTCTACCATAGAGCCTTTGCAGGTACATTCTCTTGATGAAGACTTGAACAGGATAAAAATTACTCAAAAAGAGGAAAGCAGTGAAGATGAAGAAAGCATTCAACATATTGAAGAGAAACAACTTGAAGAGCTAGTTGTTGTACCACAAGAGGAAACAACAACATAGGTTGGTGAACAATCAACACCCCCTGTTGATTTTGTAACATCAAGAGACCATCCAATTTCCAAGTAATTGGAGACATCTCAGCTGGTGTGCAAATCAGAAATCAGGTCAACCAAAACCTGTTGCACACTTGCTTCCTATCTCAAATTGAACCTCAATCCATTCAAGATGCAGAGCAAGATCCACACTGGATCATGTCAATGTAAGAAGAGTTGCATCAATTTAAAAGGAACAAAGTTTGGGAACTAGTGCTAAGGCCTAAGGATCACTCCATTGTTGGAACAAAGTGGGTGTTCAGAAACAAATTAGATGATCAAGGAGTAATTGTAAGGAAAAAGGCAAGGCTAGTTGCTCAAGGATACTCTCAAGAAGAAGGCATAGACTATGACCAGACTTTTGCACCAGTTGCAAGATTGGAAGCCATAAGAATCTTCTTAGCATATACAACACATAAAGGTTTCAAGGTATATCAGATGAATGTAAAAAGTGCATTTCTAAATGGAGACATCAAAGAAGAAGTCTATGTCAGACAACCTCCAGGTTTTATCTCTCCAACCCATCCTGATTATGTTTTTAAGCTGAACAAAGCATTATATGGTCTCAAACAAGCTCCTAGAGTATGATATGAGACCCTAGCATGCTTTCTCCTGAAAAATGAATTTATGAGGGTAGAGTAGACCAAACTCTTTTCATTAGAACCCATAAGTCCCATACCCTACTAGTACAGATTTATGTAGATGATATCATCTTTGGTTCTACTGATTCAAATTTGTGCAGAAGGTTCTCCAACCTAATGCATTCTAAATTTGAAATGAGTAGCATGGGTGAGCTATCCTTCTTTCTAGGATTGCAAGTCAAACAACATGCTGAAGGCATCTTTATTTCTCAAACCAAGTATGCAAATGAATTGGTTAAGAAATTTGGTATGTCTGATGCATCTTGTATGAAAACACCTATGCCTACTAATGCTGTATTGGATGCTGATGAACATGAGAAACCTGTTGATCAGACAACATATAGAGTAATGATTGGCTCTTTACTGTACCTTACAGCTAGTAGACCTGACATAATGTTGCTACATGCATATGTGTTAGATTCCAAGTGAGCCCTAGAGAGTCACACCTAACACTAGTTAAAAGGATTCTCAGGTATGTTAAACGTTGTCCAAATCTTGGTCTCTGGTATCTAAAAGATTCAGCATTTGACTTAACTAGATTTTCTGATGCTGATTATGCTGGATGCAGAATTGACAGGAAAAGCACCAGTGGAACTTGTTAGTTTCTTGGTGACAGACTTGTCTCTTGGTTTTGGAAGACACAAACATCTGTGTCAACTTCAACTACTGAGGCTGAATATATGGCTGCAGGCAGTTGTTGTTCACAAATCTTGTGGATTCAAAACCAACTCCTAGACTATGGCTACAACTTAGAGAAGTCAAAAATATTTTGTGATAACACCAGTGCTATTTCTATAGCTCAAAATCTAGTCCTCCATAGTAGGACAAAACACATAGAAATTAGGCATCACTTTTTAAGGGATAATGTTGAGAAGAATAAAATTGAACTTCAATATATCCCAACTGATTTGCAAAGGGGAGACATTTTCACCAAACCCTTGGATGAAAAGAAACACACCTTCTTCCTAAATCAGTTAGGAATGCTAGATGGAGGAAGTCTAAAATAAGTTCCAAGATTTTGAAACTTTAAAAATTGACCAAGACTAGGCAAACATCTTGATTTTTCTAGTGTCTAGAGTGTATTTCTGGTCTCTGAACTGCGCTCGACGATTTTCCCCCAGATCGTCGAACGGAGATCGACGCTTTCCGAAATCGTCGACCGGAGTTCAGCGCTTCTCAGATAGTGTTCAACTATCTCTCCAGGTCAACGATCGTCGAACGACGCTCGACGATTTTGTTCTCTGAACTATCGTCGAACGGAGCTCGACGCTCTCCAATATCGTAGAACGGAGATCGATGATATTGAAGACCTTTCAGATTCCTTTAGCAGCCCCGATCGTCGAACTGAGTTCAACGATCTTTCCTTTTCTACGTCGAACCCTAATATAAAATTCATTTTTCGGCCGTCGTTCTCCTTTTGCACTTTCAATCTCTCTGCAAAAATTCTCTTTCCCTCCAAACATCTCTACACTTGGTCGTTTTGTTTGTTGATTTTTGCAGGTAACAATGGCCATCTCAGTTGCCGTTCTAGCCGCAATGAAGTTTGATGCCGGATTTGATATAGACATGGAGTCTTTCAACACCAGTGATCAGGTTTTTCAAGACATTTTGGAATTGTTCAAGGAGCAAAAATTAGCTACCATCATGTCCACAAGAATCAAATTGGCTGCTGATGAGATCAAGGAGTGGGTCTATACTGCCCACAATCAAGACCAAAATACAGTGGTTGGTTCAATTTCTGGAACTCAGGTACCTCTGATACCTACCATTTTGACAGAGGTTTTTGAATTGAATTCTGGAAGAGATTCTGTTGAGTTATCTGGAGAAGAATTTTCTGATTTACTTGCTAGAATGGGTCATTCTGATGCAAACCCTAGCAAGCTGCTGAAAAAGAACCTAGCTGTTGAATATAGGTTTTTAGCTGATGTAGTGGGAAAGGTTCTGTTGGCCAAGCATTCAGCACGTGATACCATCTCCAGGTATCAGCTGTGCTTGATGGGAGCTCTAGTGGATAAGAAACAGTTAAACTGGGGAGAGGTCTTCTTTGACCTGATTAAGAAGAAAATAAATAAGAATTTTGTGAATTTTGGAAGGATTCTAGGTCTGTTTCTCCATAACAGATGCCCTGCCCTGCTTGTCTCATCTGGGATGCACATCAATGCCTCAAAGAGGCTGTCCTGTGCCCTCTTTGACAAATGGGACAGGCAGATAATGAATGTCACAACCCGCATTTATTGGCTATCAAGGGTTGCGGGTTTGAAACCTAGCGCCAACAACGCGGCGTGCTGAGAAACAGGCCGAGGAGGCGTTGGGGTGTATTGGGCTGCAACCCTGTAGCGGGACACGCTGTGCGGCCTTGTAAGGTGCGGCAGCTCTGAGTCCGTTACAGTGAAGCCCAGCAGGCCTTCTGCAAGCACAACTTCAGGCACAAGGACTCTTGCAGTCTCTTCCCCTCAAGTCTCTACCCCTGCAGATGACTTGCCTGCTGCTTCTCCTCCTCCTGTTTCATCTCCACCAGTCACCTCCACCATTCCAACTTCATCCACCATCATTATTTGTAGCCCATCTCCTACATCAATTCCATCTCCAATCCCAACTCATCCAATAATAGAGGAAATCTTTCATCCATTACATCACTACCCTCACCCAGACATTGACACATCATCCCACATTCCATCTTTCACACTTCTAGATGATTCCTTTATGGATGATTCACCTTCATCCCCTCCTGATCTACCCTCCTCATCCACCTCTTACCACCAACTTCTGCAAGACATCATTGATCAACCCTCCTTCACACCTTCTATCTCCATACAACTTTCTTCCATCTCCACAATCCCCACACCTCAACCTTCACTTCTACCATCCACCAGCTCTCCACCAACATCACCAGTTACTCCACCATCCTTCTCTACCTCTGCTCAAGTCCATACTAAGCAAGTAGATATTCCTGCCTTAGCTGACAAATTATGTGAGCTGATAGCCCACAGGCTTTCACTTCTGTTGGAGACCTCTTTGGCTCCACTACTAAAGTCAGTTGCAGACTTATCTGCCAGGCTCTCCTCCATCTTTCCTCCTCAGGCAATCCCTTCATTTGGGTGCCTTGATCCAGCTCTCTCTGAATCCAGGCAGGGGGAGATACCTCATGAAGATGTGAGATTGCCTGCTACTGCTGCTGTTACCTCAGTTTCTGCTGCTGTTGCTGATGTTCCTACAACTCAAGCTCTAGTTTCAACTCCACAAGTTATTGTCTTCTCAGTGGACCTCAGGTCCTTATTATCAGTTTTTGATTCAATTTATTTCAGCTGTCTTCCAGTGAGTAATGCAGTTCAGCCCTCTGAAGATCTTTCCAAGGCCATTGTGCCCTTTTCAAGTTGTGACACTAGTGTTATAAATTCTTTTGTAAATTCAGTTTATGCTGCTGTCCCTACTGTTGCCCCTGCTGTTTCTGTTGTTGTTGAAAGCACTGATGTTGCTGTTTCTGTTTGTTCTGATGTTGCTGATGTTTCAGTTTCTGATGATCTACATATGACAGAGGCACATGACATTGAGCCTGCTGTCACTGATGATGTTGCCCCTGCTGATATTTTTGTTTCTGAAGCTGTTTTATCTGAATCTGTTACTACCCCAACTACTGATGTCATTACTGCTGGTATATCTTCTTTAAGTATTGCTCCTGAAAGTACTGTATCTGCTGTATCTGCTGCTGCTACAACTACTGTCACCACTGCCTCATCTGCTCCAACCCAACTTCAGAAAGATTATCTGAAAAAGATTGATGCTTTATATGATGAGCAAAGCTCTGAAAGTGATGAATATAGGACTGATTCTGATGATTCTTCTGCTACCATAGCCAGGAAAAGAAAAGCAAGGAGCAAGTTTATGAAAAGAGTTCCCCCAGCCAAAGTCAAAGATACTAATGACATTCCTTATTACATTCTTCATGACTGGCCCATTACTGAACATTGGATGCAATATTCCAAGAATCAACTTAAGGCTATGAAGAAGAAGAGGAAATATGAGAAAGGATCCTCTCAGTTCCAACATCCACCTCCACCTCCTCCTCCTGATGTAGGTGCAGGTGGTAGCTCTGCTGTTAATCCTTCTGCTAGAAGTCAAACCCCCTATCAGCCTCATGCAAGTTCTCAATATAGGGGAAGTCAATCCAGAGGTTCTCAATCAAGGAGAGGAAATTATAGAGGAAACCAAAGGGAATTCCAAGTTTACTCTAAAGCCTATTCAAGGTAACATCCATACTCAAGGGAAGGACAAGCTTCATATGACACTACCTCAGGCCATTTTCCCTACAAGCTGAAAGAAGTAGTCTCATCCAGAGCTCCTCAAGATAATCCTTCCAACAGATATGAACCTCCTGTGCCTTTTGAGGATCCAGAAAATAATCCTACTGCATGGACTGCTAGAATGAAAGAGTTAGCTGCCTTGGATCTGATTAAGAAAGCCAGAGAGCAAGGCAAGGACTCCTCCAGCATTTCTACTATGTCTGAACAAAGAAAGAAGGAACTTGAAAGATATGCCTCCAGCAAATTCTTTGATTCTAAAAGATACATGGAGCTGCATCCTGAAGCTGTGGTACCAAGGCCTAAACAACAAACTTCTTTAGGTGCAGCTGATGACAGAAGATCCAAAAAGGAAGCTCTTAATCCTAATAGAGAAATTAAACTTATAAAGAGCAAGGAGAAGGAATAATTCTGTAAGGTGACAATTATTCTGATTTCTGATTTCTGTCTGAGATATATCTGTGATTCTGCATGTTGTTGTGTGTTTTATTGTTGCTTTGTATGATGTTTTTAATTTCTCCAATTTCTGTAAATAGTAATCCTAACCCAAATAGGGGGAGATTGTTGGAACACCCTATTACTAATTTGGGTCAGGATCACTATGTCTTTAGGAAACCTGTTTTTGACCTCATTGTATAGATCTGAAGGTCAATTAGAATTGAGTCCAAGGGTTAGTAGTTAGGTTTAGAAGCTGCCCTCAAGACCAAGGTTTTTCTGTTTGGAGACTAAGTCATTTCGTCGAACTCAGTACGACGAATCGTCGAACTCCAATCGACGATCGTTAAGCTCACTTCGACGGATCGTTGAACTCCATTCGACGATCGCTGAGCTCAACTTCAACAAATCGTCGAACTCCATTCGACGATCTTCGAGCTCAGTTCGACGATCTTGACTCCAGTATTGATTCTCTATCTCTGAGCTCAGTTCGAAGATAGTTGAGCTCAGATCGACGATCTTTGTTGCTGTCTAAGTCCAAATCGCTGAGCTCAGTTCGACGATAGTGGAGCTCAGTTCGACGTTTTTCTGAAGAGTTAAATGATTTTCAAGATTCAAATTCAGAACAGTTAAGGAGTTATTGTCAGCAATTAATTCAGAAGATTTTGTAGCCGTTTTCATTTATTCTGGACCAAGTTTCAAGGAATTATCAAGGAATGTTTCTTTGGACTTTCCCCCAGAGGACAATTGCAATTAAGGAAGTCATTTAATGACAGGCTAACGGCTATTCTTAACAGAGGATCATTTTTTATTCAGAACAAAAGAAAAAAAACAAGATTTTTGAATCTCTCATAACAAGAAAAAGAAGAACAAGAGAGTGCACAAGAAGAAGAAGGAAAAAGATATTCTCTGCTACAACTCTTCTCTACAACAACAGCTTTCTCAACCACAATCACTCAAGAGAAAAAGAAAGAAAGTTGTAGACATTCTCTGTCTCAAGATTCTCACAAGAACACCATCATCAAAAGGAGATCAACAAATTTGAAATCTTCAGATCTCTTTTGATTCAAGTGTTCAAGGCCATCATCATTCAAGATTCCATCACTCTCTCATCCCCATCTCTGTAAAGGGTTTTTCAAACTCCCTTCAAAAGTTTGTGCTTGGTTTTTGAGCACCTATCAAAAGCTCATTGGTGGCAAGACACCTGATCAAAAAATTTTATTTGGTTTTTGAGCACCTTATCAAAAGCTCATTGGTGCCCAGGATACCTGATCAACTCATCCTGCAGTGGATTCCTACCTAGGGTGGTAGAAGAGTGGATGTGCCCAAGTTTAGGGGAACCACTATAGCTCCTTGTGTCTTCTGGTTGCTTGTCTTTATTTTTTGTTTTTGGCTGTGATTGGTTTGTGATCTGTGATTAACTTCTTCTGTAGATTGTGATTAGATAGCTGCTGTGTTTAGATTTACTATTTGCTTCCCTGTTCACTCAGATTACAACAACTGTTGTAAAAAGTTTTTAAGCACCATACTCTATTCACCCCCCCTCTAGAGTATATCAGATCTATCTTGCACTTTCAGACTATCCAGTCATGGAACTAAATGGGTATATAGAAACAAGCTAGATGCCCAAGGTGTTATAATCAGAAATAATGCAAGGCTGGTTGCTCAAGTTTATAGGCAAGAGGAAGGAATTGACTATGACCAAACTTTTGCACCAGTTGTGAGACTGGAAGCTATCAAGATTTTCCTTGCTTATGCTGCATACAAGTTTAAAGTCTGTCAAATGGATGTCAAGAGTGCATTTCTGATGGATGGAGTACTTAAAGAAGAGGTTTATGTTGAACAACCTCCAGGTTTTATCTCTCCAACTTATCCTTCATATGTCTTTAGATTGCATAAAGCTCTTTATGGTTTAAAGCAAGCTCCAAGTGCTTGGTATGAGACCTTAGCTAGCTTCCTGATAGAGCATAAATTTACTAGAGGCATTGTAGATAGGATATTTTTCACTAGGCACTATAAGGATCAAATTTGTTGGTACAAATTTATGTACATGATATAATATTTGAGTCTACAGATTCCAAACTATGTAAGAGATTTTCTAACCTCATGCATTCAAAGTTTGAAATGAGTAGTATGGGTGAGCTCTCCTACTTCCTTGGTCTCCAAGTGAAGCAACAACATGATGGAATCTTCATATCCTAGTCTAAGTATACTAAGGAGCTTCTCAAAAAGTTTGGGATGGCTGATGCCTCAACAAAGAAAATACCCATGGCTACTAATTCTGTAATAGACTCTGATGAACATGGGAAACCTGTTGCTCAGAAATTATATAGGGGCATTGTTGGGTCCCTCCTACACCTTACAGCAAGCAGATCTGACATAATGTTTGCTAAAGGTCTTTATGCTAGGTCCCAAGTGAACCCTAAAGAATCCCATCTAGTTTTCTTAAAAAGAATTTTGAGGTATATAAAGAGTTGTCCTAGTCTAGGACTCTGGTATCCTACTGAGTCAGAGTTTGAGTTAACTGGATACTCAGATGCCGACTTTGCTGGATGCAGAGTTGATAGAAAAAGTACTTCAGGAACATGCCAGTTCCTTGGTATGAGGTTCGTCTCATGGTTTAGCAAGAAATAGTCATTTGTGTCTACATCAACTGCTGAAGCAGAATATATAGCTGCTGGCAGTTGCTGTTCCCAGATGCTGTGGATTCAAAACCAACTCCTGGACTATGGGTTCAACTTAAATAATTCAACTCTATTATGTGAAAACACAAGTGCTATATCCATAGCACAAAATCCAGTCCATCATAGTAGGACCAAGCATATAGATAGTAGACATCATTTCATAAGAGAGTGTGTAGACAAAAATAAAATTAATCTTGTGTATATCTACACTGATTTACAAAGGGCAGATATCTTCACCAAACCTTTGGATGAGAGGAATCATCTATTTTTCATAAATCAGCTTGGTATGATAAATGGAGAAGACTTAGTTTGATTTCGTTCTATGGTCGACGAATTTTTCAAAGTTCGTCGAATGAAGATTGACGAACTGTGAAAGGTTCTAGAGATATTCGTCGAACGGAGTTCAACGAACTCTCTGTGAGTAATGTTATTTTCGTCGAATGGAGATCGATGAATTTGCTTCAGAAAATTTTCGTCGAACGGAGCTCGACGAAATGTTTTCGAATCTTCTGACTAAGATCAACAAATTTTTTAACTATATAATATTTCTTCGACCTCAGATCGAAGAATACTTTAATTTTTCACTGAACGGAGTTTGTCAATTCATATACTGAAAAATATTATATCTAGGTTTTCTTCGACCTCTGTCCTGCACTTTTAGTTCTCTTGCACTTGATCTCCCTTGTGTTTGTTGCAGGCGAACTCATGGCGATTCCAGCAGGAAGTCTTGGAGCAATGAAATTTGATACAGGCTTTGACATCGACTTTGAGTCATTTCAACACTCAGATACTATCTTCTTGGAAATTCTGAAACTGCTTGAAGATCAGCAGTTAAAGTATCTGATGACCTCAAGAATCAAGATTGCTTGAACAGAAATAAGAGAATGGGTTTACACCTCCTCCTCCCCAGATGAGAATACCATGATGGGAACCATATCGGGTAATTAAATATCTCTTACCCCCGCCGCCTTAATAGATATTGTTGGATTAGTTAATGGTGAAGCAGAGTTGGAGATTGATAGTGATGAATTTGATGAGATGTTAAATAAGATGGGCTACTCTGGAGACACTCCCATAAACCTGCTAACGAAACATTTGTCTGCTGAATACAAGTTTCTAACAAATGTTGTAGGCAAGGTATTGCTGGGAAAACACACAGCCCATGACTACATCACTAGGCATCAATTCTTGGTGATTTGTGCTGTTGTGAATCAGAAGCCTGTGAACTGGGATAGGATTATGTTTGAGATGATCAGGAAGAAAAACACCAAGAAAGAGGTGTATTTTGGAAGGATTATGGGAATCTTCCTTCAAGCCAAGGCTATTGAATCCCTGATCACACAGACCATATTCATCAATGCCTCCAAGAGGATTACTTGTTCCCTCTTTGGCATCAACGACTCCCTCCTCTTCCTCCAGACCTTCTGAGAGTACAAGGGATGCTCCAGCCACTCCCCACCCTACTGAAGATGATCCACCTCCACCTCCTCCAGCCTCCCCAATTCATCTCCCTTCACCAGTTCACACCACAGTCCCTACTCCTCCACCGCCATCATCTCCAGTACATCCTCCACAAACTTATATTCACTCTCATACACCACCTCCATCACACAATGGTACACCAACTCCATCACCCCATGGTACACCAACTCCATCATAACATGGTATACCAAATCCATCACAACATGGTACACCAACTCCATCATACCCTGGTACCCCACCCACATCTCCTCTACCAACACATCTTGCCAACATACCCCTTTCCAACCTCCTCTCACTCCCTTCTTTTGACCTATTATCATCCCCCCTTCATACTCCACCTGTAGATGAGCCAATGCCAGACTCTCTACCTTCCCCTCTACCATCATCTTCCATCCATACTTTTGTATCCACTCAGACACCTTCTGAGTTCATGTCATTGGACTCTCCTTTCATTCCCTCTCTTTTGGCAATGCTTACTCCCCTCATCAAAAACCTCATAGCAGAGGCTATTTCACCTCTTGCTTCTTCAATCTCATCCCTTGCTGCTCAAATCTCTGCCCTCTCTGTCCCTCCTTGTTCAGTCAGGGGCTTGGCTCCAGCAACTTTTGAAACTAGGTAGGGGGAGATACTCTGTGAAGAAGTAGCTCCAGCAGCAGCAGTAGAAGAAGCAGCAGCAGTGGCAGAAGCAACAACAGAAGCAGAAGCAGAAGCAGCAGATGATTTGATTGATTTGATTAGTTTTATTGAATCTGATATGGATATGGATGAGATAGTCATAGATGAAATTAACACTGTTGGTGATTACATTATCAATCCCACAGTGGATTTATTCTGTTTATTGAATACTTTTGATACAGTTTATATAAACTTTCTTCTAGAAGACAGCATAAAGATATCCATGACTATAGTTCCCTACACCTCTCCAATAAGCCCCAAAGTTGCCATGCAACTCAAGGCTAATTTTGTTAATACAGAGGCTCCTGTTATTCCATCTCCACCAAGAGCTGATTCTTTCATTGCTTCATCCCCTCCCAGAGCCATCTCTCCTCCAACATTCATTATGGATGATAGTCCCATGCCTGATCTAGATGAGTTGATCATGGCAGATAATGAAGAATAAAGTAAATCAGTTGCTGAAAGCACTGATGTATAAAGTTCTCCAGCTCCAGCTCCAACTCTTCCTCCTGCTCCTCCTCAGGCTGAAAAATTGTTGATATCTGTAGAACCCTTAAGAAATTAATGCCTTATATGATAATAGTTAGGGATCTTCTGATGATGAAGATGAGGAAGATGATTCTTCTGATGATCCACCGAAGTCCAAAAAGAAAATTTCTAAGAAAAGGAAAGCTCCTCCAACAGCTGCTCCAAAACCAAACCCAACTCATGATACCCCTTATTACATTCTTCAAAATATTACTTCTTACAAGGGCATACCAGCTTGGATGTGGCTGTCCAAGAATCAGCAGAAAGATAGGTTGAAAAGTAGGAGATATTCTCCTCCTCCACAAAGATACAGGAAAGATCTTCCTCCTCCTACCCCACCTACTGCTGGTGCTTCAGGCACTTCTTCTCAGAGGTCTACCCAATTTCAAACTTATCAGATACGCCAGGGTAGATCCTCTTCTCATTTTGGAAGCAGCCAACACAGGTACTCCTCAGGCAAGCAGCATCAACAACATCAACATCAACAACATCAACAACATCTACAACAAGCACCTAAATCTCAGAAAGCTGACAGTCCAAAAAGACTTGAACCTCCTCCTACTCCTTTCGAGTATCCGGAGACAACAAACACTGCTAGAATGGCCAGATTTCAAGAATTGGTTGGATTATCCATGATAAACAAGGCCAAAGCTGAACGAAAGGATCCATCCCAATACTCAACAATGTCCAAGTACAAGAAAGAAGAGCTAAACAGGTTTGTAAAAGCTAATAAATTCTTTAATGTTGATGATTATATGAAATTTCATCCAGAGGCTATTGTGCCAAGGGCTACTTCCCTCAACATCATTGGAGCTGGTGATATGACCATGACAAAGAGTCAAGCAGCTGATCCAAACAGGGAAATCAAGTTCACTCAGCCTGGGGATAGATCTAAGGAGGATAAGCAAAAGGAGTCAAAGAAGAAGAAATGAGTTTAAACTGTTTAGACTTTCTATATGTCTTAAAAACTGTTTATTTACATTCTGTCACAAAGCTACATTGTATAAATATCTGCTGCATGTTTTCAATTTTTGTGCCAGATATATTTTCTTGCTTTGTGATTGTTTTTATTTGTGTTTATATTAGTGACCTCACCCAAATAGGCGGAGATTGTTGGATCCCTAGTTTGATTTGGGCTAGGTTCACTAATTAGGATGCTTGACCCACCTTGTATAGCCAGGGTCATGTCTTTGTGTCTTAGAGTTTAGGCTAAGTCCTTAGAAACAACCACACATGGACCAGCCAATAGAAGACAGCAGAAGACTCAAAACTTAGAAGAAAATCAAGTTCAGACAAGTGAGGTTCGATGTTCATCGAACTCAACTCTATCAAAGTCGTGCTCCGCTCGATGAACTCAGAGTAAATTCTCTGAGTTGAGCTCGATGATATTCGAGCTCAGGTCGATGATTTCTGGAAGCTCAACTTCAACACATTAAGTCCAGAATCCTTTCTCTGAACTCTGGTTGATGAATTTGCATTATTAGCTCGATGAACTTAGAGCACATAATTGACAAGTTTTATCAGAAAGCAGTTAGCCATTCTCAGGTCGACGAACTTGGATCTCAGCTCGACGAACAACATTTATTAGGTCGACGAACATGATTTCTCAGCTCGACAAACTCTGGACTCAGGTCGATGAAATCTGTTCTTTGCTCGACGAATTTTGTGCAGATCTAGACTTGGATTTTTCCTTCTTTTATCCTTATTATATTACAGTAATTCCTGAATAATCAATGCTTAATATTCTCTGAATATAATCGTTAGACTCAACATTGATTATGGTATTCATCAGGATTATTGCTTGCCGCTTTTCAATAGGATATTTAGGAAAATCCATTAATGCAGATATTCTATCCAGCTGTATTACATTCTCCAGGACGTCAGCAATCAATGAAGACAATTCAAAAATTCAAAGGATAAATTCGACTGAGCAAATAAAAGAGATTTTCTCTCTTTTCAACATTTAGAGAATCCAGACCAGAAAAAAAAGACAAGACAAACAGAGAAGATCAACAACAATAACATTCTAATCCTTCTCTATGCAGAAAATAATCTGGTTTTCACCTTGACATTGCTAAAGAAGAAGAACATTCATTCCAAATCAAGAGTCTTCTTCGACCTTCACTCCAGGATTCTTCAAGTATAACAAACCACTATCAGTCAAGAAGTTCCTGGATCTGTTCAAATCAAGACTGAAGATAGAAGACCTACACCATGAAGCAAAGCTCCAATCTTCATGAACAACTCAATATCTCATGGGGAGCTTTGACAACATCAAGATCCACTTATCTTCTCAGTTGTTTTGAGAAAGAGAAGACTCCATAAATCTCTCACCCCTCACTGTACAAAGGGTTCTTTAACTCCCTTCAAAAGTTATTCCATTGGTTTCAAGTCACCTGATCAAAAGACTTGATGTGGTTTTTGAGCACCTGATCAAAAGCTCATTGGTGGCAGTCACCTGATCAAAACCTATAGTGGATTCCTACCTGGGTGGTAGAAGAGTGGATGTACCCAGGTTGGGAAACCACTATAAAGTTCTTGTGTTGTCTGGTTGCCATTTTTCTTTTTACTCTTGTTGTGCCTATGATAGATTAGTTTAGTTCTGCTGTGGCTGTATTAGGTTAAGATATATTAGGTTGCTCCTTTGCTTACTATGTATATTAGTTGCTTTACTCTGATAGTTTTATAAACAATAAATAGTGTTCAGATACTCTATTCACCCCCCTCTAGAGTATATTAGGTCTAACCATCACTTTCAGGATTTAACTTGTATTGAGATTAGAGAGGACCAGTGCTCCTCCTCTTCTTGTTTCTTATTTCCTCCACCTGAGTTGCATATGTATTATTATTTAGGTAGTGGGGTAACTGTATTATTGGCGTATCGGTACTGACTACCGCAACGAATATTCGGCCAGTTAGCTGTGCATCTTTTATATCATAGGCCCATTAGCTTGAACGTTTCGTTAGCCGAATAAGTCATGCTGGGTGGACAATAACCCCAGTACTTATATAGGAGTAGGTATAGTTAGTTTTTTTATTGTTTTTTAAAAAATTGTTTTACGTATTGTATAGCTTGTTTTAGCTTTAGTGCATGCTTGCAAGATTTTGGTGTGTTTGTGCCCAATTCGGGCGGATTACCTAGTCTCTCGAGTGGTTCATTGTTGCATTTGCTGTTGTTTTTCTCGTTGTTTTTTGCAGGATGAGACTACTTGGAGAAAATTAACCGAATCAGGTTGTTTGTGCAAAACACGCTGTTTGGGGAAAACGTGCGCATCAAAAACGCACGACCGTGCATTTTATATTTACAAAAATTCTCATCCGAGCGATTTTGTACGCACGTTGGCCCCAATGCTTCCGTGCTACTGCTACAACCGCCCACTTCTCCTCTGTTTTCTCCGGTGAAATCTCCCACTTCTCCTCCAAATCCTCCACCATTTCTCCTCTCTCTCCACTCCCCTCTCTCTTCCTTCCATGGGGTTTAAGAAGGTGATTAGCAAGTTGTGCGGCTCCGGTGGTGCTTCCTCCTCCTCTACGCGGAATGCGTCTCCTAAGGAGCTGGATGATGCTCCGAATGCACCAGTTGATACTGAAGAAGCGGAGATGATGCTTCAATTTGTTAGGACAGAGATGGTCATGAGGTTTGAACGGTTGGTCCAGAAGCCATTTTTGAATTTTTGCTACGTTTCGGATGAGGAGCACACGATCGCCGGTCTAAATCTGGATGTGTGTCATTTGCTCGATGTGGGTTCATGGCATCACCTCTTCTCCATTATGGAGACCGGTTTCATATACTCACACTCGAGTTCCTCTCACATTCCACATTATAGAACGACGCTACGTGGCCACCGGTGAGTCCACGACTATGACATTCCGGATGAACTTCTGTACTTACAACATTAGTGTCGGGGTGCTTGTTGTTTATGTGGGGATATACACTGTTGACGATCTCACGGAGTCGGACGTTCTGTCCCGACCCTTTGAGTTCCCAACTTGTATATCTCCCCACACTTTCTGGCAGTAGATCACCGGCTATACTGCAGTACGAAGCGCGTTCAGCCAAGTCATCCCATATCATCTCCCCCTCTCCATGATGTCAAGCACTTGATCGGGCACAACATAAATGCCAGCTCGATGAGTTAGAACGTAGCGGGTGGTCGGACCTACTCTACCTTTATAGTATGCACCCCAACTTTCCTCTCAACCTCAGTCGGGTCCTTGTAGATTGCTTCTTTCACCAGGCTACGTACGGCCCCTGAAGGCTATCAGTGTTTCACACTTCATTACGCGAATCACCAAGGGATTGGGAGTTTTTGATGCTTTGCAATGACTCATGTCTCCCGCGGCGATTTCATCTAAGCAACCATGATGATCGCCTTCAGGCTGGTACGACGCATTTTCACTGCCGGTACATGGCTCTATGCTATTCGTACAGTGGAGCGTGAGCTGCCTGTCAAGGCTTCTTCTGCTATTACCGGATCCTCTTCGGAGTCCAGCAGGCTCAATGATGCCGCTCCGGTCCATCTCGTGCCCTTGGCCCCAACACCTTCTTTTGCCTATGGCCCACATCGTAGGATTTTTGTGGAGGATTATCCCGACTCCTATGCGTGGCAGATGCAGATGGAGGAGTTGATGCGCCAGTAGTACGACATGACGACATGCATTGTTGACTTTGTTCAGGTGCCCCCCGCTGTCCCCGCTCGAGTTTCTACATACTTTTCATGCCGGTACTCCGCCTCCACCTCCATCCTCTACTGATCAGCCTGAGTGGCTATTGCTTCTCTCCTTGGATGGGGTTTTTTGTTTTTCTTTATGTTTGTGTTTTTGTTTATTCGACTGATTTTGTACTTGACCTTATTCAGTTGGGGCTTCGTCCCCAGGGTTGTTAGTGGTGTCTACTAATCACAAAGAGAATAAAAACCGAACTGGCAATCCACTGAGGCAAGTATACCTATCAAAATGCATCCAGGGGACACAAGTGTCGTGTTAAAATCCGGGAACTGTTGAGTAATCTTACTCACACGAAAACTATTATCTTATCGAGAGATTGTTTTACGATTTAAGAGAAAGCTAAATGCGATTAAGAAAAGAAATATTATGCTAAAAAGAGAAATTCTTGCGGTTTAAATAGAGAGCTACTAAATGTGATTACAACGAGGGGTTGAACTATGATAAAGAAAAGAACTCGATCGAGAATCACCTCGGCTAAAGTTGATTAAAAATACGATAATAAAGCCTAACTTAATAAGTTAAAAGACCTTGACCGTGGAGGTTCCATAAGCAAGAACACGCTTCTCTCGAAGCCGTGCCCACTTGATTTTAGGAAGGTCCGACCGAACTCTCATCCAAATCAGAGACCTAAAGCTCGCTTTACGCTGTGAACACCTATATTGGATTTCACTCCAATCCGAGAGATTTAACATCTGCCTCTCTCGAGGGTGCGTGCAACTCTCTTTACTCTTGAGTGTTCACTTCAAACTACGAGCCTCTCAGATAACTAAGTGTGAAAACAAATATGGAAATTATATATCGATGATATAACTCCAAATAAGATTAATCAAGAGTAAATAAAGTTCTAAACCCTAAAAAGAAAAGAAAAATAGAGCAAAATTACTTAATCAGCTCGACCTCGGATCATCAAGGTCGAGTACAAGGAGGATTAGTTACTCATGGTGAAGTGGAGGAAGAGAGATGAGTAGAAGTGCGTAAAAAAACAAGAAGTAGAGACAAGAAAAATTAAGCACACTTTATATTAAAATCAAACAAGGAGCTTACAACTTGAAATAGAAGATTACAAGTGCTGGAAATGAAAACTAGGCTAGCATTAACAAACAATTACAAAAACTAATACAAAAGAGTAAACTAAGCTAGAATTAAAAAGCCTAAAATGAGAAAGTGGGAGAGGAGAATCATGAAAAACTACAAGAAAATAAAAGGTCAGCACCTCCCCTCTCACTCCAAAAGTGGTTCTGGACATAGGGGGGGTCTAAATTTATAGAAACTTTGCGGGTCGGTCACGCCCCCAGTCACGCCCAGGTAGGGTATGTCAGCGAGCGTATCATGTACGGAGAAGACATCGGGAGCGGAATTCTGATGGAAATCATGATTTCATTTGTACGTCGGTGGACACGCCCAAGGACATGCCCGTGTAGGGTGGGCGTGTAAGGCACGTCAGCTTAAATCATCGGTCGAAAATCTGTCAAACGCTGAAAATTGTGGAATACGCCCTAGTACATGCCCGTGTAGGGAGGGCGTGTCCGTACTGTTGACGTGTAGCGACGGAAAAGCATTAAATGGACAGCAGGCTTCGGGATGAGGGCGACATGCCTAATGACATGCCCAGTGACACGCTTAGTGACACACCAAGGAGGGCTTGTCTGGGGGGCGTATCGGGTGGTTTTGCTTGGGATTTGGGCTCTAGCAGCAAACTTCCTCATGATCAGGTTACACGCCCGAAGACACGCCCAAGGAGGGCGTGTAACTGGGGCCTATCAGGTCATTTTGGCCGAAAGCTGAGGAAATTTGCAAAAATAAGAGAAACAATTAGTGGTATAAAAATATATACAAAACGAGTTCAAAATAAAACTATACAAACATGATTTCTATATTAAAAACTAGTAATTACCCTAGTAGTTTAGACTACAAAATATACTATCAAATTCCACCAAGCATAAGCTTTGCTTGTCCCCAAGCAAAGATATAGAAACTAGCTAACATAGAAGTGAACAATCATGAAAATTCTAATTATGCTAACACAAGTATCATGTAAAATTCTAAGTAGGGAGAATGTGAAACGTAAACCTAAAATAATTATTTAAACATGGTTTAACAATTTATAAACTTTACCAACGAAAATAGATCATCCAAAATTTTAACGAAATTCTTTAAATAAAATTAAGCAAAGAAACAAAATGAAAAAAATGCAATTAGTTATTACTAGATCCAAGAGACACATTATAACTATATCAATCAAAAATCAAAAATCTAAATTTAAATCCAAAACTATACTATTTTACATTTCTTCTTTATAAATAAAAATCAAAAGCATGAATGGAAAGGACTTATTAGGACTGAAATGTTTGGTTTAGTCATATAATTAGGAATGGAATTCAAAGATAAACATGAAAGCTTAAAATCATACTAAACCAAAATAAAAAGTTTCAAAAATTTTAATCATAAATAAACTATTTTTCTTTCTTTTTCCTTATCATTTTCTTTCCCTTTTTCTTTTTTTTTCAAAAAAAAAATAAAGGCCATAAATAATTTTCTTTTCATTTTGAAATTGGCCAAACAAGAGAAAACACTTCTTTTGAGCATACTTTTTCAAAAAGTTCTCCAAATAAAAATAACAAAACAACCCTATCGTAATCATGAAAATTTTTTAAAGAAACTCAAAAAGGCTAGTGTGTTTAGATAGGTTGGAATATTTTAGCTTTGGTGAAAATGAGATGATAAATGAAGCTAATCAATTGAAAAAGGAAAAAGCTCAAAAGCGGCTAGCTAGGGAAATTTTTTTTTTTAGGTTGGCAAGAAGGCTCAAATGAAAACAAATACGTCCTAAATCATTTTCATGCTTCTAAAATTTATCTAAATCATAGTTTTGAAAAATTTCAGAAAGGAAGTCCTAGATAATAAAAGATGACAAATGAAATTATCTTGAAAATAGAAATAATAGGCGCAATGGATCATTCATATCTACTACGCTAATCAAAAGTTGACATTACACAATTATCCAAAAACAAAAAGGAAAATAGTGGATGAAATATTTTTAAGAAAGTAAAGAGAATAAAGAACGAAAAACCAAAATAGAAATGCGAGTTTTTAAAAAAACGTTTCACATTAACATGTTACCACGAATTAGAAACACAGCAAGGCCAACATTTTACAATTAAAATACCAAATTCGTTTAAACTATTAAAGTAAAAACAAATAGTATATAAATATAAATTTTTTTTTATTTTGAAATATTTTCTATTTTTTTGGATTTTTAAGATATTCTCATTTTTTGTATTTTTAAGATATATATAATTTTTTTTTGATTTTGATTTTTTTAAAGGAAACAGAATAAAGCAAAGAGATGGAGGAAATCCTCTCCTAAGCATAAAATAGACATTGTTCTCAATGGAGAAAGGTGGGGTATGAGAGAGAGAAGATAAACAGAAATGAAAGTACAGATTTGAAAAACAGGTACTTCCCCGGATTTATGCACCGCGAATGTCGATTGATGTCGCTCCCCCATGCTTGCGCTTTGGAATTTATTGAAATGTCTTCTTTGGACTTCGTGATAGATTCAGCAGCGTTGGAGAAGGCAATCGCAGAAGCTTCAGCTTGTCGGAGCCGTCCGAGGCAAAAAGTGTAAAATAAAGAAAATAGAAAAATAACATGGGTTGCCTCCCAAGAGCGCCCTTTGCTTGAAACGTCATTTGAGCTCGACGCAACAAAATAATATTGTCCAAGAGATTATTGTCAAAAATAATAATTAAATTTTTAACAAAAATAAAAAGTATTAAGTTAGTTTAAAGTTTGGATCATGCAGAATAAAATAAATACAGTTTGGACTGACATCACCACAAAAATAAAGTTTAAGATGCTGCTCATTCACTTTGAACTCACCATTATCAGGATGTGAAATTAAAATTGTGCCATACGGAAAAACTTTTTTAACAGTAAATGGCCCAAACCATCGTGATTTTAACTTCCCCGGAAATAAATGTAAACGTGAGTTATATAAAATAACTTGGTCACCCGGTTTGAAGGTTTTTTGGTGCCTTAAGTGTTTATCGTGAAAAAGTTTCGTCCGTTCTTTATAAAATTTGTTATGACTCGGGCGTCGTTTGTAGGAAGAGCTTGGGCTTCAGCCCATCATGAAATATAATCGACCACAACTAGAATGAATTTATTCCCGAAGCTAGAAGGAAGGGGGCCAACAAAATCAATTCCCCAGAGGTCAAAAACTTCGAACACAAGGAAATAATTTTGCGGCATTTCATTTTTATTGGAAATATTTCCAGACCGTTGGCAACTATCACACCTACTTACAAAGGCTTGTGCGTCTTTAAATAGGCTAGGCCAGTAAAACCCGCGCAAAGCACTTTGTGGGCGGTGCAAGCAGCTTGATAGTGACCACCAGACGGTCCTTCATGCAAATGTTTTAAAATATCTAATACTTCCTCAAAAGAGACAAATCTCCTTATCACTTGGTCTGCACATACTCAGAAAAGATGCGGGTCCTCCCAAAAATAATTCTTCAACTCAGAAAAGAATTTCTTCTTTTGCGGAGAGGAGAACTCTTTCGGGAGGACACGAGCAACTAAATAGTTGGGGATGTGTGAAAACCAAGGAGAAGGGAAAGTGTTAATTAAAAGCAACTTCTCATAGGGGAAGAAATCATTAAAAGATTTTTCATCTGATTTTTCTAAATAAGGATTATCTAATTGTGAGATATGGTCGGCGGCCAAATTCTGGGCACCTCGATTTCCACGGATTTCTAAGTCAAACTCCTGGAGGAGTAAGACCCAGCGAATCAGGCGAGGCTTGGCATCCATCTTAGCAAGAAGATACTTGAGGGCCGAGTGGTCTGGAAAATCGATAATTTTGGAAAGCGTGATATATGAATGGAATTTATCAAAAATAAAAATGATAGCTAAAAGCTCCTTCTCGGTTGTGGAATAATTCTCTTGTGCAGATGTAAGTGTTTTACTTGCATAATAGATGGAGTGGAAGTTTTTAGCTATTCGTTGTCCTAGTACAGCTCCCATCGCGAAACTACTCGCATCGCACATAATTTCAAAGGGAAGGTCCCACACCGGAACTATCATAAAAGGGGCATTAATTAACTTTTCTTTTGTTATTTCAAAGGCAGATAGACAAATTTCATCAAAAATATACGGGGTGTCTTTTTCCAGAAGATGAGTATGGAGTTTGGTGATTTTGGAAAATTCTTTTATGAAGCGGCGGTAGAAGCCAGTGTGTACTAGGAAACTTCTTGTAGCTTTGTCATTTGTAGGAGGTGGTAGCTTCTCGATAACTTCTATCTTAGCTATGTCTACTTCAATTCCTATCACAGAAATCTTATTACCCAAAACAAACCCTTCCCTCAACATAAAATAGAATTTTTCCCAATTTAGGGCAATGTTAGTTTCTTCGCATTTTTCTAAGACTTTGTCGAGATTTTTTAAGCAACTATCAAAGACATCGCCGAAGACGAAGAAATCATCCATAAATCCCTCCATAATGCTTTCTACGTACTTGTCGAAGATAGCGAGCATACATCACTAGAATGTAGCCGGCGCATTTCATAATCCAAACGGCATTCTTCGATAAGAGAAGGTGCCGAAGAGATAAGTAAATGTAGTTTTCTCCTGGTCCTCGGGAGAGATGGGGATTTGAAATTACCCTGAGAGACCATCGAGAAAAGAGTAAAAGCTATGGTCAGATAACCGTTCTAAAATTTGATCGATGAATGGCAAGGGGAAGTGGTACTTGCGGGTGGCATCGTTTAACTTATGATAGTCAATACACATTCGCCACCCCATCATCGCCTATGTCAGGATTAAGTCATTATTCTCATTACTAACTACAGTTATCCCTCCCTTTTTCGACACTACCTGGACAGGGCTAACCCACTTACTATCAGATATAAGATAGATAATTCCTGCATCTAAGAGTTTCATAACTTCGCACTTTACAACTTCTTTCATATCTGGAATTATATGGCGCTGAGGATGGATTGAATTACGCGAATTATCTTCCATTAAGATATTGTGGGTGCAGAAAGATGGGCTTATGCCCTTGATTTCAACTATTTTCCAGGCAATAGCTCGGTGATGTTTACGTAACACTAGTAGGAGCTTATCATTTTGCACTTCGGTTAGGTAGGCCGAAACTATTACTGGTAGCTTGGAGTACTTTTTTAAAAAGGCATACCTAAGATGTTTGGCAGTTCCTTTAATTCCAGGGTGGGGGGGTTCTTCATACGATATTCTGGAAATTCTTTCTTTTTCAAAAATAATGTCTTTGTAGACTTTTACTTTATATGAAAAATTGGAATGGGTGGAGTCTGCGGCCATGGCCGTCTCTTGCAGAAATTCATTTGGAAGAGTGGAGAAAGAACAAAAATCAAAAAAAATTATTTTTACTTTCAAAAATGTAGCAGGAAGATTCTTCACCTACAACATCTCAGAAAAATAGGAGTCGTCATTTTCTAGGGTGTTCTTCATCGAAGGGGTGATAGAGAAAGTCACTTCATCGTCTCCTACTTGTAGGAAGATCTTACCATTACTTACGTCAATGATAGCTTGGGAGGTGGAAAGGAAGGTTCACACAAGGATCAAGGGAACCTCGACGTTTTCTTCAATGTCCAATATGACAAAATCCACCGGGAAGATGAATTTGTCAACTTTAAATAAGACATCCTCCACGATTCCTAACGTGTATTAAACAGATCTTTCAGCGAGCTGGATACTCATGCGTGTGGGGTTGAAGCTACCAATTCCTAACTTAGTGAATAATGAGAGGGCATAAAGTTGATACTCGCACCTAAGTCAGCCAATACGTGCTTGACAAAAGGATTACCAAAGACACACGAAATAGAAAAACTACCCGGATCACTGATCTTCTTTGGTAAACCGTTTGTCAAGACAACAACGCACTCGACATTTAGTGTGACATGCGGTAAGTTTTCTAACTTCTTTTTATTAGTCAGGAGGTCTTTAAGGCACTTAGCATACTTGGGCATTTGGGAGATAACTTCATGGAAGGGTAGATTTATGTGGATTTGCTTAAACATTTCTAAGAAGCGAGAGTATTGATCGTCCTAACATTGCTTGTTAAGTTCAGAAGGGTATGGTGTAGTTGGATTATTTTTAAAAATGGGTGGTGGAGTGAGATCTTTTTCTTCAACAGGGAGAGGGGTGATAACTTCTTCTTCAGTAGAGTGTGAAATGATAAAGTTTTCTCGACGGAGGGTTGATTTTTTAGAATGGGGGAAGAGCTTTGATTTTTTAAAATGGAGGCGGAGCTTGCCACGGGCTCTTCGCTAACCATACCAGGAACTTGCTTCCCACTCCGAAGTGTTATAGCTTTCGCTTACTCTCTCGGGTTGGGCTCGGTGTTGGCAGGAAGAGACCCGGCGGTTGCTTAGAAATAATTTTTGCGAGTTGTCCTACTTGATTCTCTAAACTTTTAACGGTCTCGATTAGGGTTGAAAGTGAGGGTTAGACTTGATTTACTCTAGAGGGGCGTGAATAGAGTAATTAAAAATCTTTTTACTGTTTAAAAAATAATATCAGAGAAATGGATTAAGAGATACTAGAATAGTAGTAAGCTAAAAGTTATCCTAAGTTAAGCTATTCTAACACAACACATATAATCTAATCTATCACAGGCACATCAAGAACAAAAAGAAAAGGGAAACCAGACAACATAAGAATTTTTATAGTGGTTCCTTAACCTGGTTACATCAGCTCTTCTACCACCGTGGTAGGAATCCACTACAGGTTTTTTATTAGGTGACTGCCACCAATGATCTTTTGATCAGGTGCTCAAAAACCAACTCAAGTATTTTGATCAGGAGACTTGCAACCAAGGAATAAGTTTTGAAGTGAGTTAAAGAACCCTTTGTATAGAGAGGGGGTGAGAGATTTATGGTGTCTTCTCTTTCTCAAAACAATTGGGAAGACTAGTGGATTTTGATGTTGTTAAAGCTCCCCCTGAAATGAAGATTTGTTCAGGAAGAATGGAAGCTTTGCAGGGTGAGTAGGTCTTCTTGAAAACATCTCCAGAAAGCTGTGGATAGATAGAAGTTGATTGTCTCTTTTAGCTTGCTGGAGGAAGAACACTTGATGAAGACAGTCATAACCTTTTCTTCAATAATTTCTGGTGCCTATCTTCTTCTCTTTGTGTTCTGTTATTCCTGTTATCTGTTTTTGATTGAAAGAGAAGATTATCTTTTATATATCTCTGTCTATTTTTTCCTTTGAATTTGAATTGTCTGCATTGAATGCTGACTGCCTGGAGAATGAAAATCCGGCTGGAGAGAATATTGCATTAATGGATTTCCCCAACTGTCCTATTAAAAACAGCAAGTAATAATCCTGATGAATACCATAATCAATACTGCCACTAACATCTATTTCCAGAGAATATGAGCATTGAATATTCAGGAATTACTGCAATAGAATAAGGAAAAGAAGAAGGGAAAATTCCAAGTCTGGAACTACACAACAATCGTCGAGCATAGAACAATTTTCATCTACTTAAGTCCAAAGTTCGGCTCCTACATTGGCGTTGTATCAGCGTTTATATATTACTATGTTGAGTGCACTAGTATTTGGACTTTTCACCGCACCTCATAGATATGACAACGCGTCACTTTTGACAGCTCATTTTTCTCTGTGTTCGTCTATGGGTCTGTCCTCTACTACGACAGATTCTGATTCTTTGGCAATTGTGCCTCTGGTTGTGGTGTCCCTTATAAATACTTATATACCACACCCGGTCGCACGCATTTACCCACCGTCTTTTGATGACCTGCATTTCCCCACATTAGTGACTTTAGTTGGGTTCCTTGAGTTGTATCGCTCGCACATCTTTTCACATCCGGGAGCGTCCAATTATTTTGTTTATGATGAGCGGTTCTCCTTGGCAAAGCTTCATGGCAAGCGTGAGTATTTAAAATATAAAATTAAAACTGCGAATTTGGAGGTCATTAAAATCATCTCTGATTATAAGGCTCCCGTTCTACCTGACTTAACCCTCTTATTCTCCGCATTTGGGTATAGTCATGTAGCACATGGATTCTCTCCTCATGTATCTTTGATGTTAGTGTCTTATTTTAAGTTATGTTGTACGCACTTCCACTCCTTTCCGAGACTGTCCGACGCGAGACTTAGTGATTTGGGTTTTTTATGGTCAGTCCCCAAGCAGATTCCTTTTGGCTCCGTTAATAAATTAATACGTAGGAATGCCGAACCATTCATGATTATGAAGAACGTCAGATTTCATGCTTTTATTTCAGATTTTTATATAGCACAAGGTGTTTCACTTTATTTCAAGTTTCCAGACTTTTTACTGTACATCTTTATTCTACCCGAGTGGCTTTCTTCGTCATTCTTCCCTACCACTACATGTTCTCTTGGGATGGGGAGTGTTAGTTCTGCTGTGTCTATTTCCCACGTTGATTCCATGGTTCTTGAACCGGATGTAAGATTCAAGTTTTTTTTCCTTTTGCTTGACACCCTTTCGAGTTTCCTCAGAAGTTTTGTTGTCTCTTTGCGAGACAGGTTCTCTGTGCGGATGGACGTACATGCTAGTACAACATGGATAGCTGGGCCATATTTGCCCCATATTACTGTTGTTATGGACTGTTCTTGTAAGACCCCTTTTTTTCTTTTTAACACCGGGGTCTTAGGCCCATAACCGCCGCTTAGCGGTGACACCTTCACGCCCTGAAGGGTCATCACCGTGAAATGCCGATTCTGCCGGCCGATTCGATCACAGAAAAGCAACAAAAGTAGAGTAAGCACAAGAGTGGTAAAACTCTAACCAAAAGTCCACTATAAAATCACATCAGAGTAATAATATCTCCACGAAGGGAGAGTCCACAAAATATATAAATGTACAGAAAATAAGGGCTTAAGCCCGATACACCAAATCCTCACTACATAGTCACTCAAGCGGAAGAAAAATAAAACACTACTAAGGTCAGGGACTCACAGTCCCAGCTGTCTGAACTCCTGAGCTAGACTGCCCTATCTCTAAACGGGCCGACCTCCGGGGCTGCTCCTCCATGTTGGGCTCCACGATCCCCTAAATGATGTGGTTCGAAAATCGTTAGTCTATAAGACTAAGTCCTATCATCCCCCACCCCTTCCCCCATAGCGCCTAGGCACCGAGCGGAGAGGAAGAACGGGGAGGAATTGAAGGTGGAGAGTAATCAAGAAACAGATGGCAGCGTACCTAAACTAGCAATTTTATAGTACATGTGGCAGTAGAGTAAAGTATGAAAAGTAACCTTAACGTATACGGAAATATATAAGCAAGGGATCTTCTATAGGGCTCCTATCGTATAAAGAGTCCCATACCAATTTATACGTTGGGGTGTCGGTTATTAACAACAAATATATATATATATATATATATATATATATATATATATATATATATATATATATATATATATATATATATATATATATATATATATATATATATATATATATATAAAGAATTTAACCTTAATTTATAAACTTGCCCACATAAGCTTATGAACCAAGGGGTCGTTTTGCAGAGCATATTGTATAAGTGTCCCATACCACTTATACAGTAGGTGACAGGGGTTTTATGCTATGATTATGCTATGACATGCAAGTGGGTTATGATGCGATCATGCAAGTGCAACTCACCCACCCGACTCTGTGCACACAGACCTTTAGTTCCCCCTTTCTGGAGCCGAACCTCCCAGGATACCTCCGTAGTGGAGCACGGAAGCGGTGGGTTGGGCCTCGCCCACCTCTAAACTAGTAAAGCACTACCGGTCAGACCTATCGTACGCCTCAACACTTGGTGCACGAAGTGGATTCCTGCGTACTCTTGCCGGCTGGAGCACCGGATTTCTGTTGGCAAAGTACTAACCACACTTGCCGAGTCAGCGTATTGGCGTCGGTGCTAACTTTAAACACTACTCTACCTAAATCTCATCACTGTTCAGTGAGTTTTAGTGACATTTTCTATCACTACAAGGTTTGTGCCCTAAACTAGGGTGAGGGTTTTGAGGGGGTTTAATACTTCCAAATTGCCTAAAATTTTAACCAGAGGACCATACTAACCATATGGTCCTCTACACAAATTTTTAAGTCATTCCAAGGTCATTTGACACCATGACCTTCAGACCCTAAAAATCCAAATTAAGTGACCTACCCTAGGGCTCTAGGGCTACCCTACTCTTAACCACCCCAAATTCCATTGGAGGGTGAGTCGTACTATAGAGAGTCAGTGGCCAAAATATCAGCCTCTGTTGAGGTGATTTGACCACTCAAAACCCAAAGGGGGTGCTTGACCTAGTTAACCTTAAAAGGGCCAACCTAGGGTTGGATCAATACCTAACCCAAACATCTCCAAATGAGATGAAAAGTTTACCAGAACCCTAACATGCCCTCTAAGACCACCCACCCAAATTTGGGGGGGTTTTGAGATGTTTAGGACACCTAATTAATTTATTCATGGATTATTAAATTTTTCTAAAAACTATATAAAACATTTTTCCAAAAATTCTGATTTTTGGATGTGTCCTAGATATAGTTGAGAGTAGCTTAAACCCCAAATTTCAGATCATTTGGATGTCTGGTTTGGAGTGAGCATCCATTTTATTCTTTGGACGGCCCTAGGGATAGACCTCACCAAAATGAGTGATGTGGTCTAACCAGGAATCCAAATTGAGTGAAATCAATTTTAAATTACGTTAGACATCAAAGGCTACATTTTCGATGTTGACCACTTTTTCTGTTCTGGCATCTATGTATTTTTAAAAATTAAAACCATTAAATACTAAATCTGTGATAGAAATTTAATTAATCAGAAATGCATTTACTATAGTTTAATATCATCCCTGGCACGAATCTTGGCGCGCCCTGGACGGAATCCCTTCATCTTCAACATTGAGCCGACGACCAGGATTCAATTTTCCTGGGCCAACTTCAAGTGCCTGCCGCCGTCCATCCAGCCGCTGCCCCGACCGGCCACCGCCACCCTCACCTCCGTTGAGGTGGTGGTTGTCGTCAGGCGGCGGCACAGCCGCCGGAGGGCCATTTTTAAGCGGTTCTACCAGGTTCAATTATCGGCCTGAAGCCATGGAAATACAAAATTTGTTCGGGCTCAATTGAGCCCGAACCTTGAACCTAGACGTTGCTACGATCTAACCATGAGATAAGGGGAGGAGGAAGACCTTGCCGGCGGCCTAAAGTGGAGAAGATCGCCGGGAAACCATCCTTGAAGGCGGCGCCGCTTGGTTTCTGCAACTACACAGTGGGGAGGCTCAGTTTCTTCAGGTAAGGATTGGGATTCCTCCTCCCGGCCCACTGAAGGTGTTTAAAGCCTCAGATGGGGAGAGGAGAGGCTGGATCATTAATGGCCATTAATGGCCTTGAAAGCCACCTCTCGACCTTGGTGGTTCAGTGCATCTAGCCAGTGGAATAGCCTAGAAAGCCTCCTAATCTTCTCAGGGCTGTTAGGGGAGATGAACCAAGCAAAGAAGAATGGCCCTTGGCTTCCCCATGGCATGAATGGCCTTTACTCCATCTTCTCTTTCCTCCATTAAAGGGAAATTGGATCTTTCTCTCTCCTAGTCATCATGAACGAATTTTTTCATCTCCATAGCCTATTGGCAGCCCATAAAATCATTATTATTAATTAAAATAAAGTTAGCCCAAGTGTGGGGGAAATGGGCTTGAGCTTGGGTTAGCCCATTTGGGCTAATTTGACTTAACCTTAAGGTAGAGTTGACCTTAGTCAACATGACCATTTGGGTTGACCCCAATGGGTCCCTGGTGACCCATTGGCCTCCCCTAAGGTCTATGTAGGGTTGGGTAGGGTTGACTTGGCACCTTGGAGGTCACTTGACCCTTGGTAAGGGCACTTTGACCAGATTAGGGGCTTGAGTTGACTTGGGTCAAGTTGGTCTCTAGGACTGAACCCAATGTGTCATTGGTGACCCATTGGCCTCCCCTAAGGCCTAGGTAGGGTTATGTATGGTTATCTTGCACTTTGAAGGTCACCTACCCTTAGTAAGGGTACTTTGACCAGATTAGCGCTAGAGTTGACTTGGGTCAACTTGGTCTCTAGGACTGCACCCAATGTGTCCTTAGTGACCCATTGACCTCACTTTAGGTCTAGGAAGACCTGGGCAAGGTTGGTTGGGCCCGTTTCTGTGTGTTTTATTTGTTTCTATGTTTTTTATTCTTTAGCCGTGTCTTGAGAATGTGGTGTACACTTTTGGTGGCCTATCTGCCTCTTTTGCTGGTGCATGGGTCGTGTGCATGCTCCTGAACTGCTCGGGAGACGCCGACGACACGGGAACACTACGCACGACAACTGGACTTACTGCACACGACCACTGGTCGTGCGCCACCGATCGTGCGCATTACATTCTCATTTTTCCTAATTCTGCCCGGGTAATCGCACGAGCACTGGCCGTAGTGCGCATGACCACTGGTCGTGCGCCACTGCTCGTGCGCATTTACCCCTTGCTTTCTGCAATTCTGTCCTAGTCAACCGCACGATCAGTGGATTCAGTGCGCACGACCACCGGTCGTGCGCCACTGATCGTGCGCTTTTATGCTGATGTTTCTATCCAAGTTGCAGGTCTAATTAGAATGGCACATGATCATCGACCTACAGTGCGCACGACCACTGGTCATGCACCACTGAACGTGCGCTATGCTTTTGCTGCCTCCGTATTTAAGGGCCTGCTCCGCGATTTAGGTCAACACCCGTCATTTGTTGCGATCGGGGAGTGCGCGGGAAGTGCCATTTTACTTCTCCAGCTGCTCCATCACCTCCACCTTCATCGGGAGTCCATAGTCGGCTATTCTGAAGCTTTTCAAACTCTCCGGCGAAGCTCCCGACCATTGACGACTTCAACTCCAAGATTTCCATCAGAGTTGGTGAAGAAGACAACCTAGAGAACAGACTTAAAGGCCTTCGAGATGACAACTCGTTGGTACCGGAAGACTCCTCGGACTGAGCCCGGAAGCGGATTGACAACTCGCTATTCCGGCCACGACCTGTGGTGGATCTTCACCCTCTATTGGTTTACCCCTCTTCCCCTTCCTCTGTTGTATGGGATGACATAAATTGTAATGAACTACATATTTTATTCTATATCTAATAGGATGTTTGTAGTTTTCTTATGCTTGTGAGTAGTGTTTGTGAATGCGCCTCGCCCACTCCACATCCACTTCATACCCGTGTCTCACCCGATTGCACTCCGCACAAGAACACTTCCATCCATTAGCTTTCCGTCCACTCGCCCAATCGAAGTTCGGCATCGCGGCCGATACACTCACTTCACCTTGCGAAGCGGTGCCTTCGACCCGCATAGCTCTTATTAGTTTATTAGATCAAACAACCACAATCTCTCAAGTCCCCTTTTTACTCTTTTTCTTAGTATAACCCTCATAACAATATTTTCTGAACTGTTGCCGCTCTATGTTAATTGCATTCCTCAAGAGACCGACACTCGGGGATTTATTCCCAAACTTTATTACTTGTGCGACCGGTGCGCTTGCCGATTTAACGAATCAAGTTTTTGGCGCCGTTGCCGGGGAACACAGTTGTGTGAGTTTCTAGAGAGGGAGACGTGAGATTGCTTTCCTTTTCCTTTGTAAATCGCTTTGGTTTTATTTTATTTCTGTTTTGCCAGCTTTTTTTCTTGTTTGTTTAGGCAATTGTAGTAATATATTGTTGGATTTAGTAATTTGCACAATTTATTTTGAATCTGCTGTTTCGACACCATGTGGGGATATTCATATGCCCAATGTCGTTGGTGTGGAAAGACTTCCCACGCTAGGCATGAATGCCCTACGAGAGATATTGAGCATAAGCCTCAGCGCACAATGCATGAGATGCTGTATTCGTACAGCCCTTCAAACACTATGCCTCGAGCTTATGGTCAATCGTCCTCGCCATATACACCGTTCTCTTATTCCTCTCTGGCCCCACAAGGACCGCAGAGTAATGGGAGAAAGTGTTTGTATTGTCGTAGAACAGATCATGTCCTGAAAGATTATGCCGAGTACCTCCGTGTTATGGAAGAGCATGATGAGCCAGATATCCGGATCATCCCGACTCCTACCCTTGGTGGCACACCTTCATCATCTGGTTATGTATACCTGTCACCTTCATTTGTTGAAGGGAATGATGTGGACACAACCGCCAGATGTGTGGATAATCTAAGATTCGATGTGGCTGAGCCCATCTCTCCTGTGCATACATCTCCAAGCATGGAGCCAATTCTTTGTGAGGAACCTGCGCTTAACTTTTATCCAAGCAAAGTTCTTCCGCCTTTTGTGCATTCTACTTCAGTCGTCTCTAACGACATTTTCGACGATGCAACACAAGTTGAGGCTTGTGATACATGGGTTGTTTCCACTCTCATGGAGGAGGACAACCTTCCTAGTGTCGAGGATTCTCCCTCAATACCAAAGGAGGAAGTCCAAGTCTTGGTGGAGGCCTCTATGGATCCGGCCGAGCCTTGTAGCATTGTCGACATTGCTGACGATATTTTTATTCCTCAGCCTTTGGGGAGTGAAACTGGGATCACTCCCCCGATTATTTCTTTATGTTCTTCATCTCTTTTATTTCTTGACCCCCCTTCCTTATCTGAGCCTGTGCAGGTTGAATCTCCATGGGTAAGTTGGGTTGACGTTGAGCCTTGTGCTCAGACTGTCGATGAGTGCATCCTCTTGTGTGAGGAGGTTCCTACCTCCTTCACAGTGGAAGCCCCTGCCGTTACCTTCGCCCCCAGCGAACTTGTGGTGGACGAAACCTTGCTAGGCAAGGATGTGTTTTATTGTGAGAAGAGTGAGGACCAGCACTCCTTCTCTTCTTACTTCCTATTTCCTCTACCTGCGTTGGGCATGTATTACTATTTAGCTAGAGGGGTAACTGTTCTATCGCCGTATCGGTACCCGTTACCAAAATGGATTTTGGAATAGTTACCTGTGCATTTTTCTTTTCATAGGCCCATTAGCTAGAACCTTTTTGTAGCTGAATAAGTTGTGCTGGGATGACAATAACCCCAAAACTTATCTTTCATTTTCTGCATTTGGTTTTTCATGTCTATTTAGTTTTAGTATTTCTTTGTAGTTTGTATATTTTTGTTTTGTTTTTGCAGAGCTCACCCCCGCAGGTATTCATGGCAAATCGCATTGGCGGGGTTGTGATTCTTCGTATGGCGGGCCTGCTTCAGGTTTCCACGCGTCTTCTGGTATACTCACTGGATGAGCATTGGGTAACCTCTTCCCTTATCTCTTATGATTTTAATTTCTCTATCTTATGCTGTGTAGTTTTGTTTAAGTCTGGGGAGAGATTTGTTACCTATTGCACGCGCACATTTCATGTGCATACTAGAAGCTTTTATAGTTTTATTTTGATTAGTTCATTGCACTGCACACCATTGCACCCACTTGAGCGCGTGCTTAGCTGTTAGTGTGTCGCGAGTTAAACTCATTTCTTCATTAGATTTGGGAAAATTATGGTGCTGGCTTAGGATTGTGAGACAGAGTAAAATGTTGACCTTGTTGTGTTTCTAGTCAACTGCTCTTCTCTCATATAGAAATTCGAGTAGATTTAATTTTTCTTAATGCTTATGTTTTTATACTTTTCTATTTGTGTAAATATCTTTTTATTCTACTCAAAAATTGGTGAATCCGGTGTGAATCCGACGGTAGCTTAGGGATGTGTGTAGACGGCCGTTAGTTTCGTATTGCTCGAGTCAGGAGGATGGATAGTCTTTCTCGTTGGCTAAGAACTTGCCCCAATCTATTCTTGAAGCATGGGTATAGGTTAGTTCACTCGCATGAGCGTGATGTAGGACATCATTTTGGCCCGGTTGAGCTTTGTACCGTTCCTAACTTCTTGTCCTCGCTAGACCCGTTGTGCCTACCCATTCTTTTGATTCAGCTCCACCTTTATTTCACCAAAGCCTCAAAGCCAATCATAGTCGCACTCCCAAGTTGAGCTTTAGAGTTTTACATTTTTCATGTTGGGGTGTTGATTTGGTGCTTTTACATGTGAATATGTGAATGTGCTCCAAAGCTTATATTTGTTGAAATTGTTAAAGAGACGTAATTTGAAAAAGAAAAAGAAAAGTTAAAAAAAATGATGTTAATTGTGAAAAAGTGAAAAGTAAAATAAAATTGAAAATCCTATTTGAGATGTGAGTATTTTTGGAGTAGGCGGTGCACACACCCATATGTTAAAAGTTAAGTCTGGGGGTGTGGTGTACCCTCATATATTTTGGTTAGCTGATGGATTCTTTCTTTGATAGCTCATTTGGGTTAGGTGTATAGCCTTCTTGTTTATCTTTGTTTACCTCACCGAAACCCAAGCCCCACCTCTTCACCTAAAGTCCTACTGATTCGTGTGTGAACCCAACCAGTGTCGTGGAGAGAATGCGAAAGGTCAAGCATATGGTCACCGATATTTGTGGATTCCTTTGGAGGTTATCCCGAGCCCCGATCTTTGGCAATGCCCGCCTAGCGATTAGTCTACTTTCTCCCTACGCGTGACCAGATGATTCACCATGATTCCATTTTTTGAGTAATAATAAAATATTGACATGCATTGTGAAAAGTATAAACTATCTTGTATACTTAGAAATTTCTTCTATTATATTTTTACACGTGTGAGCATGCGACTTTGCATGGTACTCCGTATCGCAATTTCCTTGTTAGCTAAAACATTTTCCCTATCTGCTTAGACTTTGTTTGCTCGGGACGCGCAAATAATTAAGCCTGGGGGTGTGATGAGTCCGATTTATATAGGGTTTTTTGGATTCATCTGGGCTAGTTTTCACGCGTTTGTACTTCACTTTTAGTTCGTTATCATATATATTTCATCTTATATTTATTTCCATAGAAAGTGCACACTTAGGCCCATTGTTGTGTATTTCTTGTACTTTTAATGTTTGTACTCCCTTTTTGTGATTGCATGGAATGTCTGCACATGTCAGTGCTTGGTTTAGGGGTTGTGTACATGTTCTAGGGATTTTTGGAAGAAGGAATACTGCGCACGCGCATCGGATATAGTGCGCACGATAACTGGTCATTCACCACTGCTCGTGCGCAATGTTCCTTGATTTCCAGAATCTGCCTGGGGTATACGCACTATCACTGGACACAGTACGCACGACCACTGGTCGTGCGCCGCTGATCGTGTGCATTGATTACATATTTTTCCAAGTTTTGGTTGGGGCAAACGCACTACCACTGGACATAGTGTGCACGACCACTGGTCGTGCGCCACTGGTGGTGTGTATTATAATTTCTGCAATCTATAAATTCGCAGGTTCCTCCCTAATTCTGTATCGCTCGACATTTCTCTGCCATTTTCGTCTCCGAGGAAGGGTTCCGTCATTGCCCTTCATATTCCATCGTAGGGAGGTGCTCCGGACAAGCTTTCAGCACCAAATCCAAGCCGGAGCTTCCTCCCGGCCTCCTCCTTCATCTTTGAGCTTCAAGAAGAGCTTGACCTAGCTTTCTCCATCAAGCTAGGAGAAGTTGTGCCATCCTCCACCGGATCGTGACAGGAAGAAGACGGGCCATTGGAAGGTGGTGACAACCCTTCTCTACCCCGGACGCAGTGGAGGACCGAGCTTGGACGCGGAATTACAACCCAATGATTCCAACCATGAATCCTCAGCAAGACTTCGGATCCGGTCGATTTCGCACACTCTTTTCTTGTTTGGTTGATGAATGTGTAGTTGAACTCTTGTATATGATGAAGTATGCTTAGTTTGTAAAATGTTTTTATACAATCATGTCTATGTGATTTTGTATTTTCGTTATTTGCTTGAGGTGCGCCATATTCCATCCACCATCATCCACCGTTGACGCATTAGCAATTGCTAGTGGCGTGCGTAGCGAAGAGGTGCTCACGACCCTCATTTTGCCATTCTCATCACCTCATTCACAAGCCTACTCGCCAATCCGCCTAGTGATTCGGTGCATAGCGGCCCGACTAATCTTCCATCCCGCCTGGCGAAGCATCGCATAGCGGCGTTGCATAGGAGTAGTTGTTAGATTTTTACTTTCTTTTTATCGAAACAATCAAAACCCCCATCGTTACCTCCAACCTAAGGACTTCAATCTCAAGTTCTCCTCAAAATTAACTCCACCTTACTGTGTTCCTTGAGAGATCAATACTTGGGAAAACTTGCCTATTTTATATTACTTGTGCGACCGGTTCACTGCCGTGATCTTTAGCATCACCTAGCAGCCACCCTCTTCCTTTCCATCCTCCTCCAACCTAAAACTGACCACTTCCAACACCACCCGACCACCTTTCCCTCCTGTCTAGTATTTTGGCCTCCTTTTCTCACTCTCCACCAACCCAAAACCCGACCACCACCACACCACCCGACACCTTCATCAACACCCAAACTGTCGGCCACCAAAAATAAACCAACCACCAACCATCACAACCATTCTCCTCTCTTATCTCCCAATAATCCTAGCCGACCACCCTCTCTCCCCAACAACAAAATCCAGCCACCAACATCTCTTCCCTAGCTGCCAACCCCTCTTCCTCTTGAGTAAAATATTCCCCCACCTTTTCTCTCTCCTCTTTCCTTATATATTATCATTCAAGGATTACTCCCTCTTCAAGGTTTGTTGTAAAGGGAAGATGACTCGTGTCTTCATCATCTGGTGCTGATCCGTGGAGTTTGCGTGGAAATAGAAAATCAACCAACATCGTGTGGGCTTCCTCCACTCAATCTTGTCGATGGACTTCTTGGGATTGGGTTACGATTTACTAAAACCTCTTTGTGTGATTTCTTCTATAAATTTGTGAGGTACTGGTGGAATTAGAAGGCTAGTATTTAGTCAAGATTTATATTGAAATTATGCTAATTAAAATCTGAATTTTCAAGCATTATTTTTCGAAATACTCTCGTATAATTTGGAGCGGGTAGATCTCGTCAACACTAGAAGAAATCGGGTTCATCACCCTTGATTTCCCCTTGAGTTCAAGAGATTTAGTATACCCTCATATTAATTATTTCTGGGATTGATTTGGACTTTATTTTGAAACGTTATTTTAGTCCGAATCCTCTAGTATATTTTTGTGATTTTGCTAGCGAATAATTTTATTTGGAATTGCTAAATGTCCGGATCGGGTAGGTCCTTTTCACTTGAGCGAACATTGGTAAATAGCCATTGTTTAATCTTTATAAGGGTTAGCGTCCCTTTGCGTTGTGCATTGCTATATTGGTTGGTCATCATTAGTAGTAATTTAGATAAATATTGCTTGCTGCATATTTAATTTAATTGTCGAACCTAAGAACGTGTAGTGTTTCCACCGTAGAAACCTTGGGCTTGCATCAAAAATCTTCATCAGACCATTGACAGTCTGATGTGAATTTCTCTGATCTTTCAGAATCAGATTCAGCTTCTCTCCTTGGTGAAGAGGGAGACTTCCTTCAACTTTTGCTAGAGCCTTCAACTTTGAAAGCTAAAGTCTTGTCTTTTTCCTGAGACTTATTCTGGTTCTCCTCTTCTTTACTTGCAGCCAGCTGCATCTCATATGACAGCAGCTTCCTAAAAAGGGTGTGAGGAACTATCTCACCCTACTTTGCCACTTCTTTGATGGCACAGATTTTTGTGTCCCACTCTCTAGAGAGAGATCTAAGGAACTTGTCATTAAGTTCATAGTGAATGAATACTCTTCCATAAGTCTTCAGCTCATTCACAATCCTGAAGAACTTTTCATAAGAGATTGTTATGTTGTCCCCCTTGGATTGTCTGAAAGCCTCATACTCTTGGTTGAGCATGGACTTCCTATCATCTCTATCCTCATTTATCCCCTCCATGTAGATTACAAGTGTTTCCCACATTTTATTTGTAGTTAAGCAAAGGATCAAGTTCTGAAGAGTAGAGTCATCAACAACACTCACAATTATATTCTTTGCTCTCTTGTCTGTTGAGGCCAAGAACAACTCATCCTTCCTCATCTCATCATATGTCTTTGGGGTCTTGACATTAGAGTCCAGTGCTGACACATTCATTGTGATGTATGGTCCTTATTCAACTGTAATATACATCATAGGGTCAGCAGCTTCCATGAACTGCCTCACCCTTGCTTTTCAGATGCCAAAATATTCCTTCCTTCAAATTGGGTGTCTCACAGCACTCAGCTCACAATTGGTCATGTAAGACCACCCCTCCCGGATCCCAAAACACGGCACGAAGGGGGAGTCTTATGCCCGGAACAGCCGCCTTGCGGTAACATTAGCACACGGGCTAACCTGTACCACAAGACGCCTATTCCGCCGGCTACAACAATATCAATAAAACATGCCAACCCAACCAAATATAATAAGCAAGAGAAGTCAAATCCACACCAAGTAATAATGTCCAAATTCATCAATAAAGGAGAAGCTAAAACATGCTTCTACTATATATCAGAGTACAACTAATCATTGCCCAAACGGGCTACATCAGAGTATCAAAATACTAACATCGGTAACCGATGGTATCGACGACACCGTCACTTCAGACACTGTCGTCCTGGCCTGGTTATCCTGCTGCGTAGTCCGCGGCTGCTCCACTTGCGGCGTGACCTCCTAAAAGGAAGACGTAACAACCGTTAGTCGAAACGACTAAGTGTTTTCACATCCTCTTCCCCGGCGACTCCTCGGCACTGGGCGGAGAGAAGGAACAAGGGTAATATTTTTGTATGCAAGTAAAAGAAGTACAAGCAGGTGGCAGTAGTGTAAGAGTAACAATAACATGGTCTAGAAAATATTTAAGAGCTACAGCAAACTAACATGTTTAAGTAACAGCAGGAAGGTAACTTAACTTATAAGAATGCCCATACAAACTTATAAGTTAAGGATCAGATTACACAAAGGTAAATCATCGTATAAGAGTGCCTATACAAACTTATACGATAAGGATCTTGTTGTGCAATGTTATGAAATGCTATGAATGCTATGCAATGACTCACCCATACAATTTCTATGTCGACACAGACTTTAGTTCCCACTTTTCGAGCAGGTAGCTAACCTCTCAGGCATCAACCGCCGTGGCCAGGCGGTGACAGTAGAACAGGCCCTTCTACTACTAGGCGGGTATCCACACTACTTCACCTAAGCCTCCGTATGCCTCAAAGCTAAGAACACAACAGCGGAGCCCATGCGTACTATGGCCCAGCGGGGTCTTGGATAGATGTGCACCAAGAACACAGCCTGAACTGTCCTTGCGTGACCCGGAAGGGGCCTCGGAAGTAAGCACGGGACACAGCCCAACCATTCACTTGGCACGGAAGGGGCCCGGGGACGTGAACACCGAGGACACAGCCCAACCGCCCAAAGTCTAACTGTCGACTCCCGTCGGTGTGATGACTGGAGAGCCCGTAGACCTTCCACACTATCCTTAACCAGGATTACGACACCGCGTGTCGACTCACACCTCATGCAAATGCCACATCAATATAACATGGAAGGGGCCTCGGAAGTAAGCACGAGGACACAGCCCAACCATCCATCCATGCCTTATCACAACACAACCAAACAAGTGACGATCAACACCGCATGTACATCCCTTCACAATACTACCCGTAGGTAGACGACGCTATAAGTATTGGACTACTAAACTCAATTCATTAATCAAACATACTCATGACCATGATTTATTCTTATATATGACTCCCAAATGATGACAACATAATATAAACATGTTATGCATATGAAGATCTATCAATCTTTCCAAAAGTACTATCCTATTATGAACATGATGCACATGTAAAGATCCATCACACTTTCCATATGTTAACGACATATTATATACATGATGCGCACAAATAACAATCCTTCAATTCCTATCAAGTCAATTCGTTTAAATAAGATTGCTTCACATTTTGATTATATGAAATCTAGTTAATAAGCTTCGTCAATCATGCAACAAATGATTAATCATAAGAGTTCATCCAATCCAAGTAACTTGCAATAATAATTCCACCGAATCCAAATCCATCTTATAAAAAGCCCAGAATTTAGGTGTAGATTGAATCTGGAATGCAGTTTCAACCGGAGATTCCTGAGGCTACAAGAATCCGGTGAAGGCGTGTAACCCCACGATGGAAAGGTCTTTCCGTGGTACACAACTGTCGTATTCAGACCTCAACCTAGATTTGACATTATCGTATTTGAACTCGGACTTGAAATCCGCTGCGTACAGAATACAATTTCTGCATGCAGGATTTGTTGAACACCATTTTCGTTTAGACTTTCCCATGGCTACACACTTTGCTTGAAGTCGTGCAACCATTCGTTGGAAAGGTATTTTCAAGGGCTTCAACTTTCGTGTTTAGCTGCAAGCCCAAATCAGCCATGTCACACCTAAAAAATGGCCACGAAGTTCGCTGGGCGCCGAATACAGATTCTGCACGCATCTTAAGGCGGAATGAACGACATCGGTTCATCTTCCTCCTCAAGGCGATCTTCCCAAATCATTCCAGAAAACCTCCTCCCTTATTCAACCTCAAGAGGCCAATACCCTTCATGAAACCATCTCCTAACATCACATAGAAGAAGGGAGTGGTTGAAGAGATCTAAAACCTAGGACACAAGTCCTAGCATGGCCTTTCCTAGAAAACTCCTCCTCTCCATCAAGACTCTCTTGAGTCGATATCTCACCTAGGGAAAATAACTATAGATCTAGCACCAAGGGAGAGGGTAGTAAACCCACTTCGGTTCTAGCGGTACCACCATTTCTGGCCATGGATCTCGTAATTCTCCTTGGCGGCATCTTCTCTTTCGCGGCGTTGGCGGATTTTCCCTCCCTAGAACTTGCTCCAGCAAACTCTCCTTCTCTCAACAGGAGTTTCTCTCCGAAACATGGATTAAGTGAGCATGAAAACGGCTAGGGTTTTCTCTTCCCCTTATATATGAAAAGTGACACAGGTAGGGACACGCCCGTGTCCTTACCCGTGTCCTTCTTGGGCGAAACGGAAACGACAGTTTCCGTGTCGGTTCAATACTTGACACAGGTAGGGACACTCCCGTGTACACTCCCGTGTCCCGACCTGTGTCCCGACCCGTGTCCACATGACACGGCCGTGTTCCCTGGTCGTGTCCTTCTCGGGATACATTTCGACGAACTCAACTCGACATACTGGCACACGGGTAGGGACAAGCCCGTGTCGCTACCCGTGTCATACAATTCGTTGATCTCAACACTTAGTTCGTCGATCTCGACACGCTCTGTCGAGTGTAACTCGACACACACGGGTAGGGACACGCCCGTGTCGCTACCCGTATCACATGATGTCGACACAGCTTGTCAGTCTCGACACGCCCTATCGAGTGTAACTCGACACACACGGGTAGGGATACGCCCTTGTCTCTACCCATGTCACATGATGTCGACACAGCTCCTCGATCTCGACATGCCTCGTCGAGTTCAACTCGATGCACACGCACACCGGTAGGGACATGCCTGTGTCTCTACCCGTGTCTCATGCTTGTCTAATTTCTCCTCCTTTTCACATATGTTGCCCTGTTTTCAGCACTCCCCATGAACCCTAGTGAGCTCTCCTGACTCAAAACACGCATGAGGGGCCTAGAGCGATTCAGGACGTTACAAATCCTATAAACAAAATAAAAGATTTCGTCCCCGAAATCAGGCTTAGGCTGTGGGGAGAAAAGCATAACAGGAAATTTAACATATGCTTTTAAATAAAATTACCTTGAGCAAAAAGCTCCGGGTAGCGTTGCTGCATCAAATCCAATGGCTCCCATGTGTACTCATCCTTCCCATGGTTGGACCATAGTACCTTCACCAAGGGAACACTTTTGCGGCACAATGTTCTTGTCTCCCTATCAACAATCCGCACCGGCTCTAGTCGCACAGACCTATCTGACGCCACTGCACCCTCAGTAGTGGGAATATATTGGTCGGGCCACAACAGTGCTTTTCGAAGCGACGACACATGGAACACATCGTGGAGATTCTCTAGTTCTGGTGGTAACTCCAACTGATAGGCTAACGTGCCAATCCTTTCTAGTATAGTATATGGCCCAACGTACCTTGGGCTGAGCTTTTTCACCCCACGCACCCGCGACACTCCATGCATTGGCCGAATTTTGAGGAAAACTTTATCACCCACTTAGAACTCCACCATTCGGTGCTTTGCATTATAATACTTCGCCTGCCGACTTTGAGCCTCCAACATGCGTTCCCGTATCAATCTGACCACCGCATCAGTATCATCTATATATTCATTTCCCAATACCTTCGGATCTTTGTCCTGCACCCAAGACAAGGGAGTCCTGCACCTTCTTCCGTAAAGGGCTTCATGGGGCGCCATACCAATGCTCGCCTGATGGCTATTATTGTAGGAGAATTCCACCAGTGGTATGAGTCTTTCCCATGGTTCTCCTCTATCCAGCACACAGAACCTCAATCAATCCTCCAGTGTTCTGATGGTCCGCTCAGACTGCCTGTCCGTCTGAGGGTGAAATGCAGTACTAAAGGTTAGGCGCGAGCCCAAATAAGCCTGTACCGCCTTCCACTGCTTGGATGTAAATCGACCATCCCAATCCGAAATAATTGTCATGGGCAAGCCATGATACTGTACGAATTGCTCCATAAAAGGCGTACCAACACATCCACGTGTGCTTCCTTCTTCATTTGAATGAACCAGGCCACCTTTGTCAGTCGATCAACAATAACCCACACCGAATCATTCCCGGAGCGGGAACGAGGTAGCCCATGGACAAAGTCCATGGAGATATCCTCGAACTTCCATTCGGGAATGGGCAACGACTGGAACAAACCACCGGGACTCCTGCATTCAGCCTTCACTCTTTGACAAGCTTCGCAATGTGTAACATAGTAACGAACATCCTTCTTCATTCCTCGCCAGCACATGGTCTTCCGTAAGCTGGCGTACATCTTGGCAATACCCGGGTGTACAGCATATTGAGAGGAATGTGCCACTCTCATGATATCCTACCGGATTTTGCCGCCCTTGGGAATATAGAGTCGGCCACGAAAATAAATGAGGCCGTCTTTTAGTGTGTACTCATCAGTGGTCCCATCTTCAATTGCCTTGATTGCCGGGGCCAAGGCCGCATCCATGCCTTGCTCCACCTGAATCCGGTCCCGGATATCACAAACTATGCAAATGCTTGCCAAAAACTCCGCATACTCTGCCGAAGAAGCCTTGAAAACCAGAGTAATATCCATCTCCTCAATCATCCGAGCCAACTCCATACTCATCAACCGAGACTCTGGGCTAGAGCCTGGCACTTTTCTACTCAATGCATCGGCTACCGAGTTCGCTTTCCCAGGGTGGTAGTTCATGGTGAACTCATAGTCGCATAGAAATTCCAACCACCGCCATTGTCTCAGGTTCAACTCCTTCTGAGTGTGGACATACTTCAAGTTTTTGTGATCGGAGAAGATCTCGTAGTGGACGCCATATAGATAATGCCTCCAGACCTTCAAAGCGAACACCACTGCTCCCAACTTCAAATCATGAACCGGGTAATCGATTTCATGTTTCTTTAACTGCCTTGAAGAATAAGCGATTACGTGCCTGTGTTGCATCAATACCGCTCCCATACATTGATATGACGCGTCCGTGTAAACCTGAAATCCTCCCTTCCCAGACGGAAGTGCAAGGATGGGGGTGGAGGTAAGCCTATCCTTTAGCTCTTGGAATGCCGCTTCACATTGTGGTGTCCACTCAAATGGCACACCCTTCTTCGTCAAGGAGGTAAGAGGAAGGGCAATCTTGGAAAATCCTTTCACGAACTTGCGGTAGTACCCAGCAAGTCCAAGAAAGCTTCGTATATCGGGCGCCGACTTCAAGGGCGACCACTCCTTCACGGCTCGCACCTTTGCTTTATCCACTGCTAATCCTGCCCCACTGATCACATGCCCCAAGAAAGCAACCTCCTTAAGCCAAAATTCACACTTGCTAAACTTGGCGTACAAGGCGTGCTCCTTTAATTTCTTCAACACCAAGGTTATATGCTCGACACGCTCCTCCTCCGTCTTTGAGTAGACCAAGATCTCGTCGATAAAAACAATTACGAAGATGTCCAAATACGGTTCAAACACCTTGTTCATCAGGCTCATGAAGGCCGAAGGGGCATTTGTGAGCCCAAACAGAATTACCGTGAACTCATACAAACCATATCTTGAACTGAAGGCTGTTTTCTGAATGTCCCCTTCTTGTATCCTCAACTGATAGTATCCAGAGCACAAATCCAGCTTAGAAAACCAATGTGCTCCCACTAGCTGATCGAACAACTCGTCAATCCGAGGTAGCGGATAAGTGTTCCGCACCGTCAACCGATTGAGTTCGCGATAATCTATGCACAAATGCAAGGTTCCATCCTTCTTCTTCATGAATAGCACAGGGGCTCCCCAGGGTGATGAACTGGGGCAAACGAACCCTGACTCCACCAGTTCTTGCAATTGAACTCTAAACTCCGCGAGTTCTTTCGGGGCCATTCTGTACGGAGCCATGGATACGGGCTTGACACTTAGTACTAGATTAATCTGGAAGTCAACCTCTCTATGCGGAGGTAATCCTGGTAGCTTCTCAGGAAATACCTCGGGAAAATCCCGCACTACCCGTACATCCTTTAATTCCAATGCTTCTTCCTTCAACTCGAACCAGATCATGAAGACCTCGTCCCCCTTCATATGAGCTTTTACAACCTGGACGGAAGATAACATCATGCGAGGCGCGAAGCCAATACCTTGGAAGATGATGTCAGAGTATCCATGTCTCAAATAGATCCGCTTCTCCGCGCAGTCGATCCTCGCGAAGTGACAGTCCAGCCATGCCATGCCCAAAAATGATGTCAAACTCTGGCATTCTCAGAACCGTGGCCGGCGTATCAAAGGCCTTCCCATCAATAAATAACTCCAACTCACACTTGGCGGTTGCGACCATCTCCGAGCCATCCAGAAGGCGTACACGTCGGGCTATACTAGTGAAGTACTGTACACCCTCCACGTTTTTATTAAATCCTCGGACACAAAGGAGTGTGAGGTACCAGTATCGAACAACGCATAGGCCGTCTTCCCGCCAATAATCACGGTGCCTAAGTACCAACAACCAAAACTTATTGCTAGGTGTCTAGTAAGTCTTAATCAATTCAAGTTAGACCATGAAAATATGTTAATTAATTAAATCATACCTGCAATCACATCTTGTGGGTTCCATTCCTGCGCCATGTCAAGCGTGTACACCTGATCCCTAGCACGACGGGGGTTACCTCCTCGCGGTCCTCGTCCTCGACCACGCATATATCCCCGTCCTCGTGGGGCTGCACGGGGGAGAGCAGGAGGGAGAGCAGGACGAGCGTTCCCATATAGCTGCAGGCAGAAACATCGGATGTGGCCCGACTGGTTGCATTCGAAGAACACCAGCCCACGACGCCCTTCAGGTTGTTGAAATTGCTGAGGCTGTGGGGGTGGAGGCAACTCAGGCGGCTGCAGAACCGAATGCTCCACCCTATAGTTCTGGTGGACACGCCCTCCACCTCTTTGATATCCTCTTCCTCCTCTGAAGTCTCATCTCCTTCTATTCCATGGGCCGGCTTCCATCACGTCCTCCGCAGGCCTCTTACTGCATCCCAACTGGTCCACCTCCAATCTTTTTGCCATATCAATAATCTCTGCTAAGCTACCATCCGCTATAAACAAAACGGACTGCCTTAGGGGATCTTGCATGTAACATCCCATTTCCAACTAGACCCCTAAGTGTGGTTTTTGGCCATGACTAGGTCATGACCAAACCCTAGGAAGCCCAAGAAGACCAAGGAAACCTAATAATGTGGGTGAGACCACTATGGTCTGCAAATAGTAAATTTCTGAACCTTTGTTTAAGATAACCATGAGGCTTCACCAAGACTTCAAGACCCCATCATGTTCTCATCAAACCATGGTAAGATCCATTAGATCAATAAGGACCCATGGAGGGCAGTCAAAAGGGTTAAGTTGACCCAAGTCAACCCTAACCCTAAATGGGTCAAACCAACCTACTTAGGGTCAATTGACCATCCCCAAGCCAAGTGGACCCCACCCAAGCCCACCTAACCCTAGAGTGAGGTCAATGGGTCACCTAGGACCCATTGGGGTCCACCCAAGAGGCTAAGTTGACCAAAGTCAACTCTAACCCTAAATGGGTCAACCTAGCCTACATTGGGTCAAACTGGCCTACACAAGGGCCAATACAACCCTACCTAGGCCTCAGGGGAGGCCAATGGGTCACCAAGGACCCATTTGGGCCAACCTCAAAGACCAAATTGACCTAAGTCAACCCTAGCCTAGGTTTGGGTCAAGCTAGCCCAAATGGGCTAACTTAAGCTCAAGCCCAACTCACTTGGGCTAACCATATTTTGGTGGATGAAATAAACATGTGGGCTGCCAATATGAGATTTACCAGCCAACTTACTGACTAGGAGAGAGAGAGAGAGAATCTCAAAATTAAAGAATAATTTAGGAGAGAGAAAGGGGTATATTTAAGGGTATTTAGTGGAATAAACCACTTGGACCCATGCCATCAGCCCCCACATGGGCTGGCCGACCCTTGGAAGTCATGAGAAGGAGCTGGAATGGAGTGGGGCCCACCCATGCATGCATGGTGACAAAAACAAGGCAAACCCTCCACCTCTCACATAGGAATTATCACCTACCCACCTCTATACTTCATCTCCTCATTTCCCCTCTCTCCTTTCAGTTTCATCTCTCCCAGGACAAGGAGAGCAGCAGAGAGTGAGAGAGAAAACCGAGCCTTAGCCGTGAAAACCAAGGGAGAAGCGTCGCCGCCGCCGCCATGGTTCCCCGCCGCTCCTCACGTCGCAAGGCCGCCGGGAAGGTCCTCCCTCACCTCCCTCTTCATGCTTAGATCTTAAGAATATCTAGGTTAGGGTTCTGGATCAAATGAGCTGAGCCCAGCACTTATTTTTCCGCCATTAATGGCATTTTTGAAGCTCTCGGGTGAGGTGGCGCCGCCACCTCCGGCCGCCCTAGCCGCCGGAAAAGCTCGCCCCCACCACCGTGAGGGGAGAGGAGAAGTTGGCCGGTGGAGGCGCCGCCGGAGGCGGCCGGGAAAAGCCCCGTGAAGTTCGGGCAGAGAACCAGGCGAATCGGAGAAGAAGAGCAGCAGTCGTCCATCTGCTTTAAGATTAGTGTCATGCAAAATATTAAATCCTGGTTTTATTTTAATTCATGAATAGTGTCAGTTTTATATCTTGTATATCAGACATTTGCATGCAACTGTTAGGGCCCTTACAGCCATTTTCATAAAATGTTCTCAACATAAAAATTGTAGGTCTTGGAGTCACCTTTAATTTGCCATGTTACACATAATTGTTGGTTAAGTGTACTGCCCTATAGAGCCATTTTCATAGGGCTGGTCCTAGAGTAGGGCAGAAACTAAAATGGGTGCCCTGCCCAAACCCTAAGTCCAAATTGGCTACAATTTTGGGCATATGGCTTAATTAGGAATATCTAGGCCCTCCTTAAAAATGGGAATTTGTGGGGAATATAATGCTATAGTTTTAGTCCAAATATGATAAATTAAATTTTGTTGATATTTGGAGCATATCAACTCCAAAATGCCCCAAATTTTGGTGGCCTGCCCTTAGTAGTATATTAGACCTATGGTAGAAATATTAGACAATTTAACCCTCTGCATGTTGAGATATCTCACATGCAAGATCAAAAAATTAAATGGCCTTGGGCTGCAAATTGCAAAATGCAGAAATTTGAAAGTGATGCCCAAGCCCATCCAGAGCCCAAATGACCTGATATTTTGGGGAGTAACTGGTTTAGGGCATATTGAGGTCCTGCCAAAAAAATGGGATTAATTGGAATTAAAATTAGGGTGGAATTACCAAATTACCCCTAGGCTTGTTTAGGTGATTCTTGGAGTAGTTCAACTCCAAAAGGCCCCAATTTTTGGTTGCATGTCCATGAGGACATTATTATGGCATGGTTAAAGTTTTAGCTCTTATGGATCACAGCAAGTTAGGGAAACACCTTGCATGCGATGGCTTGTAAAGGACTTGGTGTGCTTATAGCCAAATGAAGAAAAAAAAATATTGAAGGCACAGCCCTTTTTAGATCACTGACTTAGTATTACTTTAAGTACACTCTCCTTTTTGGGGAAAATAGATGAATTAGGGTTGACTTACCCTTGGACCCAAGTTCACACCCTAAGGATGGACCTTTAGGGGGTTGTGAAGGACATAGGGGCAAATGCCCTTGTATGGCCTTGTAAATCAGTAGAGAGTTAGTTTAGATATATTTAAGACTCTGGTTGAAATATTAGGGAATTTGGAAGTAGTTAAGTAACTCCAAAGTCAAACCCTAGTTTTAGGGTAGAAGCACTAATAGGCCAAAATGGTAACTTAACCTCATCTAAAAACTGTGAAAATGGGGTAGAATGAATATTAGGGTGAATTGAACCCCTAGATATTTTTATTGGAATTTTATGGATTATATTTATGGTAGTTCCTTTGTTAATTATCAAAGTATCCAATTCAGTATTTGATTTAATTTGATCATTTAGTTTAATTGGAATCTAGTAGAACTTGGCCAGTAGAGGTTTTTGACATAAATAGAGGTCTCTGAATTTTATTATAATTTTTAAAGGATTTTATATATTGCTTCCTTCATAAATATTGTAAAGGCCATACTTGGTAAATAAATCATTTAAAAAGTAATGTAACTAGTAAAAATATGAATTTTGGCCATTGATTATTTTAGGATGATATCTACTGTTAGGAATTTAATTAGGAATTTTTGAAGTATATTCATAGTACTTGATTCACAATTATGCCCTTGTAGATTTGTGTATTGAATTTATTTAGAATTAAATATTCTGTGAAAAATCATGAAAGTTTGGCCAATGCTAATTTTAGGATTTTAGTAGTGTAATATATTTATCTCAAATTATTTGGATAACAATTTCAAGTACTTGATTTACAAATCTTGGAATGTGAGAATTTACTGCAAAAATAATTTTAGGCCCCATAAATGTTTGTGTAAAATGTCAAATTTGGAAATTGTCGCTTTTGGATATATGGAATTTTATCATGAATTTATGGAACATTAATGATGTCTAAAATGTATACTGCATGATCAACTCGACTATAATTGGCCCTTGTGATAAATTATTTAAATAGAAGATTAATTGAGGAAAATACAATATTCGGGAATTAAATCATTTATGTCATGATAGGACCCCAGTAATAATCCTAGGTCATTCGGATGAAAACTCGAAGGACATCCTATCATGAACATCACTTAGTATAGGTCGGTCTGCAAATAGTAATTTGGGGAAAAGTTGTATTAGGATAAGGGTTGGAATATGGTGGAGTTAGTCGTGTGGAATTGTTGAATAAAAGTGGATGAGTCACCTAGAAAGTTCTAAGGAGTGGTGAGAATCGCGTGGATGTGTGTTAGAAGGTAAGCGAGTTCGACGAAAGATCGTCGTGCCCGCGAGAGTGAAAGGTCTAAACTACCTTAGGATTAGCCTATCGCAATATGAGAAGGTAATGGGTAAAGGAAATCAACCAATAATATTAATAAGTACCTTGCGAAAGGGAACGTTGGGCGTCATACCAACATAGTTCCTAGTGCCCCTTGAGAGCCCTTCACAGGGTATACCGGGGGCAGTCCTGGGTTAACGTAAACCTTAAAGAACAAATCAAAAGAGTAATTTAGTAAATAGGGTTTCACACTGCACTCACTAGTTGGACAAGTATTGGAAATGGTTAAGTCGTCCCGAGGTGTTCAAAGGGGCGCCATCCCGCGGTGTTCAAAGGGATGAGATTTGGAATAAGAGACGGACGTTTCGGTCCGGCGAGCTTTGGCTCGGTTGATACTTGTGACGGACGGGATGGTCCGGGGAGCTTTGGCTCGGTTGATACTTGTGACGGACGGGATGGTCCGGGGTGCTTTGGCTCGGTTCTGATACGATAAACTTGTATGTGCATAAATCTAGTGGCGGGGCATGCGGTACTGGCCGTTCGTCACACCGATGGCAGTACGGTGCACCAGGTGGTTGCGAGAGTTAGTGGGGCCAGTGGGTTATTTTACACTGCGGTCTGGAGGATGACCCCCGATAACGCACATCCGACCCAACAAGTCTGACGGGTTGTCAGCAAAGTACGTACGCGAGACTCTAGAGTGCACCTTGGACGTGTACAGAGGCGTATGAGAGGGGTCTAAGGCTTGGTAGTGTGCATACCGGCCTAGAAGCGGAGACGCCCGCTCCGCTGCTGCTGTAGCCACAGCGGTGGTACCCGATAGTGATGCTAGCTCTCAAAAAGTGGGAACTAAAGGTCTGTGTGCACAGAGTCGTGTGTGTGTGTTGCACTTGCATGTCCATCATACCCACTTGCATGTCATAGCATAATCGATTCATTTAACCCTGACACCTAAAGTATAAGTGGTATGGGACGCTTATACATTAGGCCCTGCAAAACGACCCCTTGGTCTATAAGCTTGTGTGGGCAAGTTTATAAATTAAGGTTATTTCAATATTTATATGCTGCTTGTGATAACCGAAACCCCAACGTATAAAGTGGTATGGGACATTTTATACGATGGGAGCCTTGTAGAAGATCCCTTGGCTTATGTGTATTCACATAAGTGAAGGTTATATTCCTTTCTTACTTTACTCATTATAACCTGATTATAAATTGCTAGCTAGGTCCCCCCTGTCACCTGTTTTTGATTTCTCTCCTCTTTCACGTCCTTTCCTTTCTTCCTCCCCGCTCGGTTCCTAGGAGCATAGAGGAAGGGGTGGGGGACGATAGAGCTTAGTCTTTTTGACTAATGGTTTTCGAACCACATCATATTAGGGGATCGTGGAGCCGAGTATGGAGGAGCAGCCCAGGAGACCGGTGTAGTTGGAGATAGGGCAGTCTAGCTCAGGAGTACAGCCAGTTGGGACCGTGAGTTTTGACTTCTATTAGTTGTTTTGTTTTGCTTCCGCATGAGAGATCTGTAGTGAGGATATTGATGTACCGGGCTTCAGCCCTTTTTATTTCTGTACACTTTACTATTATGTGGACACTCCCTTCGTGGAGATTTTTATATATATGTGATATGATGTGGACTTGTCTTCTCTTGTACTGCTACTTTTGCGTCAGCTGCGATCGATTTGTCCGGCAGGATCGGCGTCTTGTAGTGTCGACCTTCCCGGGTGCGAAGGTGTCACCGCAAGGCGGCGGTTCTGGGCCTAAGACCCCGGGGTTTTAAAGGAAAAAAAAAGAGGGGTCTTACAAGTGGTATCAGAGGTAACCTCGATCGAAAAGTAACAGTCCACAACCGCTGGGACACCCCCGCGCGAGTTTAGTTTGCGGACAAACTAAGCAGCGGAAGCAGTGGTGTGCCCATGTGGGGATCACATATATAATTGTCCATTTTAGTTAAGGTTGAAAAATCTCTGACGATAAATTTTGTAGCACAGCCTCCAGTACTGCCTACACAGATTCCAGAAGTTGCACCACCGCCGCCGGTTACCACTCAATTCCTACAGTCTGACATGGGACAGACTCTGACGGCTATCCTGGAAGCCTTCAGGAACCAATAGGCCCCGGCTCCTCAGCCTATTCCAGGAGCCAACTGGCTCAGCATCTTTCGAGGACTCTCTCCCCCGTCCTACTTGGGGACAGATGGGGTAGTTCGGACAGAGGAATGGCTAGACATCATGGAGGAGATGCTGACAGGTATACGGAGCCCTTGGGAGGAGAGGGTGCCACTGGTTGTTTCCTGCTTGGAGTCCCATGCCAAGCGGTGGTGGAAGACAGTTCTGGAGACTACCTTTGCTGATAGGGAGGCTGCCGAGGTGACGTGAGAGGAGTTCAGGGTCATGCTGTTGGAGCACTTTGTTCCGCAGTCGGCCCGAGATGAGCTGGAGGATCGCTTCTTGCAGTTGAAGCAAGGTTCCAGGACGGTGGTGGAATACCATCGAGAATTCAACCATCTGGCCCGTTTTGCAGACTCCTACCGGCTAGATGAGGTAGCGTACACCAAGAGGTTCTGCAAAGGTTTACGGGAAGACATGAGGGATGCACTTCTTTTCGTTTCAGACGGGCCTATCACTCGTATTCTGGAGATGGCAAAAAGGTTAGAGGCAGATTGGCTCACCACCAGAGACCGGAAACGGCCAACGGAGGATCAGAGCCGGGGAGCCCGAAACGATCAGCGGCGAGGTCGTGCGCCAGAGGTACAAAAGGTGGAGGATCAGCCTCGACAGGAGGTGAGGCAGGAGCCGAGGGGGCAGGTGATGATGGCCCCTCAGCCTATTCAGATGAGAGATGTGCAGAGACCGGAAGGTGGGGCTTACACTCCGCCGGAATGTTACCACTGCCATCAGGTGGGGCACATCAAGAGAAACTGTCCCGTGAGAGGGATGCCTCCACCAGCACCACAGATTGCCCCACCGAATCAGCATTTTGGAGGCCGAGGACGTGGCCAAGGACGCGGATATCAGGGTAGAGATCGCAGGCCGGGAGGACAGCAGATTTATGCACTGGACCTGGCTCAACCCAGGAACCCGGAGCAAGTTATTACAGGTACGACCAAAAGTTTTCCTTTTTTACTTAACTTCTTTTCTTCCTAGAAAAGTAGTTTCATGAACTTGAATTATTAAAGACTAGGCAGTAAAACCAGAAAATAGAACTCTAAGCAAATGTTCAATCTCATGCATCGTCTTCATTTGCGGCAAGCCCGCACACACTCTCTTCGACACGGGTGCTTCGCACTCATTTGTGTCGGAGACCTTTATCCAAGGGTTAGGAGGTGTGGAGAGGATCACCGCCCAGATGTTACGGATGCGGCTACCTGACGGGTCGGAGCTGTTCACATCATCCCTTTGCAACCTTGAGGCATGGATAGGCGGAAAACCCTTCGAAGCTCCAGCGACAATTCTGTTGCTGCCTCCAAGCCCAGACAGATGTGCAAACAGAGCGTACAAACCGGACACTGGAGGACCTGCTCAGACTGTGTATTGTGGACCGTGGAGAGCCCTGGGAGAGGATGTTTCCCCTAGTGGAGTTTTCGTACAATAATAGTCATCAGTCTAGTATACAGATGGCTCCATATGAGGCGTTGTATGGGCGGAAATGTAGGACTCCGTTGTCTTGGATACAAGACGAGGGTCCAAAGATTGTGGGCACGGACTTTATCGAGGATACTGAGGTGCAGGTACGACTGATACGGGATAGAATGTTGGAGGCACAGAGCAGGCAGGAGAAGTATTATGACGCTCGACATCGTCTAGTGGAATTTCAGGCAGGGGATCGGGTGTTCTTGAAGATCCAGCCGATGCATGGGGTTTCACGAGTACGTGGTGGGCGGAAGAAGCTTAGCCCGAGGTACATGGGGCCGTTCAAAATCCTGGAGCGGATCGGTCCATTAGCTTACCGGCTGGAGTTGTCACCGGAGCTGGTCGGCTTGCATGACGTCTTTCACGTGTCTTCACTTAGGAGGGCTCTACTATGCCCGGAGTTGCAGATTACGGCCACTGATGGGCCGGTAGCTTCGGATCGATCTGTACATTTGGAGCCGATACGGATCGACGACCAGGGGATACGAGTCTTGCGCCGCAAGAAGCTCCCGCTAGTCAAGGTCCTGTGGAGAAACCACGGACGAGAGGAGCATACTTGGGAGCCACAGGACCTGATGCAGGAAAGGTATCCAGAGCTATTTAGTCAGGTATACCTCACAACCTCTCAACATGTTCATTTTACTTTCCTTTTTTTTTTAAAAAACTAGTAAGGCTGCCCTAGGAAGAGTAGGGGTTAATCTTTTATTTATTGGGATCTTGGCTTTGCCAATTGGGCGAATTGGTCGTATATTTAGGTTTTTCCCTTTGAACCTCGCTTAGCAACCATGGCATCGAAATGTAATCTTCCACTTCTTATGGTATGTTACATGTTTCTTTTCTTCGGTAGAAATTCCCGTAGGCCTAACCTGGATTTCGGGGACGAAATCTTTGTTTTGTTTATTGGGATTTGTAACATTCCATTTCCAACTAGACCCCTAAGTGTGGTTTTTGGCCATGACTAGGTCATGACCAAACCCTAGGAAGCCCAAGAAGACCAAGGAAACCTAAGAATGTGGGTGAGACCACTATGGTCTGCAAATAGTAAATTTCTGAACCTTTGTTTAAGATAACCATGAGGCTTCACCAAGACTTCAAGACCCCACCATGTTCTCATCAAACCATGGTAAGATCCATTAGATCAATAAGGACCCATGGAGGGCAGTCAAAAGGGTTAAGTTGACCCAAGTCAACCCTAACCCTAAATGGGTCAAACCAACCTACTTAGGGTCAATTGACCATCCCCAAGCCAAGTGGACCCCACCCAAGCCCACCTAACCCTAGAGTGAGGTCAATGGGTCACCTAGGACCCATTGGGGTCCACCCAAGATGTAACGCCCCGAAACTCAAAGGAGCAAAAGGGGAATAATTTGGGCCAGTTTGAGTTCTGGCTGCAGGCACACGGCCTGGGACACGGGCGTGTCCCAGGGCGTGTCAAGCCTGTGTCGACACTGAGGCGTGAAGTCGACACTTTGGTCTCGACATTGTGTCGAGACTGGGCACACGGCCTGCGACACGGGCGTGTCGCAGGGCGTGTCGACCCGTGTCGACACTTAGCCGTGAAGTCGACACAGTGCTTTGAAGTTGTGTCGAGACACGGCACACGGCCTGCGACACGGGCGTGTCGCAGGGCGTGTCAACCCGTGTCGACACTCGTCCCGCGAAGTCGACACTTTGGTGTCGACAGTGTGTCGAGACATGGCACACGGCCTGCGACACGGGCGTGTCGCAGGGCGTGTCGACCCGTGTCGACACTTAGCCGTGAAGTGCCGAGACCTTGTACACGGCCTGGAGCCCAGGCGTGTCAAGGTGACACGGGCAAGGACACGGGCGTGTCCGAACCCGTGTCAGCGCTCGGGTTGGAAACGGGAGAAATTGATGGGGTACACGGCCAGATACACGGCCGTGTCAGTTGGAATACGGGCGTGTCAGATCGAACACGGGCGTGTTCGATGCCCGTGTGAGGTTCCAGGTGATTCGATTTTGACGGCGAATGAGGCACACGGCCCTGGACACGGGCGTGTGCCAGGCCGTGTTCGGCCCAGATTGGGCATTTCAGTCCCGAATCGAAGCCGTTCATTTCTTTGACTGAGGATCCAATGGCTGGGGGTTGTTCCTGAAGGGATATACCCGGGTTTTGACTTAGAAAACCCTCACTTTTTCCACTTGTTATCTCTCCAAATCCTTGGAGAAAGAAAAGCTAAGGCAAGAAGAAGAGGAACTAGATCCGCCATTGGAGGAGCTTCGGAGCTCCGAATCGCAAACCGACTCCGGATCCACGGAGGCAACGCAAGTGCGGTGATTTCCATCCGATTAGTTTTCGATGGCGCCAAAGAGGACCGCAAGGGTAACGATCCTCATCTTGAGCATGAGTCGCTCTTTTCTTTGCATAGGAAGCCCGCTCTCGCGAGTTTGCGGAGAGTTGGAGGCGTTCCTTCGGGTAGATATGTGAAGTCCCCGTTGTTTAGAGTCCGTATGCGAGAACGGACATAGGCATTTTGGTTGAAGCCTACCCGGACATGTAGTTCGGATCGGTGATGTTGCATTGCATAAGGCCGGAGAAGACTCCGTGCTATTTGGTGTTTTTCGGGTTTTCTACGCGGTAGATTGCAGCAGGGAGCCTTGGGGACTAACCCAAAGGTGCACCCGGAATTCTGGGCGGACACGAGGTCTTGCCAACTTGGTGGCTTGGAAGCCAACTTGAACATAACCGGGTTATGTGACTTGTGGTGAAAATGGGACTCGGTAGAAGTTTGACCTGCGCATATGGTTTAAATTACCGTTGCGGGCGCATATGGTTTAAATTACCGTTGCGTTGTGAGCATGGGTTAGATGGAACCGTACCCACTCTATGTCGTTCGGATTAGGGCCGTTGGCATAGATGAGGGTCTTCGGCGGTCTATGGTTTTAATTACCGTGACCCATGCCAGGAAGACAAACTGCTCATAGTTTGGTCGTCCAAGAGAGGATGGCGGTGAGTCGGCAGACTTAGACTGCGTTCACCAAGAATGTGCCCTGAGTGCACGGGGTGTGTGGCCGTTGAGCCTCCGCCTGTGATGAAATGACTATATTTATATTGCTCGCTTAAGCTAATGAAATGCAGGGAAGGAGCATCACCGCCCCGAGTTGGGGGCGGGATCGTTATAATTTGGTCAGCATTGCTGACCGTTGCTTTGTTTGCCACCGTGCGGTGGTTTGTTTGCTTGCAGGTGCAGCTGGACCAAGCGGTCAATAGCGGGCTAAAGCCCTTTCTGCGAAGCTGGCCCTCGAAGGCCCAAGTGAAATGTTTTATGTTTTATTCATGTATGGCCGGCCTGCGTGCCGAAGTTTGGAAAACATGTAAAAGACAAGTGAAACTTTTGTAAGGCCTTAAGGCCGACTTTTGAGTATTTTGTAATAACATTCCTATTATCTTGTTAGTGGACATTCATGCTTGTCGTTGGGTTCTTGTTTTGCAACTTATATAAATTGCTTCCGCTAGAATGCTCTGTGTAGGACGTTGAGATTAGTTGTATGGTTTCCATAAGTAACCACCCGATCTGTCTGTGGTATATGGCGTCGGGCCCCGGCCGGACCTACTGCTATATGCTATGCGACGGATAGGGGGCGTTACACAAGAGGCTAAGTTGACCAAAGTCAACTCTAACCCTAAATGGGCCAACCTAGCCTACATTGGGTCAAACTGGCCTACACAAGGGCCAATACAACCCTACCTAGGCCTCAGGGGAGTCCAATGGGTCACCAAGGACCCATTTGGGTCAACCTCAAAGACCAAATTGACCTAAGTCAACCCTAGCCTAGGTTTGGGTCAAGCTAGCCCAAATGGGCTAACTCAAGCTCAAGCCCAACTCACTTGGGCTAACCATATTTTGGTGGATGAAATAAACATGTGGGCTGCCAATATGAGATTTACCAGCCAACTTAGTGACTAGGAGAGAGAGAGAGAGAGAGAATCTCAAAATTAAAGAATAATTTAGGAGAGAGAAAGGGGTATATTTAAGGGTATTTAGTGGAATAAACCACTTAGACCCATGCCATCAGCCCCCACATGGGCTGGCCGACCCTTGGAAGTCATGAGAAGGAGCTGGAATGGAGTGGGGCCCACCCATTCATGCATGGTGACAAAAACAAGGCAAACCCTCCACCTCTCACATAGGAATTATCACCCACCCACCTCTATACTTCATCTCCTCATTTCCCCTCTCTCCTTTCAGTTTCATCTCTCCCAGGACAAGGAGAGCAGCAGAGAGTGAGAGAGAAAACCGAGCCTTAGCCGTGAAAACCAAGGGAGAAGCGCCGCCACCGCCGCCATGGTTCCCCGCCGCTCCTCACGTCGCAAGGCCGCCGGGAAGGTCCTCCCTCACCTCCCTCTTCATGCTTAGATCTTAGGAATATCTAGGTTAGGGTTCTGGATCAAATGAGCCGAGCCCAGCACTTCTTTTTCCGCCATTAATGGCATTTTTGAAGCTCTCGGGTGAGGTGGCGCCGCCACCTCCGGCCGCCCTAGCCGCCGGAAAAGCTCGCCCCCACCACCGTGAGGGGAGAGGAGAAGTTGGCCGGTGGAGGCGCCGCCGGAGGCGGCCGGGAAAAGCCCCGTGAAGTTCGGGCAGAGAACCAGGCGAATCGGAGAGGAAGAGCAGCAGCCGTCCATCTGCTTTAAGATTAGTTCCATGCAAAATATTAAATCCTGGTTTTATTTTAATTCATGAATAGTGTCAGTTTTATATCTTTTATATCAGACATTGGCATGCAACTTTTAGGGCCCTTACAGCCATTTTCATAAAATGTTCTCAACATAAAAATTGTAGGTCTTGGAGTCACCTTTAATTTGCCATGTTACACATAATTTTGGTTAAGTGTACTGCCCTATAGAGCCATTTTCCTAGGGCTGGTCCTAGAGTAGGGCAGAAACTAAAATGGGTGCCCTGCCCAAACCCTAAGTCCAAATTGGCTACAATTTTGGGCATATGGCTTAATTAGGCACATCTAGGCCCTCCCCAAAAATGGGAATTTTTGGGGAATATAATGCTATAGTTTTAGTCCAAATATGATAAATTAAATGTTGTTGATATTTGGAGCATATCAACTCCAAAATGCCCCAAATTTTGGTGTCCTGCCCTTAGTAGTATATTAGACCTATGGTAGAAATATTAGACAATTTAACCCTCTGTATCTTGAGATATCTCACATGCAAGATCAAAAAATTAAATGGCCTTGGGCTGCAAATAGCAAAATGCAGAAATTTGAAAGTGATGCCCAAGCCCATCCAGAGGCCCAAATGACCTGAGAGTTTGGGGAGTAACTGGTTTAGGGCATATTGAGGTCCTGCCAAAAAATGGGATTAATTGGAATTAAAATTAGGGTGGAATTACCAAATTACCCCTAGGCTTGTTTAGGTGATTCTTGGAGTAGTTCAACTCCAAAAGGCCCCAATTTTTGGTTGCATGTCCATGAGGACATTATTATGGCATGGTTAAAGTTTTATCTCTTATGGATCACAGCAAGTTAGGGAAACACCTTGCATGCGATGGCTTGTAAAGGACTTGGTGTGCTTATAGCCAAATGAAGAAAAAAATAAAATATTGAAGGCACAGCCCTTTTTAGATCACTGACTTAGTATTACTTTAAGTACCCTCTCCTCTTTGGGGAAAATAGATGAATTAGGGTTGACTTACCCTTGGACCCAAGTTCACACCCTAAGGATGGACCTTTAGGGGGTTGTGAAGGACATAGGGGCAAATGCCCTTGTATGGCCTTGTAAATCAGTAGAGAGTTAGTTTAGATATATTTAAGACTCTGGTTGAAATATTAGGGAATTTGGAAGTAGTTAAGTAACTCCAAAGTCAAACCCTAGTTTTAGGGTAGAAGCACTAATATGCCAAAATGGTAACTTAACCTCATCTAAAAACTGTGAAAATGGGGTAGAATGAATATTAGGGTGAATTGAACCCCTAGATATTTTTATTGGAATTTTATGGATTATATTTATGGTAGTTCCTTTGTTAATTATCAAAGTATCCAATTCAATATTTTATTTAATTTGATCATTTAGTTTAATTGGAATCTAGTAGACCTTGGCCAGTAGAGGTTTTTGACATAAATAGAGGTCTCTGAATTTTATTATAATTTTTAAAGGATTTTATATATTGCTTCCTTCATAAATATTGTAAAGGCCATACTTGGTAAATAAATCATTTAAAAAGTAATTTAACTAGTAAAAATATGAATTTTGGCCATTGATGATTTTAGGATGATATCTACTGTTAGGAATTTAATTAGGAATTTTTGAAGTATATTCATAGTACTTGATTCACAATTATGCCCATGTAGATTTGTGTATTGAATTTATTTAGAATTAAATATTCTGTGAAAAATCATGAAAGTTTGGCCAATGCTAATTTTAGGATTTTAGTAGTGTAATATATTTATCTCAAATTATTTGGATAACAATTTCAAGTACTTGATTTACAAATCTTGGAATATGAGAATTTACTGCAAAAATAATTTTAGGCCCCATAAATGTTTGTGTAAAATGTCAAATTTGGAAATTGTCGCTTTTGGATATATGGAATTTTATCATGAATTTATGGAACATTAATGATGTCTAAAATGTATACTTCATGATCAACTCGACTATAATTGGCCCTTGTGATAAATTATTTAAATAGAAGATTAATTGAGGAAAATACAATATTCGGGAATTAAATCATTTATGTCATGATAGGACCCCAGTAATAATCCTAGGTAATTCGGATGAAAACTCGAAGGACATCCTATCATGAACATCACTTAGTATAGGTCGGTCTGCAAATAGTAATTTGGGGAAAAGTTGTATTAGGATAAGGGTTGGAATATGGTGGAGTTAGTCGTGTTGAATTGTTGAATAAAAGTGGATGAGTCACCTAGAAAGTTCTAAGGAGTGGTGAGAATCGCGTGGATGTGTGTTAGAAGGTAAGCGAGTTCGACGAAAGATCGTCGTGCCCGCGAGAGTGAAAGGTCTAAACTACCTTAGGATTAGCCTATCGCAATATGAGAAGGTAATGGGTAAAGGAAATCAACCAATAATATTAATAAGTACCTTGCGAAAGGGAATGTTGGGCGTAATCCCAACATAGTTCCTAGTGCCCCTTGAGAGCCCTTCACAGGGAATACCGGGGGCAGTCCTGGGTTAACGTAAACCTTAAAGAACAAATCAAAAGAGTAATTTAGTAAATAGGGTTTCACACTGCACTCACTAGTTGGACAAGTATTGGAAATGGTTAAGTCGTCCCGAGGTATTCAAAGGGGCGCCATCCCGCGGTGTTCAAAGGGATAAGATTTGGAATAAGAGACGGACGTTTCGGTCCGGCGAGCTTTGGCTCGGTTGATACTTGTGACGGACGGGATGGTCCGGGGAGCTTTGGCTCGGTTGATACTTGTGACGGACGGGATGGTCCGGGGAGCTTTGGCTCGGTTCTGATACGATAAACTTGCATGTGCATAAATCTAGTGGCGGGGCATGCGGTACTGGCCGTTCGTCACACCGATGGCAGTACGGTGCACCAGGCGGTTGTGAGAGTTAGTGGGGCCAGTGGGTTGTTTTACACTGCGGTCTCGAGGACGACCCCCGATAACGCACATCCGACCCAACAAGACTGACGGGTTGTTAGCAAAGTACGTACGCGAGACTCTAGAGTGCACCTTGGACATGTACAGAGGCATATGAGAGGGGTCTAAGGCTTGGTAGTGTGCATACCGGCCTAGAAGCGGAGACGCCCGCTCCGCTGCTGCCGTAGCCACAGCAGTGGTACCCGAGAGTGATGCTAGCTCTCAAAAAGTGGGAACTAAAGGTCTGTGTGCATAGAGTCGTGTGTGTGTGTTGCACTTGCATGTCCATCATACCCACTTGCATGTCATAGCATAATCGATTCATTTAACCCTGACACCTAAAGTATAAGTGGTATGGGACGCTTATACATTAGGCCCTGCAAAACGACCCCTTGGTCTATAAGCTTGTGTGGGCAAGTTTATAAATTAAGGTTATTTCAATATTTATATGCTGCTTGTGATAACCGACACCCCAACGTATAAAGTGGTATGGGATATTTTATACGATGGGAGCCTTGTAGAAGATCCCTTGGCTTATGTGTATTCACATAAGTGAAGGTTATATTCCTTTCTTACTTTACTCATTATAACCTGATTATAAATTGCTAGCTAGGTCCCCCCTGTCACCTGTTTTTGATTTCTCTCCTCTTTCACGTCCTTTCCTTTCTTCCTCCCCGCTCGGTGCCTAGGAGCATGGGGGAAGGGGTGGGGGACGATAGGGCTTAGTCTTTTTGACTAATGGTTTTCGAACCACATCATATTAGGGGATCGTGGAGCCGAGTATGGAGGAGCAGCCCAGGAGACCGGTGTAGTTGGAGATAGGGCAGTCTAGCTCAGGAGTACAGCCAGTTGGGACCGTGAGTTTTGACTTCTAGTAGTTGTTTTGTTTTGCTTCCGCATGAGAGATCTGTAGTGAGGATATTGATGTACCGGGCTTCAGCCCTTTTTATTTCTGTACACTTTACTATTATGTGGACACTCCCTTCGTGGAGATTTTTATATATATGTGATATGATGTGGACTTGTCTTCTCTTGTACTGCTACTTTTGCGTCAGCTGCGATCGATTTGGCCGGCAGGATCGGCGTCTTGTAGTGTCGACCTTCCCGGGTGCGAAGGTGTCACCGCAAGGCGGCGGTTCTGGGCCTAAGACCCCGGGGTTTTAAAGGAAAAAAAAAGAGGGGTCTTACATTGCAGCCCTTTATAGAAGCGCTTGGCATAACCTCTATAATCCAACTCGTAAGAATCCGCAAACCTTGCGAGATGCTGGAATTCCCGTTGGTATTCCGTAACCGACTTTGATCCCTGCTTTAGTAGAAGAAACCTCTTCTCAAGCTCATCTCGGGCCGATGTAGGGATAAAGTGCTCCAAGAAAGCACCTGAGAATTCACCCCAACTTATCTCCGTATAGACTCGGCCATGGAAGGTAGAGCCCATAAGGGACTTCCACCACCTCTTAGCATGTGAGTCCAAGACAGACACCGCCAATGTCACTGTCATGTTGTCCGGGCAACGGATACCAGCCAACAACTCCTGAACCGTGTCAAGCCATTCCTCTGTACGTACGGCTGACTCCATCCCAAGGTAGGCGGGAGGGGAAAGAGCCCGGAAGATGCTCATCCAGTTGAAGCTCGGGTCCTGTTGTTGCACCGGGGGCTGCTGCGCCCTAAAAGCATCGAGGATGGCAGTGAGCGTCAGCCCCAACTAAGATTGTTGGAACTAAGTGGGAGTGGGTATGGTGGGCGTAGGAGTGCCTCTCACCTGCTCAACGAGCGCTGGATTCTACACATAAAACGCAAACCTATGGTCGGGTTGGCTAATGTTAAGGTCAAAGTTAGACATACTTAGCGTGAATTACATATGGTCACACCAATGCTTCCGCTAAGTCAGTTTGTCCCCAAACTGACTAATCAAACAGGGGTGGCACCATTGTTGAATGACTTCTTTAGTTGAGGATCGTGGAAAAATGATACCATTTACAAGACCCCCCCTCCCGGATCCCAAAACACGGCACGAAGGGGGAGTCTTATGCCCGGAACAGCCGCCTTGCGGTAGCATTAGCACACGGGCTAACCTGACCACAAGACGCCTATTCCGCCGGCTATAACAATATCAATAAAACATGCTAACCCAACAAAATATAATAAGCAAAGAAGTCAAATCCACACCAAGTAATAATGTCCAAATGCATCAATAAAGGAGAAGGTAAAACATGCTTCTACTATATATCAGAGTCCAACTAATCATTGCCCAAACGGGCTACATCAGAGTATCAAAATACTAACATCGGAAACCGATGGTATCGACGACACCGTCACTTCAGGCCCTGTCGTCCTGGCCTGGCTATCCTGCAGCGTAGTCCGCGGCTGCTCTACCTGCGGTGTGACCTCCTAAAAGGAAGACATAGCAACCGTTAGTCGAAACGACTAAGTGGTTTCACATCCGCTCCCCCGACGACTCCTCGGCACCGGGCGGAGAGAAGGAACAAGGGTAAAATATTTGTATGCAAGTAAAAGAAGTACAAGCAGGTGACAGTAGTGTAAGAGTAACAATAATATGATCTAGCAAATATTTAAGAGCTACAGCAAACTAACATTTTTAAGTAACAACAGGAAGGTAACTTAACTTATAATAGTGCCCATACAAACTTATACGATGAGGATCTTGTTGTGCAATGTTATGAAATACTATGAATGCTATGCAATGACTCACCCATGCAATTGCTATGTCGACACAAACTTTAGTTCGCACTTTTCGAGCAGGTAGCTAACCTCTCAGGCATCAGCCACCGTGGCCAGGCGGTGACAGTAGAACGGGCACTTCTACTACTAGTCGGGTATCCACACTACTTCACCTAGGCCTCCGTACGCCTCAACGCTAAGAACACAACAGCGGAGCCCATACGTAATATGTCCCAGCGGGGTCTTGGATAGATGTGCACCAAGAACACAGCCCGAACTGGCCTTGCGTGACCCGGAAGGGGCCTCGGAAGTAAGAACGAGGACATAGCCTAACCGTTCACTTGGCACGGAAGGGGCCCCGGGACGTAAACACTGAGGACACATCCTAACCGCCCAAAGTCTAACTGTCGACTCCCATCGGTGTGATGACTGGAGAGCCCGTAGACTACCACACTATCCTTAACCCAGGATTACGACACCGCGTGTCGACTCACACCGCATGCAAATGTCACATCAACATAACATGCAAGGGGCCTCAGAAGTAAGCACGAGGACACATCCCAACCATCCATCCATGCCTTATCACAACACAACCAAACAAGTGACGGTCAACACCGCACATACATCCCTTCACAATACTACCTGTAGGGAGATGATGCTCTAAGTATTGGACTACTAAACTCAATTCATTAATCAAACATACTCATGACCATGATTTATTCTTCTATATGACTCCCAAATGATGACAACATAATTTAAACATGTTACGCATATGAAGATCTATCAATCTTTCCAAAAGTACTATCTTATTATGAACATGATGAGCGTGTAAAGATCCATCACACTTTCCATATGTTAACGACCTATTATATACATGATGCGCACAAATAACAATCCTTCAATTCATATCAAGTCAATTCGTTTAAATAAGATTGCTTCACAATTTGATTATATGAAATCTAGTTAATAAGCTTCGTCAATCATGCAACAAATTATTAATCATAAGAGTTCATCCAAGTCAAGTAACTTGCAATAATAATTCCACTGAATCCAAATCCATCTTATAAAAAGCCCAGAATTTAGGTGTAGATTGAATCTAGACTGCGGCTTCAACCGAAGATTCCCGAGGCTATAGGAATCCGATGAAGACGTGTAACCCCACGATGGAAAGGTCATTCTGTGGTCCACAACGTTCGTATTCAGACCTCAACCCAGATTGGATGTTATCCTACTTGAAATCGGACTTGAAGTCCGCTGCGTACAAAACACAATTTCTGCATGCAGGTTTTGTTGAACACCATTTTTGTTTAGACTTTCCCGTGGCTACAAACTTCGCCTGAAGTCGTGCAACCATTTGTTGGAAAGGTATTTTTAAGTACTTCAACTTTCGTGTTTAGCTGCAAGCCCGGGTCGGACATGTCACACCTAAAAAATGGCCACGAAGTTCGCTGCGCGCCGAATACAGATTCTGCACGCATCTTAAGGCGGAATGAACGACATCGGTTCATCTTCCTCCTCAAGGCGATCTTCCCAAATCATTCCAGAAAACCTCCTCCCTTATTCAACCTCAAGAGGCCAATACCCTTCACGAAACCATCCCCTAACATCACATAGAAGAAGGGAGTGGTTGAAGAGATCTAAAACCTAGGACATAAGTCCTAGCATGGCCTTTCCTAGAAAACTCCTCATCTCCATCAAGACTCTCTTGAGTCGATATCTCACCTAGGGAAAATAACTATAGATCTAGCACCAAGAGAGAGGGTAGGAAACTCACTTCGGTTCTAGCGATACCACCATTTCCGGCCATGGATCTCGTAATTCTCCTTGGCGGCATCTTCTACTTCGTGGCGTTGGCGGATATTCCCTCCCTAGAACTTGCTCCAGCAAACTCTCCTTCTCTCAACAGGAGTTTCTCTCCGAAACAGGGATTAAGTGAGCATGAAAACGGCTAGGGTTTTCTCTTCCCCTTATATATGAAAAGTGACACGGGTAGGGACACGCCTGTGTCCTTAACCGTCTCCTGCTTGGGCGAAATGGCAACGATAGTTTCCGTGTCGGTTCAATACTTGACACTGGTAGGGACACGCCCGTGTCCCGACTCGTGTCCCGACCCGTGTCCACATGACACAGCCGTGTTCCCTGGCCGTGTCCTTCTCGGGATACATTTCGACGAACTCAACTCGACATATTGGCACACGGGTAGGGACATGCCCGTGTCGCTACCCGTGTCATATAATTCGTTGATCTCAACATGTAGTTCGTCGATCTCGACACGCTCTGTCGAGTGTAACTCGACACACACGGGTAGTGACATGCCCGTATCGCTACCCGTGTCACATGATGTCGACACAGCTCGTCAGTCTCGACACGCCCTATCGAGTGTAACTCGTCACACATGGGTAGGGACACGCCCGTATCGCTACCCGTGTCACATGATGTCGACAGAGCTCCTCGATCTCGACATGCCTCGTCGAGTTAAACTCTACGCACACGCACACGGGTAGGGACACGCCCGTGTCTCTACCCGTGTCTCATGCTTGTCTAATTTCTCCTCCTTTTCACATGTGTTGCCCTGTTTTCAGCACTCCCCATGAACCCTAGTCAGCTCTCCTGACTCAAAACACGTACGAGGTGCCTAGAGTGATTCGGGACGTTACAGGTCATTCCTGAACCCATGGAGACATACTTCTAGCTAACCTTGGAGATCTACTCAGACTGTTAACCCTTTAAGGAGCAATCTCCCTCTAATACCACTTGAAAGTCTTGTTTTCAAGGCAAGCTAAACTCGTAGAGGGGGGTGGGGTGAACAGGTTTTTTGTCTTTATTTAAATTTTCTAGCTTGTTTGCAGATTTTTGTGGTTGGTGATTAGGTTAGTTTCCAGCTTTCAAGATAAATCACAGACAACACAGCAATTTATAGTGGTTCCCCAATCTTAGGTACATCCACTGTCCCTCTGCGCCTATCTAATAGTTTATTAGATTCGGCTCTCCATCTAGAACTTAGCTCCTCAAGAGCTTACAAAATAGATCCCGCAGGACCACACAGGTCACACAGACCTACAACTTAGGCACTAAGCCAACCACAGTTCACAAAGACCATTCAACTGGCACAAATCCAAACACAGGTCACAAAGACCTCAGCCTTTATAATACATGCTTATAAGTACAGACTCACAAAGAATCTTTACAAAAGAATAAGAAGGCGATTTGATTAGACAACAAAATAAGAACTCTGAGTCTTCTTCTTCCTAGATTGAGCAGATATCTGTCCAAGCTTTTGTTGTTGAAGATAATTGATTGGCAGTTGAAACTTTCTTTAAACAACTTTCTTTTCTCTGCAGAGCTTGTTGATCTACTTCCTCAGAATTGCTTCTAAACCTGTTGTTGTCGATGGTGATTGTTTTAACTATCTCTTTCCTCGTCTAGGTTATCTGTGCAGAACAACTTCTGGCTCGACAAAAATGGCGAGGAAGAAAATTGATGTTCGGCCGCACTTTCGTTTTTAGAAAACATAGACAAGGATTTGATTAATTTTTTCTGGCCGATTTACTTATTTTTATTCTCTGAATGACAATTGAGCAGTGGGCCCCACCGCCAGGATTGATGGCTGAGATTGAGCCATTCAGCACATGCTTTCCATTTAATCTTGATTCAACGGCTCTTTGTTGTGTGTGAGCGCCAACACTTAATGATAAAAATATTTCTTTGAAAGCGCAGAAGATGATAACAGCTGGCAACCAATGTCTCTGGCAGCATTTCTGCAACATTTGAATTTTTGTTGACTTTTTGACTTTACTGATGTCAGCATGACTCAGCATCTGTGGACTTGGACAAAATTCAATCATTAGGACCAAAGGAGTTGAGTGAGTAGGCATCACTCAACGCCACAACACATATACAAAATTCTGTCTATCTAGGTATTGAGCTCGACGAATGTTGAGCTCCGTTCGACAAACGACAAGCTCAGTTTGACGAAAGCGAAAATTCTATTCGTCAAATTTTAGACTTAGTTTGATGAAAGCTAAACTCAGTTTGACAAAAGAGTAAATTCCGTTCGATGAACTTCAGGCTCAGTTCGACAAAAGCATAAATTTAGTTCGACGAACTTTAGACTCAGTTCGGCGAAAGCTGAGCTCAGTTCGACGAAGTTGAGCTCGATGAAAGCCAAGCTAATCTCGCATTTGAACTTAGCCAAATTTTCTGCGTCAAGACATTGAGAGCGTCGAGAGCACTGAGAGAGCTTGCCTCACTCAACGTTATTTTCCTTGGCCAGATTTTTTGGGCCTTGGTATTGATAGAGCAAGCTCCACTCAACGCCAAACTACTTAACAGAATTCTTCAGTTATCTGGCATTGAGTGAGTAAGCTAAACTCAACGCATGTGGACTTGGTGAAAATTTTGCCCAACGTTTCTGTGGAGCTGACATCCACAACAACACCCAATGCTAAAAGTTGTATGACATTGAGTGAGTAGACCACACTCAACGCCTGTGGACTTGGCCACATTTTCAGCTAATTTCTCTAGGCTTAGACTCACTCAGCCTGACTCACAGCCTTTTTGCTATATGGCATTGAGTGAGTACACTACACTCAACGCTTTTGTACTTAGCCAAATTTTTGGCTATCTTTTACTTATGCTGAGATAGACTCAATGCTATTTGATATTTGGGGTTGAGTGAGCTATCCTCACTCAACGCCTATGGACTTAGGTAAATTTCTACTAGACATTATCAAATCAATACCTCTGGCGTTGAGTGAGCTTGCTCCACTCAACGCCTGTGGACTTAGTAGATTTTTGCTATGTCCAGCAACCACTTATTGTATCCACATGTCCAATTAATGTGATATGGACTAACCTGCACTCAAGACCTCAAATGCACATTAAATACAGTTGACGTGTGTGACATTAACCTGTTTGACTTCTCACAAATCAGGGACTTTGGGAATAATGGACCCAACAAAAGATAAGGTTTCTATCAAGGGAAGTACTAAACTAGGTTTTGAATTGTAACGCCCCGAAACTCAAAAGAGCAATGGGAGGCATTTTGAGCCATGTTTGGAATTTGCAAGGGGGCATACGGCCTGGGAAACGGGCATGTCCCAGGGAGTCTTGTTTGGGTCAATGATTTGGCCGAGAGGTCGACGAATTTTGGAGTCGACGATCATTGAGCAGCGAACACGGCCTGAGACATGGGCGTGTCCCAAGGCGTCTCGAGCTCGGGTCGACTATCTGCCAGGGAAGTCAACGATTTTGCTCGACGAAGTGTCGAGACAGGGAACACGGCCTAGGATACGGGCGTGACCAAGGCCGTGTCAGGTGGTCGACGAAGTGTCGTGACGAAATGTCGAGACAGTGAACACGGCCTGGAGCCCAAGCGTGTTCGGGTATGACACGGGCATGTCAAATAGGACACGGGCATGTCCAAGACCCATGTGAGTCTCGGGTTAGTGTTGGACCTGTGTTGATGGAGGAGCACTCCCGGGAATACGGGCGTGGACTGGATGACACGGGCGTGTCAGTTCTAACACGGGCGTGTCGGGTGCCCGTGTGAATTTCGGGATGCGTCGGTTTCGAGGCAAATGGGGGACACATCCCTGGACATGGGCGTGTGGCAGGTCGTGTTGGCCCAGATTTTGCATTTCAGCTACGGATCGTGGCCGTTCATTTCCTTATTTTGGGATCCGACGGCTGTGGGTTGTTCCTACTGCGATATACCAGAGAATAGAGTTTCAAATCCCTCAGTTCTTTCACTTAGCCTCTTTCTAAAAGTCTAGAGAGAGGGGAGAGCAAGGAAGAAGAAAGGAGGCTAGATCCGGTTATCAGCGGAGTTTCGGAGCTCCAAATCGCGAGCCGACTTCAGATCTACAGAGGCAAGGAGATTGCGATGCTTTCCATCCGCATACATTTCCATGGCACGAAGGAAAAATGCTAGGGTAACGAATCTATACTTGAGCTTGTGAAGCTCTCTTTTCCTTTGCATAGGAAGCCCGCTCTCGCGAGTTTGCGGTGAGTTGAGGTGTTCCTTCGGGTAGACATGAATAGTCCCCGTTGTGTACATGTAGAGTCCGTAATCGAGAACGGATATAGACATGATGTGTGAAGCCTACCCGAACAAGTTGGTCTGGATCGGTGATGTTGCATTGTATAATTGGCCGGAGAAGATTCCGTGCGGATGTTTGTTTTTCAGGTTTTCTACGCGGTAGATTGCAACAGGCAGCATTGGGGATTAACTCCAAGGTGAATCCAGAAAACTGGGTGGATGTGTGATTCTGCTAATGGTGGCCTGGGAGCGAACTTGAACATAACCGGGTTATGCGACAATGTGACGAAAATGGGACTCGGGGAGGTTTGACCCGCGCATATGGATTAAATTGACGTTGCGACGTGAGCAATGGGTCAGGCGGAACCGTACCCGTTCTATGTCGTTCGGTGGGAGCCGTTGGCATAGATGAGGGTCTTTGGCGGTCTATGGCTTAAATTGACGTGACCCATGCCAGGAAGACAAAAATGCTCGCAAGATTGGCTGTCCAAGTGGCGGTGGTGAGACTAGGGTGTCTATGGCTTATATTGATTTGACATTGACCGGTTCACCGAGAATGTGCCCTGAGTGCACGGGGTGTGTGGCCATGCGTGCCCACGCCTGTGATGTAGTGTTCATCTATACTGCTTGGTTATGCTAATAAAGTATAGGGAAAGGAATATCGCTGCCCCGAATTTGGGGGCGGGATCATTATAATTTGGTCAGCATTGCTGACCGTTGATTTTATTTTCCACCGTGCGGCGGATTGTTGCATGTAGGTACTGCGGAGCCGAGCGGTAAATAGCGGTCTAAATCCCAAGTTGCTGAGTCGGCTCTCAAAGGCCAAATTTTCAGTGTTTACTTGTTATATTCATGTGTGACCGGCCTGTGTGCCGTGGTATGGAAGACACATTTTATTTGAGTAAACAATTGTAAGGCCATAAGGCCATTGTACTGGTGTATTGTACTTCACTCCTGTTGGTTTGAGTAGTGGACATTCATGTTTGGTTGGGTTTTTTAACTTGCAACTTTAAATTGCTTCCACTAGAATGACTCTGTGTAGGACGTTGGATATTAGTTGGATGGTTTACATTGAGTAACCACCCGGTCTCTCAGTGGTATATGGTGTCTGGCCCCGGCCGGACCTACTGCTATATGCTATGCTACGGATAGGGGGTGTGATAATTTGGTATCAGACTCCTAGTTTTGGTCGGGCTTAAAATGAATTCGTGGACGAATTCTTTTTAAGGGGTGGTGAGCACATGTGTGTGCGTCATCGTTATAACATCAAAAGAACCCATGAATGTCCACTTAGAAATGAAAATACACGTGTTTGAGGAACCTGCGTGTTCCTATAATTGGTTTTTGAAATTTTGTATGGTCGCTTAACAGTGTTTTGTACAACTATAGGTGACCAGAAGCGGTGCTGGGCCGCCAGAACGCCGAGTTTCTGAGGCTAGTAGTGCAGCAAATGATGCTCCTGTAACACCTCCATCGGCTGAAACCATACGATTGGATGCCGAAGCAGTGTTTGCCATGATCAATGCGCAGCCTGCAAGGCAAATACAGCAGCCCGCTCCTACGATGGAGCAGGTACCACTACAAAGGGATGAACCGAGAATAGTGGAGCAGGTAGTGGTGGAGCCTTTGGTGCCGAGGAGAGCAACTGAAAGGCAGCTCAAGCAAGTTATGAGCTTTAATCCTCCTCTGTTCTCGGGGTTGGGAACCCCATCGCAAGCTGAAGATTGGCTCTCCCGTGTGAAGAGAGTCCTGACAGCTACTGAAACTGAGGAGGGTAGATGACCACTATAGCTACGTTCCTTCTGGACGGTGATGCTAGGTTGTGGTGGGAAGGCTTGGAGCTACATCACTTGAGGGGTAGAAAAATTACGAACGTCTCGATGTAAGAGTTCTTGAGACCGTTGTTTCCGAGGTACCTCCCTTCGGCGCAGAGGATAGCTTTGGAGAATGAGTTCCAAAGGTTGGTGCAAGGAGAGAGTAGCGTGGATGAGTATCTCCATGAGTTTACTCGGTTGGGTTGGTATGCTAGCTCTACGTTCGCGGATGAGCAGAGTAAGACCAACCGTTTCTGCGAAGGTCTAAGAGATGACTTAAGGCTACTGCTCTCGGGGCCTACGACGCAGGGTTTCTTGGCCATGGTCAACACGACCCGCTCTTTGGAAAAGGATATGAAGAATGTACAAGCAAAGAAAATCTTTTGTGATAAGAAGTCTGAGTTCAAGGTGTCGACTAACTCAAAGTCTGGGTACCGTAAGTTCTTTAAGAAGGCTAGGACTTCGGGTCCAGCTCCTTCTTCCGGTGCTTCTAGGGCAACTACGGGTCGGACCCCGGGTGCATGTTTTACTTGTGGAAAGCCGGGGCACTTTACTCGCGACTGCTGGAGAGGATGTCCCAAGTCCGAGAGGAAGCCAGGAGCAACTTATGAAGAGAAGGGCAAGGCGGTGGAGTGAATCGCGTCCCATTACGCTCCGGCTCAACCGAGAGTTTATAATCTTGGCAAACAAAAGGCCATTAAATAAGCGGATGTGGTGACATGATTTGTTTTGATTTGCGAGTATCCGGCGAGAGCACTCTTTGATAAGGGAGCTTCACACTCCTTTTTGTTCGAAGAATTCATATCACGCATCAGAGTACCTTCTTTGGTGGCGAAGGACAAACTGGATGTGTTGTTGCCCAATGGGTGTTCGATGCGCGCGGAGAGAATCTGTGGCATTCGGATTCGTATTGGGCATTAGCAGTTCCATTTGCTAGCGTCGTTACTGCCGTTGGTGGAGTTCGAAGTAATATTTTGCATGGAATGGCTCTCAGGAAGCAAGCTTTTATTGATTGCGGTCGAAAAGAAGTCAAGTTGGGAACAGGTCGTGAGACGACTTTTTCAGGATTGAAAGGGTCGAGCAAGACGTTGATGTCTGCTCAACAGGTGGTGAAGACAATTCGTGCTGGTGTAGAGCTGTTCTTTACACTATTGGAGGTTGTAAAGCCTAAGCCTACGATGGATAGTATTTCAGTGGTAGCTGAGTACCCTGATGTGTTCCATGTCAATCTTCCTGGAGCCCCGCCGCAACGGGAGATAGATTTCACGATTGAGCTAGTGCCAGGTGCGAAACCCGTGTCATGCTCTACGTATCGGCTAGCGCCTAAGGAAATGGTGGAGCTGAAGATTTAACTGCAAGAGTTGTTGGAGCAAGGTTATGTGCGTCCAAGTTCGTCGCCTTGGAGCTCACCGGTCCTCTTTGTAAAGAAGAAGGACGGAAGCTTGAGACTTTTTATTGATTATCGGGAATTGAACAAGCTAATAGAGAAGAACAAGTACCTGATCCCGAGGATTGATGATCTATTTGATCAGTTAGTCGGGTCGACGGTGTACTCAAAGTTGGATCTTATGTTTGGTTACTATCATCTGAGAATAAGGGAGAGTGATATCCATAAGACAACATTCAGTATGAGATACGGGCATTACGAGTTTACGATCATGACGTTTGGGTTGACGAATGCGCCGTCGGTGTTCATGGATTTGTTGAACCGGACTTTTAGGGAGTACTTGGGCCACTTTGTGATCGTCTTCATCGATGATATTTTGGTGTACTCGCAGAGTGAGGAGGTTCACTTTAGGCATCTGCATTTGGTGCTGGAGATGATGAGGAGAAATCAATTGTACGCCAAGTTCTCCAAATGCGAGTTTTGGTTGTCTTCAGTGGCGTTCCTTGGTCACATAGTCAGTGGAGAGGGAATTGCGGTAGATTCAACGAAGATTGTTGCGATACGAGAGTGGCCTGTGATTGCTACGGTAGTGGAAGTTCAGAGTTTTTTGGGGCTTGTCGGCTATTACAGGCGCTTCATGGAGAACTTCTCGCGGATAGCGTTACCCCTCACGTCTTTGACGAGGAAGGAGCAGAAGTTCGTTTGGACGCCGGAGTGCGCACGAGCTTTTGAGGATTTGAAATGTCGGTTGACCACGGTGCCTGTGCTGAGTTCGCCGGGTGGGACCGAAGGCTTTGAAATTTACATCGATGCTTTAGGCAGTGGTTTGGGTTGCGTGCTACTACAGTATAGAAGCGTTATAGCGTATGGCTCGAGATAGCTGAAAGTGCACGAGAGGAATTATCTGGTCCATGACATGGAGCTAGGGGCCGTGATTTTTTCCTTGAAGCTGTGGAGGCACTACTTGTATGGGGTAAGGGTCGATATCTATACCGACCATAAGAGCCTGAAATATTTGTTGGATCAGAAAGATCTGAACATGCGGCATCGTCGATGGATGGAGTTCCTGGTGGACTATACATTCAAGATCCACTACGTGGCTTGTAAAGGCAATGCAATTGTGGACGCGTTGAGTTGCTGGGACCGGCTCAAGCTAATTGGCTGTCGGTCCATGACGAGCGGTTGGTTCGAGAGTTGGAGGCATTGGAGATCTCTTGCGTATACAAGCAGTCGAGTGCTGATGCGCTATTGAACTGGATGGAAGTTCAGTATGACCTAGCTGATCGGATTCGACAAGCTTTGGATGTGGATAGCAGCATGAAGTAGCTCATGGTTGAGGCTCTGGATGGGTCAAATTCCCAATATGAGGTTGTGGATGGATTGCTTTAGAAAGACGGTCGTTTGTGCATCCCAAATGTGGGCACTTTGCGGGTGGAATTGTTGTACGAGACACATCATACCAAGTACACGATTCACCCAGGGAGCACGAAGATGTACCGTGATATGAAGAAATTGTTCTGGTGGCCAGGACTGAAGAAGGATGTGGCAGTGTACGTGGCGAATGCCAGACGTGCTCCTTGGTGAAGGCGGAATGCCAAAAGACGGGAGGATTCTTGAAGTCCTTGCCTATTCCGGAGTGGAAGTTTGACGACATCACTATGGACTTTGCGCATGGGTTGCCAAGGTCGCAAAAGGGGAATGACGCCATTTGGGTGGTCATAGAACGTCTAACGAAGGTGTCGCACGTCATTCCGCATAAGAAGGATGATCCGGTTGAGAAATTGGCAAAGCTGTATGTGGACAATATTGTGCGGCTTCATGGTGTGCCCCACAACATCGTGAGTGACCGAGATGTGTGGTTCACGTCCAATGATTGTAGGATGGTGCAGCAGATGTTGGGAACAAAGTTGAGTTTCAGCACAGCCTTTCATCCGCAGACGGATGGGCAGACTTAGAGAGTCAACAGGACAATGGAAGACATGCTTCGCATTTGTGTCCTGGACTTTGGGAAGCAGTGGGAAGGCCACCTATACTTGGTGGAGTTTGCGTACAATAATAGCTACCAGGAAAGCATACAAATGACGCCCTTCGATGCCCTTTTTGGTAGAAGATGTCGCACGCCGTTGTCTTGGTTGGACATATGTGAGTCAAAGTTATACAAACGCCAAGAGGTGTAAGATGCTACGTCGTGGGTTCGAACGATTCGAGAGAGGTTACTAATCGCTCAAGACCACCAGGAAAAGTACTATAATGCCAAGCATAGGAACGTGGAGTTCGCTGTTGGAGACTGGGTGTACTTGAAGATCATGCCGTTCAAGGGTGTCTCGCGGGTGCGGCGCTTAAAGAAGCTAAGCCCGAGGTACCTTGGACCGTTTGAGGTTCTGGAGCGGATTGGTGAAGTAGCTTATTGTTTGAAGCTATCAGTGGAGCTCAGTGGTCTATATGATGTATTCCATATATCGGTGTTACGGAAGGCGGTGCAAGAGCCTTCGCATGTGATCGCGGTGGATCAAGTGCTGGTGGATAATGGGATGACGACGAAGGTCAAGCCCGTTCGAATTGAGGACTCGAAAGTCAAGCGGCTACGCAACCAAGAGATCAGGATGGTCAAGGTCAGTTGGGATAATTGTGGTCGGGAAAAGCTCTCTTGGGAGTGAGAGCAGACCATGCTGGAGGAGTACCCAGAGTTGTTTCACTCAGGTACCGTTTACGTTTATGATTATGTTTCCTTTATGAAATTTCGAGGACAAAATTCTTTTAAGAGGGTGAAAGTTGTAACGCCCCGAAACTCAAAAGAGCGACAGAAGGCATTTTGTGCTAAGTTTGGAATTTGGCAGGGGGCACACGGCCTGGGACACGGGTGTGTCCCAGGGCGTGTCATGTTTGGGTCGACGATTTGGCCAAGAGGTTGACAAATTTTGGAGTCGACGATCGTCGAGCAGCGAACACGGCCTGAGAAATGGGCGTGTTCCAGGGCGTGTCGAGATCGTGTCGACGATCTGCCAGGGAAGTCAATGATTTTGCTCGACAAAGTGTCGAGACAGGGAACACGGCCTAGGACACGGGCGTGTCAAAGGCCGTGTCAGGTGGTCGATGAAGTGTCGTGACAAAATGTCGAGACAGTGAACACGGCCTGGATCCCAGGCGTGTTCGGGTATGACACGGGTGTGTCAAATAGGACATGGACGTGTCCAATACCGTGTGAGTCTCGGGTTGGTGTTGGTCCTGTGTTGATGGAGGAACACGCCCGAGAACACGGGTGTGTACTGGATGACACGGGCGTGTCAGTTCTAACACGGGCGTGTAGGGTACCCGTGTGAATTTCGGGACACGTCGGTTTTGACGGTGAATGGGGGACACGGCCTTGGACATGGTTGTGTCGCAGGCCGTGTTCGGCCCAGATTTTGCATTTCAGCTACAGATCGTGGCCGTTCGTTTCCTTATTTTCTGATCCGACGGCTAGGGGTTGTTCCTACTGGGATATACCCGGGAATAGGGTTTCAAATCCCTCACTTCTTTCACTTAGTCTCTTTATAAAAGTCTAGAGAGAGGGGAGAGCAAGGAAGAAGAAGGGAGGCTAGATCCGGATATCAGCGGAGTTTCAGAGCTCCAAATCGCGAGTCGACTTCGGATCTACGGAGGCAAGGAGATTGCGGTGATTTCCATCCGCATACATTTCCATGGCACCAATGAAAAATGCTAGGGTAATGATTCTCTACTTGAGCATGTGAAGCTATCTTTTCCTTCACATAGGAAGCCCGCTCTCGCTAGTTTACGGTGAGTTGAGGCGTTCCTTCGGGTAGATATGAATAGTCCCCATTGTGTACATGTAGAGTCCGTAATCGGGAATGGATATAGGCATGATGTGTGAAGCCTACCCGAACAAGTTGGTCAGGATCAGTGATGTTGCATTGCATAAATGGCCGGAGAAGACTCCGTGCAGATGTTTGTTTTTCGGGATTTCTACGCGGTAGATTGCAACAGGGAGCCTTGGGGATTAACTCCAAGGTGCACTCGAAAAACTGGGCGGATGCGTGATTCTGCTAACATGGTGGCCTGGGAGCCAACTTGAACATAACCGGGTTTTGTGAACTGTGTGATGGAAACGGGACTCGGGGAGGTTTGACCCGCGCATATGACTTAAATTGACGTTACGATGTGAGCAACGGGTCAGGAGGAACCGTACACGTTCTATGTCGTTCGGTGGGAGCTGTTGGCATAAATGAGGGTCTTCGGCGGTCTATGGCTTAAGTTGACGTGACCCATACCGGGAAGACAAAAATGCTCGAAAGATTGGCCGTCCAAGCAGCGGTGGTGAGACCGGGGTGTCTATGGCTTAAATTGACGTGACATTAAACGGTTCACCGAGAATGTGCCCTGAGTGCACGGGGTGTGTGGTCGTGCATGCCCATGCCTGTGATGTAGTGTTCATCTATATTGCTTGGTTATGCTAATAAAGTGCAGGGAAAGGAGTATTGCCGCCCCGAATTTGGGGGCGGGATCGTTATAATTTGGTCAGCATAGCTGACCGTTGCTTTTTTTTACCACTCTATGGCGAATTTTTGCTTGCAGGTACTGCGGAGCCGAGCGGTAAATAGTGGGCTAAAGCCCAAGTTGCTGAGCCGGCCCTCGAAGGCCAAATTTTGAGAGTTTACTTGTTATATTCATGTGTGACAGGCCTGCGTGTCGTGGTATGGAAGACATATTTTATTTGAGTAAACTATTGCAAGGCCATAAGGCCATTGTACTGGTGTATTGTATTTCATTCCTGTTGGTTTGAGTAGTGGACTTTCATGTTTGGTTGGGTTCTTTAACTTGCAACTTCAAATTGCTTCCGCTAGAATGACTCTGTGTAGGATTTTGGATATTAGTTGGATGGTTTCCATTGAGTAACCACCCGGTCTGTCTGTGGTATCTGGCGTCGGGCCCCGGCCGGACCTACTGCTATATGCTATGCGACGGATACGGGGTGTCACATGAATAGCTAGCCACTATTCTCTTTTCTCTCTCAAGCAACACTTCCAGGTATCTTATTCTATTTTCCTGGTACTCTATGGTACCCATCTGAATGAAAGAAATAGTTTTAAGCTCAATGATCTCTTTCAAATTTCTAATCTAATAGTGAAGCAGAATCAGCATGCTGGGACGCAGCAAGCTGAAGGGAGGGAATTTCCTTAGCTTGTTTATTTTCCAGTAGCTTGCTTTCCTTGAAAGCACTTAGAAGGATACCATATTTATCAATTACTGATTTGATATCTTCCTCTGATTCAGACCCATCTTCATCATAGGATTTAGATGCCTGTAAATCAGGAATGGTCTCATAGCCAGTTTCAATGGAGTGTCTGGACTAAGAATGTACCTTTGATTGACCAGACTATTCCTGACAAGATTTTTCATCTGATATAGCCATTAGGCCATAACAGCAGCTATCTTCTTTTTCTTCTGCATCCACCTCTATATCACCATCTGACTATGATAGAGGGGCCCTGACTTCAATCCTGGTAGCAAGATGACTTACATCAGCTTCTTCAGGAATAACATCCAGCATTTTAATAAAGTTTGCTTCTTCTACTTCTACTTCAGCAGAGTACAGCCTAATGTAGGCTTCATCATTCTCATCTCTTTCTAACTCAAAAGAGGAAGAGTCAGTCCAGCTCTTTTTCTTCTTAGCTATGAAGGATTTCTCCTTCTTGCCTTTTTGCTTGTGGTCCTTCTTCTCACTAGACTATATTCTTTTGATAGGGTAGTCAGCTACTACATGCCTCGACAAGCTGCAATAATAATAAACCACTTTCGATAGACATGTTTGTTAGGTTTAGAACCATACCTATCCTCCTTAGAGGTTTTCTTCCAGCCCTTATAGTAGTCTTCTTTAGGATGTGAGGAGGAGGAGGCCCTGCTTTTCCAATGTTTCTTCTTGAAAAACTTCTATAACTAACTGGAGAGGGCAGCAATGTCTTCGTCAGACATATGGCAGTCTGATGTGCTGGTCTCTGATTTTTCTGAGTCAAAATCAACATCCCTCCTTGGTGGATATGGTGTCTTCCTTCAACTCCTCCTTTTGGCTTCAGCTTTGAAGGCCACAGTGTTGGATCTTACGGCGCCCTTAGGGGGGGGGTGAATAAGGGTTCTTTAAAATTTCTTAAAATTAGACAAACTTGCTTGATGAATAAAAATAATATAATTAAAGAATGAAATTGTATACTAGCTAAAACAACAATAATATATTTCAAAATTGATAAATTGAATACAAAGTGTCTCTATAGAGCTAGAGACAAAGGCTCATAAAACAAATAATTTACTTGTGTTTTCGTCTGTTCTTCTACCAAGAACCGGCAGGCTAAAGCATATCTCTTCCAAGATCTTGCTAGTAGCCTCCCCCTAGATCTAATCACGATCTAGACATTGCACACAAGGCAACGATTTCTCCCTAAGCTAAATAAGGACTTGGACGCCACTCACAAGACGACGATTCTCTCCTAAGCCACACAAGGACCTAGACGCCACGCACTAGGCTGCGATTTCCCCTCTCAATTATAATGAGAAAATAATCGAAACAAGAACAAAACAAATTGTACACTTTAGGCTAGACACTCCCTTCAAACAATGCGCTGAAAATGCAGACGAATCCTTGCTAGAGTTGCTTTGAATACTGCGAACATGCCGTCAATCATTCGCGCTTTGGCATTCTTGAGAGTATGGAGTATCTCTAAGATCTGGAGCTCTCTGAATCTTCATTGCAGGAAAGTACACTGAAGGTAATCAGATTCGTGATTTCCACAAGAAATTGAATGGCTTTTATACTCTGGCGATATCGCCTGGCGATACTAGGTATCGCCATTTGGCGATATCGGTAACTTCTGCCACGTGGCCCACGAACTCCTCATTTTCGCATCGCAGATATGTCGAGCGTCGAATCGTCCACTATACCCTAGTAATAATGGATATCGCCGTCTGGCGATAGCGATGTAACTGGTGCCACGTCTTCGTCGAGCATCGAATGGAAATATGTCGAGTGGCGCTATCACCTGTCGGCAGTACTCAATATCGCCCGACGATATCTCCCGAGCTCAACTCTGATCCGATTCATCACCAAAAAGACATTAGAGATCGACATGTGTTATCTGCACACAAAAAACACCCAAAAAAACAAATACAAACAAGATTTCTTATTAGCAAACAGAAAGCGTGGAATACATGCTCCAACAATCTCCCCCTTTTGATAATAACAAATCCATTAAGAAAGAAATCATGAATGTTATAAGGTCCACCCGATTTGAGTATCAAGACGAAGCATGTGTATGTGTACAAATTTCTCTTGGATGAAACACTCCCCCTACATGCGATCTCCCCCTAAATTGAAGCATAGTGATCTTTTCCGTTGTTAATATAAGGATTATGAGTGTATATGAAAATTCTTATGAGTGTATATGAATGATTTCCTTTGAAAATTCTCCCCTTTGGTATTGTCAAAAGATAGATAAGAGTGGGGCGGAAGCAAAAGAAGGAAAAGCACAAAGGAGAAACTCTAGATAGGATAGGTTAGCAATGTATAGTAAAGAAACAAATGATTAAGCACTAACATTGGCAATGTTCAGCCAACTATATCACAAATACATACACTAGTGAATAATATTTTGTAAAACGTTTTCAGTCCAATTCTCATAAGAAGAACTTTTAGAAAGGAAAATGGTGTGTACACGTGATATGGTGTCAGAAACACTTATGCAAAATCTTACAAATACATGAACACGAGAATGTTAAAAAACAACATAACATAGAGTTGGACATGCGGGGCTAAACTTGTACCTAAGAGTTTAGAGCACACAATAAAGAAATTATTCAGTTCAATATTTGAACAAGTCACTTTACAATTCTTTCCAAGGTGCTCAACCTCACAATGCTTATTAAGACTTATCAGGAGGGTAAGTAGTGCTTGGTGGAGGTTCCTTGTCATCCTTTTAGTATTTGTTTTTTTTGTGAAATGTATCACCAAAGGTGTCACTTTTGGGATCATACAATTTTTTTATCTTATTTTCTTGTTTGGTTGGACAAAGGAGTCTGAATTCACTTGTGAGAGCATACAAGATAATTAAATATTTGTGGTGCACTGTACAAACTCGGATAAAGCATTAGTAGGAACATGCAACACTAGCGGTTATGGTAGTACATTCACAATTCACACATGTAGTAAGGTGAATGCATATGAAGATTTGCACAACCGTGAGCGGAAGAACATTATCATAACTAAAAAATTTCTCATACTTAGAGTTATGCAAAAACAATTTCACATAGTTTAAGAACACTAGCACTTAAGTATTTAGAATGGATATATGAATGTTGAATTATGGAACCAAGTTATTGGGAACCCATAAAAATATTAAACCATGCCTAAATCTGAGTAACGAAGAAAAATTTGTGGAATGGTGAATTGTCACTGTCGCCGGGCGATACCGGGTATTGCCCTTTTAGAGATAGTGCAGAAAATAAAAAAACAGTGGCATTTAGTCAAAGGCATCAAATCTAGCAGTTTTTCCTGAAGGCAGGTCGCAGAACTCAGAGCGGACGGCTGCGAAAACCTAAGACCATGGTAAGGAACTTTGATTTTTTGCTTTTATGCTTTAGATTTTTGTTGATCCATGTGTTAGTATAGTGTAGTATGGAAACCTAGATAAGAAATTTCCAAGTTTTAAAGTAAGATGGATCATGAGAAATTGTGTTTGTGTTGGTGAAAAATGTGCATATATTTAGGGATCTAAGGGTTTGTAAATGTGTTTTGTTAATAACAAATTTCAGATCTGGTAGTTTGGATGAGTGAAAAACCAGATCTGGAGTCGAAAATGGAGGAAGACCATTTTTTGATATCGCCCGGTGACAGTGGGTGTCGCCGGATGGCGATATCAAAAAAAATGTTTTTGTTTGTATATTAAAAAAAATTTATTTGATGCAATGGCTTCCAGTTCCAAATCCCGTAGAAGCACAGACAGTGATTCATATTCTTTCTATCAAACATTTCCAGGAATTGAAAATGCTAACATAGGGATCAGACGGGTGATCGAATTTGACCCTGCCCATCATGCACACATCCACGATCTGTTAGTAATGGCGGGAATAATGTCTATTATTATTCCAGATACATTTTCCTCAGTACTGATTAGAGAGTTCTATAATTATCTCAAAGATCCGCGGTTCACGGAACTGAATGGTGGAGAACGATCTAAGATACAAGGACAGGTAGTAGAGATAACCCACTACGACCTTAGAGAAGAGTTTGGGTTAATAGAGCATGAAAATACCTTAGATGTAGTAGAGAACTATCAGAAGGATTGAGATTGGACACTATTGAATTTGGTTTTGCATGGAAATTCCACCAAAACACTTATTCAATCAACAACCACGCTCACTGAGGATGCACGACTATTGCAAGTCATATTGAGGCACACTGTCTTACTCAAATTCGGTGATACACGGAAGATAACAACTCAACTGAGTTATGTTACATACATAATTTTGGAACGGGAGCCGTTTGATATGGCGGACTTTATCATTTCGATAATACGCTATGTATTTAGATTAAAGAGTCCTAATTGGAATAAACTAAATACACTACCACTTGGAGACATCATCCCACGTATTTTATATAAGAAATACACTTGGATAGACCCAGATTTGTACTTCAACGATTGTATTCCATCCATGTTTTTGATGAGTGGAACACCTTCCATTAGCTGATCAACATGAGGAGGGTTATCAAGGAGTGCTGAACCTGTGTCCACTATCCGTAACATGCCAATTCCAAGATGTGGATCATTGCGAGAAGGTTGGACGACTTGCGAGAGTCGTTCGAAGAACACAAGAGGGAAGTGAAGAAGAACTTTTTGGGAATTCAAAATTTTTTTAAATTTCTGACAAAAAGTCTCAAGTTAAAGCCTACTCCATCAGAGTCGCAGAATGGGAGAATCCGGTCAAGGAGCCTCCCCGTATGTCTACTCGCCGAGCATTCCAGATGAGGAGCAGTGAGCACAATTCAGCTGATGATCAAGGGGAGACAAGTGCAGGTGATAGTTGAAATTTCTGAAGATTTTTGGGATGACTGGACAAGTTAGCGTTATCACCCGGCGACAGTCACTATTGCCCGCGATAGTGAAGTTTCTTAATTTTTAAAAAATAATTTGTGTTGTAATATTATGTGGGACTTAGTATGTGTTGTTGTGCTACTGTAATAATATAAGACCCAGTATGTGATGTTCGCATTCATGGTTTATGTATTTTTATTCTGGTTTAATTTTCATTCTCTTAGGAATTTATGTATTTTCTTGTTTAGCTTACTATGGCGATATATCAATTTGAAATATATAGGATTCCTAGTTCTAATCTTAATAATGAAAAACAGGAATCTGGAAGTGGTTTCATGAAAATATCTGCAAGCTGTGAATCAATGTGTATAAAATTGACTTTGATCGTATTTTGTTTTATGTGGTCTCTTATGAAATGGTGGTGTACGTCAATGTGTTTGGACCTAGAATGATGAACTGGATTATATGTTAATTCAATTGCACATTTATTATCACACGTTAATTCAATTGTTTCATGAACAATTCCAAAGTCTTCTAAAGTTTGCTTCATCCACATAGCTTGTGCACAACACCTGACTATTGCCATGTACTCGGCCCCAGTGGTGGATAAGGCAACAAAATTTTTTTTCCTACTCGACCATGAAACTATTGAAGGGCCAAGTAAGTGACAGGTTCCACTGTTGCTTTTATAATCAAATGAACAGCCAACATAATCAAAATCAGAAAATCCATGTAATATAAAAGTATTGTTGTGAGGATACCACAAACCTAACTTAGATGTGCCAATAAGATATCTAAAAATGCGTTTAACTGCTTTTAAATGAGACTCTTTGGGATTGCTTGAAATATAGCACATAAATATACAGTGAACATAATGTCAGGTCTAGAGGCAGTCAAATACAACAGTGATCCTATCATTCCTCTATATAGTGTTTGATCTATGGATATTCCACTTTCATCCTTTCCTAACTTTAATGAGACACTCATGGGGGTATTTGCTTATTTTAGATTTTCAAACACAAATCTTTTTAAAACATCATGAATATATTTAGATTGACAAATAAAAATTCCATCATGCTTTTGAGTAATTTGAAATCCAAGAAAATAAGTGAGTTCGCCTACCATGCTCATTTCAAATTCATTGTTCATAATTTCTATAACACTGTAACATAATTTTTCATTTGTGGATCCAAAAATAATGTCATCAACATATATTTGTAAAACTATAAGATCATCATTAATATGTTAAAGAAATATAGTACAATCAACACTACCCATTTTGTAATCATTCTTTAATAAATAAATAGTCAATCTATTGTACCATGTTCGGGGTGCTTGTTTCAAACCATAAAGGGCTTTTTCTAATTTAAAAATATGATCAGGAAATTTAACATCAACAAAGCCTGGAGGTTGTTCTACATAAACCTCTTTCTTAATATACCCGTTAAGAAAAGCAGTTTTAACATTCATTTGAAATAGTTTAAACTTTTTAAAACTAGCAAATGCAAGAAATATTCTAACTGCTCCTAAACGTGCTACGGGTGCAAAGGTTTCATCAAGATCTTTTCCTTATATTTGTGAATAACCTTTTGTTACAAGTCTAGCTTTGTTCCTAGTGACCCTAGATTCATTATCTAGTTTATTTTTCAAAACCCACTTAACCCCTACAATAGGATGATTTGACGCTCTTTCTACTAACTTCCAAAACTTATTGCGTTCAAATTGATTAAGCTCGTCATTCATAGCTAAAAACCAAGAATTATCATTTAAAGCAGCTTCAACACTTTTAGGTTCTATATCAGAAATAAAGCACATATTAGAGAATAACTCACGTACGGATGAACGAGTACTTACCCCTCTTGACGGTTCTCCAATAACAAAATCCTGGGGATGATCGTTTGAGAATCTTAGTTCCCTTGGAGGCACGTATTCTTGCTCTTCTTCTTCTTGTTCGACTCCTTTTTCTTTATCTTTGTCTCCAAGGATTTCATCATCATCCAATCTTTATGGAGGGGAGAACTCTTCATCTTTACCTGTATTATTAGCTTCTACACAAGGGAAAAACTCATCAAATTTAACATGTACAGATTCTTCAACCATTTTAGTCCTTTTGTTGTAAACTCTATAAGCTTTGCTCGTTGAAGAATAGCCAATAAAAATGCCTTCATCACATTTTTCATAAAATTTGCCTAAATTATCCTTAGTGTTCCAAACAAAACATTTACAACCAAAATTTTAAAATAAGACACATTTGGTAGTACTAACAGCTTTGGCCCAAAATGATCTGGGTAATTTGTATTCAGATAACATAGTACGAGCTACTTCTTATAAAGTTATATTTTTCCTCTCTACCACATCATTTTGTTGAGGTGTACGAGGAGCGGAAAATTCATGTTTAATTCCTAACTCATTGTAAAAAGAAACAAATTTTTCATTATCAAATTCACCTCCATGATCTGAAAAAATGTATTTTATTTTTAACTCTAATTCATTTTGAACATGTATACATAATTTAGAAAATTATAAAAATGCATCAGATTTAGATGTTAAGAAAATTTTCCAACTTAAGCGAGAAAAATCATCAATCGAAACAAAATTATATTTTCTACCACCTAGACTTAGTGTATTAACAGGAACAAACAAATCCATATGTATCCATACTAAAGGCCTAGTGGTTGCACAACATCTTTGCTTTTAAATGAAGACTTTGAAAATTTTCCTTTTTGACATGGTGAACATAAAGACGATAAATTTCCATGCAAAAAAGGTAAAACTTTAACAAGTTTGTTTTGAGACAATTTTATAATTAGTTTGGAACTAGAATGTCCAAGACGTCTATTCCACAAATCTAACTCCTCATTTTTAGATATAAAATACTTTAATGAAGAATATGACAAATTATTAAATCTAATCATGTAGACATTTTGAAACCTGGGAGCAGGAATAATAATATCATTTGTTTTGGAGTTAATAATTTTGCATAATTTGAAGACGAGTCAAATAAGACATTTAAGCCAACATCACATAACTAACTTATAGAGATTAAATTATGCTTCAAACTTTTAACATACAAAACATTTGAGATAGTAAATGATTTGTTACCTACTACTCTAATGCCGATGATTTTTCCTTTCCCGTTGTCACCAAAAGTAACCACTCATCCTTTCTTCATCTCTAGTATAAGAAACTTGGATTTATTGCCCGTCATGTGCTTGGAACACCCTGAGTCCAAGAACCACACGTCTTCTTTGTCCTTAGCCTACCAACACACCTAGAAAGAGGATGAGTGTAAAGATCCAGTTACCCAAGTGGTTCCTCCCATAGAATAGGTGGAAGCCTTTGGTACCTAGATTTGTTTAACAGAACAGTGTCCAGTCTTCTTACAAGTGTGTATTGTGTGACCAAACTTATAATATTTGGCACAGTTGATGAAAAAAGTCGACGGGTTTTTTAAAGTAAATTTTGACCCTTTGCTGGAAGCTACAGGGACAATAGTTTTATTATTTTCATTTTGAAAACATGATTTTCTGGACTTTTTCTTATCGCCGTCCACAGTGGATGTCGCCAGGCGATAATGTTCAGGTGAGTATCCGAGTTCAAATTTTTCAGAACCATAGTACTGGTTTCCAAAATCATATTTAGTGATTTTTGGACCACTCAAAATTTGTTAGTGGCCATTTCTAAATCATGGACTTGTCCCCTTAGTACATTATTTTTGGCTATAATGGTGCCGCATCGGTTTGCGAAGGACTTTCTGCTGCCTGCCACTTGAGATTGAGAAAACTTTAGAGATCTCTCTTGTAAGAGTTTCAACCCGAGTCTGAGTCTTATAGAGATCTTTCTCAAGCTCAAGTATCTTTATCAAGGAGGGACAATCCTCTTGACATGTCGCTTTCTCCTTTCCAAGTACTTTATCTTCATTTTTTAATTTTTTATTTTCTTTTACTAACAATTTATTTTCAGATTTAATCAATTTAATTTCATCCAAATTTTTATCTAAATATTTGTAGGTTCTCAAAAATTCAGAATATAAATCATCATAAGTTTCAGGAGTTATCTCAGTGTCGCTCTGGACACTACTTCCTTCATTATGTGATGAAACACTCTTTCCCATCAAGCACATGTTGGCCTCCTCTTCAGTTTTTGATCCTGAACAGCTTGATTCCTCAGAAGTGGCTTCATCCCATGTTTCTGCCTTCAGAACTTTCTTCATTTCTTTCTTTCTGTTCCGCTTCTCCTTCAGCTCTTTCAGATAGTTTGGACACTTGCTCATTATGTGGCCAATTCTCTTGTAATGATAGCACTCAGGTGGTGGTCTATATTCATCATCCTCTCCATTACCTTGAGCTTTTCCTTTCTTATTCCCAGATTCTTGCTTCTTGAAAAATTTCCTGAAAGAATTTCTTATTTCAGAATTTCTCATGAATTTCCTGAATTTCTTCACAAACAGGCATTCTTCATCCCCATCGTCACTTTCATCAGACTCGCTTTCCTCTTTCTTCTTGGACTTCAATGCCAAAGCTTTCTTTCTTAGCTCCAGGCTATACTCTTATTGTTGAATCCTCAACTATACTTCATGGTTTTTAAGTTTCCTATTAGATTCGCAATTTGGAGAGACTTTAGATCGTTTGACTCCGAGATGGCAGTCACTTTTCGATTAAACTTTGGGGAAGCGATCTAAGTATTTTTCGCACCAAATCTCCATTTGAGAAATTCTTCCATAGAATCCTTGAGTCATTCACTATTTTGTTGAACGACGAGAAGCTTGTGCCGAGGGGGAACCAAAACTTCGGCTACGACGAGAAGCATCTCGATGAGCTTGGCAACCCCCTCCTACTATGAGACAAGGGGGTGAACCAGGCCTCGATCTATACCCTCCTGCTGTACTGGATGGTGCAGGACACCTCTAGTGCGGAGGCCTTCTCCATCTCCTTTGGACTCTACTCGCGGTAGGATGCTTCCATATTCGACGAGGAGTCCATGTAGATACTAGTACACGAGAGCGCCAGAGCCAGCTCCGCACCTTGGAGTTGGCCCATATGGTGGGTCACCATTGCATGTAGATGGAGAGGAACTCATCTATGCACCTAAAAGACTCCACCGAGAAGATCAAGCCCGCCATCTTGCGCTTGATAAGGAATTGGAGCACCATAAGAAGAGGTCAGATTCCTTTGACGCCCCTTCTCGCCAACGACATAGCATGGGTGGTGAGTCACGAAAACTTTGACGCTTCATATCCTTCTCCAATGCACGAGCTGTGTCGACTAATGCTTGGAAGCCTTGCTCACTGAACTCGGGAGTGCCAATCTCAATTCATCCCGCAAGCCTTCATAAAATCGATTTGTCTTTCGTGCTTCCTCCGCAAAGTTCGATCCCGCATATCTCCCCAATCTTGTAAACTCATGCAGGTAGGTATCAATATCTCGTCATCCTGCACCAAACGGAGAAACTCATTTTCCATCGCAATCCTCTGCGACACCGGCACATACTTGGCTAAAAAGATTTGGGAGAATTCCTCCATGGAAACGTCAGTTAAACCTCGACCTACCAAGTGATGCACTTCAATTTCATCCCACCATAATCTCGCATCGCCTTCCAACAGAAAAGTGGCCAATATCACTTTCTGTTCCTCGACCGTCCGGATTGCGGTCAGGATCCTTTTTACGCTTACCAACCAATCTTCCGCCTGTGTTGGGGAAAGCGCTCCACAAACGTCGGTGGATGAAAGTGCATAAAACGTGTCAAGGAGTCGTCACGTGCTTGCTCTTCCACCACCACGGCAGCATGCTCTTGCCTTGCACCAGGTCTTGCCTGTCCAGTAGGCTGTGCTTGTAACACTGCAAGCACTGTCTCCGTCACCACCCGTATGGCTTCTGCCGAGGGAGGCATAGGCGCTTCCACGGGTGCTGCACTCTCAGCAGACCGCTGGGGCTCAGACGGCCCAGCTCCATCCCTCGCCACCTATCAATGTACAGAACACCATTAATACTTCCAATCATAACGGTACTGCTACATTGACTACACACTCACGCACATCTGGTGCATGACATACATTCCTAGTGGACATTCATGAGTTCATTTATGTTCTCTCCTCCCAAACAATCTAAACCTGGGCTCTGATACCACTTTGTAACGCCACCACCTGTCACATGACAGATAATGGTGGGTCCGGCCGGGGCCCCACGCCATATCTCACAGACAAGCGAAGGAATCACGTGTGGAAATCAAAATCAACGCGTATCCTTAACTCATCCATTCTAGCGCAGCATATTTTATGTTAGCATGAACTCAAACCAGAATGTCCACCCATATATAAAAGATCACATTTATATATAACAACACCAGGAATGTATACAACCCACACACACTGGCCTTATGGCCTTACAAGTTCCTCTTTTACACAACAATCATTTCGTACATCGGCACGCAGGCCGGCCACACATGAAATCCAAACACAACTCTCCGCATGGCCTTCAAAGCCAACAACAGCAAGCTAGCCATTCCACTTATTCATTTCAAGCCGCAACACCTGCAATTCCACATCCAAGACAAACCAGAAAACAAAGTAATGGTCAGCATTTGGCTGACCCATTATAACGACCCTACCCCTACCCGGGGTAGTGGTTCCTTCCCTGTATACAGTGCTCATCAAGTATCATCAAGCATCATCCAACAGTAGATATATATCAGTTCCTTTATCCCGCTAGCAAACACACGACGTCACAAACGCTGGAATCCACCAGACGTTCCGTGCACTCAGGGCACCTTCTTGGCGTACCGGAATGCACCAGTCATACACCGCTGATCCGAGGTGTTAACTTGTTGGTTGACCGGCCCTAGTCACCAGTCTTGCAAGCTGGCGACATCCCGCCCAAACCACACAGATGTACAACCTCACAGCAACAACCAGAGTAGGTCGACCCACAACCTGTGTGTAGCACGCCGGGTTTATCCAAGCTCCCCAGGCAATGTCTACCCATCGACCCCCCCTCCTAATCCGATCGACCCACACTATGTGGTGCAGCAACCCGGGTTTAACTCGGCACCCCAAGCATTGCCACCCATTGATCCCTCTAACTTACTAGATCAACCCACCTTAGTGGTGTAACAGCCGGGTTTATCACGAGCTCCCCAGGCGTGCTACCAATTGATCATATCACAAACAGGAGCTTTGCCAAAGCCTCCTTACAAACAGCATCACATCCATACAGTCATCACAACAGAAATCCATTTGCATCTCATCAAATCCACGGAGTCTTCTCCGGTTTACCTATGAACATCACCAATCCAGACTACCGGTCCAGATAGGCTTCACACAGCATGCCTATGTCGTACTCCATATTTCTGGCTCTAGATGCAGACTCAACAAAGGAATCACTTCACGGATATCCACCTCTTGGTGGAGGATTCCAAGCACATGCATAAAGGAAGGACTTCGATGTCCAAGAAGGAGATCGTTACCCTTGAAGACTGCTTCAGCGCCATGAAGTAGCTGGATGGAAATCACCGCCTCGGCTCTGCCTTCACGAATCCGCTCTCGGATCTTCGCTCCGCACGCCGCAGCTCCTACAGCAGCTGGAAGACCCCTCCCTTCCCTCTTGCCTTAGCATTTCTTCCTCCCTTGCTTAAAAGAAATGAAGAAGAAGAAGAAGAAGAAAAGAGGGATTAAATCCCCTTTTTCTCGGCCTTCACCACACCTGGACAGAGCCCAACCATTGGATCCAGGAAGAGGGAAACAAACGGCTCAAATTCGGCCAGAAAAGCTTGAACACGGCCTGACACGCCCTGTGACACGCACGTGTCACAGGCCATGTCCCTCTAAGCGGCAGACAACCGACTCAAAACCAACAGTACACGGCCATGGGACACACCCGTGTTCCATGCCGTGTCCCCGACACGCCTTAGACACGCCCGTGTCTGAGGCCGTGTGCCTCAACGAAAATAATCCCAAAACAACCCGAGACTTCACACGGCCTGGCACACGGCCTAGCACACGCCCGTGTTCCTGGCCGTGTGCACCAGGACACACCCGTGTCACGCAAACACGCCCCGGCTCGAATCGTCGAGTTGAGTTCGACGACCACTGACACGCCCTGTGACACGCCCGTGTCACAGGCCGTGTCCTCACTCGACACTCGACACTCGACGATCGTCGAGAAAATTCGTCGACATCCAGGCCGATCGTCGATACGGCCCCGACACGCCCTGCGACACGTCCATGTGGCAGGCTGTGTCCGCTGTGTCGACACCAAATTTCGTCGACTTCACGACTCGACACTACCCAGGCCTGACACGTCCTGGGACACGCCCGTGTCCCAGGCCGTGTCACCCATGCCTGAACCCGATTTTGCTCAAATTGATCCGCGTGACTTCGGGGTGTTACAGATCCTACCAAGAAGGTTCCAAAGAAGCTGATGGATTTAGACAAGGACGAGATTGCACTTGTCTCACTAGACAAGAAAGCTAAAAACATTATAGCAAGTGCAGTTGATGACTCAATGCTGCGGAACTTAATCCACTGCCAATCTGTAAAGGAGATGTGGCAGTCCTTGGTTACCTTAATGGAAGGAACAGAAGAAGTGAGGGATGATTGGAGATCCCTCCTCAGTCAGAAGTATGAAGCCTTCCGACAGGGAAGCAAAGAGACCATTGCTGATTAATTTGAGAACTTTTCAAGATAGTGAATGGCCTAAGAGTCTACGATAGAGTATTCACTAATGGAGAACTGAATGACAAGTTCCTGAGATCCCTGACCAAAGAATGAGACAACAAGGTCTGTGCCATCAGGGAGTTTGGGAAGCTGGCTGAGACAGACCCACAAAATTTCTTCGGGAAGCTTATGTCATATGAGCTTCAACTCAACACCAGGAAAGCTGAAGAAGAGAAGAGCAGGTCTGCTCTCAAAGAAAAGTATGTTGCTCTAAAAGCAGACACCTCCAAAAAGACAAAGGCTGCCTCCCCTGCTCCAGCTCCAGAGATTAGTGAAGAAGAAGAAACTTCTGAGCCTAGTACCTTAGGCTCTGAGCTATTAGAAGGAGAGTTCTCACTGCTCCCACGTCAGTTCAAGAATTCTTGAACAAGAAAAAGCAATGGAAAGGCAATGATGCCTCCTATAGAAGATCACGACACGATGGTGATCGGCAAAGAAAAGACTCAAGTAGCCATGACAGGTATTCCTCTAAACAGAACAAATATGTTTCGACTGACATCATTTGCTATTATTGTAATAAGCCAGGTGACGTCATCGCCGACTGCCCTCATAAGAAGAAGGAGGGTGGTAGAAGAGAAGAAAAGAGATCCTCACACAACAAGAAGAGGAAAGAGAAGAGCCTCATAGCCAAAAAGAGCAAGACTCTTAGTGACTCCGACTCATTTGAGTCAAGTGAAGAAGAAGAAGCTTATTTTGGGCTAATGGCTCAAACAGATGATGATCAAGAGCCCTATTTCACTGGGAAGGTAAACTCTCATACCCCTCTTTCAGATTCTGAAGTCTCTGAGCATGATTGTGAGGATAGCTCCTCTGACGATGAGTTAGAGCTAATGGCCCAGTACAAGGAGTTAATCATGGCTTACGACAAATGTCGTCGAGTCGTGAAGACTTAGGCTAAAGAGATAAAATCTATAAAAGCCGAAGAAAGCATCTTGAGAGAGAAAGTCGGACAGAATAACTCCCTCAAAGAAAACTTCAATAATGCAATTGAAGAATATAACAAGGCTCTTGAGCACCTTGACCTCAAAGAGAAAATCATCAAGGAATCTGTGGCTTATGGTACCCAAGAAGTAATGACAGCGAACTAATTGGTTTTTCAGATGCAGATTTTGCATGTAGCAAAGACGACCGGAAAAGCACTTCAGGGACTTGCCAATTCTTTGGAAGAAGGCTAATCTCCTGGAGTAGTAAGAAGCAGAACTGTGTCGCAATCTCAACGACCGAGTCAGAGTACATCTCTGCAGGCAGCTGATGCGCACAGTTACTTTGGATAAAGAATCATTTCGAAGATTACAACATGAAGTTCCAGAATGTACCACTATTTTGTGACTCCTCCAGCGCAATTGCAATAGCCAACAATCCAGTCTAGCATAACCGGACAAAGCATATCGAGCTAAGATATCATTTTATCCGGGAGCATGTAGAGCATGGGGACATAAATCTCCAATATGTCTCCACAGAAAGGCAAGTTGCAGATATTTTCAAGAAGCCGCTGGACGAGCCTAAGTTCTCATTCTTCAAAACTGAACTTGGAATGCTCAACAAAGAAGATTAGAGAAGTTTGGATTTCATGAAAGCAAAGGAAATTAAAAGGTTAGTCAAAATCTGGCTTTTCAAAGTTTTCTTCCTTCTCTGACTCAAGTAAAACCTGACCTACTCGAGTACTCAAAGTACCTACTCGAGTACTCAACGGACCTACTCGAGTAGTCCTTTAACTTACTCGAGTAAGGCAATTAATGTACTCGTGTAGTACACTTCATCTACTCGAGTGAGTCAATTCTTCTATTCGAGTCATTGCAGATTCTATAGACCTACTCGAGTACCTTCTATAGACCTACTCGAGTAACTCCTATAGACCTACTCGAGTAACTCCCTATATACTCGAGTACTTCTTTTTCCTCTCGTGTACATGCCTCTTGACTTTCAAATTTTTCTGTGCCGCCTTTCCTTTTAAATTATTTTCTTCTCGATGATTAGACATAAACCTAGGGTTTTATAAGTTCGAAATTCCAAAAATAATTCTACACGAAATCAACTCCATTCACTCGAGTACCCGTCCGCCGCTTCGTCTCCACTCGAGAAATTGCAGAGCCTCGACTCTTCCTCTTCCCCGCGATAGAATTTTTTCTCATTTTCTGGATCATGGCCGCCGTCTCCAAGATTGGTGTAGGTTCGGAGCTTCTTACCGCCGAGATTGCCGAGCTATCAGATGACTTTCACAATTTGCTGATCCTTCTAGACACCTGAGGGTTATCCTTCATCCTGCAAGAACCCTGCCAGATTCTCTTCCCGGAAGTAGCCGAATTCTTCTAAAATCTGAAGGTCAAGCATCATGGACATGTCCTGAAATCAAAAGTGAAAGGTTTGAAAATTAAACTCAACAAGACCTCTATCTCTCAGCTTCTCCGATTACTGCTAGTAGACGAAGAAGATGACTTAGATGATGAAGACTCTGACAGAACAGCCCTATTCTATGGCATTTCGGTTGATGCTCAATACATCAAAAGGTCAGACATGAACGCAGAAGGAAAATTCCTGGTTGATGTTATTGGAAAGATTTTACTATGCAAGACCAACTCCATCAAAGACATTCCACTGTATTTCTTCGACATCATGCAAGTCATTGTCTGTCGCAAGAAATATCAGTTTGGGATGCTAATTCTTGACAAAATCAAGGATAGCTTGAAATCCCCCAACTTCGCCAGAATTATCTCTCTGCTCCTCCATGAAACAAATCCTCAGGTATTCGACTTCTCCAAAGGGACCCCTCTTCACCACATGAAGAAAGTCTCCATTTCTTCTATTCAGAGATGGGAGCTCAAGCTGAAGAATCCTGCCCAAGCTGCAAAGATTTCAGAAGTTCTAGAGGTTCCACCTCTAGAGGATAGGACTCCATCTCCCTCTCCTCATCATGTGGCTAGCTCCTCTGGTGCACTAAGTGAGGGGAGCCTGCTCCTTCTATCCAAGTCAGGCAGCCCTCTCCTCAGCCAGTAATTTCTTCCCTACCTCATACTCCACAAACTCCAGGAACTCCTTCAGATCAGATACCTCAAGAATCTCTACTCTCAACAGCTGCTGCCATAGATTCAATGATTGCAGAACTTATTGAAGAAGTCCTGCCTATTCCTCCTCCTCCTCCTCTATTTCCTCCAGCTCCATCCTCTGAATGTCACAAGGACTCAACTCCTGGACAGTCTCCTGACCCTTCTCTAGCCAGGACTCTAGCACAATCTCCTGCTGCCCTCAAAGACCAGCAAGATATAATTCTCCTTTCAGCTGAATCCTCTCCAGAGCCAGCGAGGCCCTATCAGAAACCTATATTTCTCCATCCCTCATGATATAGAAGACAGGGATGCTATAATTCATACAACAAGGGCTGACAACTCTGTGCTTATTGAAGAAATAGCCCCCTGGGTAGCTCCTCCTCTCCCTTCTACTTCTCCTCCTGCTGCTGCTGCTGCCACAGACTCTTCCTCCTCAGATTTGCTGAAACAGATTGCACTGCTTCTTCAAGACCAGAGAAATTATTTTGATACTTCTCTAAAAACTGTACTGACAAGGTAACTGCTCTCGAGACTGAGATGAGCAGAGGCTTTGCTGAAATTCAGCTTAATACTGACAAGCTTAAGTACTTATTTCAACTTGGTGGGAAAGCCCTTGGCCACACTATCACTAGTGTTGGGAAAGTTATGGAACAAGGTGTCACCCTTGCAAATAATCAAATTGAATTGGACAAGAGAAATGAAGCCAATAAAGTGAAAATCTGTGAAGAAGTTGGTCTTTTCAAAGAAGATACTATAGAGAAGTTATCTGTTGAAATCAGAAAGGGGGAGGGATTGATCAAAGAACTCAAAGAACAAGTAGAAAAATCAGCTGCTCAGAAGTCAGATGTTTGGGAAGCTCATGTGAAGACAATTCATGATGATGTGCTAGCCCAGATACACAGTGTAAAATTTCATACCTATGACACTACTGTCTGGATGCACAATCAGATTCTGCCAGACCTTGCTGTTCACCCCAACATCATTCCTCATCATTTAAATCCTCTAGCTACAAATACCTCTGCTCTAGCTGCTCCTCTGCAACCTACCTTCTCTCCTAGGCCTGGAGACACAGTTGCCCCTCCAGACACCTATGCTCCATGCTGGGAAGAAGATCCTGCTGACATCTTCCTTCAGGCTCCTCCAGAGATCAAAACTTACAAGAAGAAAAGGAAGTATGGTGAAGGCCCCTCTGCTAGCAACTCTGCTCCCTCTAAAGCTATTGAACATGCTGAAGTTTGGTCTCCAACCTCCAAATCCCTGATTCTGGAAACTCTCAGATTAGTTATGGAATTCCATGATAGCAGAAATATTCATTACAGCTCATATGAATGGAAACTTTATGAAAATTCCATGACCAAGAGAAGAATCTATGACAGATAATACGGGAGGAACAACCTGCAGCCCCTCCTAGACCTCCCAAGTATTATCCTAAACCCTACTGCTACCAAAGAAGACAACAAGAGAAACTGAACAGACAACAGAATCAAGGCTAAATTTCAAGGATTTTTAAGAGTGTGGAATGATTGACTGTAGAGTTGATAATTTTGGACATTCTAATTTATTTGATTATAAGTTTTTGTTCTTATTATCCTTTCTCATAGTCTATTGCTTGCACATTTTTCTACTTAGCACTGTTTATGTCTATAATTCACCTTAGTGTAAAGGGTTCTGACTTCAACAAATAGGGGGAGATTGTTGGGAGCTATGTCCACATTAACCCAGATTTGATGAAGTCACCCGAGAACTAAGATGAATTACATTTTATTTGATGCTTCGTTTGAGTTATGTGTTTGCAGGACTCCAATGGAAGTGTAGACCAATGTCAGTATACAATGAGTCACCAAATACAGGACCATACAGTGTAATCCCTCATTGTGTGTTCCAAAGTGTTGACTGATGTGTAGCCTCTCTATTGGGATACACTTCATCATCAAGCTATAGGACTGTGAAAAGACTTGATGCTGATTCCCCTCTAGTAGAAGAAAATTTCTGACAGACATTTCTCTAAGTATTTCTCTCGAGTAGGTCTTTAACTACTCGAGTAGATTGCTTGAGATATACTCGAGTAACACTTCTGCATACTCGAGTAAGAAAATTCTTCCTCTCGTGAAGTTAAGTAAAACACTCTAGTAGTTCACTGACATACTCGAGTAGCTTACTTAACTACTCGAGTATATCATTCTTCCTACTCGAGTTGCCCAAAATTCTGTTTCCAAGTTTTTCTAAGTTAAACACTCGAGGAGTCCAAGTCATTTACTCGAGTAGGTACTTTATATACTCGAGTAGTTCTCTACACTGTGTCGAGTATCTCTCTTCTCTGTGTCGAGTAGTTAAGAAATACTCGAGTAGGCCATTCATATACTCGAGAAGATTTCTTTCCTCTCGAGTAGTTTAATCTGACTACTCGAGTAGCTGTTTTTCCCGTGTGCAGAATATTTCCAAGTGTTTGTCTCGAGTAGTTCTTCTAACCACTCGAGTAGTTCAATTCTGCCTACTCGAGTAGTACAACTTGTACTCGAGTAGCTCAACTCCTTCCCTTGAAAATTTTCTGTGTACTCGAGTAGATCTTCTAAGTACTCGAGTAGTTGATTATATGCACTCGAGTAGTTGTCTTCAACCTACTCCAGTAGCCATGAATTATATACCCGAGTAATATTTTTCTGCTTACTCGAGTAGTCCTTGACCTACTCAAGTAGTTTTATACCTACTCGTGTATATGACATCATTTTCTCTGAAATTTCTTCTAAGTCCAGATTTGACAGATTTTCAAATTCCGTGTCATGATTGGTCCATGTGTACGTCATTAAAACCAATTATGACCGTTATTAGTACTCCTATAAAAGGTCTTGTCTAATTGAAAAACCATAATCAGAAAACAAATCTTTCAAGAAGAAAATTATTCTAAGTTTTGCAGCCGCCGCTTTCCAAAAAGAATCGATGTTTCCTGTCTCTCTCTTCACGGAACGAAAGCCGTCGCCTCCTCTGTTCTTCTCCGGCAAGGGTTTCGATCTTCAGAGAAAATAGCCTAAAGAAGCTCTCCAGATCGAGATCGATTTTCACATACTCATCATCTATCCGATCGTGGAAGCAAGGAGTTCAGATCTACTGTTGCCGAGAATCTTTCTTCAACTTTTCTGATAAAGCCGCACGCCAAGAAGAAGATTCCAGTTACTATTTTATTTTCAGATCTGAACTAGACAATACTACTGTTTGTATTTTTCAATACTTGTATTTCATTTCTGTAGGAGAATTTTTTGCTCCGAGTGTAGGTGTTTTCCACTCCGAGTTTGTAGGAAGGTGTTTCTTCCGAGTTGTAGATCCAATGGATTGGATTGAGATTGTCGGAACTTTGTTCCGAGGGTAGGATTGATTTTCAATCCGAGATAGTGGAGTAGCCGAGTCTAGTTTATTGCTACATCGGTGAGGGAAAGTGGATGTACCCAAGATCGGGGAACCACTATAAATCTTGTCTCGTCTGTGATATTTTAGTAGATAGATCTGTGCTGTGTTCTGAGATTTTTTTATTCCGCAAAAGACGCACAACTCACCTATTCACCCCCCTCTAGGTGATTTAGGTTGACAACTATTATCTTTCACTTTGCCATACTGAATCCTTGCTTGTACATTGGCTTTAGTGTCTTGAGCTGGCTTCTTTACCTTAAGATCTTTTTTCTTGAGTTCTTCAGCCTTAACCTTTTGTCTTTCAACATAGTGATAAGGCTTTGGAAAGTACTTGCTAGGCTCCACAGAAGAAGCAGGTATCTTCCCAGCTTTGAGATCTCTTCTAAATTAATGTACAGCATCTTGCCGTTTTTGATACTTGCTCCATTCTTGTTCAGAGTACCACTTGCCCCTATCATGCATATTGTCTTTAACTGCTTGCCAGGCAGTGAGAATAATGTTTCTGGAGGTGGGGCTCCATCTTTCAAAATCAGGCTTTAATTCAGCCTGCTCTCTAAACCTTTTTCTTAGAAAGTTGAGCTTCTTGCTCTCTTTTCAAAGCAGCTTCAGACATCTTAACCTTCTCAATAATCACATTCTGAACATCCTGAGGAGGACTGTACATTTGTTGTACTATAGAGTGAATGCCCTCAAAATCAGCAGGTGGATAAATGATTTGAGCCACTTCCTGCTGAACCCCTTCATTGGCAGCAGGTTGAATGACTGACTCTGCAGTATTGTCATCATCACAATGGGGTGGATAACCAAGAGTGGCTTTGATAGCATTAGTTATCCATTTAGCATGTTCAGAGCATGCATTGACTAACACTCTCTCCCCTTTTATGACTTCTCGTTCAACATGGTCTCTTAGATCATCCTTTTGAAACCGTATCTGATTAGCTAGATAATTTGTTCCTTCTTTGTAGAATGATCTGAACTTCAGTAGCTGATCTGCAATGACCTTCTGAGATGCTTGGATAGCAGTGTTAACATCAATCAAATTTGCTTTGAGTTGTGTATCAAACTCAGTCTTTTCTTTAGCAAAGTTTACAGTGAAAGCAGTTGCTGTATTCTTATGTTCTGTTACAATAACATTGTGTGATTCTGTCAGATTGTCATTCATTCTGATTTGATTTTCCAAAACATAGTCTTGTTTCACTGCTATATCATCTATTTGAGTTTTGGCTTTCACTTGTTGCTTTGCTAAATATACTACAACATTACCTCCCTTATGAAAGCAATCTGTCATTTCCTTTTTATGTAGATTGACCTCAAATCTGATGGATTTAATATCTTGTGCCAACTGAAGTTGCAATTATTTATTGCTCTCATCAACATATTTTTCTAGGGCTTGTCTTTGTTCATCCAACTTTACTTGCAGTTGCACCAGTAGCGAACTGAAATCTACTGTTGGAGTTGGAGTTTGTGGGACAATCTATAAGGATTTCTTAAACCAGAGCTTCTCTTCCTTAGCTCCATAAGCTTTCTCTTCTTTACCCAAGAGGCTTTTTCATCTTCTGAGGACTCAGATGAGCTTGCTATGTCCACTGTATCTTTTGGACTAGAAGCTATAATGGGCATCTCCTGCTCAGTCCTTAGCAGCTCCACCTCAGTTATTGCATCTAATAAATCAGAAAAAATTTCTTCTAAAGTAACTTCTTGTTGCATTTGTACTGGAGGTATAACTGTCTCTTTAGCAGATGCTTCTCTTCCTAGTGCCCTCGAGAGCCCTTCACGGGGAATACCTTGGGCCATCCTGGGCTAAACCTAAATTGTAGGCAAAATTGGAATGCAAGAGTAACTAGTAAATCTAGGGTTTCACCTTCACACACCTCGATGTTTCGCGGAGATAGGTTGGGTCACTCGGGTAGTAGGCCCAGTGGTTTTGGTGATGGGCCGGTTGGCCCGGCAAGCTTTGGCTCGGTTGTTGTTTGTGATGGGCAGGTTGGCCCGACGAGCTTTGGCTCGGTTGTTGTTTTGACGGACGGGTTGGTCCGCGGTGCTTTAGCTCGGTGCTCATACATAAGGTTGCATGTGCATAAAGTATAAGGTGGTGGGTCTTCGGTGTTGGAGGGTCGATGCACCGATGCCAAAATGTTGACTCGGTGAGTGTGGTTAAAACTTGGCCAAATAGGTCTGGTGCGCCAACCGGCAAGAGTATTTAGGAGCTCCGCTTAGTGCACCAGCGTTGAGGCGTACGATAGGTCTGACTAGTAATGCAATTACCGGTTTAGAGTTGGGTGAGGCCCAACCCACCGCTTCCGTTTGCCACTACGGAGGTATCCTGGGAGGTTCTGCTCCAGAAAGGGGGAACTAAAGGTCTGTGTACACAGAGTAGAGTGGGTGAGTTGCACTTGCATGCTCACATCATGGAATAATTGTGTTTTATAGCATAATCATTGCATATAACCCCGACACCTATTGTATAAGTGGTATGAGACGCTTATATAATAGGCCCTACAAAATGACCCCTTGTTTTATAAGTTTGCGCGAGCGTTCTTATACGTTAAGGTTTTTATTTAGTAAATATATATATATGCTTGTTAGAAAACCGACACCCTATCGTATAAATTGGTATGAGACTTTTTATACGATAGGAGCCCTGCAAAAGATCCCTTGGCTTATGTATTTTCATATAAGTTAAGGTTGCTTTTCTTGTTCAGTTTTCATACCTCTATTACTGCCATATATACTATAGAACTGCTAGATTAGTTTCGTCGTCATCCGATAAATTGTTATTCTCCACCTTCAAGTCCTCTCCTTTCCTTCTCCCCGCTCGGTACCTAGGAGCCATGGGGGAAGGTACGGGGGATGATAGGACTTAGTCTTTTCGACTAATGGTTTTCGAACCACATCATTTTAGGGGACCGTGGAGCCCAGCATGGAGGAGTAGCCCCGGAGGTCGGCACGCTTGGAGATGGGGAAGTCTCGTACCAGAGTTCAGACGGCAGGGACTGTGAGTCCTATTCACTACTAGTTGTTTTAGTTTTGCTTTCGCGATGAGAGATTTGTATTGAGGCATTGATGTACTGGGCATGAGCCCAAGATTTTAGTATTTCATTATATCTGTGGATACTCCCATTGTGGAGTTTATTTACTATTTATGTGATTTCTGTGTACTTACCTTTATTATTTTGCTACAGTTGTGATTGATTTGGCCGACAGGATTGGCATTTTGTAGTGATGATCTTCCCAGGTGCGAAGGTGTCACTGCAAAGCGGCGGTTCTGGGCCTAAGGCACCGGTGTTTTAAAGAAAAGGGGGGGGGGGGGGGTCTTACAAGTGGTATCAGAGGAAACCTTGATCGAAACGTAGCAGTCCACAACCCCTGGGTCACCCCGCGTGAGTTTAGTTTGGGGACAAACTAAGAAGCGAAAGCAGTGGTGTGCCCATATGGGGGGGGGGGGGTATCACATGTAAATCGTCCACTTTTAATTAGGATTGAATCGACTACTTACAAACAGACTTTGTTACGCAGCCCCCAGCATAGCCTACACTACAGGGCGGAGTCCAGCAGATTCCGGATGTTGCACCACCTCCCCAGGTCCCCACTCCATTCCTACAGTCAAAAATGGGGCAGACTCTGACAGCTATCCTGTAGGCTTTTAGGGCTCAACAGGTTCCGGCTCCGTAGCCAAACTCGGGGGCCAACTGGCTGAGTATTTTTCGAGGACTTTCTCCCCCATCCTACTTGGGGACAGAGTCGGTCATTCGGACGGAAGAGTGGCTGGACATTATATATGAAATGCTGACTGGGATCCGGTCCCTGTGGGAAGAGAGGGTTCCCTTGGTCGTCTCTTGCTTGGAGTCCCATGCCAAGAGGTGGTGGAAGACATCGCTGGACATGACATTTGCTGACAGAGAGTTTGCAGAGACTGCTTGGGGGAAGTGTAGGGCTGCACTGTTGGAGCATTTTGTCCCGCAGTCGTCCAGAGATCAGTTGGAAGATAGATTTTTACAGTTGAGACAGGGTAGCAAGACAGTGGTGGAGTATCATCGAGAGTTCAACCATCTGGCCTGGTTTGCAGATACTTACCAGTTGGATGAGGCAAGTTACACCAAGAGGTTTTATAAGGGCCTGCGAGTGGATCTGAGGGAGGCTCTAGTGTTCGTGTCCGACGGGCCTATTCCTCGAATATTGGAGATCGCAAAAAGGATCGAGGCAGATTGGCATACTACCCGAGGCCGGAAGCGACAAACTGAGAATCAGGGCCGGGGAATCAGGAATGATCAGCGGTGGGGCCGAGTCACAAATGGGAGAAGAGCAGAAGACAACCTCGGCCTGAGGTGAGACAAGAGCAGAGGGAACCATTAGTGGTGGTCCCTCAGCCACCCCAGATGCGGGAGGTGTAGAGACCCAGGGGTATGGCATATCGCCTGCCAGAATGCTTCAACTGTCATCAGGTGGGGCATATCCGAAGGAACTGGCCTATGAGGGGGAACCACCACCAGCACCTCGGGCTTCCCCTCCAGCTCAGTATTTTGGAGGCCGAGGACGTGGATGAGGTCGTGGATACCATGGCAGAGATGACAGACAGGAGAGGGAACAAGTGTATACACTGGATCTGACTCAACAACGGAATCTGGAGCAAGTGATCATAGGTACTCCAGTTAATTTTAAGTTTTCTCTTTTCTAGATAATTAGAGAAATGGATATAAAACTGATAAACTAGGAAAAAAAACCATAATTAGATTTCTAAGACTTTAAACTAGCGCAGGCATAGTCTTCATCAGCGGCAAGCCCGCCTATACATTGTTCGATACGGGTGCTTCGCACTCGTTCGTGTAGGAAGCCTTCGTGGAAGGGCTGGAAGGCGTGGAGCGGTTTACTGGCTTGATGATGAGGATACGACTACCAGACGGATCGGAGCTATTCACCACCGCCCGCTGCAACATGGAGGCGGAGATCGGCAGAAAGATATTTGAAGCACCAGCGACGATCATGAAGATGCCAGTCTTTGATTTGATACTGGGAATGACATGGTTGTGTTGGAACCATGCTCAGATTGACTGCATGTCAAAGAGGATTACAGTGAGGCATGGGGATTCCTACATCATCACCGAAGGTATTAAAACTATTCCCCCGCTCTTGCTGTCATCCATGCATGCCGTCAACGCCCACTTGTAGTGGGAGGAATTCTATGAAGTGTTGTTTGAAATTGCTGAGGCCAAGGGTTCCATCTCAGATATCCCGGTGGTGCGAGATTTTGCCAACGTATTCCCAGAGAAGCTGCCAGGCTACACCTGCACCGGGAGCAGGATTTCCGGATAAAGCTAGTGCTGGGGGATAAGCCGGCATCTAGAGCCCCTAACCGGATGGCCCCGAAGGAGTTGACAGAGTTTCGAAGCCAGCTCCAGGAACTAGTGGAAGCCGGATTTGTCCGGCCAAGCTGTTCACCATGGGAAGCCCCAGTGTTGTTCGTCAAGAAGAAGGACGGGACACTTAGGTTGTGCATCGACTACCGAGCACTGAACAGACTGACGGTCCGGAATACCTATCCATTACAAAGGATAGATGAGCTGTTTGATCAGTTGGAGGGGGCACATTTCTTTTCAAAATTGGATTTGAGGTTAGGCAGCTATCAGCTGCAGATCCAGGAGGAGGACATTCCGAAGACTGCCTTTAGTAGTAGATATGGGCTAGTCGAGTTCACTGTGATGCCTTTCGGGCTCACGAATGCACCATCAGCGTTCATGAGCCTCATGAATCGGGTATTTGAGTCATATCTGGATGTGTTCGTCATTGTATTTATTGATGACATCCTCATTTACTCGAGGACAGAGGAGGAGCACACACAACATCTGACGTTGACCCTGAGAGACTGCGGGAGCACCAGCTTTATGCGAAGATCAGCAAATGCCAGTTCTAGTTGAGGGAGGTGGCTTTTCTAGGCCATATAATCAGTGGTGCTGGGTTGGCAGTGGATCCAGCAAAGATTCACGCAGTTCGGGATTGACCGCAGCTCAAGTCGGCCACAGGTGTACGGAGTTTTCTAGGACTTGCCGATTACCATCGAAAGTTCCTGGAGGGAGTTTCTCGTATTGCCCTTCCACTAACATCCCATACAAGGAAGGATGTGCCCTTTGTCTGGACCACACAGTGTGAGGTGGATTTTCAGGAGCTGAAGGGTCGGCTCACCTCGGCTCCTATACTTGCCCTTCCTTCGGGGAAAGAAGGATTCCAGGTCTACACCGACGCTTCCTACCAGTGTATGGGTGCGATGCTGATGCAGAATGGTCATGTGATAGCATACGCTTCTCGGCAGCTAAAGAAGCATGAGAAGAACTACCCAGTTCATGACTTAGAGATGGGAGTCGTCATATTTGCTCTGAAAGTCTGGCGACACTATCTGTACGGTGTCCACTGCGACATTTACTCTGATCACAAGAACTTGAGATATGTGGACAAGCAGAAAGAGTTGAACATCAGGCAGAGACGATGTGTGGAGTTTCTAGCAGATTACCAGTACGAGATGCACTACCACCCTGGGAAGGCGAATGTGGTGGCAGATGCGCTGAGCCGAAAGGCCGCACACTCTGGAGCAGGACCGCAGTTGATGGCCTTGGAGTTGGTCCAGATGTTAAAAAAGATGCAGATATCCATTGTGTTCGAGGATCACCCTTAGCTATATCGGGAGTACCTAGCGTCGTTTATTTCCCCATATGATATTCGAGACCAAGTCAGATATGGGCAGAGGCAGGATGCCCAACTAGAGCTGATATTTCGGGCCTTAGTGATTGTCTCTTAGATATCTGCAAGGAGAAAATAACCAAACTAACAATTCATCAATGCAAGTATACCTATCGAAATGCAGCTAGGGGACACAAGTGTCGTATTGAAATCCGGGAACAGTTGAGTAAGCTTACTCACATGAAATCTATTATTTTATCGACAGAAAAATAAGTTTTTTTTTAGAAGAAAGCTAAACGTGCTAAAGGAAGAGAACTACTTGCAATGAAAGAGAGCTACTTGCATGAAAAGTTAAAGAGAGCTAAAAGAGCGATTAACTAAAGCTTAATAACGATGAAGGGGAAAAATGCACTCGATCAGAAATCACCTCGGCAAGAGTGGTTAGAAAAATACGATAAATAAACCTAAGCTAATTAGGGTAAAGGTCCTTGACCGTGGAGGTTCCATGAATATTGACACGCTTCTCTCGAAGGTCGTGCCTAACTGAGTTTAGGAAGGTCCGACCGACTCTCGCCTAAATCGGAGGCCTAAAACTCGCTTTACGCGGTGAACCCCTCTAATGGATTTTACTCCAATCCGGGAGATTTGAACGTCTGCCTCTCTCGAGGGGTGCGAACAACTCCATTTACTCTTGAGTGATCATTTCAAACTTTCGGCCTCTCGGCTAGCCCAGAATGAAAGCAAAGGTGGAGAGTATATATCGATGATATACCTCCAACCCGTGATAAATCAAGAGTAATTCAAGGCTAAACCCTAAAAAGAAGAGGTAAGATTCAAAGCATCATAACCTAATCACTCGAACCTCGGATCATTAAGATCGAGTACATGGAGGATTAGTTAATCATGGTGAGGTGAAGAGAGGGGATGAGTAGAAGAAGAATAATGAGAACAGAGCAGAAACGTAAAAGAAAACAACACTTTTATTAATGGAAACAGAGATCTTACAGCTTGAAAACCAGAGATTACAAGTGCATGAAAAGGTAAACTACACTATCATTAGCATCATACTACAGAATGAAGCTAGGAACTACTACAGGGAAAGCATAAAGCTACAGCTAAGAACTAAAAATGAAAAGACATGCTTAAAAAGTTCAGAAATACAAAGGACAGAACCTCCCCTCTCAAAGCAAAAGGTGTCACTGAACCCTTAGAGTTGGGCTCTATTTATAGAATTTTTCGGGTCGGGTCACGCCCCCCTGTCACGCCCTGGTCGGGCGTGACCCTGGGGCGTGACACATTCGGCGCGACTTTTTCGGGCAGGAAATTAATTCTGACGAAGTTGTTGCGGTACACGCCCACTAGTCACGCACTGGTAGGGCGTGACCCTGGGGCGTGTTCTTTGCGGCGTGACTTTGTTGAGCTGAAATTGAATGCTGGAGGTGACGGGCGGAATTGCTGAAGTACGTGCCCATATGTCACGCCCGGGTCAGGCGGGACCCTGGGGCGTGACACTTTCGGTGCGACGGTGGAGCGGGAAAAACGAGCGCGCTGCGGCGATTCCTCGGAACATGGGGACACGCCTCTAGTACACGCCCGTGTCGGGTGTGACACGGGCGTGACCGAGGGCGTGTACACTAAGTTTCCACGGAATGCAGTTTCAGACCAATTGCTTCATTCCTCTGGGTTACACGCCCTAGGTACACGCCCTGCTAGGGCGTGGCCTTGGGGCGTGTCACAGCAAACTTCGGCTGAAAGCCGTGAAAACCTGCAAAAAGCAAAAAAAATGCATTAGCGACAAAAATATATACAAAGGGGAATCAAAACAAGTACTTTACAAGACATGGTTTGCTCTAAAACCCCGAAAATATCCTAATAAAATTGACTGCAAACCGTATTATCAAATTCCCCCAAGCTTAAGTTTTGCTTGTCCCCAAGCAAAGATATAAAGAATAGCTAATCATAAAAAGGGACTAATTCAAAAAGTTTTAATCATACTCACACAAGTACTATGCGAAATTCTTGGCAGGGAGAATATAAAACGTAAATCTAAAACAATTATTTAGGTATGATTTAACTTTTATAAACTTTACTTAATAAAAATAAATCATCCAGAATTTTGACGAAATTCTTTAAATAGATTTAAGCAAGGCAATGAAAATGAAAAAAACGTATTGAGTTATTACTAGATCCAAGCAACGCATTATAATTATATCAATTAAATAACAACAATCTAAGTTTAAATCCAAAACTAAAACTGATTTACTTTTCTTCGTTTCTTAGTTGTTAAATAAAATTAAAAAAAGAGTGTGAATCAAAAGGACTTAATAAGACCGAAACGTTTGGTTTAGGAATATGAGTAGGAGTGGAATTCAACTATAAAAATGGAGGCTTAAAAATCACACTAAACCAAAACAATGAGTTTCAAAAAAAAAAAATTTATTTTTAAACAAAATATGTATAAATAAATTTATTTTTTTTTGTTTTTTTCTTTATAATTATTTATCCCTTTTTTTATTATTATTTTCATTCATTTCTTTCTCTCTTTTTTTTTTCAATACATTGCTTTTGAGTACACTTTTTTCAATAATTTCTCCAAAGATAACACAAAATTTCCTATCAAAAAAATTAGCGTGATTAGATAGGTAGGAATTTGGGCTTTGGTGAAAATGAAATACTGTGTGGAGTTATCAAATGAATTTGGAAAAAGGGCTCAAAAACGGCTAACTAGTGGTAAAAGCTTTTAGGTTGGCAGGAAAGCTCAAACGTAAACAAAAATGGCCTAAATCATTTTCACGCTTTTTTTTAAATTTATTTAAAACATAGAGTTTATAAATTTCAAAAAGCAAGTTCGAGATAATAAAAGAAGATTGATGAAATTATCTTGAAAATAAAAATAATATGTGACTTGGATCGTTCATATCTACTACGTTATTCAAAATTTGTTCTTACAAAAATTATCTAAAGATGAAAAGGAAAATAATGGATGATAAATTTTTAGAGAAAGTAAAGAAAATAAAGAACGGAAAACCATAATAGAAATGCACGTTTTAGAGAAATATTTTACCTTAACATGCTACCGTGAATTAGAAACACAGCATGACCAACATTTTACTTGTGAAATATGATTAAAAAGAATGATTAGAAAAATTATAATTAACTACGTTGTTTATAAAGAAGTTTGAGAAAAACAAAATATAAACATGGGGTACTTATTGAAATACCAAAATGCAGCTATATAATTTTTTTTTTTTGAATTTACAAAAAAAAAAGAAGGAGGAAGTCTTCCCCCAAGCTTAAAATCTACATTGTCCTCAATGGAGAAGGAGGTCGGAGAATGAGAGAAAAGGAAAGTACAGAAATGAAAGACAGAATTGAAAAACAGATACTTCCCCGGTTTTATGTGGCAGGGAAAGCTGAGTGATGGCGTTCCTCCATGCGTGCGCTGTGGATCTTCAGGAAACGTCGTCTTGTGGACTTTGTCATGGAATCAGATCCGGTGGAGCAGGCGATCTCAGAAGTTTCAGCTTGTCGGAGCCATTCGGGGCAAAAATTGTAAAATAAAGAAAACAGAAAAAGATAACTTGGGTTGCCTCCCAAGAGCGCCCTTTGTTTAAAGCGTTGTTTGAGCTCGATGCATCAAAATAAAATTGTCCCAAATATTGTTCAAAACTAAAGTTCGAATAAAGTCCAAAGTTTATGAGAAAAAGAAAGTTAAGTTTAATCAAATGTCAGGACAGGAAAGATAGAGTTAACAGAGTTTAGACTGACATCATCACAGAAATAAAGTTTAAGACGCTGACCATTCACTTTGAAAGTATCCTTATCAGGGTGGGAAATTAAAACAGTACCATAAGAAAAGACGTCTAAAACAGTAAAAGGCCCAGACCAACGTGATTTTAATTTACCCGGGAATAAACGTAAACGAGAATTATAAAGAAGCACTTGGTCGCCCGGCTTAAAGATTTTTGGGTGCCTAAGATGTCGATCGTGTAAACGCTTCGTCCGCTCTTTATAAAGTCTGTTATTTTCATATGCGTAAGAGCGCCACTCGTCGAGTTCGTTAAGTTGAAATTTTCTAAAATCGCCGACAGAGTGGGGATCGAAGTTTAAAAATCGTAAGGCCCAAAAGGCGCAGTGCTCTAACTCTACGGGTAAATGACACGACTTTCCGTAAACCAACCAATATGGCGTACACCCGAGGGCGGTTTTGTACGCTGTTCGGTAGGCCCATAGAGCATCGTCTAATTTGGCTGACCAGTCTTTTCTAGATGTTGAAACAGTCTTTTCTAAAATTCTTTTTATTTCCCTATTGACTACTTCGACTTGTCCGTTAGTTTGGGGGTGGTAGGCAGTGGAAAGCTTATGAGTAACGCCATATTTAGTTAGGATTTTTGAAAATTGTGCGTTACAGAAATGGGAACCCCTATCACTAACGATAGCGCGCGGCGTACCGAATCGAGAAAATAATTTTTTTAGGAAATTAACTACAACTTGGGCGTCATTCGTAGGAAGAGCTTGGGCTTCGGCCCAACGCGAAACATAATCAACGGCAACTAAAATGTACTTATTCCTGAAGCTAGAAGGAAAAGGGCCGACAAAATCAATCCCCCAGAGGTCGAAAACTTCGCACTCTAGGAAATAATTTTGTGGCATTTCATTTTTATTCGAAATATTCCCCGACCGTTGGCAACTATCACACCTACTCACAAAGGCATGCGCGTCTTTAAACAGGGTGGGCCAGTAAAAACCCGCGCTTAACACTTTTTGAGCGGTGCGAGCAGCTTGATAGTGCCCACCTGTCGGTCCTTCATGCAAATGTTTAATAATATCTAATCCTTCATCAAAGGAAACACACCTCCTGATCACTTGGTCTGCACAGACTTTAAAAAGATGCAGGTCCTCCCAAAAGTAGTTCTTCAATTCAGAAAAGAATTTCTTCTTTTGCTGAGACGAGAACTCTTTTGGGAGCACACGAGCCACTAGATAGTTAGCGATGCGGGCAAACCAAGGAGAAGTAGATGTGTTAATTATGAACAGCTTCTCATCAGGAAAATAGTAATGAAAAGAATTTTCGTCTAATTGTTCTATAAACGGGTTGTCTAGGCGCGAAAGGTGGTCGACGGCCAAGTTCTCGGCACCTCGCTTATCACGGATCTCTAAGTCAAACTCCTGGAGGAGTAAGACCCAGCGAATCAAGCGAGGCTTGGCATCTGTTTTAGAGAGAAGATATTTGAGGGCCGAGTGGTCCGTAAAAACAATAATTTTCGAAAGAGTAATATAAGGGCGAAAATTGTCAAAAGCGAATACTACAGCTAAGAGCTCCTTCTCGGTTGTGGTGTAATTTTCCTGTGCAGATGTGAGTGTTTTACTAGCATAATAAATGGGGTGGAAGTTTTTGGAAATACGTTGACCTAGTACGGCTCCCACCGCATAACTACTCGCATCACACATTATTTCAAATAGAAGATCCCACACCGGAGCTATCATGATTGGCGCATTAACTAAATTTTCTTTTATTAAATTGAAGGCAGCTAGACAGAGGTCATCAAAGATGAATGGGGAGTCTTTTTCTAAGAGATGGGTAAGGGGCTTGGTGATTTTGGAAAAGTCCTTTATGAAGCGGCGGTAGAAACCCGCATGACCCAGGAATCTTCTTATGGCTTTTATGTTCGTAGGTGGCGGCAGTTTCTCGATAACTTCTATTTTCGCAACGTCTACTTCAATACCCCTTTCAGAAAATTTATGTCCCAAAACTAACCCTTCCCTTACCATAAAATGACATTTTTCCCAATTTAAGGCGAGGTTAGTTTCTTCGCATCGCTCTAAGACTTTTTCAAGGTTCTCTAAGCAACTATCGAAGGAATTCCCGAAGACGGAGAAATCATCCATGAAGACTTCCATAATGCTTTCTACGTACTTGTCAAAGATGGCGAGCATACATCGTTGGAATGTAGCCGGCGCATTGCACAATCCAAACGGCATTCTTCGGTAGGCGAAGGTGCCGAAGGGACAAGTAAACGTAGTTTTCTCCTGGTCCTCGGGGGAGATGGGGATTTGAAGATACCCCGAGAGGCCATCGAGAAAACAATAAAAGCTATGTCCGGAAAGTCGTTCTAAAATTTGATCAATGAACGGCAAGGGGAAGTGATCCTTGCGGGTGGCGTCATTCAACTTACGGTAATCTATACACATTCGCCATCCGGTCACCGTCCGAGTCGGCATTAATTCATTATTTTCATTACTTACGACCGTTATCCCTCCCTTCTTTGGTTCTACCTGTACTGGGCTAACCCACTTACTGTCGGATATAGGATAGATAATTCCTGCATCTAACAATTTCATAACCTCGCCCTTAACTACGTCTTTCATGTTTGGGTTTATACGGCGCTGAGGTTGTATAGAGTTACGTGAATTATCTTCCATTAAGATTTTATGAGTGCAGAAAGATGGGCTTATGCCCTTAATATCAGATATCTGCCAAGCAATAGCTTCGCGATGCCTTTGTAAAATTGAAAGAAGTTTATCCTTTTGTGCATCCGTGAGGTAGGTCGAAACTATGACAGGCAGCTTGGATTCCTTTTCTAAGAAAGAGTATTGAAGGTGCTCTGGTAGTTCTTTCAGTTCCAAGGTAGGGGGGTCATCATACGAGGTTTTGGAAATTTGTTCTTTTTCAAAAACTATGTCCTCGTACACTTTTTTATATGTAAAATTAAAAGGGGTGTTGCTAGCGGCCATGGAGGCTTCGTGCAGCGATTCAGTTGGAAAAGTAGAAGAGGAACAGAAATCAAAAAATTCTTTTTCAAAATCAGAGGGGCGAGTGGAGGATTCTTCACTTAGGTGTAGAGATTCAGTTGGAAGAGTAGGAGAGGAACAAAAATTGGAAAATTCTTTTTCAAAATCAGAGGTGGGAGAGAAGGATTCTTCACTTATGGTATCCATGAAAAAACAGGAGTCATCATTAGCTAGTGTGTTCTTCATCGAGGGGGTGATAGAGAAAGTTACCTCATCGTCGCCCACTCGAAGGAAGAGCTTACCATTGCTTACATCAATGATAGCTCAGGAGGTGGCAAGGAAGGGTCGGCCAAGGATCAGGGGAACCTCGACGTCTTCTTCGATGTCTAAAATGACAAAGTCCACCGGGAAGATGAACTTGTCAACTTTGACTAGGACGTCCTCCACTATTCCTAACAGGTATTTGACTGATCTGTCGGCGAGCTGGATACTCATGCGTGTGGGGTTGAGACTACCAATTCCTAACTTTTTAAACAACGAGAAGGGCATAAGATTAATACTCGCACCTAAGTCGGCTAAAGCGTGTTTGACAAAGAGATCACCAAAGACACACGGGATAGAGAAACTACCCGGGTCACTGATTTTCTTCGGTAATCTGTTTGTCAAAACCGCCGAGCACGCGGCATTTAACGTGACATGAGAAAGGTTCTCTAACTTCTTCTTGTTGGTTAGGAGGTCCTTAAGGTATTTTGCGTACTTAGGCATCTGGGATATGGCTTCGTGGAAAGGCAGATTTATGTGGGTTTGTTTAAAAATTTCTAAAAAACGGGTGTATTGATCATCCTGTCGTTGTTTATTAAGTTCGGAAGGGTATGGCGGGGATGGATTGTTTTTAAAGGTGGGTGGTGGAGTGAGTTGTTGTTCTAAAATAGGAGTGATACTTTCTTCGGCAGAGGGTGGAATTTTTAAGACGGGAACGGAGCTTTGATTTTTTAAAGCGGAAGCGGAGATTGCCTCGGGCACTTCACTTATCATACCGGGAACTTTCTTCCCACTCCGAAGAGTTATAGCTTTCGCTTGCTCTCTTGGGTTGGGCTCGGTATTGGAAGGAAGAGACCCTACGGGTTGCTCAGAAATCATTTTAGCGAGCTGTCCTACCTGATTTTCTAAATTTTTAACACTTCCGGTTAAGGTCCTAATCGTAGCGTCATTAGCATTCATGTATTTTGAAAACACTTCCTCCAAATTTGGAGATTTTGGAAAACTTTGAGGAGGTGGTGGTGGTGCAGAAAAATCACTTTACGGTGGCGGGCGCATAGCATTCGATGGATTGCTCCACGAAAAATTCGGATGATTTCTTAACGCAGGATTATAACTATTCGGAATATTAAAACCAGGAGGATGATAATTCGCAGCAGAAAAATTATTAAAAGCAGTTCTAGGCATATTATTTACATAATCCAAATGTTCGGTGGGAGGAGTTGCAGATTCCCATACCTGAGGGGCGGAGACAGCAGTCATCTCCATAATTTTTTTGCTTAATATTTCAACTTGCAGTGCGAGTTGGGAGACATTGTCCACTTCAAAGAGACCTGCAGGTTTGTTTGGGCGGGACCTAGGCACATTCCACTGGTAAGTCTTCATGGCCATGTCTTCAAACAGCTCAAGAGCTGCTTCCGGGGTTTTATGGTTTAAAGTACCGCCAGAAGCTGCGTCTATCATTTGCTTCGTGCTTTGATTTAGCCCATTATAAAACGTCTGCACCTGCAACCATACAGGCAGAGCGTGATGTGGGCATCGTCTTAATAATTCTTTAAATCTTTCCCAAGTTTCGTAAAGGGTCTCTGAGTCTATTTGTCCAAAGGCAGAAATGTCATTCCTAAGTTTAGCAGTTTTAGCAGGCGGAAAATACTTGGCCAAAAATTTTTCAGTTAATTGCGTCCAAGTAGTTATGCTATTTTTAGGAAGGGTGTTCAGCCACTGCTTAGCCTTAATTCTAAGAGAGAAAGGAAATAATCTTAGCCTAATAGCATCATTTGTGACACCATTTATCTTGAAGGTGTCACAAATCTCAAGAAAGCTGGCTATGTGTGCGTTCGGGTCTTCATCTTGAAGCACGTCAAATTGCACATACTGATGCACCATTTGAATTATGCTAGGCTTCAGTTCGAAATTATTATTATTTATTGCAGGGCGAACTATACTAGTTTCTGTACCCTCGAGATTTGGTCGTGCATAATAGGACATAGGCCTATGCACGACTTCCTCTACGTTGGGTTCTGCCATTCTTAAGGTAGAAAATGACTCGGAATCCTCAACCGACACTTGGGTAGTAGGGCCTTGAAATCGCGATCTTCTTCGAAGAGTACGCTCAATTTCGTGGTCCAGGTCCAAAGTAACCGACGGACTACCGCGGGTCATACACTAGAAGAAGAGAGGAGAAGAAAGACTAGAAAATAAAAGAGCTAATGAAGTTCGAAAAAAATTTTTGAAATAGATTTTTTATGTTTTAACTCCCGAACTTCCCAAGGGCTACCCGGTGAAGGGTTCGCAAGGTACTAGACAAGATAGTGGCATTTAGAGCCACTTTGCCCTTTTCGAGAGAGTTATTTGGTGTAGAAAAATTTGTGATGTGGGTTTCTATTAAGCGGGCGGTAATTAAAATCCAGCCATTTAACTCCGAGTGAGTAGGCGGAAAGTAAAAGCTACACTCACGCACTCGACAGAGAATTAAAACACACCCAATCTACAGAAAGTAAACACACTCTACTGAAATAAAGCCTGCCAATTAACTCAAGTGAGTAGGCGGAAAAATAAAAATACGCACACTTGCTTGAAATAAATCCAGCCAATTAACTCAAGTGAGTAGGCGGAAAAATTAAAAATACGCACACTTGCTTGAAATAAATCCAGCCAATTAACTCTAGTGAGTAGGCGGAAAAATTAAAAATATGCACACTTAACAAAATCCAGCCATTTAACTCAAGTGAGTAGGCGGAAAAAATTTAAGAAGGAGGCTGAGAAAGAGAAGTGATAAAATTAATATATTCGCATTTTCAATTTATCAACGAGCGTTGCTTCCCCTGCAACGGCGCCAAAAACTTGATTGTCTCTTAGATATCTGCAAGGAGAAAATAACCAAACTAACAATTCATCAAGGCAAGTATACCTATCGAAATGCAGCTAGGGGACACAAGTGTCGTATTGAAATCCGGGAACAGTTGAGTAAGCTTACTCACACGAAATCTATTATTTTATCGACGAAAAAATAAGTTTTTTTTAGAAGAAAGCTAAACGTGCTAAAGGAAGAGAACTACTTGCAATGAAAGAGAGCTACTTGCATGAAAAGTTAAAGAGAGCTAAAAGAGCGATTAACTAAAGCTTAATAACGATGAAGGGGAAAAATGCACTCGATCAGAAATCACCTCGGCAAGAGTGGTTAGAAAAATACGATAAATAAACCTAAGCTAATTAGGGTAAAGGTCCTTGACCGTGGAGGTTCCATGAATATTGACACGCTTCTCTTGAAGGCCGTGCCTAACTGAGTTTAGGAAGGTCCGACCGACTCTCGCCTAAATCAGAGGCCTAAAACTCGCTTTACGCGGTGAACCCCTCTAATGGATTTTACTCCAATCTGGGAGATTTGAACGTCTGCCTCTCTCGAGGGGTGAGAACAACTCCCTTTACTCTTGAGTGCTCATTTCAAATTTCGGCCTCTCGGCTAGCCCAGAATGAAAGCAAAGGTGGAGAGTCTATATCGATGATATACCTCCAACCCGTGATAAATCAAGAGTAATTCAAGGCTAAACCCTAAAAAGAAGAGGTAAGATTCAAAGCATCATAACCTAATCACTCGAACCTCGGATCATTAAGATCGAGTACATGGAGGATTAGTTAATCATGGTGAGGTGAAGAGAGGGGATGAGTAGAAGAAGAATAATGAAAACAGAGCAGAAACGTAAAAGAAAACAACACTTTTATTAATGGAAACAGAGATCTTACAGCTTGAAAACCAGAGATTACAAGTGCATGAAAAGGTAAACTACACTATCATTAGCATCATACTACAGAAAGAAGCTAGGAACTACTACAGGGAAAGCATAAAGCTACAGCTAAGAACTAAAAATGGAAAGACATGCTTAAAAAGTTCAGAAATACAAAGGACAGAACCTCCCCTCTCAAAGCAAAAGGTGTCACTGAACCCTTAGAGTTGGGCTCTATTTATAGAATTTTTCGGGTCGGGTCACGCCCCCCTGTCACGCCCTGGTCGGGCGTGACCCTGGGGCGTGACACATTCGGCGCGACTTTTTCGGGCAGGAAATTAATTCTGACGAAGTTGTTGCGGTACACACCCACTAGTCATGCCCTGGTAGGGCGTGACCCTGGGGCGTGTTCTTTGCGGCGTGACTTTGTTGAGCTGAAATTGAATGCTGGAGGTGACGGGCGGAATTGCTGAAGTACACGCCCATATGTCACGCCCGGGTCAGGCGGGACCCTGGGGCGTGACACTTTCGGTGCGACGGTGGAGCGGGAAAAACGAGCGCGCTGCGGTGATTCCTCGGAACCTGGGGACACGCCTCTAGTACACGCCCGTGTCGGGTGTGACACGGGCATGACCGAGGGCGTGTACACTAAGTTTCCCCGGAATGCAGTTTCGGACCAATTGCTTCATTCCTCTGGGTTACACGCCCTAGGTACACGCCCTGGTAGGGCGTGACCTTGGGGCGTGTCACAACAAACATCGGCTGAAAGCCGTGAAAACCTGCAAAAAGCAGAAAAATGCATTAGCGACAAAAATATATACAAAGGGGAATCAAAACAAGTACTTTACAAGACATGGTTTGCTCTAAAACCCCGAAAATATCCTAATAAAATTGACTGCAAACCGTATTATCACTTAGAAGCAGGCACTGCTGGAGATTACTCGCTGAGAGATGGTCGAGTGTGCTTCAGAGGACGGGTTTACATACTAGAGGGAGGCCAGGTCTGGGAAGATATCATGACAGAGGCTCATTACAGTCGGTATTCAGTACACCCGGGAGTTACGAAGATGACTGCGGACCTGAAGAAGACCATGTACTGGCCAGGTATGAAGAAGGATATCACCTACTTCATGACCCACTGCAACGCATGCCAGCTGGTGAAGGCAGAATGCAGGAACCTCGCAGGATTATTGCAGCCACTCCCAGTGCCGGAGTGGAAGTTCGATGATATCGCGATGGAGTTTATACATGGGCTTCCCCGATCGCGGACGGGGAACGATTCGATCTGGGTGATCGTCAACCGGCTGATGAAGGTATCCAGATTTATTCCGATCAGGAAAGATGACTCGGTCAGTGTGCTGGTTTGAAAGTTTGTGGAACAGTTCATCCATTATCATGGCGTACCCAGGTAGATTGAATTAGATCGGGATGGACGGTTTACGTCCAAGGAGTAGAGATCAGTGCAGACTTACTTGGGCACGCGGCTAACATTCAGTACAACATTTCATCCCCAGACTAATGGGCAGACGGAACGCACCAATCGGACTGTGGAAGAACTGCTTCGACTTTGCATATTGGATCACGGTGAGCCTTGGGAGAAGCTGTTGCCACTGATCGAGTTCTTAAATAATAACAGCTACCTGTCCAGCATAAAGATGGCTCCTTATGAGGCCCTATACGGACGAAGTTATAGGACTCCGCTGTCATGGATACAGGACAAGGAACCGAAGGCTTTGGGTTCGGAGTTTGTTGAGGACACCGAGGCTTAGGTGAGATTGATACGGGATATGATGCTAGAAGCATAGGGCCGACATGCTACGTATTACGACGCTCGACATCGTCAGGTGGAGTTTCGGGTGGGAGACCAGGTGTTCTTGAAGATCCGACCAATGCATGGGGTTTCATGGCTACGCGGTCGGAAGAAGAAGCTCAGCCCAATATATATGGGGCCTTATAGGATCCAACAGAGGATCGGTCCCTTGGCATACAGGCTGGAGCTGCCACCGGAGCTGGCGAGTCTGCACGACTTGTTCCATGTATCCTCTCTTAGGAGGTCTCTACTACACCCAGAGCAGTAGATTACGGCCACGGACGAGCCGGTAGCATCTGATTGGTCACTTCACCTGGAACCGGTCCGAATTGACGACAAGGGGATACGAGTCTTGCACCGCAAGAAGGTTCCATTGGTCAAGGTCCTATGGAGGAATCATTGGCGAGAGGAGCACACATGGGAGCCTCAGGACTTGATGCAACAGAGATACCCGGAGCTCTTCAGTCAGGTACTACTCACAACCTCTCGGTATGTTACAATTTACCTTTCATATTTGAAACCCCGTAGGCCTAACTAGAATTTCGAGGACGAAATTTTTTGTTTATATATTGGGATTTGTAACATCCCTCAGACAACTAGACCCCCAGGAGTAGTTTTGTCATAACTAGGTCATGACAAAACCCTAGGAAGCCCAAGAGGGCCAAGTGAACCTAAGAATGCAGGTGAGACCACTATGGTCTGCAAATAGTAAATTTATGAACCCTAATTTAAGATGACCATGAGGCTTTACCAAGACTTCAAGACCCCACCATGGTCTCACCAATCCATTGTAAGGTCCATTAGAGCCCTAAGGGTCCATTGGAGTCAACCCAGGGTGGCCACTTTGACCTAGAACCACTCTAGGCCAAAATTGGGCAAGGTGCCCTAACTAAGGGCAGTGTGCCCTAGTAAAGCCCAACTAACCCTACCAGGGCCTTCCTAGACCTAAAGTGGGTCAATGGCTCACTAAGAACCCATGGAGGACAGTCAAAGTGGTTAAGTTGACCAAAGTCAACTATAACCCTAAATGGGTCAAACTGACCTACAATCGGTCAAACTGACCTACCTAGGGTAAATTGAAGTTCCCTTAGCCAAGTCAACCCCACACATACCTTCCTAACCCTAGTGAGAGGCCAATGGGTCACCAAGGACCTATTGGGGTCAAACAAAAAGGCTAAGTTGACCAAAGTCAACTCTAGCCCTAAAGTGGTCAAAGTGCCCTGCTTAAGGGTCAAGTGACCTCCAAATGTCCAAGAAAACCCCACCTAGACCTTAGTAGAGGTCAATGGGTCACCAAGGATCCATTAGGGGCAACATCAAAGACCAAATTGACCAAGGTCAACCCTAGTCAAGGTTTAGGTCAAGCTAGCCCAAATGGGCTAACCCAAGCTCAAACCAAATTCACTTGGGCTAACCTTGTATTGGTGGATGAAATGGACATGTGGGCTTCCATTAGGGTAGGTAGGAGTCAAATTTCAGCTTGGTGTGTAGGAGAGAGAAAAAACCACCTATGAAAGAGAGAGAAAGTGAAGGGAATAATGGGGAAAGACTTTGGGGGTCATCCTTCCCCATCCCCAACGTCCCATTCATTTCTCTAGGACAAGTGGAGTGCAACCAGCTGGTCTTTGACTGGTTTGTCCATGTTTCATCCCCCAGCTACCATGGCCGAAAAGTTTGACTAAGAGGCCAATGCAATGCAGCCTACAACCACCTAACACCCCAACTCTCCTTCTTAAAATCTTCACTGGACTCCAAGGATTGAGTTCCACCCATTACCTGAAGAAGCCAAGGAGTTTCACTGTGTTGTTGTAGATTTCAGACCACCACCACCACCACCATGAAAATCCGGCGATCGGCAAGGCTACAGCCACCCACACAGGTCCTCCTCTACTCCTTCTTCCATGGGTACTACATAGGAATCATTAGGGCCAAGGTTCGGGCTCAATTGAGCCCGATCCAGGTTCAAAATTTCCTGGTTTTTTCGTGAAATTTCACTTGTCGGGTTCGCCGGAGTAAGCCCCTCCGGCGGATGTGCCGCCGGCTGGCGACAGCCACCACCTCAATGGAGGTGGTGGTGGCGGTGGCCGGATGGCCGGCGGCAGCGTTTCGAAATGGCTCCAAGCGGGATAAATCTGGACCGTCGGCTGGAGGTGGAAGATGACCAGATGTCGTCCAAGGCGCGCCAAGATTCGTGCTGTATAAGGAATTAAACTATAGGTTTATGATTTTCATTTTAATGAATTCTGTCACATATAATGTAATTAATGGTTTTAAATATTAAAAATACTTAGAAACTAATTCAGAGGAAATAATCAACATATAAATTGTATCCCTGTGTGTCTACTTTAATTCAAAATTGGTTTGAACCCATTTGGGTGCCTGGTTTGACTAGGGCACTCATTTTGGCGGGATCTATACCTAGGGCTAGGCAGACATTAAAATGGATGCCCACCCTTCATCTCTGGTCCAAGTGACTTGAAATTTAGACAGAGAGTCATCCTCGTCTATATCTATGGCCTGCCCAAAATTAAAATTTTTGGGTACAATTTTTCTATAGTTTTGGAAATTATTTAATTTCTCTAGGGTAAATTAATTTAAGGGCCAAATGACCTCCAAACTCACCCAAATTTTGGAGTGATGCTTTGGGCCATTATTAAGCTCTGTTTAAAATTTCACCACATTTGGAGGTGGTTTGAACTAAAATCATGCAAACCATAGCCTTGCCTTAAAAAAGGTATTTTGGTCAAAAAGTGCACTTTGGGTTTTGAGTGGCCAAATCACCTCAACAAAGGTTGGAACTGGGGCCACTAGTTTGGCATGACTTTTTGCACCTTCCCATGAAATATGGGGTAGATCGTAATAGATTTGCCCTAAGATCTAAGGACAAACCCTAAGGAAAGAGTTTTGTGCCTTGTGAAGGACATGAGGCCAATATAATTTGGATGGACTTGAAATTTGGTAGGGAGGGATCTAGTGTAGCTAAAGCCCTCTGGTAAAAATATTAGGGGATTTGGAAAAGGGTAGGCCCCACAAAACCCTAACCCTAGTTTATGACACAAACATTGCAGTGCTAGAATAGGTTAGTAAAACTCCTTGAACAATATTGAAAATTGGGTAGTATGGTCATGCGAATAGATGGAACCTCTTGTAATTTAATTGGGAATTTTAGATCATTATTCTTAGCACTTCCTTTGTAACTCATGGTTTTGCCCTAATTAATCATTTGGTTCTTATGATCCCACTGCCCATTGGAAGGTCAAGAAAATTTGGCAGAGGGAGTTTTAGACCTTAATTCTTATGTATGAATTTTATTAGAATTTTTGAATACATATTTGCAGTACCTACTCCACAAGCTCAATAATTTAGAAAATTGTGTAATAATTTATTTAGAGCTCATTACTTCCTAATAAATTATGAAACTTGACTAAGAGCATTTATATTTCCTTACAATCAACCTTGAAATTTCTTAGAATTTTTGGAAATAGTTTTGCTGCACTTACCTTTTAAAAAGGATAAAAATAGTTTATATTCAAAAATTGATATAGATGCTTAACCTTGCTAGAAAATGGGCAGAGTCTGGATTCTGTGTTTAATAACAATCTTGAATTTATCATAAATTTAGTAGAGCATTAACTTGTCTGAAATTGGTACTTCATGTTCAAACATGAGATTTTTGATGACTAGAATAATTAAATAAAATATCAACTAAATAAGGAAAATTGTTAAATTCTGGAGTTAGGCCACAAAGCTCATAATAGCCCTCCAATAATTATTATAGGAGTAATGGGTGACTATTTGATGTACTTCCCATTTTACGGGTCATATAGCATAAGTGGTCTGCATATAGTAAAAAGTGCAGAAATTTTGTTGGAGTATAAATTTGGGCACATAAGTTGGGATTAGTGGTTTGTTGGTTTGGATAAATAAAAAAATGTGTTCATCATTGGAAGTAGGATGAGTAGAGGGTTGGATTGGCTAGAGTTAGGTGGTGCTCGGGATCGACGAAAGATCATCTTTCCCGTAGGAGAGGAAGTGTCAAATACACTAGGGTTATATCCAGTATAACATTTAAGGGGTGGGAGATGGTTAACAACTAATAAAAGTAAGTGCCCTGAGAAAGGGAACTTTGGGCGTAATCCCATCGTAGCTCCTAGTGCCCTCGAGAGCCCTTCACGGGGAATACCTTGGGCAGTCCTGTGCTAAACCTAAATTGTAGGCAAAACTGGAATGCAAGAGTAACTAGTAAATCTAGGGTTTCACCTTCACACACCTCGATGTTTCGGGGAGATAGGTTGGGTCACTCGGGCAGTAGGCCCAGTAGTTTTGGTGATGTGTAGGTTGGCCCGGCGAGCTTTGGCTCGTTTGTTGTTTGTGATGGGTAGTTGGACCGACGAGCTTTGACTCGGTTGTTGTTGTGACGGACGGGTTGGTCCGGGGATCTTTAGCTCGATGCTGATACATAAGGTTGCATGTGCATAAAGTATAAGGTGGTGGGTCTTCGGTGTTGGAGGGTCGATACACCGACGCCAACACGTTGACTCAGCGAGTGTGGTTAGCACTTGGACAAATAAGTCCGGTGCGCCAGCCGGCAAGAGTACGCAGGAGCTCCGCTTAGTGCACCAGCACTGAGACATACGATAGGTCTAACTGGTAGTGTAATTACCAGTTTAGAGGTGGGCGAGGCCCAACCAACCACTTCCGTTTGCCACTACGGAGGTATCCTGGGAGGTTCAGCTCCAGAAAGGGGGAACTAAAGGGTCGAGTGGGTGAGTTGCACTTGCATGATCACATCATGGCATAATTGTATTTCATAACATAATCATTGCATATAATCCCGACACATATTGTATAAGTGGTATGAGACGCTTATACAATAGGCCCTGCAAAATGACTAACGGTTTTTGAACCACATCATTTAGGGGACCATGGAGCCCAGCATGGAGGAGCAGCCCAGGAGGTCGACACGATTGGAGATGGGGCAATCTAGTACTGGAGTTCAGACAGCAGGGACTGTGAGTCCTATTCGCTACTAGTTGTTTTAGTTTTGCTTCCGCGATGAGAGATTTGTAGTGAGGCATTGATGTACTGGGCATGAGCCCAAGATTTTAGTATTTCATTATATCTGTGGACACTCCCATCGTGGAGTTTATTTACTATTTATGTGATTTCTGTGGACTTGCCTTTATTATTTTACTATAGTTGTGATCGATTTGGCAGGCAGGATTGACGTTTTGTATTGATGATCGTCCCAGGTGCGAAGGTGTCACCGCAAAGCGGCGGTTCTGGGTCAAAGACCCCGGTGTTTTAAAGAAAAAGGGGGGGGGGGGTCTTACAGCACATCTACCTGAGACTCCCGTTGGGCCATAGTACGCGAGGGGGGGGGGGCTCTGTTGTTATGTTCTTAGCGTTGAGGCATACGGAGGCCTAAGTGAAGCAGTGTGGATGCCAGCTTAGTAGTAGAGAAGCCCGCTCCACTATCGCCGCCTGGCTACGGCGGTTGGTGGCTGAGAGGTTAGCTACATGCTCAAAAAGTGGGAACTACTAGTCTGTGTCGACATAGCGGTGGTATGTACGTGATCATGGGTGAGTCATTGCATTGCAGACATACCATTACATTACATTGCACAAACAAGATCCTCATCGTATAGGTTTGTATGGGCACTCCTATACGATAGTTACTTTATGTTAAACCGATCCTTAACTTATAAGCTTGTATGGGCATCCTTATAAGTTAAGTTACATTCCTGTTGTAGTTACATATACTTGATGGATTGCTATAGCTCATGTAGAATTACTAGATTAAAATGCTGTTAATCATATTGTACTTATTCCACCTGCTTGTACCTGCTTATATTATTTATTATTTATTGTACCCTTGTTCCTTTCCCCACACGGTGCCGAGGAGTCGCCGGGGGAGCGGATGTGAAAGACACTTATCTTTTTGACTAACGGCTGCTACGTCTTACTTTTTTGGAGGTCACTCCGCAGGTAGAGGAGCCGCTGATTATGCAGCAGGATAACCAGGCCAGGACGACGGGGCCTGAAGGGACGGTATCGTCGCTACTGTCAGTGACCGATGATGTGAGTGTTGAGCGACTCTGATGTATCCCTTCTGGGAATATGTTAGCTGTACTCTGATACTTTGTAGAAGCTTGTTGTAGCTTCTCTATTTTGATGTACTTTGGACTATTATGCTTTGTGTAGATATGGCTTCTAGTTTATATTTTGGTTGGGTTGTCATATATTGATATTGGTTGTGGCCGGCAGAATGTGTCTTGTGGTAAAGTTTAGCCCGTGTGCTAATGCTACCGCAAGGCGGCTGTTCTGGGCATAAGACCCCCTTCGTACCTTGTTTTGGGATCCGAGAGGGGGGGGGGTCTTACAAATTGTATCAACTTGCCACGATCCTGAACTAAAGAAGTCATTCAACAATGGTACCACCCCCATTCGATTAGTCAGTTTGGGGACAAACAGACTTAGCAGAAGCAGTGATGTGCCCGTATGTAATTCACACTAAGTATGTCCAACTTTGACCTTACGATTAGCCAACCTGACCTTAGGTACATTCCTTTATACGTTGATCTCCTAAAGTTTGGACGACCCTAGGTATTTAAACCTATTGTATAAAGTCTTGCGAGATCCCCTAGGGCAAGCACTTTTGTTTATAGCGAATTTTGAATCTAGCAGATATAATAGACATGACAGATTTCCTAGGGCAACCAATTTTGTTTATAGCAGACTCGAGCTTGGTGGAGATAATGGATATGGTAAAGTGGTTGGAAGCGGGTCTTTTGGGTGTTCAGACAAGCATTAAGAGACTCGCTGAAAGAGTAATTGAAGGACCCAGCTCCAGGACGAGGACTACGAGGAAGAAATTAAGCATTTGTCCTTAGTCTGCCTAAGTTGTTCTAGGAATCTGGCTTGAGCCTTCACAATTCTGATACTTAGGCATAATGGTTAGTGAGAAACCAGCCTACACTCTATTCGATACCGGTGCCACGCACTCGTTTGTGTGGCAGACTTCATTAAAAACCTAGAAGAAGTGCAATACTTTAGTTGTATTGCTCGAAGATTACGCCTACCCGATAGCTCTAAGATGACCGCAACCACTAAGTGCGAATTGGATATACTCATTGATGGAAAGGCCTTTTATACCCCTGCCACGGGCTTGAGGATGCTAGAATTTGATCTCATTTTGGGCATGACATGGTTGGACTGGCACTACGCAAGAATTGACTGCACAGAGGAGCGAATTAACTTAAGATATGATGGACACTGTTGTCATCTTCCAAGGTACAAAATTTGCATCTCTTTTGTTACTATCTTCGATTCAGACTGTAAAAGCCCATATGAAGGGGGATGAAGTCTTAAAGATTTGTTTCGAGTTGAATGAGATAGCATTGGAAATGAAAGATGTACGGGTAGTGCGGGATTTCCCTGAGATATTTCCTGAGAAGAAACTGCCCGGATTAACCCCGCATAGAGAAGTTGATTTTCAAATTAATCCAGTACCGAGTGACAAGCACGTATCCAGGACCCCTTATCGGATGGCCCTGAAGGAACTCGCAGAGTTTATAGTTCAGTTACAAGAATTAGTGGAGTACGGGTTTGTTCACCTCAGCTCGTCACCCTGGGGAGCCCCTATTTTGTTCGTCAAAAAGAAGGATGGAACCCTGCGACTATGCATAGACTATCGAGAGCTTAATCGACTGACGGTGCGGAACAGTTATCCGCTACCCCGGATCGACGAGCTGTTCGATCAACTGGTATGAGCGCATTGGTTTTCCATGTTGGATTTGCGCTCAGGGTATTATCAGTTGAGGATACGAGAGGAGGAGCACATCTAACATATGACCTTGCTATTGAAAAAACTAAAAGAGCACGCCTTGTTCGCCAAGTTTAGCAAGTGAGAATTCTGGCTTAAAGAGGTTGCCTTCTTGGGCCTTGTAATCAGTGGGGCTGGGCTAGCTATGGATCGGGCCAAAGTTCGTGCCGTAAAGGAGTGGTTGCCCTTAAAGTCAGTGACCGATGTGCGGAGCTTCCTTGGACTTGCCGGGTACTACCGCAAGTTTGTAAAAGGATTCTCAAAGATTGTCCTTCCTCTTACCTCCTTGACAAAGAAAGGTGTGTCATATGAGTGGACACCCCAGTGTGAAGCAGCGTTCAAAGAGCTTAAGGACAGACTTACATCTGCACCCATCCTAGCCCTTGCGTGTGGGAAGGAAGTATTTCAAGTTTACACCGATGCATATTATCATGGAATGGGAGCGGTATTGATGTAGCATGGTCATGTAATTGTATATGAGTCAAGGCAACTAAAGAAGCATGAACTCAACTATCCGGTTGTCGAGTTGGAATTTGGTGTAGTGGTGTTCGCCCTCAAAGTTTGGAGGCCGTACCGATATGGAGTTCATTGCGAGAAATATTCGGACCATAAAAATTTAAAGTATGTGCACACTAGAAAGGAACTTAATTTGAGACAACGGCGGTGGTTGGAGTTTCTGTGCGATTATGAGTTCACCCTATACTACCACCCCGGAAAAGCAAACTCAGTGGCCGATGCATTGAGCAGAAAATTACCGGACTCGAGCTCAGAGTCTCGGTTGATGAGTATGGAGTTAGCTCAGGTACTCGAAGAGATGGAGATTACTTTGGTGTTCAAGGTTCCCTCAGAAGAATACACAGAGTACTTGGCGACCATGAGTATAGTCTGCGATATTCGGGACCGAATCCGGGCGGAGCAAGGAAGTGATGCGGCTCTGGCCCCGGCAATCAAGTCAATTGAAGAAGGGACTGCTGACGAGTATACATTAAAATACGACATCGTTTATTTCCGCGGCCGGCTCTACATTCCCAAGGGCGGTAAAATTCGGGAGGATATTTTGATAGAGGCACATTGCTCTCAGTATTCAATATACCTGGGTATTTCAAAGATGTACGCCGGCTTACGGAAGACCATGTGTTGGCCGGGAATGAAGAAGGATGTCAGATACTTTGTTACACATTGCAAGGCCTGTCAAAGGGTTAAGGCGGAATGCAAGAGCCCCGGTGGTTTATTATAGTCGTTGACCATCCCCGAGTGGAAGTTTGAGGATATCTCCATGGACTTCATTCACAGGTTACCTCGCTCACGCTCATGGAATGATTCAGTGTGGGTGATCGTTGATCGCCTGACAAAAGTTGCCAGGTTCATCCCTATTGATAAAGAGGCTCACGTGGATGCCTTGGTATGCCTCTTTGTGGAGCAGTTTGTACGGTACCATGGTGTTCCATAGACAATCATTTCTGACCGGGATGGTCGGTTTACCTCCAAGGAGTGAAAGGCGGTACAGGCGTATTTGGGCTCACGCCTTACCTTTAGCACCGCGTTTCATCTTCATACGGATGGGCAGTCTGAGAGGACCATCAGAACACTGGAGGATCTGCTGAGGTTGTGTGTATTGGATAGAGGAGAGCCGAGGGAAACGCTCTTACCCATGGTAGAATTCTCCTACAACAACAACCATCAAGCTAGCATCGGCATGGTGCCCCATGAAGCCCTTTACGGAAGAAGGTGTAGAACCCCCTTGTCCTGGGTGCAAGAAGAAGACCCGAAGGCTTTGGAAATTGAGTATATTGATGATACTGATGCGGTGGTTAGACTAATACGGGATCGCATGTTGGAGGCTCAAAGTCGACAGGTGAAGTACTATAATGCAAAGCACCAGATGGTGGAATTTCAAGTGGGTGATAAAGCGTTTCTGAAGATCCGGCTGATGCATGCAGTGTCATGGGTGCGTGGGGTGAAAAAGCTCAGCCCACGGTACATTGGACCTTACACTATATTGGAAAGAATTAGTCCTTTGTCCTATCGGTTGGAGTTGCCTCCAGAGCTAGAGAACCTCCACGACGTGTTCCATGTGTCGTCACTTCGAAAGGCGCTGTTGCGGTCCGATCAATATATCCCCACCGCTGATGGTGCAGTGGTGACTGATAGGTCTGTGCGACAAGAGCCGGTGCGGATCGTAGATAACGAGACAACAACTTTGTGCGGCAAAAGTGTTCCTTTGGTGAAGGTGCTATGGTCTAATCATGGGAAGGAGGAGTATACATGGGAGCCGGTGGACTTGATGCAAAAATGCTAACCGGAGTTGTTTGCTCAAGGTAATTCTTAAAAGCATATTTTATTTTCTGTTATGCTTTTTCTCCCCATAGCCTTAGCCTGATTTCGGGGAAGAAATATTTTATTTTGTTTATAGGATTTGTAACGTCCCGATTCACACTAGGCCCCTCATGTGCGTTTTTGAGTCAGGAGAGCTGACTTGGGCTCAAGGAAGTGCTGGTAGCGGGGCTGCACTTATAATTGGGAGGAGAAATCAGTCCAGAATAGGACACGGGTAGAGACACGGGCGTGTCCCTACCCGTGTGTGTGAGACCATATGTCGAGTCGACGACTTGAGTAGGTCCAGAGAAGGACACGGGTAGTGACATGGGCGTGTCCCTACCCGTGTCTTTCCAACCAACTCTCGAGTCGATGACTCAAGTTGTCCCAGAGAAGGACACTAGTAGTGACACGGGAGTGTCACTACCCGTGTGAAGATAACACGTGTAGAGACACGGGCGTGTCCCTACCCATGTGTGTCGAGTGGGTCTCGACGAAGTGTGCCCCGAGGAGGATACGGATAGAGTCACAGGCGTGAAACTCGACGAGTCGTGTCTAGAGCAGGACACGGCAAGAACACACGGCCGTATCATGTGGACATGGGTAGATACACGGGTGTGTCCCTACCTGTGTCACGTATTGAACCGAAAGTCAAACCGTCGACGACGCTTCGCCCGAGCAGGACACGGGTAAGGATACAGGGGTTTCCCTACCCGTGTCACTTTTCACTTATAAGGGATGTGAAAACTCTAGCCTTTTTCACTCCTCATTCCAACCCTTTTTCCTGAGAGAATTGCTGTAGAGAGTGAGAAGGTGCTGGAGCAAGTCCAAGAGGAGAAGGACCGCCGCCACCGAGGAGAAGAAGATCTTGTCGTGAATTGTTACAAGATCCATGGCCGGAAATGGTGGAAACGCCGGAAATGAGGTGAGCTTCCTCCCCTCTCCCTTAGTGCTAGATCTGTAGATATATCTAGGCAAGATGTCGACTCAAAAGAGTCTAGACTTGCGAGATGATGATTTCTCTATGAAGAGGCCGTTCTAGGGCTTGTGCTCTAAGGATAATGGTGTCTTCAACCTCCCCAACCTTCTATGTGAAGATGAGGGACAGTTTCGTGAAGAGTAATGACCTCATGAGGGTGAAAAAGGGAGGAGAAATTTTTGATGTGATTTGGGGAAGATCGGCATGAGGACGAAGATGAACCAATGTCGTTCATTCTGCCTTAAGATGCATGTAGAATCTGTGTTCTGCACGCAGCGAAGTTCTTGGCCATTTTTGGGTGTGATATGTCCAGAACTGGACCTTCGACTAAACACAAAAGTTGAATTCCCTGAAAATACATTTCCAACGAGTGATTTCCCGACTTCAGGCGAAGCTTGTAGCCACAGGATAGTCTGAACAAAATTGGCATCCGACAAACCCTGCATGCAGAAATTCTGTTCTGTATGCAGCGGACTTTAAAGCCGAATTCAGGTGTGATACTGTTGAATCTGGGTTATGGTCTGAACATGAACGTTGTAACCTATGGATTGACCTTTCCATCGAGGGGTTACACGCCTTCATCGGATTCATGTATCTTCGGGAATCTCTGGTCGAATTTGCTGTCCTGATAGTGTTCTGTAATTAGAATTCTAGGTTTTGTATAACATTGCATTTGGACTCGGTGGGGACAATGTAGTAAATTAACTTGAGGTTGGGTGAAGTCTTTTATGTTAACCATCATTGTTCTATGAATGATGAAATTGATAATTGGATCACACGTAATAGATTTGTGAAATGAAGCATGCTCGAACGAGACGATTTGATAGAAATTGGTAAACTAATAGAAATGTGCATCATGCTAATAATGTGTTGAAATCATTTGGAAATGAAATGTAGGATGATAATCTATGGCCATGTGAATTATTGTTTAACTGATTGAATTTAGTAGTCCACTGCTTAGAGTGACGTCTCCCTACGGGTAGCATTGTGAAAGGGTATAAGTGCGGGTGTTGACCGCACTGAGTTGGTTAGTGTTGGGATGAGTTGTAAATGGATGGTTGGGCTTGGTCCTCGGTGCTCATTTCCTGGGGCTCCTTTTGTGCTGAGTGGACGGTTGGGCTTGGTCCTCATATTTTCTCCGAGGCTCCTTCCGTGCCACGGTGATGTGGAATTGCATGCGGTGTGAGTCGAGATGCGGTGTCGTAATCCTGGGTTACGGATAGTGTGGCAGGTCTACGGGCTCGCCAGTCGTCACACAGACGGGAGTTGATAGTTAGACTTTGGGAGGTTGGGCTTGGTCCTCGGTGTTCATATCTCGGGGCTCCTTCCGTGCCAAGTGAACGGTTGGGCTTTGTCCTCGTGCTTTCTTTCGAGGCTCCTTCCGTGTCACACAAGGCCAGTTTGGGGCTTTGTTCTCGGTGCACATCTACCCGAGACTCCCGCTGGGCCATAGTACGTGAGGGGGGGCTCCGCTGTTGTGTTCTTAGCGTTGAGGCATATGGAGGCCTAAGTGCAGCAGTGTGTATCCCCGCTTAGTAGTAGAGAAGCCCGCTCTACTGTCGTCGCCTGTCCACGACGGTTGATGCCTAAGAGGTTAGCTACTTGCTCGAAAAGTTGGAACTACTAGTCTGTGTCGACATAGCAGTGGCATGCGCGTGATCATGGGTGAGTCATTGCATTGCATACATGCCATTACATTACATTGCACAAACAAGATCCTCATCATATAGGTTTTTATGGGCACTCCTATACAATGAGTTATTTTATGTTAAACCGATCCTTAACTTATAAGCTTGTTTGGGCATTCTTATAAGTTAAGTTACTTTCCTGTTGTAGTAACTTATACTTGATGGATTGTTATAGCTCATGTAGAATTGCTAGATTAAAATGAAGTTAATCTTATTGTACTTATTCCACCTACTTGTACCTTCTTATATTACTTATTATTTATTGTACCCTTGTTCCTTTCTCCACCCGGTGCCGAGGAGTCGTCGGGGGAGCGAATGTGAAAGTCACTTAATCTTTTTGACTAACGGTTGCTACGTCTTCCTTTTTAGGAGGTAACCCCGCAGGTAGAGGATTCGCAGATTATGCAGAAGGACAGCCAGGCCAGGACGATAGGGCCTGAAGGGACGATACTGTCGTTACCGTCAGTCATCGATGTGAGTGTTGAGCGACTCTGATGTAGCCCTTTTGGGCATAGGTTAGCTGTACTCTGATACTTTGTATAAGCTTGTTGTAGCTTCTTTATTTTGATGTACTTTGGACTATTATGCTTTGTGTAGATTTGGCTTCTAGTTTACATTTTGGTTGGGTTGGCATATATTGATATTGGTTGTAGCCGATATAATAGACGTCTTGTGGTACAGGTTAGCTCGTGTGCTAATGCTACCCAAGGCGGCTATTCTGGGCATAAGACCCCCTTCGTGCCGTGTTTTGGGATCCGGAAGGGGGGTCTTACATCTTCTACCCATGAGAAGGGAGAAAGTGAATTTTTATACTCAAAGTCAAATTTATCGAACTATGTTCCTCAATTTACTTTTGCTCTTACCTATTGTGAAATTCTGATGACAGGGAGATGAGACTTTTGCACTACCCTGATTGTGGCTCGGCCCCAGGTAGACCCGCTGTGCAGGCTCTCATTAGCTGGTAGGTCCGAAGGCTCGCCTGTGGGGGTAAGGAGCCCCGAGCGCTGCTCAGCCCCAGGTAGACCCGCTGCGCAGGCTCTCATTAGCTGGCAGGTCCGAAGGCTCGCCTGTGGTGGAAAGGATTGGTTCTTGGAGACTTGGTTCTTGGAGACTTTTATACTACCCCGAGCCTAGCTATGCCCCAGGAAGACCCACTACACAGGCTCTCGTTAGCTGGAAGGTTCGAAGGCTCACCTGTGGGGGTAAGGGACCCCGAGTGCTGCTCGGCCCCAGGTAGACTCGCTGCTCAGGCTCTCATTAGCTAGGCACGGCGGTAGGCACAGCTGGGGGGAAAGGATTGTTTCTTGGAGACTTGGTTCTTGGTTCTTGAAGACACTTGCACTACCCCGTGTCTGGCTCGGCCCCAGGTAGTCCCGCTACGCAGGCTCTCATTAGCTGACAGGTCCGAAGGCTCACCTATGGGAGTAAGGGACCCCGAGTGCTTCTCGGCCACAGGTAGACCCACTACTCAGGCTCTCATTAGCTGGGCAGGGCAGTAGACACACCTGGGGGGAAAGGATTGGCCCTTGGAGACTTGGTTCTTGCTTCTTAGAGACTTTTGTACTACCCCGAGCACTGCTCGGCCCCAGGTAGACCCCCTGCGCAGGCTCTCATTAGCTGGCAAGTCCGAAGGCTTGCATGTGGGGGAAAGTATTGGTTCTTGGAGACTTGGTTCTTGGAGTCTTTTGCACCACCCCGAGCCTGGCTCGATCCCCGGTAAACCCGCTGCACAGGTTCTCATCAAGCTGGTAGGGCTGTAAGCTCACTCGATGACATAGTGGTTGGGGAGACCTCCTTAAGGAGCATCCCTACTTAATCTCATGAAAAATAAATTATGGGAGGCAAAGGCTTGAGCAGTGATAGTGGAGGCACTCCCAGCTGGCGTCCTCAGCGATGGTCTCGCCTACGACGAGTGGACACTCGTGCGGGACAGAAGGCTCGACCTAATAATAGGGGAGCAAGTTAAATCACTAAAAGCCACTCTTACCGGAAGTACCCTGAGGCTAGACTAGAGGGTTATATCAGTTGGTCTCATGGATAAATAAGATGAGGGAAGTGACGACACGCGCTCTGAATAAAGTCAACTCTCCAATGAAGCGGCGAGACAAGACGTAGCCCTGTCTCGCGGGCATGAGCGCATCAAAGGGTCATCTCGCAGTAGAAAAAATAAAGCAAAGTGAAAAGGGTATAAGCGAGGCGGCGAGATGGGTGGGTAGCACCGTCTCGCAAACAAAAGCTAGCCAATGAGTCGTTTCGCAAAATGTAAAATAAAGTAACAGGACAAGAGTTTGCGCATTTGATCAGTATCTGTTCATCACAGTGTTATGAATACATTTTCAATCTGATCACAGAATGAAACTCAAAAAAAAGCTAAGTAAAGTTATATAGAAGCAAAAAACGGGAGAGGGGTCCTGGATCTCGCAGGCAGCATGTCATTCCTCCTCGATGGAAGAAGAATCTTCGCTCTCCACGCCATAGAGCTGGGGGACTATATCGCGAGCAGTCACCGTTTTAGAGTCTTCCTTCACGACCCCCAGTGTAAAGGCCCGGCCGCTGTCCCGAAGGGACTTACCAGGACACCATGGCACCGCTACATATATCGGCCCGGCCCCTGCCCCGAAAGGACTTCCCAGGACACCATGGCACCGATACCGGGCTGCAGCCGAAGCACCCCAACCACTCTCCCTCCACATGTGGGTTGTTGGTGGCCACAACCTCCCTTTGATGAGTGAAATTCCACCGTTAAGCGGACAGCACGGGGACTTCCCAGGAGGTTACCCATCCCAGGACTTCTCCAGCCTGACCACGCTTAACTATATAGTTCTTTCAACTCTCATCAGCAATTGTTTTTAATTTGGCACTCCAAGAAGCCATGAAGCGATATTTACAAAATGATGCTGGTGAGCAGAAATAAGCGTGAACGAGTGAACTATGTGACTTTGGGGATGTACATAGATGTTGGTGTATGTCGGGAAAAATAAATAATGTGATGTTGGTGTCCATTTTGTGGTGTCTGTTGATCAAATGAAGAATGAGATGTTTGCGTACACCTTCGTTTATTTTGGTGATCGCGCACGATGTTTGGATATATGGGTGTACATCGATGATGCATGGAGATATATATAATGACTGGATATATGGTAGAAATCGTTATGTTGGTATGTGCTGCATGTGTTATTTGGTTTGTTTGATGCCTTGGGGCGAGACAAGCTACGACCTCTGGGCTCTCACCAAGCTCATTTTATTTGAGTGATCGGTTGCTGATGGTGCAACGTAGAGTGGTTATGTTGCGGGTTGTGGTTGAGCCAAATTTCGGGGATGAAATGTTTTGAAGGAGGTGAGGATTGTAACACCCCAAAGCCCACTTTGGGTTTTAGGTTGGTTGACACAGTCTGGGACACGTGCATGTCCTAGGGTGTGTCGTGCTTGGGTTGAGTAGTTGGGTGTGTGGTCGACGAAAGTTGGTCGACGATCGTCGAGCGCAGAGTACACGGCCTGTGACACGGGCGCGTCACAAGGCGTGTCGTTTGTGGGTTGCAGTAAGGAATGCATGTGATGTTGGACATGGGTGTGTCCTGGCGAACATGGCCTGGGACACGAGCGTGTCCCATGGCCGTGTCCCGCTCGGGTGAATTGATATTGTGCTGTGTGAAGTACATGACTACATGACACGGGTGTGTCAGGCACGACACAGGCTTATAGGGTGTGACACGGGCGTGTCACACGGCCTTGTACTGGTTGAATTTGAGTCAGTTGCCTGCCGCTTAAGTTATACGGCCTGTGACACGGGCGTGTCACAAGGCGTGCCAGGCCGTGTTCAGCCTATTTTTGGGCAAATCTGAGCTGTTCGTTTCCCTGTTCTTGATCCAATAGTCTAGGCTCCTTCCATGTGGATAAAGGCCGAGAAATGAGGATAAAATCCCGTCATTCTCATCTTCTTCTTCTCATTCTCAAAGAGAGAGAAAGAGAGAGAGGGGTCAAAGGAAGGAAAGGAGGAAGGAGAAACCAACTGCTAGAGGAGCTGCGAAGTGCGGAATCAAGATCTGAGATCGGATTCGTGAAGGCAAAGGTGATCCGGTGATTTCCATCTGGCTAATTCATGGCTCCGAAGCGATCTTCAAGGGTAATGATCTTCTTCTTGGACATCGTAGTCCTTTCTTTATGCATATGTATGGAATCCTCCACCAAGAGGTGGATATCGGAATTGATTCCTTGGTTGAGTCTTCATATAGAGCCGGAAGTATGGAGTACGGCATAGGCATGCTGTGTGAAGCCCATTTGGACAGTTAGTCTGGATTGGTGATGATTATGGGTAAACCGGAGAAAACTCCGTGAATTTGATAACTGTCTACGTATGGATGTTATGTGTGGATGTATGGATGTGTGGATGGATGGATCTTGGATGCTTTGTGTAAGCTCCTTGTGATGTGAGCGCTATGAGCGCTAATTGCTATAGGAGAGCAAAAAGCTGTGGCTAATCAGGAGCGAAGGCCGACCCGCGTCTAGTGGCGCGCTACTGACGGATTGAGCACAGGAATGGCTAAACTGACCCTGGTTGTTTTGGGAGGTCGATTAGTGGCAATGTTTGGGAGGAAGCATGGCAGACCTACTTGCGGCACCACATTGGTGGGTCGATCATAATGCTCAAGTTTGCCATGAGGTTATCACCTCTGTGTGGTGTGGGCGGAATGCAAACAATTTGTGGGTTGGGGTGACTAGGACCGACCAGCCAACAAGTGATTAATCCTCTAATCGGTGGTGTTACCTCGGAGACCAGTACACCATAAGGTGCCCTGAGTGCACGAAGCTTCTGGTGGAGACCGGCGTGTGTAATTTTGTAGTGCATGAGAGCACTTGTTGTGTTTGATAGATAGTATAATTGCAAATGCAACAGGGAAGGAACCACTACCCAAGGTAAGGGGTAGGGTCATTATAATTGGTCAGCTACTGCTGACCGTTACTTTGTTTGCCACTCTTGGGTGGATGGCTAATTGCAGGTGCTGTTGAATTGAAATGAACTGAGTGGAATGGAGGCTTGCTACTTAGGGACCTTGAAGGCCGTGCGAAGAATGGTGTTTTGATTTCATGTGGGGCCGGTCTGCGTGCCGATGTATGAAACTGTACATTTTTGTAAAGAGCAATTTGTAAGGCCTTAAGGCCATAGGTGCCTGTGTTGTATATATTCCTGGTTATAGATATATAAATGTGGAGTTTATATATTAGTGGACATTAGCTGTGCTGAGTTCATCTAACTTAAAATGCTGCGCTAGAATGCTTTGAGTTAGGATACGAGTAAATTTTGATTTCCATACATAATTCCATCGCTTATCTGTGAAATATGGCGTGGGGCCCCGACCGGACCCACCGTTATATTCTATGTGACGAGTGAGGGTGTTATACCCAGCTCCTTCATCATCTTTTGAACCAGCTCCGTCATCCAGATGCTGGCGTCTCGGCACTGCTCCTCAACTTCATCCAGAGAATAGTGAGGCAGAGGGGCCCGGAGGGGTTCGTGACGAGATGACGACGGGGCGTTGCCCTGGAGGAGGGTGATCTGAGCTTTTAAATCCTTATTCTCCTCCTCTAGGGCAGCCATACGCGAGTACATCCTCTCTACTATCTCGGCATATTGCGGGACGCCCAGTCATTAGCAAAGAGTATTTAAAAATGATAATCCAAGGATAAGTTTAAGGCTTACCACGCCGCCCTGGGATTTCGCGAGGAGGGTTTAGGCGATGGATAGCTTTTTCGCAAGGTCATCGGATTTCTCTCGCTCCGTCGTTTGGCCCATCTCGGTGTCTTTCCATTTCTTGTTGGTGTAAATCAAGCGGCACGAGATGCGATGCGAGTGCTCCAAGGCACATAGTTGGGCGTGGGAGGTCTTCAGGACGAGGTCTCGCGACGACGTGTTCTCGGGGGAGACTGCCTTGTGACCACCGTAAAGGCCGTAGCCCACAGAGAAGGAGTGGCTGGTGGGAAGCTCCTACTCTTTCCAAGGGGAAGGAGGGTGGAGATGGACACACAGTTGACATACCTCTCCCATACTAAAATGGGTTCGCCGGTAGCATCTTGGACCACGGGGCCCAGATAGAAGTTTGGATGAGAAGACAGGGCGGGACGACTGGAGGGAGCAACTTCTCGAGACATAGAGACGACCGGTTAATTAGAAGTGGCGGCAGGCCAGTAGGGTAGAGTCATCTCGCGGGCGGGCGAGACGACCTGAGTGGAAGGCGAGCGGGGCGACTGTGAGTCCCCTATGGAGATGGGGCTCAAGGACCCCGACATCTAATTATCCTTCAGGGCATTCTTTTTTCCCTTAGAGAGGGTCACAACTTTCTTCATCCTTTTCTTGGGAGGGCTGGAGCGAGAGGGGGCGGTGTTCTCTGTAGGCCTCTTCGGCGGGGCAATAGCCGGGGACCCACTCGCCGCCTTGGCCGCCGTGATGGCGAGACTGAGGCCCTTGGTTGGTTGGTTGTTTCTCTTGTAGGGGGGGGGGGTGGACTGGTATGACCCGCTCTCCAAAAACAAGCAAGGGGGTGATGAGATGGAAAGATGAAAAATAATAAAACATAAGACAAGAGAGTGAGAGTATCTTCGCTGGGGAGCACGAGAGGTAGCGAGTCGAGGCAATGCCACAAGAAGTTGACCTTGAAGTGTTTTCCGACGAAGAAGTCATACAACAGCTCGTCCGTGCCGCCCACCTACGGAGACACATAAAAGATCTCGGGGGGAGACCTAGGAGAGAGTGGGACGCCCCCAAAGTTGCCACGGATGAACACGAACCTAGTGAGCCAATGATGGTTTTTATTGGGCATCTCGCACATCTTGAGCCCTTGCCCAGTGAAGTACAAGACGCCGTCGGCGTTGGCGTGGTAGATGAAGAGCTTGCGGAAAAGCATCAAGCTAAACTCGATGCGCTCTCGGCGCATGTAGTTGGCGAAATCGATTAACACCGAAATGATGTTCGGGTTAAGCTGTGCGGGAATGACGCCGAAGTAATTTAGAACCTGTTTTACTTCCGACCAGAGGGGCAATCTCAACCCCGCCTCGATGTGCAAGACTGGGAAGGCGAGCTCTCCCGGGTAGTAGGTGTTGACCGCTTCGCCGACCTTGGGGGGCCACGATTCGAGCCCATCCCTCATGTACTCGTGAACAAAGTTGCGGTAGTCTTCGTCAGGAAGATTGCTGGGAGGGAAGTCGTGATCGGTAAACAGTTTCTCGCAGTGACTGCACCCCTCGCCTTCCATGACTTTCTCCTTCCCCATTCGAGGCGAGACAGATGGAGGCGAGATGGTTGAGGGAAAAGAAGTAGTGAAAAAGAGAATCCGCGAGACGGCCGAGGAAGGAAGGAATGAGAGGAATAGAGAAGCGAGAGGGAAGGTTTTTTACCAGGATGGTGGGAGGTCCAGACAGCCTGAGAAGGGTCGTCCTTCCTCTCGTTGGGAGTAGTAGATGGAGGAGTGGAAGGCTATGGTCAGTCAGAGTCTTCGCGGTAGACGACAGTGTCATCCCTCAGACTTTCTGGTCAGTGTAGAGGTGCGGGGGCTCCCTGAAGAAGCAAATGGTAAATAGGCAAATGCAGATGAAGGGGTAATAGGGACAAAAGCAAGAACTCACCTCCTTCTCTCTTGAAGATGCGGGAGGAAGAGAGGGGTGGATTTCTAGGGTAGCGCGAGATGGCTCCTCGGCTGAGGAGGGGGGACGCCTGTCTTTACCTTCTTCGGGCAAGGAGATGATGATGGTAACGAGGGTGTGGTGCGAACCAGAGCCAAGGTCAGAGCATCCATATTGGCCTTGTTCTGCTTGCGCACCATCACAAGACGCTCGCTGAAACTCTGGTTGTGAGGCATGATTGCAGTAGAGCCAAGGAAGGAGGAAGTTTGAAAGGGGGCATCCTTTATATGGAGTAGGAATCCAATATTTATAGGCTCCGGTGGAGGGCCTCACCGAAGATTCCCTCATAAATACGCCCATAAATACTCTTTAATGACACGAGTCTCGGTTGGACTTTCTTTCTGAGCCTGAATCAACCTCTAGATTACTTTTCAAAGCCTGTTCTAAGCCACCAAATGACCTCTAGACCAACCAAATGTTGGTGGTATTCTCTTAGGGTCATGACATGACTGAAAAAACTCGTCGGCCAATAAGGCCTAAGCTTCATGAAGTTTGATTTGACTTGGTGGGTATAATGACCTCTAGACCCACCAAATGTTGGTGGTTGTCTCTTAGGGTCATGACATGACTGAAAAAACTTTCAGCCCGATTGGGTTTGATTTGAATAGGTGTTGGTGAGACCAATATTTGGCTCTTTAAAGGCAAATTAGGACAAAATTGTGCTTTTGGCATGGAGGGGCCAATACCCACTTAAAGAAGGTTGGGACATTGGCCAGAGCACCAAGATTAGTTTAAACACCCCCTCATGGAGTTTGAGATGGATAGGGGTGGATTTTCCTTAGGACCCTAGTTCAAACCTAATGTTGAACTTTTGGGGTTGTGAGGACACAGGGTGAAATGTCTTTGTATGGACTTGAGGTTTAGTCCAAGAGATCTTAGGGTGGTGAATAGCTATAGGGTGGAATTTGGTGATATTTAGACTTAGGCACACAACTTAAATCAATTAGGATTTGTTTAGGCCTATACCTTTTATGAAAACTTTGAAGGGTCATTTGACCTTGGATCTTCATGAGATTTTGGTAGGGGTGATTTTATAGTATTATTAACCTCTGAAATTTATTATAGGATGTTTATATAACAGTAGCTCATACTTGTAGGTATAACCTTCATCTTGTCATTTTTCATGATCATGAAGTAACTGTGTTTTAATTGTCTTATAATGATATGAAACTCTGGCAAAGTTAATCAAATACAATTTGTATAATCTGACAAATTATTTGGAATGATTGGGTGTTTTCTCTTAGTACTTCATGTGTAAAGTAAACTAATGTACCTTATTTTGATAAATAGATAGTAAATATCATACGTTATTAGAAAATTATCTTGCTTGGCCAGAGAACTTTTTAAGGCATTATAAAGCTTAGGAAATTATTACATGTAGTTTTGTTGAGATTACAAGTATGTTTCTTCACAAATGCCCTAATGTGGTATTATTTAGAATATTTTCAATATAGCTAACTGACTTAGGAATTACATGAAACTTATTAATGTTTTGTGATCATATTAATTCTCTGGTAATTTTTGTATAATTTTTGGATAAAGTGTGATGGTGTTTCTTTCTTTATCTCTATTTATTGGTATTATCTTGAATTAAATAATTATAGGTTAATAAATCTATGAAAATTTGTGAAATTTCGTATTCTCCAATATTTTTGCGTCATATAGTGTTCATAATTTTTGGGTAGCCATAAATTAAGGAAATCCAGTACTTCTTGTTGAAAATTACCCATGGCCTAACATTTGGGAAAATTTAATAAATGCCAAATTAATTAGCAAAATTACAAGTTTCTGGATTTATGCTAAATGTGTCATGATAGACCCCAAATAATTATCTTAGGGCTTTTGGATGAAAATTTGCAGTACCTCATGTTATGTACATCATATAGCCTAGATTGGTCTGCATATAGTAAAATTATGGAAATTGTGATAGCATGTGGAATGGACATAGGGAGTTGGGGTTAATAGTTCACTAATTTTTGTAAAGTGAAATTGAGCTCATCATTTGGAGTCATGATGGGGAGGTTGTTGATTTGGCTAGTGTTAAGTGGTGCTCGGGATCGACGAAAGATCTTCTTTCCTGAGGAAAGAGAGAGTCAAAACACAATAGGGTTAGACTTAGTGTAACATTAAATAGGACTGGGACCTGGGTAGACACCAATAATAATAAGTGTCTAGCAAAAGGGAGCTTTGGGTTTCAGCCCATCGTAGTTCCTAGTGCCCCCGAGAGCCCTTCACTGGGAATGCCCAGGGCAATCTGAGGTTAATCTAAACTGTAAGACTAAAATGAATACAAGAGTAATTAGCAATAATCTAGGACTTCACTTTCACTCACCCCGATACTTCGGGATGATAGTTTGGTTTAGTTGGCCGATAGGTAGGCTCGGTGGTTATGGAAACAGACATATTAGTCCGGGGAGCTGATGGCTCGGGAAATCATGGTTGCATGTGCATAAAGTGGGGGGTCTTCGATATTTGATGGTCATTCACATCGACATCTGTACGTTGACTTGGCAGGTGTGGTGGACACTTGCCCAAGGGAAAGTCTGGCTGTGGGACAACAAAGTACGCGGATACCCAGTTAATGGGGCGTACGTAAGGGCTAGGCCTGGTAGTGTGAATACCTGTCTAGGTGTGGGGTGGCCCGACCCACTATCTCTGTTTGCCTTCACGAAGTCTCCTGGGAGTGATTCTAGCTTCCAAATAGGGTGAACTAAAGGTCTGTCTGCATAGATTTGTGTGTCTGTGCTGCATTTGCATGAATCATGGCAAAGCATTCCACATCACTCATATTTGCATACAACCTGACAACCTAATGTATAAATTGGTATTAGACTTTTTATACGATGAGAGCCTTGCAAAAGACACCTTAAATTCTCTATTTGTATGGGCATTCATATAAGTTAAGGTTACTTATTTCTTGGTTTACTTTTCATATACTGTTGCTCTGTTAAACTTATTTACTCTACCATTTTCTTATTATAGAACTGTTAGTTGCCTTTACTTTTACAGCCCGGTAGATTTACTATATGCTTGCTAGAATAGGTCCACCGTCATCTGCTTTTGACCACTCTCCACCTTCATAGCTTTCTTATCACTCCTCCCGCTCGGTGCCTAGGTGGGGGAAATCAGGATTAGTTTTTTTAACTAACGGTCAGTGGACCAAACATTTCAGGGTCTCTGGATGGGAGACAGGGGCCAGAAGCAGGAGTTGCTGCACCAGCGGAGCATGGTACACATGGAGGTGGGCTAGTCTAGTACGAGGGCGTCAGTCTCTGGCTCCATCAGTGAAAATCTTTCTTTAGTTTCCGCGAGTGGGTTGTAGTGAGGACTTGATGTACCGGGCCTATGCCCGTTTAACTTTTATTTGTATCGTTTATATTTCGTACTGTCGTTATTATGTGGACTTGATGTGAGTTCTTACATATATCTTATATGTGATGTGTGGACTTGGACATATCTAATTTATTTATATGCTTCTCTTCCTTCGGTGATCGTAAGGCCTGCAGGATCGACGTTTTGTAGTGACAACCTTCCTGGGTGTTGGTGTCACCGCAAAATGGCGGTTCTGGCCGTAAGACCCGGTAGTGCAGCAAAAAAAGAGGCTCTTACAAACTGGTATCGTAGAAAACATCGATCAAAGAGAAGAAGTCCACAAAACCCTGGGCCACCCTGCGCGAGCTTATTTTGAGGACAAACTAGCAGCGGAAGCAATGGTGTGCCCATAAGGGGGAAATCACAAGCAAAAGTCCACTTTTCGTCAGTTCCTTTTGTACAACAACTAACAATTGGAATTTTTCCTTGTTGTCTGTGATGAACCTTACTCCTCAGCAGGATACACCTAAGGCACAGAACATGGTTCCATCCCCGCCGGCCCCGACTCTGTTCCAGCAGACGGAGATGGGGCAGACTTTAACGACCATTCTAGAGGCCTTCAGGGCACAGAAGGCTCCAGCCCCACAGCCAAACCCCGGGGCCAACCGGCGGAGTGTCTTCCGGGGGATTTCTCCTCCATCCTACCTTGGCACGGAGTCAGCAGTCCATACATAAGAGTTGCTGGACAATATCTACGAGATGTAGGCTGGGATTCGATGCCCGACGGAGGAGGCAGTGGCTTTGGCAGTTTCTTTCTTGGAGTTGCAAGCAAAGAGATGGTGGATGTCACTGCTAGACACCATCTTTGCTGCAATGGATTGCGCAGACATTTCTTGGAAGAGTTTAGAGCAGCTCTGTTGGAGCACTTTATACATCAGTCGGTGAGGGATGAGCTGGAGGACAGGTTTTTACAGTTGAGGTAGGGCAACAGGATGGTGTTGGAGTACTACCGGGAATTCACCCATCTAGCATGCTTTGCGGACTCATATCAGTTGGATGACGCGGGCTACACAAAGAGGTTCTATAAGGGCCTTCAAGATGATATGAGGCAGTCCCTCCTCTTTGTCTCTTATGGGAGCTTGGCCAGTATATTGGAGATGGCAAAGAAGCTGGAGGCAGACCAGCTTACAGTTCGAGGCCGGAAGAGACCAGTCAATGACTCAGTGATTGGTGGTAGGAGAGACCAGTCCAGAGGTTCTGTTATCAGGGAAAGAAGGAATGTGGATCAACCCCGTTAGGAGGATCGATAGGAGAATAGGAACCCGATGGTGTTTGCTCCTCAGCCATTACAGATACGGGAAATACCGAGGGTAGTGGAAGAGGCGCAGACATGTTTCCGGTGCAACCAGCCGAGGAACTTCAAGAGGAACTGCCCCATGAGGGAAGCACCACTACTAGAACTTCAAGATGCCCCACCTGTATGACAGTTTGGGGTCGAGGACGCAGCCGAGGATGTGGATTTCATGGTGGTGACTATAGGCAGGACAGAGGGCAGGTGTATGCAGTGGACTTGGCTCAACCTCCGAACCCGGATCGGGTGATAGCAGGTACGCCCGTTATTTAAAAGTTTCCTTCCCTTTCTAGAAGTTAGATTACATGAACATAAAACTGTAGAACTAGAAAGGAATCAGAAACTAGATAACTAAGAAGAATAATTTTTACTAACTCAGGGATAGTGATGGTATGTGGCAAGCCTGCCCACACCCTATTTAACACTGGAGCATCACACAATTTTTCTCGGAGGAGTTCGTCAGAGACCTGGACCAGATTGAGAACTTTGAGGGAGTCGTTAGGAGGGTGTGCGTCCCCAATGGGATGGAGATCCAGTCTACAACCAATTGAATTCTGAGAGTGACCATCGGTGGTGTGGTTTTTGAGGCCCCGACAACGATCCTGAGGATGCCAGATTTTGATCTCATACTGGGCATAGCTCACCTGGAACCAAGAGCAGATTGATTACCCAACAAGGAGGGTCGTGCTGAGATATAGTGACACTTACCCGACCTTCGAAGGTATTATCTGAGTTTCCCGTCTTCTAATCTCTTCTATTCAGGTCGTCAAGGCTCATCTGTAGGGAGACAATGTAATGCCCCCGATTTTTCGATGATATTATTTGATTTGGTATCATCATAATTATGATGTCAGGGCGTTACCTTTTTACGTCATGTTTGACCAAGTTTTTGAGTTTTTTATGAGACTGACTGATTTCTTGTTGGAAGAATTAAACTTGTGGCATGTCTACCTATTGTAAGCATTTGATGTTAGTGACTCAAGACTGGTGTGTAGGATTCTAGTGTTGACTTCGCTGCTAAATCTGTAAAGTCAGCAATTTATCCCAGAATATTAGTCAAATCTAAATTTCTGATATTTTCCTGCTTTGTTCTCGGAAAAACCCTGCTTGAACTCTTGATGACCATTCTCATTTCTCGAGAATCTGGAAGCTGTTCCCGAGAATTTTATACTCCTTGAGAAATGATGTTCTGTTCCTGGGAAGCCTTGCTTCTTCTCGAGAAAATCCCTCCTCTAATTCCCGAGAGGTCTTGAAGCTCTCGAGAAGTGCCCCCTTTTTGTTCTCGAGAAATCCTATTTTATTCTCGAGAAATCGGTTAGTTGTTCTCGAGATGTCCAGAAGCTCTTCTCGAGAATTCCATAGTCTCTTCTCAAGAAATCCATTTTAGTACTCTAGATCTGCCATTGTTCTCGAGAATTCTTTGTCTTGATCTCGAGAAAGCCTTGTCTTGATCTCGAGAAAGCCCTATTTTATTCTCAAGAAAAAGAATTCTTGTTCCCGAGAAGTTTTCTTCTATTCCCGAGAATACCTTCATTAGTTCTCGAGAGGTCTTCATCAGTTCTCGAGAAACCTTTCTCCTGTACTCAAGAATATTCTTTGTTCTCGAGTTGTCCTCGTCAGTTCTCGAGATGTCCTCATCAGTATTCAAGATACCCCTCCCCCCCTTCTGTTCTTGAAAAACATTCATTCCACTCGAGAAATCCATACTTCATCTCGATATTTTTGGTTCAGTCGACCCTTGACCATCTCCTTAAGTGTAATGATTCCTATATTTTATTTATTTCACCATATATATATATATATATATATATATATATATATATATATATATATATATATATATATATATATATATAAGAAAACTTCTTTTTCTCCTCCTTAAGCCGTACTTCCTCCTCCCCGAACCAGAGAGGCATGAGCGAGAGAGAGAACGTCCGTTCATGATTCTTCCGGCGGCCGCTGACGGTGCTATGATGCTCGAAATCTTGAACCAAACATAGATCCGGAAAGCTCTCGGCGAGATTTACGTTATCGTGGTAACGTTTTTGCCATTCCTTGATTTTTCTCGTTCGAGTTTTTGTCCCTAACCTCTATTTTGGGCATTTTTGTTCAAATTTCTACTTCCCCCGTCTTCCTTAGTCCCGATCTACACTGTCGTGCGATTTGGAGGTCTTCTCTGGCAAAACTATGGCAAGTTATGGTTTCTCGCCTCTTCTTTCTTCTTCCAATTCTTGATGTTATTGCTAATATTCTTCATTCAGTACTGTAATCATGTTTGACTTGCTGATCAATGGTACTGTTTTGATCTCTTATCTTTATGTTCAAGATTATGCTTACCCTACCATATAGAATCGTTAGAGATTTGTCAGTGTGTTTGAACCTTCATTTTTAATCATCTCTTAATTACCATGTGGGGCGTGATAGAATGAATTTAAGGTCTGGAATCCTTCTTAAAGGTTGATCAACTTTTTTCAATCTAGAAATGTATAGTAGAATCCGATTTGACAAGTCTTGAGATTGATTTCATGATTTTCCTTGTTGCGTGTGTTAGTGGACGATACCACTGCTGCAATGTTGATTTGAGATTTATATCGTGGTTTCCTTTGTAGCGATGTCGTGGGGCGAGACAAGCCACCAGGCCTAGGAAGGGTTGTGGTGGGCCTCTAAGCTGTAAACCCGGGTAGTTACTGATTATGACGGTCTTGGTTTTTCTTCATTGTGGCCGTTATTAGTGGACGAAACCACCGTCGTAATGTTTGATCCCTCTATTAGTACCTTGAGGGAATCTACCGGGTGTTTGGGCATTGCGGTAAATGGTGGAGTATTTGAGTCTCCCCCACAGTTAGATGAATATTATATCTGTGAGGGTGTGTCCGGATGAGTGACCATCTCATCGGTGTTTTTAGGTATAGTTGACCACAGGTGGCTAATAGAGTTTTGAAAATTCTTCCTGATGATTTAATCGTGATTTTCCCCCCTTATAGTCTTGTGCATCTGGGGTACTTTTGTTGTACGTGACGATTTACGTAAGTGTTCCTTTCCGAATTTTTTTTACCTTACTCCTGTACTTTACTTTAGTACTTTTGGTCTTTGGTTGGTAACCCTTATGACCCGTACTTTTCTTGGTTTAAATTTCTATCATCACTTGTACTTTCTTGTTGAGGTGTTTTTCTTTGGAATGCCTCAGGTTCAAAGCTGTAGCAGGTAACGGAGCTGGTTTTGGAATTCCTGAGCAGCAATGTTGGTTGTGGTTTTGACCTCGTTGTTGCGAGGTAGTTTGTTGTTTTAGTTTACCTTACCTATTTCAGTCATACTTTTGTTTTATGTGGGTTCGTGTGAAGTTGTTGATGCCCACAGGGTTGTTATTTTCTTTTGAACACCTTGCTAGTTGCTACTTGTTTTCTTTCTGATTGTTTGGATTAATTGCTCTCGAGGATGTTTTATACTAGGATTACATGATAGGTATTTTCAAGTACAAAACTACTATTATTAACTCATGCATTGCATGTTTTAAAATGCTAAATCACTATATTTAACGACTGTAAAAGCAACTTTTACTACTATTATAAACCTATAGCATTGCATACCATGAGTTGTCCTCTTGGGACATTTAAACTCATGTAGGATGTCTAACCTTGTAAAAGAAGTATTTTCAGCAGCGTATAATAATTTTTTCCCCGTGGACTAGATGAGCCACTAAGCCGAGGGGTACGGCTAACTACTTCACTTAAACTGGATTTATCCCTAAATAACTTAAAGATCTTTCTTTATGTATGATGTGGGAGTTTTGCCTGCGCGCCCGCAGTTCTCCCCTGCTGACGTGGCATCATGACATGCATTTTCCCTTACTCTGATATATCTTCAAAGGCGGTGAAAATGCGGGTTGTGATAGTTGTTATCAGTGGGAGATTGGTTTGACAAGTTGGTCGAACCAGCCAATCTCGTATAGTTTGTTTCCCTTCATTCATTTGCATACACACACTAATGTGTCATCAGTACGTATTAAACGAAGCATAACAACTACACTCATAGCATGATAAGAAGTATATGGGGCATATTATGTAGTATGAGATGCATAATATGTGTTTGTATATGGATCCACCATAGGTGTCAACATGTGACGGTTATGTAGTATGGGATGCATAACGATCACCGTATGGGTTCCCATTAGCACTTTTTTTTTCTTTTCTCATTGCATGTGATGTTATGTAGTATGAGATGCATAACATTTCATGTGTACGCTGCTCATTCATGCATTAAGGCCTTTTTAGAATGCATAGCACTGCATACATAACATATCATCACATAAGCATTGTGCTAAGTTAAGTTTTACATGATGACACATGTACACACATGATTTTAAATAAGAACAAAGAATCCATGCATTCATATCATAGGCACATGAGTTAATAGGATGAGAGGATATCATCCTAAGTAGGACATAATGAAAGAAAACTGTTGTCGACCTAAATCACCTAGAGGGGGTGAATAGGTGGTTTGTGCGTCTTTTGCGGAATAAAAAAATAATTAGAGCACAGCACAGAAATATCTACCAATATCACAGACGACACAAGATGTATAGTAGTTCCCCAATCTTGGGTACATCCACTTACCCTCACCGATCTAGCAATCAACTAGACTCGGCTACTCCACTATCTCGGATCAAAAATCGATCCTACCCTCGGAACAAAGTTCCTACAAACTCGATCCAAACAAAGGGATCTACACCTCGGAAGATAACACTTCCTACAAACTCGGAGTGAAAAAAAACTCCTACACTCAGAGAAGATTTCTCCTACAAGAATAAAATGAGGTTTACAAGAATACAAACAGTAAATCACTTAGATCTGGAATACACGGCCAGGATCTTCTTCTTTTCAACTTTGTAGCACTTTCAGAAATCGGTAAAGAAGTTCTCGGCTTCGATCTGGATTTACTCGCTTTTACAGAAATCGAGAGATAATATGATCAACGAGGTCGATCTCGATCTGTAACTCTCTTCAGAATAGTCCTCTGAAAGTAGAAGCTTTGGCCGGAGAAGAAGGCAGCGGCGTCGGCTTCCGATTTGCGAAAATCAGAGAGCAGTCGGCTGAAGAATATTTCTCGAAATAGAATGACAAGAAAGCTTGGAGAATACTTAGGGTTTGTCATTTTCTGATAAGACCTTATTTAGGAGAGACTAACGGTCATAATCGTTCATAATGATGTACACGTGGACCAATCATGTCGCGTGATTTGAAAAATCTCGTCAGAAAAAGGACTTAGAAAAATTTCGGAAAGATTTAGCCAACTACACGAGTAAGTCAATAACTACTCGAGTAGTTGAATAACTACTCCAGTATATTATGGAGAACATACTCGGGTAAATATATAAAGACTACTCGAGTAAATAGAGATCAACTACTCGAGTAAGCAGACAGAACTACTCGAGTATGTGTAGAGACCTACTCGAGTGCATAAAGGATCTACTCGAGTACTGGAGAAGTTACTCGAGTATAATGCATGAACTACTCGAGTACATGAAGTACTACTCGAGTGGAATACTTAGAAAAATTCTGAAGAGGTCTGCTGGCAACTACTCGAGTAGTTGAACTAAACTACTCGAGAGGAAGTAATCTACTCGAGTAGGTGAAAGTTCTACTCGAGTGAAAGACTTAGAAAAATTCTGGAGTAGGGAAATATCAAGGTACACGAGTGACACATGATCTACTCGAGTAGGTATAATGAACTACTCGAGTATGTTTTTATCTACTCGAGTAAGTGAGTATACTTACCCGAGTATATGAGTGTACTTACTCGAGTATGTGACTTAGAGAAATTTAGATGAGGAAACCCTTTAGTACTCGGGTATAAAGAGTAATCTACTCGAGTATATAAGCATGCTACTCGAGTATACGACTTTGTCTACTCGAGTAGGTGACTTAGCTACTCGAGTATATGACTATGTCTACTCGAGTACAAGGTTCCTTTACTCGAGTAAATTATACTCAGACTACTCGAGTAGGTGAAAGATCTACTCGAGTAAAACACTTAGAAAATTTCTGATGTTGGAAAAACTTATTCTTCTAGAGTAGACAACTTCAAATTTCTTTCCCATAGTCCAATAGCTTGAATATGAAGTGTATCCCAATAGAGAGACCACACATGAGTCAACACCTTGGAATATGCAATGAGGCATTACATTGCACAGTTCCTGTGTTTGAAGACCCACTGTGGACTGACAATGGTCTACACTTCCAGTGAAATTCCTGCAAGTATATAACTCAAACCAAGCATCAGATACAGCTTAATTCATCTTAGTTCCAGGGTGACTTCATCAAATCTGGGTTCATGTGGATGAAATACCCAACAATCTCCCCCTATTTGTTGAAGTCAGAACCCTTTACACTAAGGTGAATTATGGATATAAAAGAAACTAAGTAGAAAACAATATGCGCAGGTAAGCAAAGGATAATGAAAAAGATAATTAGACAGTAATGAAGAATTGTATATATATGAGTTTCCAAAAGCATCAAGTCTATAATTTGTCATTTAAATTTCTCATCATCTTTTAGGTTTGGACTTGGGATTGCTGCTTATCCATCTTTTCTTGTTGTCTTCTTAGATAGCTGAATGGCTTTGGGAAATACTTAGGAGGCCTTGGAGGAGCAGCAGGGTTATTTCTCCCAAATTCTCTATCATGGATCTTCCTTTTCAGCATTGACTTCTCATATAACTCCCATTCCTGGGAACTGTAGTGAATGTTTCTGTTCTCATTGTGATCCATGACCAGCTTGAGTGTGTCCAAAATGAGAGACTTTGAAGTTGGAGACCAGGCTTCAGCATGTTCAGGGGCCTTAGAAGGAGCAGTCCTGCTAGCAGAGGGACCTTCACCATATTTCCTTCTCTTCTTGTGGATTCTGATATCTGGATGGGCTTGAAGGAATATATTAGCAGGATCGTCTTCTTCCCAGCCTGGAACATAAGTGTCTGGAGGAGCAACTGAGTCTCCAGGCCTGGGAGAGAAGGTAGGTTGTTGAGGAACAGCTGGGGCAGTGACATCTGTGGCTAGAGGATTGAGATGATGGGGAATGATGTTTGGGTCAACTGCAAGATCTGGCAAGATCTGATTGTGCATCCAGACAGCAGTGTCATATATGTGAAATTTGACACTCTGTATCTGGGCAAGCACATCATCATGAATGGTCTTCAAATGAGCTTCCCATACAGCTGTCTTTTAAGCAGTAGATTTTTCTACCTGTTCTTTGAGTTATTTTATCAAACCCTCCCCCTTTCTGATTTCAACAGATACTTTCTCTACGGTGTCATCTTTGAAAATGCCAACTTCTTCACAGATCTTCATCTTGTTGGCTTCAGTCCTCTTGTCTAGTTCTATCTGATTGTTTGCCAAGGTGATACCTTATTCCATAACATTGCCCACACTAGTGATAGTATGGTCAAGGGCTTTGCCACCAAGTTGGAACAGATACTTGAGCTTGTCAGTGTTATGCTGAATTTCAGCAAAACCTCTGCTCATCTCAGTCTCAAGAGCAGTGAACTTGTCAGTGACCACCTTTAGAGAGGTGTCAAAATGATGTCTTTGTTCTTGAAGAAGAATGGTGATGTGTTGCACCAAATCGGAGGAGGAGGAAACTGTAGTAGCAGCAGTAGAGGGAGCAGCAGTAGGGATATGAGGAGTTACCCAAGGAGCTATTTCTTCAATTATCATTGAGCTGAGAGCTCTGGTGGTAGGAATGACAGCATCCAATTCTTCTGTATCATGGGGGATGGAGAAATCGAGGTTTCTGAGAGGAGCCTCAGCTGGGTCAGGAGAAGGTTCATCAGAAATAAAAATGGTGTCTGGCTTCTCTGCTGGAGGATTTGGAGAAGGTGTTGGAGTCCTGGCTGTAGAATGAGCAGGAGTCTGTGCTGGAGACAAGTCCTTGTTACCTTCAGAGGTTGGAGCTGGAGGAGAGAGAGGAGGAGGAGGGAGCACATCTTCAGAAAGCTCTGCAATCATGGCATCTATAGCAGCAGCTGTTGATAGAAGAGCGTCTTGAGGTAGGTGATCTGAGGGAGTGGCTGGACTCTATGGAGTATGAGGTAGGGATGGAATCTCTGGCTGAGGAGAGGGCTGCCTGACTGGGCTAGAAGGAGCAGCCTCCCCCTCACATGGTGCACCAGAGGAGCTGGCCACATGATGAGGAGAGGGAGATGGAGTCCTGTCCTCTATAGCTGGAACCTCTGAAAGCTTGGCAGCTTGGGCAGAATTCTTTAACCTGAGATCTCATCTCTGAATGGAAGAGATGGAGACCTTCTTCATATGTTGAAGTGGAGTCCCTTTGGAGAGGTTGAAGACTTCAGGATTTATTTCATGAAGGAGCAGAGAGATAATTCGAGCGTAGTTGGGGGATTTCATGCTGTCCTTGATTTTGTCCAAAATCAGCATACCAAATTGGTATTTCTTGCGGCATACAATGGCTTGCATTATATCGAAGAAGTATGGGGGAATGTCTCGGATGGAGTGAGTCTTGCACAGTAAGATTTTACCAATAACATCGACCAAGAATTTGCCGTCTGCATTCATATCTGACCATTTGAAATATAGAGCATCAGTGGAAAAACCACAGAAAAGGGCTGTCCTGTCGGAATCCTCAGCAACTAGGTGATCTTCTTCATCAACAATAGGTAAACGGAGAAGTTGAGAGACAGAGGTCTTGGTGAACTTGAGTTTCAATCCCTTTACTGTAGATTTTAGAACTTTTACATTTCGTCGAACCTTGAGATTTGAGAAGAATTCTGCAACTTCGGGGAAGAGAACGCGACAGGGTTCTTGGAGAGTGAAGGAGAGGCCGGCGGTGTCGAGAAGGATGAGGAGGTTGCGGAAATCATCGGAGAGCTCTGCGATACCCTCGGTGACTAGTTTGGAGTCGACGCCAATCTTGTGAGAAGTCGCCATGGATGCGAATGACTGGAGGACTGAGAGAGAGGGCTCTGCAACTTCGGCCGAAGAGAGGAGTCGAAACGGCAGGGTAGGCGAAGAGGCAGAGGGTACTCGAGAGATAGAAATGATCTCGTGTAGGTTTGAGGTTGCGGAATTTCATATATATATTACTCGTAAATTACTGCTAATTAATCTAAAGCAGGAGGCGGCATCTAGCCTTGGGGGGCGAATAGAACAATTTTCAAAATCTGGGAAACATGACACGAGAAGGAGATAGACTACTCGAGTAGGTCTGCAAAGAATACTCGAGTAGGTAGATGACTTACTCGAGTAGGTCGACAGGAGTTACTCGAGTAGGAGGAGAGAGCTACTCGAGTAGATGGGTGACTTACTCGAGTAGGTAAATGACTTACTCGAGTAGGTCTTTAGATACTCGAGTAGGCACATCCTCATACTCGAGTAGGTCAGTATACATACTCGAGTAGGTGCATTCTTATACTTGAGTAGGTAGAGAGGAGTACTCGAGTATGTCTCAGCTTCTCGAGTTGAATTTTGAAAAAGTTGAGAAGGGAGAGATTTTGACTAACCCCTTGCAATTACGAGTTTCTTAGTCAGCTAGCCTTCTTTAGTCCTCTTTGTTGAGCATCCCAAGCTCTGTCTTGAAGAACGAGAACTTGGTCTTGTCCAACGGCTTTGTGAAGATATCTGCAACTTGCCTATCTGTAGGCACATATTGGAGATCTATGTCTCCATGCTCCACATATTCCCGGATGAAGTGATACCTTAGCTCGATATGCTTTGTCCGGCTGTGGGAAACTGGATTGTTGGCTATTACAATTGCACTGGAGGAGTCACAGTACAAGGGAATATCTTTGAACTGCAGGTTGTAGTCCTCGAACTGATTCTTTATCCATAGCAACTGTGCGCAACAACTGCCTGCATAGATATACTCTGACTCGGCCGTTGAGATTGCGACACAGTTCTGCTTCTTGCTACTCCAGGAGATTAGCCTTCTTTCGAAGATTTGTCAAGTCCCTGAGGTGCTTTTCCGGTCGTCTTTGCTACCTGCAAAATCTGTATCTGAAAATCCAATTAGTTTGCTGTCATTACTTTTAGGGTACCATAAGCCAAGATTTGGTGTGCCTTTAAGGTATCTCAGAATTCGCTTTACAGCAGCGTAATGGGATTCCTTAGAGTTCACCTGAAATCTAGCACAGACACATGTTGAGAACATTATGTCAGGCCTACTGGCAGTAAGGTAGAGCAGGGATCCAATTATGCTTCTGTACTTGGTTTCATCAAAAGGTTTCCCTTTTTCATCCTTATGCAGAGACATAGTTGAGCCCATTGGAGTCCTCATAGAGGTTGTGTTCTCCATTCCGAATTTCTTAATTAACTCTTTGGTGAATTTGGTCTGGGAGATGAAAATTACATCTTCAGATTGCTCACCTGAAGCCCTAAGAAATACTTCAGCTCGCCCATACTGCTCATTTCAAACTTCCCTTGCATAAGTTTTGAGAACTTTTTGCAGAGGTTGTTATCTGTAGAGCCAAAGATAATATCGTCGACATAGATTTGCACTAGCAAAATCTTGCCTTTTATTTCCCTAAGAAATAATGTCTTGTCTATCTTTCCCCTTGTGAACTTGTTCTCAAGTAGAAAGGTAGACAGCATTTTATACCAAGCTCTAGGAGCTTGTGTCAGACCATATAGGGCCTTGTGCAGAAAATAGACATGATCGGGAAAGTTAGGATCAACGAAACCTGGAGGCTGTTCCACATACACTTCCTCCTTTATGTTACCATTCAGGAAGGCCGACTTCACGTCCATCTGATAGACAGTGAAGCCTTTGAAGGCAGCATATGCAAGGAATAACCTTAAAGCCTCCAGCCTCGCCACCGGAGCATATGTCTGGTCGAAGTCGATTCCTTATTCTTGACGATAGCCTTTAGCGACGAGTCTGGCCTTGTTCTTTATGATAGTTCCATCTTCATCCATCTTGTTCCTATAGACCCATTTTGTTCCAATGATGTTCTTTCCCTTGGGTCTTGGAACCAGCATCCACACATTGCAGCACTTGAACTGATTTAGCTCTTCTTCCATTGCCGTTATCCATGATGCATCTGAGTTTGCTTCCTCAAATATCTTTGGTTAAACCTGTGAGAGAAAACTCAAATGAAGATTCTCATTAGTTGTATCTCTCCGAGTTCTGACACCATCCCGGGGATCTCCTATGATCTGGTCCATGGGGTGATCCTTCAGATGTCTGAGCTCTAGAGTTCTTGCATCTGGATTATCTTCAAGCACCGGAGTGATTTCTTCGTCCTGGATGACTTCTCCATTTTGATCATCAGCCTCTCCAATGGGAGTTGGAGTGGTGATCTTAAAGAACTTCTCGCCTTTGTTTTCAGACGGATCATCCAAGCTAGTTTCTTTCAGCTTTTCACCTGCATCTTCAATGAGCATACTAGACGGATTGCTTTGCAGCAAGCTCGTCTCATCAAATACAACATGTATTGATTCTTCCACCACCAGGGTTTTTCTATTAAAAATCTTATATGCCTTACTATGGCCACTATATCCTACAAAAATACCTTCAAAGCTCTTATTGCTGAACTTGGTGGTATGATACTTACCATTGTTAAGTACGAAGCATTTACAGCCAAAGATTCTAAAGTAAGAGACTGTTGGTTTCCTTCCTTTCAGAAGTTCGTAAGGTGTCTTATTGTGGTCTTTGTTTATGAGTGCTCAATTTTGCACGTGGCATGCAGTGTTGACGGACTCAGCCTAGAAGTACTCTGGTAGTGAAGCATCACTCAACATGGTCCTGCAGGCCTCTATGAGTGTTTTGTTCCTTCTCTCAGCCACTCCATTTTGCTGTGGAGTGCGAGGAGAGGAAAACTCATGAAAGATACCTAAGCTTTCACAGAATTCTGTCATGACCCCAGATTTGAATTCTGTTCCGTTGTCACTTCTGATTTTGACTATGGAGCAGTTGTATTCATTCTGAACTTGCCTGACAAAATTGGTAAAGATGTCGAAGGTATCTGACTTGTGTTTCAGAAAGAACACCCACGCAAAGCGCGAGTAGTCATCAACAATTACCAATGTATAGTCCTTACCGCCCAAACATCTAATTTGCAATGGACCAAACAAGTCCATGTGCAATAGATGAAGACATCTGTTAGAGTCTTTGCCAATAATGCTTTTAAAGGTAGCCCTTGTTTGCTTGCCTTTTACGCATGCATGATAAGGTTTTTCTTTGACGTACTTGATATTTGGGGCATCACGTACTAAGTTCATTGAAAATAGTTTATTAATGGTTTTGAAATTAATATGTGCTAGTCTCTTGTGCCATTGGTCACCAAGAGATGCACTATCTTTTGTCAAAAGGCACACTGGTGTAGAGGAATCTATACAGATGAAATTTAAGCAGAAAATATTCCTGCTTCGAGTGCCGGATAGAATCGTTTCCATATTGTCAACGGATTTTATCAAGCACTTATCAGCATGGAACTCAACTATGTATCCTTTGTCGCAGAGTTGGCTTATGCTAATGAGATTGTGTTCCAATCCTTCAACATAGGCCACATCCGAGAAGGATACATTGCCGTTAGTAATCATACCATAGCCTCTAGTAATTCCACGGTCTGAACCTCCAAAGATGACCTTTGGTCCATTCTCGACTGGAGTAAAGTTCTGAATGAGGCTTCTCGTCCCGGTCATATGCCGAGAGCATCCGCTGTCCAAGTACCAGATAGGCATTTTGTTGGCCTTTGGAAATCCCTGCAGTCACAATCAGTTTGCCTTAGGAACCCAAACACGTTTGGGTCCTGGGTCTCGGGTTAGAGTGCTCCCCCTACGAGTATTAGCATTATGAGCGGTCTTTCTCATATTGCTGACATGAGGGGTTGCAGCACTTCTGGAATTGAACCAGCAATCTATGGAGAAGTGACCAACCTTGCCACAGCACCAACAGTCAAATCTGTTGTACCTTTGCCTCAGGATCTCCTACTTGACCTTATGGAACTTTGGTCTAGTAGTGGTAGCATTCTTGGAGGAAGATGCCTCATGATAATGGCAATCACATGGCTTCTTCTCCTTTATAGGCTTCTCTACAACAGGCTTTGTCTTTGGTGCGTTCTTGAAGTTATGCCCATGATTGAAAGGGCCATAGCTCTGAAGAATAACTTCTTCATAAGGTGCCTTAAAGACACTTTCGCCAAAGTTTCGGGGTCGAGCCCATCCTTGATAGCGGGACTTTGGCTCTACATAAGTAGGTCTAGCAATGTGCCCGTATGATGAGTCAAAATCAAACTCATTTGTTGGAAAGATGACCTTTCTGAATGTGGTTTGATTTTGAGGGGCTTTTCCCTTTTCTTCGGCTGAAGACTTTTTGGCGGCCTTATTTTTTCGTTGATTCTTGTTTCTCCTAGAGGATTTAGTAGGAGCTTCTTCATGGCCTAGTCCAGCTCCCTTGGCCTTTGCTGAGAATTCAGCAATGAATGGAAGAACCGTCTTGGGCTTAGAGAAACTCTCAACAAGTTTCCTCTCAGCCGCAAGTTCGGCTTCCAAACCTTTGATGATCTTCTCCTTCAGGTCAAGGTGCTCAAGAGCCTTGTTATATTCTTCAATAGTATTATTGAAGTTTTCCTCGAGGGAGTCAGTCTTTGCGACTTTCTCTCTCAAGTTGCTCTCTTCGGCTTTTAGAGATTTGATCTCTTTAGCCTGAGTCTTCACGACTCGACGACATTTGTCGTAAGCCATGATTAACTCCTTATACTGGGCCATCAATTCTGACTCATCGTCAGAGGAGCTACTCTCACAATCATGTTCAGAGACTTCAGACTCTGAGAGAGGGGTGTGAGAGTTTACCTTCCCAGTGAACTGGGGCTCTTGTTCATCATCTGTTTGAGCCATTAGACCAAAGTAAGCTTCTTCTTCTTCGCTTGACTCTGAAGAGTCATAGTCGCTAAGAGTCTTGCTTCTTTTGACTATGAGGCTCTTCTCTTTCCTTCTTCTTATGAGGGCAGTCAGCAATGACGTGACCTGGCTTATTACAACAGTAGCAAATGATGTCAGTTGAAACGTATTTGTTCTGTTTAGTATTGTACCTTTTGTGGCTGCTTGAGCCTTTTCTTTGTCGATCGTCATCACACCGCGATCTTTTGTATGAGGCATCCTTGCCTTTCCATTGTTTCTTTTTATTTAGAAACTTCTTGAATTTCCTTGAGAGTAAGGAGAACTCTCCTTCAGATAGTTCAGACCCTGAGGTGCTAGGCTCTGATGATTCTTCTTCTTCATCAACTTCTGGAGCTGGAGCGGGGGAGGCAGCCTTAGTCTTTCTAGAGGTGTCTGCCTTCAGAGTGACAGATTTCTCCTTTAGGGCAGACCTACCCTTCTCTTCTTCAGCTTTTCTTGTATTGATTTGGAGTTCATAAGACATAAGCTTTCCAAAGAGATTTTGCGGGTCCGTTTCAGCTAGCTTCCCGAACTCCCTGATGGCGCATACTTTGTTATCCCATTCCTTGGTTAGGGATCTCAAGAATTTGTCGTTCAGTTCTTCGTTGGTGAAGACACAGCCATACACCCTTTGGCCATTTACAATCTTGAAGAAGTTTTCAAAGGTGTCGGCAATTGTTTCCTTGCTCCCTTTGTCGGAATGATTCATATTTTTGATTGAGAAGGGATCTCCGATCATCCCTTACTTCTTCAGTTCCTTCCATCAAAGTGACTAAGGAATGCCACATCTCCTTTGCTGATTGACAGTGAATCAAATTCTGCAGCATCGAGTCATCGACTGCACTTGCTATAATGTTCTTAGCTTTCTTGTAGAGAGAGACAAGTGCAATCTCGTCTTTGTCGAGATCCATTAGATTTTTGGGAACTTTCTTGGTATTGTCGATAGTGGACATAGTCATGGGAACGTAAGGACCTTCTTCAACGATCATGAAGATCCTTGGATTCATAGCTTCCATGAAAAATTTTATCCTTTCTTTCCACATGGGAAAGTTATTTTTGTTGCACAGTGGAAGCTTAGCGAAATCTTTGCCCTTGTCCATTTTATGGTAGAATCTTTCAGACAACAGATCTGGATCTGATCAAGGTGTTAACCTTTTGACGATTAACCTCGCTTTGATACCAATTGAAAGAAAACTGTTGTCGACCTAAATCACCTAGAGGGGGAGAATAGGTGGTTTGTGCGTCTTTTGCGGAATAAAAAAATAATTAGAGCACAGCACAGAAATATCTACCAATATCACAGACGACACAAGATGTACAGTGGTTCCCCAACCTTGGGTACATCCACTTACCCTCACCGATCTAGCAATTAACTAGACTCGGCTACTCCACTATCTCGGATCAAAAATCGATCCTACCCTCGGAACAAAGTTCCTACAAACTCGATCCAAACAAAGGGATCTACACCTCGGAAGATAACACTTCCTACAAACTCGGAGTAAAAAAAAACTCCTACACTCGGAGAAGATTTCTCCTACAAGAATAAAATGAGGTTTACAAGAATACAAACAGTAAATCACTCAGATCTAGAAGACACGGCCAGGATCTTCTTCTTTTCAACTTTGTAGCACTTTCAGAAATCGGTAAAGAAGTTCTCGGCTTCGATCTGGATTTACTCGCTTTTACAGAAATCGAGAGAGAATATGATCAGCGAGGTCGATCTCGATCTGTAACTCTCTTCAGAATAGTCCTCTAAAAGTAGAAGCTTTGGCCGGAGAAGAAGGCGCCGGCGGCGGCTTCCGATTTGCTAAAATCAGAGAGGAGTCGGCTGAAGAATATTTCTCGAAATGGAATGACAAGAAAGCTTGTAGAATACTTAGGGTTTGTCATTTTCTGATAAGACCTTATATAGGAGAGACTAACGGTCATAATCGGTCATAATGATGTACAAGTGGACCAATCATGTCGCGTGATTTGAAAAATCTCGTCAGAAAAAGGACTTAGAAAAATTTCGGAAAGATTTAGCCAACTACACAAGTAAGTCAATAACTACTCGAGTAGTTGAATAACTACTCGAGTATATTATGGAGAACATACTCGGGTAAATATATAAAGACTACTCGAGAAAATAGAGATCAACTACTCGAGTAAGCAGACAGAACTACTCGAGTATGTGTAGAGACCTACTCGAGTACATAAAGGATCTACTCGAGTACTGGAGAAGTTACTCGAGTATATTGCATGAACTACTCGAGTACATGAAGTACTACTCGAGTGGAATACTTAGAAAAATTATGAAGAGGTCTGCTGGTAACTACTCGAGTAGTTGAACTAAACTACTCGAGAGGAAGTAATCTACTCGAGTAGGTGAAAGTTCTACTCGAGTGAATGACTTAGAAAAATTCTGGAGTAGGGAAATATCAAGGTACACGAGTGACACATGATCTACTCGAGTAGGTATAATGAACTACTTGAGTATGTTTCTATCTACTCGAGTAAGTGAGTATACTTACCCGAGTATATGAGTGTACTTACTCGAGTATGTGACTTAGAGAAATTTAGATGAGGAAACCCTTTAGTACTCGGGTATAAAGAGTAATCTACTCGAGTATATAAGCATGCTACTCGAGTATACGACTTTGTCTACTCGAGTAGGTGACTTAGCTACTCGAGTATATGACTATGTCTACTCGAGTACAAGGTTCCTTTACTCGAGTAAATTATACTCAGACTACTCGAGTAGGTGAAAGCTCTACTCGAGTAAAACACTTAGAAAATTTCTGATGTTGGAAAAACTGATTCTTCTAGAGTAGCCAACTTCAAATTTCTTTCCCATAGTCCAATATCTTGAATATGAAGTGTATCCCAATAGAGAGACCACACATGAGTCAACACCTTGGAATATATAATGAGGGATTACATTGAACAGTTCCTGTGTTTGAAGACCCACTGTGGACTGACAATGGTCTACACTTCCAGTGAAATTCCTGCAAGCATATAACTCAAACCAAGCATCAGATACAACTTAATTCATCTTAGTTCCAGGGTGACTTCATCAAATCTGGGTTCATGTGGATGAAATACCCAACACATAACATCATTATAAAATCCTAGAGCAAGTTGCAGCATAAGAAAGTGTGTTTTAAGTATGGTCTGAACTAGTTGTGTGGCCTAGTTGTAATCTAGGATTTTTGATTAGTCGTTCATTACTTTTCTAGAAAAGTCGGCTAGACATTCTACGAAAAGGTTGACTCTCCACTCTAAGGGTGAGTCATCGGGTGCGCAAAGTGATGCAAAGATCGAGAGTTTGCGTCAGAGTAACGAGGCTCTGTCGAGACAGTTATGATGCAATCACAGATTCAGTCCTTGTTGTCTGCCGCTCCCGCGCAACAACCCTCAGTGTAAGATTCTGCTATTGGTCAATCTGTACCTGCTAATCCTGCTCCTATGGTACCCCCAGTGACGCTACCACCAGAGATGAATTTTATTTCGCATTTCCAGCGATTGGGACCTCCCACTTATGACGGGAGTGCCAACTTTATGGTTTTGGATGTTTAGAACATCACTATCGAGGAGATGTTCTCATATTCGGGGACTGCAGAAGCCCAAAACGTGATGATTGCGGCCTACCAGGTAAAAGAATTGGCTAAGGGCTGGTGGGTTCCAAAAAAGGAGAGTTTGACGGAAGGATGCTCTTGGGAGTCCAGCAACAAGACGGTGCTCAAGAAGTTTCTATCGTCGGTCGAGCTGAACTGCCTGATGAATAATTTCCTGCATCTTAAGCAGAGACAGCTCATGGTAAGCGAATATGAGATTGAGTTCTGTAAGTTGAGCAGATTTGCTCCCGATATGGTATCTTCGGAGGCAGGAAGGGTGAAGCGATTTCTCGGAGGACTAAGAAGCGATGTCCAATAATTGGCATGCGCTAATAGAGCGGATAGTTATGCTGAGGCAGTGTAAGCCGATCTAAAAGTTAAGGCGATCGAAAATGTCAAGAATCAAGGTACTGCGGCGTGAAAAGAGAAGAGTAAGGGTGATATGGATGGAAGATCTAGGGCATCTGGCCCTTCTTCGAAGAGGAAAAGTAGAGATATATGTAGCATCTGTGGTCGATCTGGCCACCCTTACAAAAGGTGTTTCAAAAGGACTGCCACCCTGAAGTAGTAGCAGGTGCTCGCCATCCAAGGTGCACCCAACAGAGATCTGGTGTGCACGTTCTGTATAAAGAAGGGACATGTCGTGAGTCATTGTTGGTCGAAGGAAAGGGCTTGCTTCTAGTGCAGGCAGAAGGGGCACCTGAAGTCTTCCTGTCCACAGGCTCAATCCCCACTGTATCTTGCCCCGCTTCGGGACCTACTGCCGCCACCAAACCAGGACAAAGGGAAAAGAAAGCTCAATGTGGTGAATAGGGAGGAAGCTCAGACCTCTACTCAATTGATAAAAGGTTAGCTTTCTATCTAGTTTTTAATATGCATTATTTGCCCTAGTTTTCATTCGTTTAGTTATGTATTCTACGGTTTTAGTGGAGTTTAAGCTGCAGAATAGGTGGGCGCGCATTCACTTTGATTCGGGTGACACTCATTCCTTCGTAGCTCGAAGTTTTGTAGATAGACATCATTTGGACATGGATCATTTAGAAGATTCCTTCAACAACAAGCTTCCGTCCGGAAATTCGGTGATATCAAATCAAGGTATTCAGAGGTACCCAATTTGTCTAGGTGAATTCCTAACCTTTGCGGATCTGAAGGTTTTTGATTTGGCAGACTTTGAAATGATTTTGGGCATGGACTGACTCTCCAAGTATGATGCAGTCATCTAGTGCAAGGCAAAGCAATTGGACTTCAAGATGGACAATGGCCAACCTATGAGCGTCTATGGTTTTCAGGACAAGGTTTCCCCTATTATTTCTGTAGTACATGCTTGTTGAGCTGTAGAATCTGGTTGTGAGGCATATCTTGTTTGTATTTCTGCTTTGGAAATAGCTTTTGTTACACCACGTCTTGAGGATATCTCGGTGGTGCGAGAGTTTCCAGATGTTTTTCCTGATAGTCTTTCAGGACTTCCTCCTATGAGAAAGGTAGAGTTTGTGATATACCTCGAGCCAGGTACTCATCCTATTGCCAAGGCACCGTACTGTATGGCCCCACGTGAGTTGGATGAGTTATGCACTCAGTTCGACGAGTTGTTGCAGTGTGGATTTATTAGGTCGAGCTCTTCTCCGTGGGTTGCTCCTATATTGTTTGTAAAGAAAAAGGATGAATCCATGAGGCTTTGCATCGATTATATAGAATTGAATATGGTGACCATTAAAAATCGATATCCCTTGTCGAGGATTGATGATTTGTCCGATCAGTTGCGTTGTAGCTCCTTGTTTTGAAAGATTGTTCTTCGTTCAGGCTACCACCAGTTGAGTATTCATGAGGCAGATATTCCGGGGACTGCATTTCGTTCACGACATGGACATTTTGAGTTTTTTGTGATGTCCTTTGGTTTGACAAATGCACCCTCTGCCTTCATGGATTTAATGAATATGGTGTTCAAAGATTTCTGGGACCATTTTGTGATTATGTTCATAGATGACGTCCTCGTGTATTCCCGTAGTGTTGAAGAGCATACTCAACATTTGCAATTGGTTTTATCGACCTTGAGGGAGCATAAGTTATATGCAAATTTGAGCAAGTGTGAGATCTGGCTACCTCAGGTGTCCTTTCTGGGTCATGTTGTGAGCGACGACGGCATTTCCGTAGACCCGACCAAGATTTCTTCTGTGATGGAATGGAAGAGACCTTCTACACTCAGGGAGATTAGGAGCTTCTTAGGCCTGGACGGCTATTATAGAAGCTTTGCAGAAGGGTTTTCTGTGTTGTCAACTCCTCTAACTAGACTTACCCAGAAGAACACCGTGTTCATTTGGAGTGATAAGTGTGAAGAAGGTTTCCAAGATCTAAAGAAGAGATTGTGTATTGCTCCAATTTTAACCTGGCCTACTGAAGGAGTTGAGTACTGATGAGTCCAAATATTACACTGATTTTTGGACTCATCTGGGCCAGTTTTATCGTCTTAGCAATGCAGTTGAGAGCTATAACTGCTCATATTTGCTTACTTGCCTATTTCATAATTATGTGCACTTTAGGCCCGTTTTCTGTGTGCATTAGATTTTTCTGTATTTCCGTTTGTTTTACTTGTTCTCTCGCCGTGTCTTGAGAATGTGGTGTGCACTTTTGGTGGCCTATCTGCCTCTTCTGCTGGTGCATGGGTCGTGTGCGTGCTCCGGAATCGCTCGGGAGACCCCGACGATACAGGAACACTGTGCACGATCACTGGACTCACTGCGCACGACCAATGGTCGTGCGCCACTGATTGTGCACATTACATTCTCCTTTTCCCCAGTTCTGTCTTATCTAATCACACGATTAGTGGATTCAGTGCGTACGACCACCGGTCGTGTGCCACTGATCGTGCGCATATCTGCTGATATTTTTATCCAAGTTGCAGGTTTAATTTGAAATTGCGCTTGATCATCGACCGGCAGTGCACACGACCACTAGTCGCGCGCCACTGATCGTGCGCTCTACTTATTCTGCTCCATATTTAAGGGCATGCTCCGCGATTTAGGAAAAATGCTGGTCATTTCTGCGATCGGAGAGTGCGCGGGAAGTGTCGTTCTACTTCTCCAGCTGCGACATCCACCTCCACCTTCATCGTGCGTTCTACTTCTCCAGCTACCTTCGACCCGTATAGCCTTAATTAGTTTATTAGATCAAAACCACAATCTCACAAGCCCCCTTTTTAATCTTTTCTAAGTATAACCCTCATAACGATATATTCTGAACTGTCGCCGCTCTATGCTAATTACATTTCTCAAGAGGCCGACACTCGGGGATTTATTCCCAAATTTTATTTCTTGTGTGGCCGGTGCGCTTGTCGATTTCCACGCATCATGTTTTTGGCGCCATTGTCGGGGAATGCAACTATAGAGCGACTCAGGATGACTGAAAATATTGTTATAAGAGTTAGTGTTTTTGACTGTTGTTTCCTTGTGTAGTTTGCCACAGTGAATGTAGGGTCGAGGCACATGAGATTTAGTAGCCTACTAACCCCTCTTTATTCAAGCCACTTTCAATGACTACTATTCAGCAGCAGACTTATAAAGCAAGCCTTACCAACCTCACATACCGAGCAGAAACGGGAAATAACAGTTTCGAAATCTCGCCTGACCTCATCGAATACATTATCAAAAAGTGCCAATTCAGCGGAGATGGAAATGTAGATGGATTATGCCACGTGCAGAGGTTCTTAGAAATTTACAACACTTGTACGCCAAACGCTGCCAAAAGAGAGCAGCAGAGGATCAGACTCTTCTCCTTCTCCCTGAAAGACGAAGCAAAGCGATGGTAATAAGATATCTGAAAGGGAATATCCTCATCCTGGAAACAACTTAAAGGGAAATTCTTGGCCAAATTCCGACAACAAATGCTAGCAATAGAAAATTACAAGGAGCTCATCACCTTCACCCAAAGAAATGAAGAGACCTTGTTCGACATATGGGAGCGTTTCCAGTCCCTGCGAAGGGAATGCTGCAGAGTGGAAATGTCAGACATCCTCCTAATCCAAACTTTCTACTTCGGCATCTCAGACTGATTCCAGCCATTACTCGACGTCGCAGCCGGCGGAACTCTGTTTAACAAATCCAGCGAGGACGCCTGGGAAGTAATAGACAACATTGCCCAAACTAGTAGGCATTGGAACTCTACGACTTCTCCCGATTCTCCCGCACAATCACTCCGCGAGCCCATTGCCGATTCGATAAAGGAACCTCCATCCTCACCGACGGAGAAAGAACCCATGGCAGTACAACAACCTGTGAAGAACGTCGTGAAGCCTCCATTTTCCCACCGACTACAAAATGAGAAGGCTGAAAAGCAACTCCATAAATTCCTCGAGATCATGAAAGGAGTCCAAATAAGCCTACCTCTGATAGAAGCTATCCAAGTTCCTAAAGAACCTCATCTCGAGGTGTAAATATTTAGAAGCACTGAAAACGATCAACCTCACCGAAGAATGCTCAAATCTCCTCGCCAACTATTCCCCAACCAAACGCAGAGATCCGGGCAGTTTCACCATCCCCTGCAGAATCGGCCTCCACAGATTCGGCCTAGCATTATGTGATTTGGGAGCTTCAATAAAACTAATGACGCTCTCCATCTTCCACGAGCTAGGAGTTGGGATTCTACAGACCACCAACCTGAGGTTGCAATTAGCTGACAGATCGATAAAAAAACCGGCCGGGATAGTCGAAGACCTCACTGTCATGGTCAACAACCTCATCTTCCCAGCAGATTTCGTCGTCCTCGACAAGGTGGCCGATCCCAAAGTACCTATAATCCTAGGACGACCCTTCCTCGCCACAGCCAATGCCATTATTAACGTCGACCAAGGAGAGCTAACCCTAAGTCTTGGGGAAGAATCGATTTCTTTCAACGTCCACGAACCTTCCCAACATCTCAGAATCACCAACTTCAAAGAAGCAGATTTGATAGACGAACCAGACATGCATAGCCAAATGATTCTTGACCAAGCCGAGCCAGCGTGGGAAGAGGAAGATGCACCCAACACAACTGTCTGAACTAATGTCCCGAGAACCCCGCATCCGACCAAAGAACCTTTCATCGCATCTACCATCACACCCAATGCTGCAACTCTGAAGTCGCTGCCCGAATCCCTAAAATATGCTTTCCTAGACGAAGGCACAGCGTACCTGGTCATCATCTGCGCATCCCACTCCGCCGACAACGAACTCGCCCCGGTTGATGTCTTAAAGAAATACAAAAATGTTTTTGGACGATCATTAGCCAACATAAAAGGGTTCAGCCCGACATTTTGCATGCACAAGATTCTGGTTGAAGATCAATACAAACCGTCGGCACAACCTCAAAGGAGACTGAACCCCAAGATGCATAAAGTGGTGCATGCAGAAGTAATAAAATTGTTTGACGCGGGTATCATTTACCCAATCAGCGACAGCAAATGGGTAAGCCCAGTACAATTTGTGCCCAAAAAGGGCAGGATTACCGTGGTGGCCATCGAAAAGAATGAATTATTACCCACCAGTGTGGTCACCGGGTGGAGAGTCTGCATAGACTACCGGAAACTGAATGAGGCTACACGCAAAGATCACTTCCCGCTACCCTTCATCGACCAGATGCTAGAAAAATTGGCCGGTCAGGAATACTATTGTTTCCTCGACGGGTATTCATGATACAATCAAATCACAGTTGACCCGGACGACCAATACAAAACGACGTTCACGTGCCCATCCGGCACCTTGGCGTTCAGGAGAATGCCATTCGGATTGTGCAATGATCCAATAACCTTCCAGCGATGCGTGATCGCCATCTTCGGCGACATGATCAGAGACTTTCTCGAAGTCTTCATGGACGACTTTTCCCTTTTCGGGAACAGCTTCGATTCCTGCCGCACAAATCTAGCCAAAGCTCTGAAGCGGTGCGAAGATAAAGACCTCGTCTTGAATTGGGAAAAATGCCATTTCATGGTTCGCGAGTGCATCGTCTTAGGCCACAAAGTCTATCACAGGGGGCTCGAAGTCGACCAACCAAAAGTCAGCATCATCAAAAATCTTCCTCCTCCGTCTTCCGCCAAGGGTATCCGTAGCTTCTTGGGACACGTCGGCTTCTACAGAAGATTCATCAGTAATTTCTCATCAATATTCAAGCCCCTCACAAATCTGCTGGCCAAGGATACCCAGTTTGACTTCGAGAAAAAATGTATGCAAGCCTTCGAGACTCTCAAAGACCGACTCATCTCCACTCCAATCTTGGTGGCACCAGATTGGACTTTGCCCTTCGAAGTCATGTGCGACGCAAGCGATGTTGCAGTCGGAGCGGTGCTCGGTCAAAGGAAAAAACAAAATCTTTTATACTATCTCCTATGCCAGCCGGACCCTCAACGATGCCCAACTGAATTATACCACTACGGAAAAGGAGCTATTGGCAGTAATCTTCGCTTTCGAAAAATGCCATTCGTACTTAGTGTTTTTTAAGGTCATTGTCTACACTGACCATGCTGCACTAAGGTATTTATTCAAGAAGAAAGACGCCAAGCCCCGGCTAATCCGTTGGATTCTTCTACTATAAGAATATGACATCGAGATCCGAGACAAGAAAGGGGTAGAGAACGTCATCGCCAATCACCTATCAAGATTGGAGAGCGACACCGAAGGAGCTACACCCATCTACGAACGCAACGAGATTGCCAACTGCTTCCCATACGAAAGATTATTCACCATATTTTCGATCACTCCGACAATCCCGTGGTACGCAGATATGGCCAACTACCTCGCTTGCAAATCTGTCTCCTCTAACCTGTCATCGCAGCAAAAGCGAAAACTACTGTCCTACGCCAAATACTATTTCTGGGAAGACCCGTTACTATTCCGTACTTGCAACGACGACATCATCAGGCGCTGCATACCCGAGACCGAATTCCAATCTGTCTTAACGCACTGCCACGTCCGGGAGGCCGACGGTCATTTCCGCGCCACTAGAACGGTACACAAGGTACTGCAATGTGGCCTATTTTGGCCAACCCTTTTTAGAGACACCCAAGCATACGTCGCAAAATGCAATGAATGCCAAAGGACAGGAAATATCTCCAAGAGGGACGAAATGCCTCTCAACAACATGCTCGTCTATGAACCATTCGACATTTGGGGGATCGACTTCATGGGTCCCTTCCCAATGTCGCACGGAAAACTCTATATTATTGTCACAGTCGACTATGTTTCCAAGTGGGTCGAAGTTGAAGCTGTCGCTGCAAATGACGCCCGCACCGTATTGAATTTAATATACAAGAAAATTTTCTTCTGATTCGGCGCCCCGCGCACCATCATCAGCGAGGGCGGGAGCCATTCTAGAAACAAGTCGTTCTTGCAACTCATGAAGAAGTTTGGAGTCCACCACAAAATCTCTCTTGTCGACCATCCCCAAACATGTGGGCAAGTAGAGATCTCAAACCGCGAGCTCAAAAGAATCATCGAAAAAGCCATCCATTCAAACAGAAAAGACTGGCCCAAGAAGGTCGACGACGCCATATGGGCGTACTGAACCGCCTTCAAAACCCCTACCGGTATGACCCCTTTTCAACTAGTCTACGGAAAAGCTTGCCACTTGCCGGTCGAGCTAGAACACAAAGCGCTATGGGCAACCAAATTACTAAACATGGACATCGAAGCCGCAGCAGATAAGCGCCGCTCTTAACTGAAAGAACTAGAGGAGCTCCAGCATTTCGCATACGAAAATGCGCGGATATACAAAGAAAAAACAAAAAAAATGTCACGACCGTCACATCATCCCAAAAGAATTACAACCAGGAGACCAAGTCTTGATGTACAATTTCCGCCTCCGCTTATTTCTTGGAAAGTTAAAATCGCGGTGGAGCGGCCCCTTCACAGTGATCAGAGTCTCCCCCTTTGGCGCCATCGAAATAGCCAAGAAAAGCGGAGACATTTTCAAAGTCAATGGGCACCGGCGAAAATTATATGATGGCGGCGCAACCACCAACGAATCTCAAAGCCTGCAGCTCGCCGACCCCAAGCAAAGCGATAGCGACAATCCTTGATCGACAATGGCAGCAACGACGAATGAGGACCACCCCTCCACTCCGCAGCTACCCCTGCACGTTATTCACCAAATTTTGTATCTAAAGAACATATTTAAGCTTTTATATTTATTTCTTTCTCTTCAAACTGCAAAAAACTCTTTATTATAACTGCTAATACATGTATTTGGTCCTCCTTAAGGACGGTAAACAAAAGGTCTTTCGGGAGACAACCCATGTTTGACCATTTGGTCCTGTGCTGTGTTTTGAGCTATTTTTATATATATATGTGTCCATCTTTTATTTTGCGTACATATTTAAATCGCAAGTGCAAGAATTTTTGAGGCGCGACAACTTAGCTGCACTTGGATATCTCGTCGCACGACCAGTATGCTCAATTTTGAGCATGAGTACTTCTTCCCCTAGCCCTTTATTTTTATTTACATGTTTTACTTTTTCATATTGTCATATTCTAGTCTGAGGGTGGAGTTGCCTGTGATCACTACATAGGACAGTTTATTGCATACTAGTCTGCATTTATTTATTTCATGATCACTAATTGTACACACTGAATCACCCACATGAGTGCGCACTTAACCATGCGCGCGGCTCAAGGCAAATATATTACTTTTGTGTAAACTCTAAAAGTGGTGCTGACTTAGGATTTTGGGATATAGTAGTTCGAAACTCATGTAGTGCTCCTAATGGATGACTCATGATTTGCATAGAAATAGTATAAGATTACTTTTTCTTCATGCTCGTAGACTTAAATTTAGTCTGCAAAAGTAAATTTTGTTTGCGCTACTTAAAATTGTAGAATCTGGAGTAATCGAACGGTAGTGTAGAGATGAGTGTAGCCATCACTAGACTCGTATTGCTCCAGTCGGGGGGAAGGATCATCTTTTTCGGGGACTGAGAACTTACCCCAAGCTACTCTCGAAGCATTGGTGCCCGGTTAGTCGAGTGTGAGCGTGAGGTAGGCCATCATTTTGGCTAGTTTGAGCCTTTTTGTACCTAGTCCTAGCAGCTGACCCTTGCAAGCCAAATTTGCGCCTACCCTCCTTTTTTTCAGCTCCACCTATATTCACCAAAGCCTAAAAGCCAACCCTTTTGTCGCAACCAAAACCTTGAGCTTCATCGATTTCAAAAATTTGATATGTTGTGATATTTGGGATTCATGTGATGTGGAGATGAATTCATGAATTGCTAATTTTTAGATTTGGGGATTGCTGAATGAAAAAGAAGAAAAAAGAAAAAGAAAAAGATGAATAAAAAAGAAAAAAAAAGAAAATTTAAAATTATTACAAGGAGAATTGCAATCCTCATCTTGTGTGTTAGTTTTTGGTCGGGAGAGGCTGTGTGCATACCCGGTCTTCAAGCCAAGTCTGGGGGTGTGTCACACATGCATTTCTTAGTGGCTGTTTGGGTTTAGCTCTTGTTTGCTTGCTTTGGTTGCGTGTAGCCTCCTTGTTTATCGTTGACTACCACACCTTAGCCTTAGCCCCATTCAAACCTACAAGTCATGTTGATTCACATTTGAGTCTACGTAGCATCGTGGAGAGAGTGTAAAGGGTAAGCTTATGGTTCCCGATATTGATGGCTTTCTTTGGAGGTGATCACGAGCCCCGGTCTTGGGCAATGCTCACCTTAGTGGCCTGTCTACTTTCTCCGTACACATGACCGAACGATTCTCCAGAATTCTAATTTTAAGTAGACACAATATTTATTTACCTCTGTCGAATAATTTAAGCTCCGTAGTATAATTAAAAAGTTTTTTTATTCTATTTTCTATGCACATGATGTATTTGATTTCTCTTCCTACTTTATTTTGAATTTTCTAAGCCAGCTAGCTGTTTTTACAATCCACGGAGTAATGATTTGCGCGGGACGCGCAAATGGGTAAGTCTGCGTGTGTGATGAGTCCAAATATTACACTGATTTTTGGACTCATTTGGGCATGTTTTATCGTCTTAGCACTACACTTGAGAGCTATAACTGCTTATATTTGCTTACTTGCCTATTTCATGATTAAGTGCACTTTAGGCCCGTTTTATTTGTGCTTTAGATGTTTCTGTATTTCCGTTTGTTTTACTTGTTCTCTCGCCGTGTCTTGAGAATGTGGTGTGCACTTTTGGTGGCCTATCTGCTGTTAAATTTTCTCAACGTGGTCAGCAAGATAGCCCAAACGCCAAATTAATATCTTCGGAACTACCCTGTTCTCACGTTGAACCAGCGGAAAACCAAGGAACAAAAGTTAATCCCAACAAACAAAGGAAGCACAAGCAGATATTTTATTCATTCACTTCTTTACAACACGAGGCATACATAGCGAGACATGCTTTCGCTAGTATAACAGCTGTAAACAGAAAGCACCAAAAACCAAGCCGGGCGGACAGCACCGGAGTCCGCCGAGACCGCCGAGGTTGCCGAGGTCGCCGAGTCCGCTGAGATTGCCCGAACTTAAGCTGCAATCCGCCAAATAGCCACGGAGTCCGCCGAAGCCGTGAGGCCGCGCGGACACACCGTTATTCGTCTCCTGCTGAAGCTGAACTGAGGAACACCCCCTACCCGCCTGAAGCCGGTGGACTGGTTATTGAAGCTGGCAAAGATGAAACAGCGCTGACAAGCCGCAGAGCGACCTCCTGCTGAATCTGCAGAGCCCGCACACTTCCAAGTACTTGACCGGAGTCAAAGCCAAACTCCTGGCTCCTTGAAGCTACCCGCGCGACCTGCACACAGCAAACGTCAGCACTGAAACAATCCGCGCGGAGAGAAAAACTCAGATCGCAGCTCCTTGCCCAACCCAACTTACTGTTCACTCAAGTTACTGTAGATGTGCCAGGGGGGTCCTATTTATAGGCGGGGTGAGGAGTGTGGTCACCTCCCTAGAGATAGCGACACCGCCCTAGCCCGCGCGATAGCAGAACACCATCCGCCGAGTCCGTAAGGACTTAGCCGGATACCAAGGAAAACCACCAAGAGCAAGGCAACATTGGCGAACCCTCTCCAGTCCGCCCAAGCTATGCGGACAAGGCTTCAGCCCGCAAAGCTTCCGACCACTGCAGGACAGCAACCCCCTTCAATGGCTGTCCGTACAAACCCGAGGCAGTCCGCAAGACTCACACCTCAATCCGTCACAAGTCCACGACCAAAGGTAGATAGTAAGTCCGCCCGGTCACAGCGGACTTGGCCGATACGGCGGACACCATGGTCTTGGCACAGAGTGTGACCAAGTCCAAAAACATCAAAGGCCAATGCCAGCATGGCGGACATAAACTCCCATCCGCCAAACACCGTAGCACAGACCGCCAGTAGTCCGCATGCTCCTCGCACTCCTGCCCAATGCAACAACCATCTCCCGGACTCCAAAACCAGTCCGCCAATGACATCTACGGCAAAGCACTTGCTGTACCACCAGAGCTCGACAAGGCCTCAGCCAAGCTCTAAGCCCAGTCCGCAACAGCCCACACCGCAAACACACCAGTCCGCAAGCTTCCCGCGGACATGAGCCAAACTACATATCAGCACAAGCTTGCACCCGCGGCCACTGAGCAAAGCACCAGTCCGCAAGCCTCTATCCGCTCAGGCCGCTCCTTGGCAAAACCAATCAGAAAACGCCCTATCCGCAGATAACAGGCCGCATAGTCCGCGGACTTCATGCAAACAACCCGCTCAGAAGACAGCCGGCTTTTCATTAGACCTTCCACCAGGCCGCACATCACAGTCCGCCCAGTCTGCCTAGTCCGCCAAAGCTGTCCGCCCAGTCCGCCCGGCCTGTCCCGTCAACCAATTCCACTTCACAAATTTCAACACTCCCCCTTTAAGTGGGAAGTGGTGACCAAGCCTAACAAGCTGCGCAAGCGTTCAAAGGGCCCCTTCGACAGTGGCTTCGTGAAGATGTCAGCAAGATTATCTTCACTCCGAACATGCCCGGCCAGTAGAGACCCCTCCAACACCTTCTCCCTGATGAAGTGGTGATCAATCTCTATATGCTTGGTCCTGGCGTGACACACTGGATTGTTAACCAGTTTGAGAGCACTCTCATTGTCACCCCGGAGTAAAGTAGGCCCTTGCACTTCTTCATGAACATCCTCTATAAGCCTCCTCAACAAAACGGCTTCCCGAGCAGCCAAGGCCAAAGCCTTATACTCCGCCTCCGTGGTTGAAACCAACACCGAGTCCTGCTTCTTGCTACACCACGAGATGCTAGCTGAACCGCAAGTGAACACATAACCTGAAGTAGACCTCCGATCATCCGAATCACCACCATAGTCAGCATATGTGTACCCTAGCAACGCAAACTCCGAGTCCCTTCTATAGAGGAGTCCCATGTCAGAAGAAGTCTTGACATACTTCAGAATACCCTTCGCCGCCACTAGATGAGATTGCCTTGGTTCAGCTATATACCGACTTACTCGGCCAATAGCATAAGAAATGTCTGGCCTTGTAATCGTCAGGTAAATCAAGCTCCCAACAAGAGCCCTGAACACCAAGGGATCATGAAGAACCCTTCCCTCATCTCGTCGAAGCTTCAGCCAGGTTCCAGTGGAGTAGAGCACTTCTTCCCTTCGCCCATGCCGAACCGCTTCACAATGCGATCAACATACCCTTTCTGGCAAATGAGAACCCCGCACTCCTTCCTCTCCACTTCAAGACCGAGAAAGTGATGCAACTCTCCCAAGTCTTTCATCTCGAAGCGTATAGCAAGCTCAGCCCTGAGCCTTTCTACTTCCCCTTCCGAGTTCCCTATGATGATCATGTCATCCACATACAGCAGGACCAAGACTTGTAGCTCCCCCTTCTTCTTGACGAACAAGCTTGAATCTGAGTTGGAAGCAAGGTATCCACAGAATTGCAAATACTCTGCAATCTTCCCAAACCACGCTCTAGGAGCTTGCTTCAACCCATAGAGAGCCTTCCTGAGTTTACAGACATAGTCCAGATGCTTTTCAGAGACAAAACCAAGCGGCTGATCCATGAAGATATCCTTGTCAATCTCTCCGTAAAGAAAGGCATTCTTCACATCGAGTTACCACAACCTCCATCCATTGCTAGCATCCAAGACAATCACCACTCTTACTGAAGTCATCTTCGCAACTGGACTGAATGTCTCCTCATAGTCTTCTCCATACTGCTGTGAGAATCCTCTAGCGACCAGGTGAGCCTTGAACCGATCAATGCTCCCATCAGCCTTCTTCTTCAACTTGAACACCCACTTGTAAGTAACCGGAGTAATGCCATCAACCTTGGGAACAAGGTCCCAGGTTTCAATCTTCTTCAGAGCATCAATCTCTTCCTTCACGGCACCTTCCCACTCCTTAACTCCTGTGGCCTCGTTGAAGTTTGCAGGCTCTCGCTCATCCAGAGGACCTGCAAAGAAGCAGGAGACAAAGCTCACTGCATTCCCATCACAGTACCGAGTCGGTGGCTTAACCACCCTCTTCGATCTCCGAAGGGTTGGCTCCTTGCTCACTGCTTCCGTTGCTTCTTCGGGCTCAACTCCTACCTGGGGAAAGCATTGAGCAGTGCTCTCCCTACTTCCTGAGCCAGAAGGCTCAGCCTCGGAGTTAGAAGCAACAGGAGCTGCTGGTGAAACAGCGAGCTCCTCTTCCAAGCCTTCAACAGCCGCCACCAGTGCTTCATCAACCTTGTTACGTCCAGTTAGCTCAACCGAGCCACCTCCATATGACGTCAGCTCGTCAAAGACAACATCTCTTGACACCACGAACTTCTTCGTCACAGGGTCCATGCATTTCCATCCCTTCTTCAACTCATCGTAGCCAACAAAGACAAGCTTCCTTGCCTTTACATCCAGCTTAGTCCGTGAAGCATCCGGGATATGCATGTAGTAAGTTGAACCAAACACCCGAAGGTGTCCCACACTCGGCTTCTCCTTCAGCAACAGCTCAACAGGAGTCTTCATGTTGATAGGGCTGAGTGGCATCCGGTTGATGACATAGGCAGCATAAGACATCCCCTCCGCCCAAAAGGACCTTGGGATATCTTTCGCATGAAGCCAGCATTTGCAGGTCTCCGTCAGATGACGGATCTTCCGCTCTGCTACCCCATTTTGTTTTGAAGTGTGAGCACAAGTAAGCTCTCGTTGGATCTCGTGCTTCCTGCAGAAGTTAGAAAACTCGGGGGAAACAAATTCACCCCCGTTATCAGTTCTAAGCTTCTTAATCCGCAAGCCAAGCCGGCCTTCTACCAACTCCTTAAACTCCACAAACAACCGGAAGGCTTCCGACTTCTCCTTTAAGAAGTACACCCAAGTATACCTTGAGTAGTCATCAACCAAGACAAGCATGTATCTGCTTCCACCAAGGCTGGAAGTAACCGTCGGTCCCATCAAGTCGCCATGTATGCACTCCAATGGTTTCTTGCTCCTTGTTTGTGATTTATCAAACGGAAGGAGATGTGCCTTACCGTATTGACAGCCCGCGCAAACATGCCCGTCACCAAAGGAGGACAACTTAGACAACCCCCTCACCAGACTTCTACTCACCATCACCTTCAGCTTGTCCATTCCAACATGCCCCAGCCTCTCATGCCAGATAGCAGCGCTATCATTGGCCCTCATCCTATCAACATAAGAGTTGGTGTCAAGAATAAACAAGTTCTTCACCCTCCTCCCTACATGAGCAACATCAGCCTTCACCGCTGATGGTGTCGATTAGGAAATCAACACAACCTGGCTTTGATACAAAATTGATGCAGGGTATATCCTAGAGATTCGTCACGGAGGCCATGATATCGCTTATGACACGATCTACGCTCTCTATTCCACACGCTAACGAAAACGCAGCCGCAACAATTATTTTATTTATCGCTCGCGCTAACAATACGGATCGTCGTTCCGCAAATAGACCGAATATTGGCTATAGGCCAAATTCTTTCCGGCTAAATGGGATAATCTTGATCCCGAACGAGCTTTTGGGTTGTACCAAAATAGATCCACCAAGAACAAAATGATTCGAAAGATGGTAGGATCTATCCCAACAAAAAGAAAGCGAGGATCGCCAATCCTCTTACGAATCTTTCGGAAATACAAACGAAAAATACCGATCTATTATTTGATTAACCGCGAAGAAAAACAAATCGGAAAATAACGCAAAAATTCGTCCACCACAAGAACTATCTAGAGAAAGAAAACTCTTGGTAGAAATTTTTGTTACCCCTCTCGGATTTGTAGATCCGTGATGCGTGGATCCACCAAGTTTGATCGCTCCTCCGTTGAAATTCCTCGGGAAGCGCGCTACGGATGATGAATGTGCTAATCTCCTTCACTTCACGCCGTGGAGGAAACCCCAATCTTCTTCCTTGCAAACAACCTCTCATGCATGGGCCAAAGTATCCTTGGAGAGAGAGGATCTCGGGTGGCCGTGAGCAAGAGGGAGATGAGAGTAGCCGAGCACTAGAGAGAAGGGGGCGGCCGAGAGCAAGAGGGAGAGAGGAGATGGTCGAACTCTAGAAGGAAGGAGCCTTGAGGCCAGCGATTTGGAGGAAGGAAGAAAGAGGGGGGGGGGGGGGGGGCGGCGGCTAGGAGTAAAAGAGGGAAAATTAGGGTTGGCAAATTCAAATTTTGATTTCAATTAAGGTCTACCATCAAATGAAAAGTTCAAGGCCTTATATAGGCTTACATCTCAAAGCAAATAACAAGTGGCTAAAGGCACACCACATAAAGAAAATGCAGAAATTAAATAATGTTTTTTTAAAAGAGCCATCATGAAACGGCTATTAGCACACCAAAGCTAAAATATCAAATATGAGTCTTGTTGCGAGGGAGAAGCTTGTAACCATGACCGCTACGACGTCGCACGTCCTTTGCCGGCACATCTTCAACATAGTCATTCCCAAGTTGGCCGTCCTGGTGGCCGTCGTCATCACCGTCGCCATCACCTATTTATAGGCGAGGTGAGGAGTGTGGTCACCGCCCTAGAGATAGCGACACCGCCCTAGCCCGCGCGATAGCAAAACACCATCCGCCGAGTCCGTAAGGACTTAGCCGGATACCAAGGAAAACCACCAGGAGCAAGGCCACATTGGCGAACCCTCTCCAGTCCGCCCAAGCTATGCGGACAAGGAAACAGCCCGCAAAACTTCCGACCACTGCAGGACAGCAACCCCCTTCAATGGCTGTCCGCATAAATCCGAGGCAGTCTGCAAGACTCACACCTCAATCCGCCACAAGTGCACGACCAAAGGAAGATAGTAAGTCCGCCCGGTCACAGCGGACTTGGCGGATACGGAGGACACCATGGTCTTGGCACAGAGTGTGACCAAGTCCAAAACCATCAAAGGCCAATGCGAGCATGGCGGACATAAACTCCCGTCCGCCAAACACCGTAGCGCAGACTGCCAGCAGTCCGCAAGCTCATCGCACTCCTGCCCAATGCAGCAACCATCTCCCGGACTCCAAAACCAGTCCGCCAATGACATCCACAGCAAAGCACCTGCTGTACCACCAGAGCTCGACAAGGCCTCAGCCAAGCTCTAAGCCCAGTCCGCAACAGCCCACACCGCGAACACACCAGTCCGCAAGCTTCCCGCGGACATGAGCCAAACCGCCTATCAGCACAAGCTTGCACCCGCGGCCACTGAGCAAAGCACCAGTCCGCAATCCTCTATCCGCTCAGGCCGCTCCTTGGCAAAACCAATCAGCAAACGCCCTATCCGCAGATAACAGGCCACATAGTCCGCGGACTTCATGCAAACAACCCGCTCAGAAGACAACCGGCTTTTCACTAGACCTTCCACCAGGCCGCACATCACAGTCCGCCCAGTCCGCCTAGTCCGCCAAAGCTGTCCGCCCAGTCCTCCCGGGCTGTCCCGTCAACCACTTCCACTTCACAAATTTCAACATCTGCATCTTCTCCTGGTGCATGGGTCGTGTGCGTGATCCGGAACTGCTCGGGAGACCCCGACGATACAGGAACACTGCGCACGATCACTGGACTCACTGCACACGACCACTGGTCGTGCGCCACTGATCGTGCGCATTACATTCTCCTTTTCCCCAGTTCTGTCTTAGCCAATCGAACGATCAGTGGATTCAGTGCGCACAACCACCGGTCGTGCGCCACTGATCGTGCGCATATCTGCTGATGTTTCTGTCCAAGTTGCAGGTTTAATTGGAAATTACGCACGATCATCGACCGACAGTACGCACGACCACTGGTCGTGCACCACTGATTGTGCGCTCTGCCTATTCTGCCTCCGTATTTAAGGGCCTGATCCGCGATTTAGGAAAAATGCTGGTCATTTCTGCGATCGGAGAGTGCACGGGAAGTGCTGTTCTACTTCTCCAGCTGCTCCATCCACCTCCACCTTCATCGGGAGTCCGTAGCCGGTGATTTCGAAGCTTTCCAAACCCTCTAGCGAAGCTCCTGGCCATTGATGACCTCAACTCCAAGCTTTCCACCGGAGTTGGAGAAGAAAACGACCTAGCGAATGGACTCAAAGGCCTTCAAGGTGACAGCTCGTTGGTCCGGAAGCCTCCTCAGACTAAGCCCGAAAGCGGATTGAGAACTCGCTATTCTGGCCACGACCAGCGGTGGACCTTCACCCTCTAGTGGTTTACTCCTCTTCCCCTTCCTCCGTTGTTTGGAATGATTTGATATTGTATTGAACTAAATTTTCAACTCTATATCTAGGTGGATGTTTGTAGTTTTCATTTACTTTTGAGTTATGTGTTGTGAATGCGCCTCGCCCACTCCACATCCACTCCATACCCTTGTTTCACCCGATTGCACTCCGCACAAGAACATTTCCATCCATTAGCTTTCCGTCCACTCGCCCAACCGAAGTTTGGCATCGCGGCCGATACACTCACCTCACCTTGCAAAGCGGTGCCTTCGACCCGCATAGCCTTAATTAGCTTATTAGATCAAAACCACAATCTCACAAGCCCCCTTTTTAATCTTTTCTAAGTATAACCCTCATAACAATATTTTCTTAACTGTCGCTGCTCTATGCTAATTGCATTCCTCAAGAGACCGACACTCGGGGATTTATTCCCAAATTTTATTACTTGTGCGATCGATGCACTTGCCGATTTCCACGCATCAAGTACGCTATGTATGTGAATGCATCACACATTGTACTGCGTTGTGTTTTGATGTAAGAAGGAAAGGTGATCGCGTACGAATCAAGGTAATTAAAGATTCATGAAAGAAACTATCCTACACATGATTTAGAGTTTACTACTGTAATTTATGCGCTGAAGTTTTGGAGACATTTATTGTATGACGTGATGTGCGATTTATACATACCATAAGAGTTTGAAGTATGTCTTCACTCAGAAGGAGCTGAATCTGTGTCAGCGTAGGTGGGTAGAATATGTGGCCGATTATGAAGTGGAGATTCTTTATCATCCAGGAAAGGCTAACATAGTAGCCGATGCTTTGAGTAGGAAGACTGCCAAAATATTCAATTTATCTATACAGTCAATAGTGGAAGAATTCTTGTTGATCGACATTGAAGTTGGGAGTAGTACTGTGCCTGCTAGTTTGAAAGCAAAAGAACCCTCTTGGATTTCCCTTAGTAGAGCGCACCAGAAGGATGACCCTGATTTGTTGCATCTCCGGAATAGAACAGAGAAGGGAGAACAACCTGATTTCTCTTTGGACGGGTTTGATACTCTGAAATATCTTGGTAGATTGTGTATCCCCGCTTTTGGTGACATTCAAGCTAAAATTTGTAATGAAGCTCATAGTTCCATTATTGCCCACCATCCTGGTTCCACCAAAATGTATAAAGATCTAAAGCAAATTGTTTGGTGGTCTGGGATGAAGAATGATATAGCAAAGTTTGTGTCAGAATGTTGTCTCAGCGTGTTAAGGCTGACCATGGGAGGCCTGGTGGTAAACTGACACTGCTTGATATTCCAACTTGGAAGTGGGAGAGTATTTCGATGGATTTCATCACCGGTTTACTAAGATCTCCACGTGGGCACGACTCTGTTTGGGTGATAGTTGATAGATTGACTAAGTGTGCTCACTTTGTCCCCTTTAAGAATTAGTATTCCATAAAGAAGATAGTTGAGTTATATCTTGATGAGGTCATCAGATTGCATGGAGTGCCTATTAGCATTGTATCAGATGGAGACTCCAGATTTACATCTCGCTTTTGGAAGGGTTTATAGGAGGGGTTGAGTATCGATTTAAGGTATTCCACCGTCTATCATCCACAGACGAATGGTCAGACGAAAAGGGTAAATCAGATCGTGGAAGATATGATCAGGTGTTACATTTTGGATCACGGTGGTAATTGGGACGAGCGTCTCAGACTCATGGAATTCACATACAATAATAGTTATCAATAGAGTTTGCATATGACCCCGTTTGAGGCCTTATATGGGAGGCATTGTAGGACTCCTTTGTTTTGGGCTGAGGTTGGTGAGAGACCACTGCTAGGTTTGGAAGCCCTTGAATAGATGAATTGTGTTATAACTCATATTCATGAGAAACTCCGTATAGCACAAGAACGTTACGAGAAATATGCTAATCGACGAAGGGTCGATCTGGAGTTTGTCGTTGGGGACTCGGTTTTTCTGAAAGTTCCTCCGATGTCAGGTATTAAAAGGTTTGGAAGGAACCACAAGTTAGACCCCCGGTATGCGAGACTTTTTCAGATTCTGGAGTGCATCAGAGTGCCAGCTTATAGACTGGATTTACCTACTACCTTCCCTGGGGTCCATGTTGTGTTCCATGTGAGCCAGTTGCGGAAGTGTGTTCGTAGTGATCGTCAAGTCCTTGACTCAGTGCCCCAGATTCAACCCAACCTTTCGTATGTGGAAGAACCTATCCATGTTTTGGGATCTCAAGATCGAGTGTTGCGGAGACAGACCATAACAATGGTTAAAGTTCTCTAGCGGAATTAAGACGTCGAGAGTGCGACATGGGAATTGGAGTCAGCAATGAGGGAATCTCATCCGCATCTCTTCCCATAATTTCTGATATGTCTCGATGCATATGGATGTTTTTGATTTTCTCGCTTTGGTTTGGTTTCGAATTTGTGTTAAGTTTCAGGACGAAACTTCTTTTTAGGGGGAGTGACTATAACTCCCCCGATTTTCCGATGATATTATTTGATTTGGTATCGTCATAATTATGACGTCAGGGCATTACCTTTTTATGCCATGTTGACGGCGCTGCACTGTTAGTGCGTTTTCGCATTCATTGGGTCTGTTTGACCAGGTTTTGGAGTTTTTGATGAGATTGACTGATTTCTTGTTGGAAGACATAAACTTGTGGCATGTGTGCCTATAGTAAGCATTTGATATTAGTGACTCAAGAATGGTGCATCGGATTCTAGTGTTGACTTCGCTACTAAATCTGTAGAGTCAGCGATTTATCCTAGAATATTAGTCAAATCTGAATTTCAGATATTTTCCTGCTTAGATCTCGGAAAAACACTGCTTGTACTCATGATGACGATTCTCATTTCTCGAGAAGCCGGAAGTTGTTCCCGAGAATTTTATAATCCTTCTCGAGAAATGATGTTTTATTCACGGGAAGCCTTGCTTCTTCTCGAGAAAATGCCTCCTCTAATTCCCGAGAGTTCTTGAAGCTCTCAAAAAGTGTCCCCTTTTTGTTCTTGAGAAATTCTCTTTTATTCTCGAGAAATCAGTTCGTTGTTCTCGAGATGTCCAGAAGCTCTTCTCGAGAAGTCCATAGTCTCTTCTCGAGAAATCCATTTTAGTACTCGATATCTGCCCTTGTTCTCGAGAAAGCCTTGTCTTGTTCTCGAGAAAGCCTTGTCTTGTTCTTGAGAAAGCCTTGTCTTGATCTGGAGAAAGCCCTATTTTGTTCTCGAGAAAAATACTTCTTGTTCCCGAGCAGTTTTCTTTTGTTCCCGAGAATACCTTCATTAGTCCTCGAGAGGTCTTCATCAGTTCTCGGGAAACCTTTTTCTTGTACACGAGAATATTCCTTAGTTCTCAAGATGTCCTCGTCAGTTCTCGAGATACCCCTCCCCACCTTCTGTTCTCGAGAAACCTTCATTCCACTCAAGAAATCTTTACTTCATCTCGAGATTTCCGGTTCAGCCTACCCTTGATCATCTCCTTAAGTGTAATGATTCCTATATTTTATTTATTTCAATATTATATATATATATATATATATATATATATATATATATATATATATATATATATATATATATATATATATATATATAAGAAAACTTCTTCTTCTCCTCCTTAAGTCGTACTTCCTCCTCCCCGAACAAGAGAGGCATGAGCGAGAGAGAGAATGTCTGTTCGTGAATCTTCTAGCGGCCGTCGACGGTGCTCCGGTTCTCGAAATCTTGAACCGAACATAGATTCGAAAAGCTCTCGGCACGATCTACATTGTCGTGGTAACTTTTTCACCATTCCTTGAGTTTTCCTCGTTAGGGTTTTGGCCCTAACCTTTTTTTCGACAATTTTTTGTTCAGATTTTGACTTCGCCCGTCTTGCTTAGTCCCGATCTACGCCGTGGTGCGATTTGGAGGTCTTCTCCGGCAAAACCATGACAAGTGATGGTTTCTCCCCTCTTCTTTCTTCTTCCAAATCTTGATGTTATTGTTAATCTTCTTCATTCAGTGTTGTAATCATGTTTGACTTGCTGATCAATGATACTATTTTGATCTGTTATCTTTATGTTCAAGATTATGCTAACCCTACCATGTAGATTCGTTAGAGATTTGCCGGTGTGGTTGAACCTTCATTTTTAATCGTCTCTTAAGTATCGTATGGGACGTGAAAGAATCGATTTAAGGTCTCGAACATTTCCTAAATGTTGATCAATAGTTTCCAATCTAGAAATGTTTAGTAGAATGCGATGTGCCAAGTCTTGAGATTGATTTTATGGTTTTTCCTTGTTGTGGGTGTTAGTGGACGATACCACCGCCGTAATGTTGTCTTGAGATTTATATAATGGTTTTCTTCGTAGCGATGTCATGGGGCGAGACAAGCCACCAGGCCCAGGAAGGTTTGTGGTGGGCCTCTGAGCTCTAAACCCAGGTCATTACTGATTGTGACGGTCATGGTTTTTCTTCGTTGCAGGCATTATTAGTGGATGAGACTACAGCCGCAATGTTTGATCCCTCTATTAGTAACTTATGGGAATCTACCGAGTGTTTGGGCGTCTGGGGTGAATGTTGGAGTGTTTGAGTCTCCCCGGCAGTTAGACGGATATTATATCTGTGAGGGTGTGTCCGGATGAGTGACCATCTCGCCCGTATTTTTGGGTAGAGTTTACCATAAGTGGCTAATACAGTTTTGCAAATTCTTCCTGATGATTTAATCGTGATTTTTCCCCCTTATAGTCTTGTGCATCTGGGGTACTTTTGTTGTCCGTGATGATTTACGTAAGTGTTCCATTCTGAATTTTTGTACCTTACTCCTGTACTTTACTTTAGTAATTTTGGTCTTGCGTTGGTACCCCTTATGACCCTTGGATTGGTACCCCTTATGACCCATGTGTTTCTTAGTTTAAATTTCTATCATCACTTGTACTTTCTTGCATAGGTGTTCTGCCTTTGGAATGCCTCAGGTTTAGAGCTATAGCAGGTAGTGGAGCTGGTTTTGGAGTTCCTGAGTAGCAGTATTGGTTATGGTTTTGACATCTCTGTTGCGAGGTAGTTTGTTGTTTTAGTTTACTTTACCTAATTCAGACATACTTTTGTTTTATGTGGGTTCGTGTCAGGTTGTTGACGCTCATAGGGTTGATGTTTTCTTTTGGACACCTTGCTAGCTGCTACTTGTTTTCTTTTTGATAGTTTGGATTACTTGCTCTCTGGAATGTTTTATGATAGAATTACATGATAGGTATTTTCAAGTACAAAACTAATATTATTACCTCATGCATTGCATTTTTAAAATGCTAAATCACTATATTTAATGATCATAAAAGCTACTTTTACTACTATTATAAACCTAGAGCCTTGCATATAATGAGTTTTCCTCTAGGGACCTTTAAACTCATGTAGGATGTCTAATCTTGTAAAAGAAGTATTTTCCGCAGCGTATAACTATTTTTTTCTCGTGGACTAGATGAGACACTAAGCCGAGGGATACAACTAACTGCTTCACTTAAACTAGATTTGTCCCTAAATAACTTAATGATCTTTCTTTATATGTGATGTGGGAGTTTTGCCTGGGCGCCTGCAGTTATCCCCTGCTGACGTGGCATCATGACGAGCATTTTCCCTTACCCTGATATATCTTTAAAGGCGTTGAAAATGTGGGTTGTGACAGACGAGGTCTACCAAGTCCTATTTGAGATGGCTGAGGCCAAGGACTGTATTACTAATATTCAAGTGGTATGAGACTTTGCTGACATGTTCCCGGAGAAGTTGCTAGGATTGACTCCATACTGAGAGAAGGATTTCTAGATACAGCTGGTGTCGGGGGATAAGCCGGTATCCAGAGCACCTTATCGGTTGGCTCCGAATAAGTTAGTGGAGTTTCGAAGACAGCTGTAGGAGCTAGTGGAAGCTGAATTTGTCCAGCCAAGCTCTTCGCCATGGAGAGCCTCTGTGCTATTCGTGAAGAAGAAGGATGGGACACTCCGACTGTGCATCGATTACAGAGCACTAAATAGGTTGACGGTCCGGAACACCTACCCACTATCGAGGAGTTACGAGCTGTTTGACTAGTTGGAGGGAGCTCACTGGTTTTCGAAGCTGGATCTGAGGTCCGGATACTACCATATGCGAATTCAGGAGGAATACATCCCAAAGACCGCTTTCAACAGCAGATACGGATTGTATGAGTTCACCATGATGCCCTTCGGGCTCACGAATGCACCATCCGTGTTCATGAGTTTAATGAACTGTGTATTCGGGGCCTACCTGGATGTCTTCGTCATAGTGTTTATTGATGACATCCTCGTCTATTCGAGGACTGAGGAGGAGCATGCTCGTCATTTGACATTGACTCTGGAGAAGCCCCGAGAGCACAAGTTGTATGCTAAATTCAGCAAGTGCTAGTTCTGGTTGAAGTAGGTGGCCTTCTTGAGCCATAGGAGCAGGTCTGGCAGTGGGCTCGACAAAAGTTCAGGCAGTACGGGATTGGCCGCCACTGAAGATGGCCACTGATGTAAAGAGTTTCCTGGGACTTGTTGGTTACTACCGGAAGTTCATAGAAGGATTTTTCTGGATAGCTCTCCCGCTTACATCTCTAACGAAGGAGGAGACGCCCTTTGTTTGGACACCGCAGTGTGAGGCTTCCTTATAGGAGCTGAAGGGTCGGCTTACCTCGGCTCCTATCCTTGCTCTTCCATCTAGGAAGGAAGTATTTCAGGTTTATACTGACGCTTCGTATCAGGGGATGGGTTCCGTTCTGATGCAAAATAGGCACGTGATAGCTTATGCCTCCAGACAGCTGAAGAAACATGAGCAAAACTATCTGGTGCACGACTTGGAGATGGGAGCCGTTATCTCCGCTCTGAAGATCTAGCGGCACTAACTCTACGGTGTCCACTATGATATCTTCCCTTATCACAAGAATTTGAAGTACGTAGACACGCAGAAGGAGCTGAATATCAGGCAGAGACGTTGGGTAGAGTTTTTGTCAGACTACAAGTATACCATGCACTATCATCCCGGGAGGGCCAATGTGGCAGTAAACGCTCTGAGCCGGAGTGCCACCACATCAGGAGCAGAGCCTCAACTGATGGCTATGGGAACTTGGCATCAATGTGTACCACCGATGACATCGGGGATCACATCCGGGATGGGCAGAAGTTGGATGTGAGGATGGAGACGATATTTAGGGCCTTGGAGGAAGGCACAGTTTGGGATTACTCTTTGAGAGATGGAATGCTTTGCTTTGGAGGCAGAGTTTACATACCAGTAGGAGGCCAAATTCGGGAAGATATCATGACAGAGGCACACTGCCCAGATATTCAGTGTACCCGGGGATCGCGAAGATGGCAGCAGATCTGAAGAGCATGATGTATTGGCCGGGCATGAAAAAGGATATCACATACTTTGTGATGCACTACTATGCTTGCCAGCTCATGAAGGAGGAGTGCAAGAGTCCAGCCGGATTATTTTTGTAACACTCCAGTTTTCAGATCTTGAGTCTCTGGAAGCTATCACCCGGCGATAGAAGCTATCGCCCGGTAGTAGCTTAGCATTGAGTGGTCGGGCACTGAGAGCGTTAAGTGGCCAGGCGTTGGGAGAGTTGAATGCTAGCACATGGCGTTAGCTAGGTACCGCTCGGGGATAATACGGTTTCCTCGAGCGTCGAACGAGAGATCCGTTCGTCAAATGAAGTGCCTAGTTCGTCGAACGCTGAGCTTTCGAGAAAACGTCGAGTTCTCGAGAAAGACGCTACAGCGTGGCATTATCCTTATCGCCGACATTAGCGCAACATTATTTTCTAGCCGAACGCTCGGGAAACTACCGCTCGGCGGTAGGTAGTTACCACCCGGCAGTAGCGGACGAAAGCAGATCCATCATTTGGCTTGTTAGCCGTCCGATTTATTTTAGTATTTGATCCTAAGGCCCAAGGATCTCCTCCAGAGTGTCTATATAGGGCTGAACGGTTGTTTCCCCTCATTTTTCTCATTTTGGAAGTGAGAGTTAGGGTTTGGAAGAGAATGGTGGGAGGAGGAAGAAGTGAGATTTCTCCCGCCATTGACGGAGCTTTAGATCTCCGATCGTCGTTCCGAGGCCAGATTTGTGAAGAGGGCACGACGGCGCTCGTTTTCATCCGTGCAAGACAAGTGTTTCATGGCTAGAAAGAGGAGTCGAGAGGTAATGACACTTCTCCTGTCGGTTATAGGATGCGTGCATGGCATCTTTTCCTGTTCTTGATCTTATTTCAAGCATTTAGGCACCGAATCTCTTAAGTGAGAGGGATTCGGGTTGCTATGGTTCAAGAGGAGCCACAAGGTTGATTGTATCCATCATCGACATGATATTGCACTAAACATCTACTCTATTAGTGGAATAGGCATTGTGGGTGAAGTAGTAGTCGCGACCTTTAGTCCCACTCGGTGATGTGGCATGACATGCCATTAGGATTTTGTAGAAATCCGTTAGCAGCAAGACGCCATTTGTCATGATGTTTTCCCCCTCTTTCGTGTGAGTACGTGTGACTAGAACTGGACCGGGTGGAAATTAGAGTACACGCGGGGGCATGGGGATTGTTCGGTACGAATGGTGGTTTAGGGTGGGAAAGTCATGGGATTGTGATGCGTTAAGGCATGGTTTGTCTCTACGGTCGACTGGCTAGCCCGTGACGTTGCAAAGTTATGTGTGGAGAGTGTCCCGGCAAGACAAGTACCCTTCTGTGGAACAGAAAAGAACGCCAAGCTTTGGTAAAGCCCGAATGATCCCATCTGGGTCCCGCTGGGTATCCTTCGGTGGACTTGGTCCTGATATTGCAGTCGGGCCTGGGTCATCGCGAAAGGGTGGGGTCTAACACGGGTTCTTATCATCGGATTGTTTGTGTGGCGGAATCTGATGTTAGAAGTCAGAGCTTGCATGCAAGCCCGGACGATCCCTGTTGTGTCCCGCTGGGTGTCCTTTGGTGGACTTGGTCCCGATATTAGAGCCGGGCCTGGGTCATCGCGAATGGGTGGGCACTAGGCAAGCATTCCGTGTGGCGGCTTATATACCGTTTGGGAGAAATTAAAGTACCCTTGTGTTTGCGGCTTGAACGCCGATGGGGAAATTGGAAGTACCTGATGTGATGATGTGTTAGAAGCATACGCTTTAGGGTGCCTGGGGTGAAACCCAGGATTGCATTCATGCTGCATTGTAGGCCCCTTTTATTATATGCTCAACATAGAAATGTGTTTGTTGTATGAGACATCCAAACCTATTTTATAGCTTTACATGTTATTATATTTTGCATATGAAGTGCTGACCTGTAGGGTGATGGAGTGCGTTGTGGTCCGCTAGGGATGGCTGGGAGGAGATGTGTTGGTTAAACAGTTGAGGTTAGCCTTCGCTGGCCTACGTTACAACCAAATTTTTACATGATAAGGATCGCATGCAGGAGCAAGATCGCCGAACAAAAAGGCCTAAACTTCATGAAGTGTTACAAGATGTGTTATAGCTCTGTTTTGTGGATTGTGATGATTTATGTTATATGTTTCCGGCTTGCATGTCGAGGTAGACTAGGAGTGCTTATGCACATTACTATTGTTTAATGTTGTTTCAATATTCTGGACAATTGGGACACATTGCTATAGTTTATATCATCTTTTAATGCTTAAGCTGTGGCGTCGGTATATTGTGGGGCCCTGACCGGACCCATATTATACAGTAATTATAGGGGCGACATTATAAGTTGGTATCAGAGGGAGGTTAGTGTCCAAGGTATGTCTTCGTGGATGAATGTCCAAAATGAATTGCTTTGGGAAGTTATCCACATAGGAGTTGTAACACCGCCTATCCGTCACATAGCATAAAGCAGTAGGTCCGGCCGGGGCCCGACGCCGTATGCCACAGACAGACCGGGTGGTTACTTATGGAAACCATCCAACCAATCTCAACGTCCTACACAGAGCATTCTAGCGGAAGCAGTTTATAAAAGTTGTAACAAAGAACCCAGCATTATAGCACGAATGTCCACTAATACAAAATAGGAATGTTATACAAAATACCCAAAACAAGCCTTAAGGCTTTACAAAATGTTTCACTTGAATATTACATGTTTTACAAACCACGGCACGCAGTCCGGTCATACATGAATGAAGCAGTAAACATTTCCAACTTAGGCCTTCAAGGGCCGGCTTCGCAATCGGGCTTTAGCCCGCTATTGACCGCTTGGTCCAGCTACACCTGCAAGCAACAAACCACCGCACGGTGGCAAAACAAGGCAACGGTCAGCAATGCTGACCAAATTATAACGATCCCGCCCTCAACTCGGGGCGGCGATACTCCTTCCCTGCATTTCATTAGCATAAGCGAGCAATAAGCACATATAGCCATTTCATCACAGACGTTGGCTCGCACGGCCATACGCCCCGTGCTCTCAGGGCACATTCTCGGTGAACCGGTCGATGTCACGTCAATTAAAGCCATAGACATTCCGGACTCACCACCGCCACTTGGACGGCCAAACCTATGAGCAATTTGTCTTCCTGGCCTGGGTCACGACAATTTAAGCCATTGACCGCCGAAGACCCTAATCTATGCCAACGGTAAGTGCCACGTGCCTTTAGGTCTCTTTAACCGAACGACATAGAACGGGTACGGTTCCATCTAACCCGTGCTCACATCGCAACGACAATTTAAGCCATTTGCGCGGGTCAAACTTCCGCCGAGTCCCATTTCCATCACAAGTCACATAACCCGGTTATGTTCAAGTTGGCTCTCAATCCACCAAGTTGGCAAGATCTCGTATCCGCCCAGTTTTTCGGGTGCACCTTTGGGTTAGTCCCCAAGGCTCCCTGCAGCAATCTACCGCGTAGAAAACCCGAAAAACAATCAATAGCACGGAGTCTTCTCCGGCATTATGCAATGCAACATCACCGATCCAGACCAACATGTCCGGGTAGGCTTTACACATCATGCCTATGTCCGTTCTCGCTTACGGACTCTAAACAACGGGGACTTCACATATCTACCCGAAGGAACGCCTCCAACTCTCCGCAAACTCGCGAGAGCGGGCTTCCTATGCTAAGAAAGAGAGCTACTCATGCTCAAGATGAGGATCGTTACCCTTGCGTTCCTCTTCGGCGCCATGGAAAAGTAATCGGATGAAAACCACCGCACTAGCGTTGCCTCCGTGGATCCGGAGTCGGCTCGCGATTCGGAGCTCCGAAGCTCCTCCAATGGCGGGATCTAGCTCCTTCTTCCTCCCTTGGCTCTCCTCTCTCTCTAAGGCTTTAGAAAGAGAACACTTAAGAAAACGTAAGGGTTTTGAAAGCCCAAACCCGGGTATATCCCTTCAGGAACAACCCCCAGCCGTTGGATCTCAAAATAAGGAAACGAACGGCTTTGATTCGGGACTGAAATGCCCAATCTGGACCGAACACGGCCTGGCACACGCCCGTGTCCAGGGCCGTGTGCCTCATTCGCCGTCAAAATCGAATCTCCTGGAACCTCACACGGGTATCGAACACGCCCGTGTTCGAGCTGACACGCACGTGTTCCACCTCACACGGCCGTGTTGCCGGCCGTGTACCCCATGATTTTTCCACAAAATCAACCCGAGCACTGCACGGGTTCTAGGACACGCCCGTGTCCTTACCCGTGTCACCTTGACACGCCTGGACCCCAGGCCGTGTACACGGTCTCGACATTTCGTCGAGCGAAGATCGTTGACCTGATGACACGGCCTTGGACACGCCCGTGTCCTAGGCCGTGTGCCTTGTCTCGACGATCGTCGAGCGAATCTCGTCGACTCCCCGGGACGATCGTCGACACGGGTCGACACGCCATGCGACACGCCCGTGTCGCGGGCCGTGTGCCCAGTCTCGACGAATCGTCGAGTAAATCTCGTCGACTCCGCGGCTAAGTGTCGACACGGGTCGACACGCCCTGCGACACACCCGTGTCGCAGGCCGTGTGCCCAGTCTCCACGAATCGTCGAGCAAATCTCGACGACTTCGCGGCTAAGTGTCGACACAGGTCGACACGCCCTGGGACACGCCCGTGTCCCAGGCTGTGTGCCTGCTGCCAGAACCCAAACTGGCCCAAAACGTCCCCCCTTCGCTCCTTTGAGTTTCGGGGCGTTACAACTCTCCCCCTCTTAAAAGAATTTCGCCCACGAAATTACATAAAGGAAAGACATGTACAAAACCAAAATTTGTACCTGAGCGGAACAACTCCGGATACTCGTCAAGCATAGTCTGCTCTCGCTCCCAAGAGAGCTCCTCACGACCGCAATTGTCCCACCGGACCTTGACCATCCTGATCTCTTTATTGCGTAGCCGCTTGACCTCCGAGTCCTCAATCCGCACGGGCTTGACCTTTGTCGTTAGCCCACTATCCACCGGCACTTGATCGACCGCGATCACTTGCGTAGGCTCTTGTACCGCCTTCCGAAGCACCGAAATGTGGAATACATCGTGTAAACCACTAAGCTCCACTGAAAGCTTCAACCGATAGGCCGCTTCACCAACTCGCTCCAGAACCTCAAACGGTCCAAGGTACCTCGGGCTTAGCTTTTTCAATCGCCGCACCCGCGAGACACCCTTGAACGGCTTGATCTTTAGGTACACATAATCACCCACAGCGAACTCCACGTTCCTGTGCTTGGCATTATAGTATTTTGCTTGCAGGTCCTGAGCCATAAGCAACCTCTCCCGAATGGTTCTCACCAAAGAAGTAGCATCATCCACTTCCGATTGCTTATACAACTTTGACTCACCCGTTTCTAACCAAGACAACGGCGTGCGACATCTTCTACCATATAGGGCCTCGAAAGGCGCCATCTGAATACTTGCTTGGTAGCTATTGTTGTATGCGAACTCCACCAAATAGAGGTGGTCTTCCCATTGCTTTCCAAAATCCAAGACACACATGCGAAGCATGTCTTCCATGGTTCTATTGACCCTCTCGGTCTGCCCATCCGTTTGTGGATGGAAGGCTGTGCTGAATTTCAGCTTTGTTCCCAACATTTGCTGCACCAGCCTCCAATCATTGGACGTGAACCGCCCATCTCGGTCACTCACGATGCTGCGGGGCACACCATGAAGCCGTACTATGTTATCCACATAAAGCTTTGCCAACTTCTCCACCGGATCATCCTTCCTATGCGGAATAAAATGCGACACCTTCGTTAATCGATCAACAACCACCCAAATGGCGTCGTTCCCCTTTTGCGACCTTGGCAAACCGTGCACAAAGTCCATAGAGATGTCGTCAAATTTCCACTCCGGAATAGGCAAGGACTTAAGAAATCCTCCCGGCTTTTGGCACTCCGCCTTTACCAAGGCGCAGGTTTGGCACTTCGCTACGTATAGCGCCACATCCTTTTTCAAACCCGGCCACCAAAACAGTTTCTTCACATCACGGTACATCTTCGTGCTCCCCGGGTGAATCGAGTACTTGGTATGGTGTGCCTCGTACAACAACTCCACCCGTAAATTGCCCACACTTGGGACGCACAAACGACCGTCTTTCCAAAGTAATCCGTCCTCCACGACGAATTGGGAATTTGACCCATCCAGAGCCTCTATCATGAACTGCTTCATATGAGCATCCATATCCAAAGCCTGCCGAATACGATCAGCCAGGTCATATTGGACTTCAGTCCAATTCAGAACTGCTTCAGCACCTGATTGTCTGTCCACACAGACAATCTCCAACGCCTCCAACTCTCGCACCAACCGCTCATCATGCACCGATAGCCAATTGGCTTGAGCTGGGGCTCGGCGACTCAGCGCATCCGCAACCGCATTCCCTTTGCCAGGCACGTAGTGGATCTTGAATGTATAGTCCCCCAGGAACTCCATCCATCTACGCTGCCGCATATTCAGATCTTTCTGATCAATCAAATATTTCAGGCTCTTATGATCGGTGTAGATATCAATCTTCACACCGTACAAATAGTGCCTCCACAGCTTCAAAGCAAAAATCACGGCCGCTAACTCCAAGTCATGGATCGGATAATTCCTCTCGTGCACTTTTAGCTGTCTCGAGCCATAAGCTATCACGCTTCCGTGCTGCAGTAGCACGCAACCCAAACCGCTGCCTGAAGCATCGCTATATATCTCATAGCCTTCGGTCCCACATGGCGAACTCAGCACAGGCGCCGTGGTCAACCGACACTTCAACTCCTCAAAAGCTCGTGCGCACTCCGGTGTCCAAACGAACTTATGCTCCTTCCTCGTCAATGTAGTGAGAGGTAACGCTATCCGCGAGAAGTTCTCTACGAAGCGCCTATAATAGCCGGCAAGCCCCAGAAAACTCCGGACTTCCGCTACAGTAGCGAGCTCAGGCCACTCCCGTATCGCAACAATCTTCGCCGGATCCACAGCAATACCCTCTCCACTTACTATATGCCCGAGGAACGCCACTGAGGATAGCCAAAACTCGCACTTCAAGAACTTGGCATACAACTGATTTCTCCTTAGCGTCTCCAACACCAAATGAAGATGCTTGAAGTGATCTTCCTCACTTTGCGAGTACACCAAAATATCGTCGATGAAGACGATGACGAAATGGTCCAAGTACTCCCTGAAAGTCCTGTTCATCAAATCCATGAACACTGACGGCGCATTAGTCAGCCCAAACGGCATGACCGTAAACTCATAATGCCCGTATCTCGTACTAAACGCTGTCTTCGGGATATCACTCTCCCTTATTCGCAGCTGATAGTACCCAGCCTTGAGATCTAACTTCGAGTACACCGTCGACCCGACTAACTGATCAAAGAGATCATCAATCCGGGGGATCGGGTACTTGTTCTTCTCCGTCAGCTTGTTTAGCTCCCGATAATCAATACATAGCCTCAAGCTTCCGTCCTTCTTCTTAACAAAGAGGACCGGTGCGCTCCAAGGCGAATAACTCGGGCGCACATACCCTTGCTCCAACAACTCTTGCAGTTGAACTTTCAGCTCCTCCATTTCCTTAGGCGCTAGCCGATAAGGAGATCGTGACACAGGCTTTGCACCTGGCACTAGCTCGATCGTAAAATCTATCTCCCGCTGAGGCGGGGCTCCAGAAAGATCCGCGGGGAACACATCAGGGTATTCCGATACCACTGAAATACAATCCAACGCGGGCTTCGGCTTTGCAACCTCCACTAGTGTAAAGAACAGTTCTGCTCCGGCACGAACCGCCTTCACCACCTGAAGAGCAGACATCAACGTCTTGCTCGACCCCTTTAAGCCCGTAAAAGTCGTCTCACGACTTGCTCCCAGCTTAACTTCCTTGCTACCGCAATCTATATGGGCCTGCTGCTCCGAGAGCCAGTCCATGCCAAATATGACGTCGAACTCCACTAACGGAAGTAAAGACGCCCGCAGGTCGAACTCCTGCTCCCCAATACGAACCTTAACATCGCAGATCCTATTCGCTCGCATCAAACACCCGTTGGGCAATAACACATCCAACTTATCCTTCGCCATCGAAGAAGGGACTCCGATGCGTGATATAAATCCTTCGGACAAGAAGGAGTGTGAAGCTCCCGTATCGAAGAGTGCTCGTGCCGGATTTTCACAAATCAATACAAATCCTAAACAAGCAGTGGTAAGATAACATGTGCATAACAAGTATTTAAATAAATTGACTTGCTATAAATTAAACCGTACCTGTCACCACATCAGCTTGTTTGATGGCCTCCTGTTGGCCAAGATTATAGACCCTTGGTTGGGCCGGAGCATAATGGGATGCGGTCGACTCCACCGCCTTTCCCTTTTCTTCATAAGTAGCTCCCGGCCTCCTCTCGGACTTAGGACGTCCGCTCCAACAATCACGGGCAAAATGCCCCGTCTTTCCACATGTAAAACACGCACCCGGGGTCCGACCCGTAGTCGCCCCAGAAGCACCAGAAGGAGCTGGACCCGAAGTCCTATGCTTCTTGAAAGCCCTCCGATAGTCGGGCTTTGAAGTAGTCGGCACTTTAAATTCAGATTTCTTCTCACCCAAGCTTTTCTTTGCTTGTACGTTCTTCATGTCCTTCTCCAAGGACCGGGCAGTATTGACCAAGGTTAAGAAACCCTGCGTCATCGGCCCCGAAAGTAGTAGTCTCAACTCATCCCTCAAGCCTTCATAGAAGCGATTAGTCTTGCGCTCCTCATCCATGATGGTGGAGCTAGCATAACGACTCAGACGAGTAAACTCGTGGAGATATTCATCCACGCTCCTCTCACCCTGTACCAACTTCAGGAACTCATTCTCCAACTCTATCTTCTGCGTCGAAGGGAGGTATTTAGCCAAGAACAATCCCGAGAACTCTTCTATCGGAATGTCTACAAGTTGTCTACCTCTCAAATGATGCAGCTCCAATCCTTCCCACCACATTCTCGCTTCACCGTCCAAAAGGAACATAGCGATGGTGGTCATTTGCCACTCCTCCGTCTCTGTTGCTGTCATGACTCTCTTCACCCTGGAGAGCCAGTCTTCAGCCTGAGATGGGGTTCCCAACCCCGAGAATAACGGAGGGTTAAAGCTCATTACATGCTTAAGCTGCCTCTCAGTTGCCCTCCTAGGCACCACCGGTTCCACAACCACTTGCTCCACCCTCCTCGGCTCAGCCTCTTGAAGAGGTACTTGCTCCATCACAGGAGCGGGCTGCTACGTTTGCCTTCCAGGCTGCGTATTTATCACGGCCAACACCGCTTCAGCCGCCAATCGAATATTCTCAGCCGACAGAGGTGTTGCGGGAGCAACATTCGGTGCACTACTAGCCTCAGAAACTCGGCGTTCTGACGTCCCAACACCACTTCTGGTCACCTATAGTGGTACAAAACACCGTTAAGCGACCACATAATATTGCAAACAGCAAATATAGGAACACGCAGGTTCCTCAAACACGAGTATTTTCATTCCTAAGTGGACATTCATGGGTTCTTTTTACTGTTATTACGATGACGCACACAACGTGCTCACCACCGCTTAAAAAGAATTCGCCCACGAATTCACTTTAAGCCCGACCAAAACCAGTAGTCTGATACCAAATTGTAACACCCCCTATCCGTCACATAGCATAAAGCAGTAGGTCCGGCCGGGGCCCGACGCCGTATGCCACAGACAGACCGGGTGGTTACTTATGGAAACCATCCAACCAATCTCAACGTCCTACACAGAGCATTCTAGCGGAAGCAGTTTATAAAAGTTGTAACAAAGAACCCAGCATTAAAGCACGAATGTCCACTAATACAAAATAGGAATGTTATACAAAATACCCAAAACAAGTCTTAAGGCTTTACAAAATGTTTCACTTGAATATTACATGTTTTACAAACCACGGCACGCAGGCTGGTCATACATGAATGAAGCAGTAAACATTTCCAACTTAGGCCTTCAAGGGCCGGCTTCGCAATCGGGCTTTAGCCCGCTATTGACCGCTTGGTCCAGCTGCACCTGCAAGCAACAAACCACCGCACGGTGGCAAAACAAGGCAACGGTCAGCAATGCTGACCAAATTATAACGATCCCGCCCTCAACTCGGGGCGGCGATACTCCTTCCCTGCATTTCATTAGCATAAGCGAGCAATAAGCACATATAGCCATTTCATCACAGACGTTGGCTCGCACGGCCACACGCCCCGTGCTCTCAGGGAACATTCTCGGTGAACCGGTCGATGTCACGTCAATTAAAGCCATAGACATTCCGGACTCACCACCGCCACTTGGACGGCCAAACCTATGAGCAATTTGTCTTCCTGGCCTGGGTCACGACAATTTAAGCCATTGACCGCCGAAGACCCTAATCTATGCCAACGGTAAGTGCCACGTGCCTTTAGGTCTCTTTAACCGAACGACATAGAACGGGTACGGTTCCATCTAACCCGTGCTCACATCGCAACGACAATTTAAGCCATTTGCACGGGTCAAACTTCCGCCGAGTCTCATTTCCATCACAAGTCACATAACCCGGTTATGTTCAAGTTGGCTCTCAGGCCACCAAGTTGGCAAGATCTCGTATCCGCCCAGTTTTCCGGGTACACCTTTGGGTTAGTCCCCAAGGCTCCCTGCTGCAATCTACCGCGTAGAAAACCCGAAAAACAATCAATAGCACGGAGTCTTCTCCGGCATTATGCAATGCAACATCACCGATCCAGACCAACATGTCCGGGTAGGCTTCACACATCATGCCTATGTCCGTTCTCGCTTACGGACTCTAAACAACGGGGACTTCACATATCTACCCGAAGGAACGCCTCCAACTCTCCGCAAACTCGCGAGAGCGGGCTTCCTATGCTAAGAAAGAGAGCTACTCATGCTCAAGATGAGGATCGTTACCCTTGCGTTCCTCTTCGGCGCCATGGAAAAGTAATCGGATGAAAACCACCGCACTAGCGTTGCCTCCGTGAATCCGGAGTCGGCTCGCGATTCGGAGCTCCGAAGCTCCTCCAATGGCGGGATCTAGCTCCTTCTTCCTCCCTTGGCTCTCCTCTCTCTCTAAGGCTTTAGAAAGAGAACACTTAAGTAAAAGTAAGGGTTTTGAAAGCCCAAACCCGGGTATATCCCTTCAGGAACAACCCCCAGCCGTTGGATCTCAAAATAAGGAAACGAACGGCTTTGATACGGGACTGAAATGCCCAATCTGGACCGAACACGGCCTGGCACACGCTCGTGTCCAGGGCCGTGTGCCTCATTCACCGTCAAAATCGAATCTCCTGGAACCTCACACGGGTATCGAACATGCCCGTGTTCAAGCTGACACGCCCGTGTTCCACCTCACACGGCCGTGTTGTCGGCCGTGTACCCCATGATTTTTCCCCAAAATCAACCCGAGCACTGCACGGGTTCTAGGACACGCCCGTGTCCTTACCCGTGTCACCTTGACACGCCTGGACCCCAGGCCGTGTACACGGTCTTGACATTTCGTCGAGCGAAGATCATTGACCTGATGATACGGCCTTGGACACGCCCGTGTCCTAGGCCGTGTGCCATGTCTCGACGATCGTCGGGCGAATCTCGTCGACTCCCCGGGATGATCGTCGACACGGGTCGACACGCCCTGCGACACGCCCGTGTCACGGGCCGTGTGCCCAGTCTCGACGAATCGTCGAATAAATCTCGTCGACACTGCGGCTAAGTGTCGACACGGGTCGACACGCCCTGCGACAAACCCGTGTCGCAGGCCGTGTGCCCAGTCTCCACGAATCGTCGAGCAAATCTCGACGACTTCGCGGCTAAGTGTCGACACGGGTCGACACGCCCTGGGACACGCCCGTGTCCCAGGCCGTGTGCCTGCTGCCAGAACCCAAAATGGCCCAAAACGTCCGCACTTCGCTCCTTTGAGTTTTGGGGCGTTACAGGAGTATTGCGGGACCGTGAGTGTCCTATTGTCTATGTTTTGTGAATAGAAGCAACGGTGGCAGCCCAAGCTGCCGCAGCAGTGCAGGTTGTGACCCCTGTTGCATAGGTAACAACTCCTGCTACCCCCGATGCGGCAACAGTCATGCCAAGCTCAGGAGCTAGGCAAGTAGATCAGTTAGCTGAAAGAGTGGTTGTGTGGATACCAAAAATGAAATACTTTCTAAGCTTCCATCCTCCAATGTTCAAGGGTGTCAGCACATCGATCAATGCAGAGCATTGGTGGGCAAGGATTCAAGAGCTGCTGAGGGCGGCCGAGATGCTGATAGAGAAGCAAGCTGAGTTTGCAAATTTCATGTTGGAAGGCGATGCTAAGCATTGGTGGGTGAGCCATAACAGTCGCTAGTTTCCTGGACGCACCCCGTCCATAGAGGAGTTTGGGAATGTTTCTTGAAGAAGTATATTCCCGCGTCAACAAGGCTAGCCCTTCTGAGTTAATCTCTGTACTTGGTGTAGCGAGACAAGATAGTGGATGAGTACATCAAGGAGTTCACTTGTTTGGGTCGATATTCTAGAACGACCATGACAGATGATGAGGATAGGGACTACCTCTTCTACTATGGATTGAGGGGGAATCTGAGACAACCTTTCATAGCTATGAAGAAAGCGGGCTTCAAAGAGTTGGTCGAGTGCGCTAAGATGTTGGAAAGTGATATGCAGCGAACCCAACGTCGTAAGGGTTTTGCAGCCAAGAAGGTAGAAGGAAAGCATTCTCAATCGCAAGGAATGTCTGGCGGAAGTAAGTGGAATAAGAAGTCCCATCCCACAAGAATTGGGAGAAAAGTAGTACGACATCAAGGGGGTTCCCACTTCAAGGGACCACTATCGTGCTACAAGTGCGACAAGCCGGGCCACATAGCTCGTTTCTGGGTACCCCGCTAGGGTATAATTTGATACGGGAGTGTCACACTCCTTCCTTGTGAAAAGCTTTATCCGGAGAATGGGAGTTGTCATTTTTGACGGACGCAGAGCTGAAGGTGTGTATGCCCAATGGGTCTTCCATGACTACCGGGGCGAAGGGGCATATTTGTTGAAGTCTAGATGGTGTTGACTTCATGTTGGTAGCAGCGGTTCTACCGTTGGTTGAGTTCGATGTGATTTTGGGTATAGACTGGCTTTCAGAGCAGCGTGCCAGTATTGACCGCCTATCTAAGGTGGTGACCCTGAGAGGCGAAGGGCAGACAGAAGTTAAGTTTGATGGCCTTAGTGGAGTGGCTTGTTCCCTAATTTCAGTCATGCTGTTGTTGCGGCAGTTAACCAGGGAGGAGTATCTCTTGTAGCATTATTGGATGTACGCCTTTCCAAGTTATCACTTAGAGAGATGCCAGTAGTGGCAGAATTCGAGGATGTGTTTCCTGAGGAGCTTCCTATAGCACCTCCTCGATGAGAGATTGATTTCTTGATTGAATTAGTGCCAGAGGTTAGGTCGATGTTACGTCCTCCATTTAGGATGGCACCAAAGGAGTTGGACGAACTCAGGGTGCAGTTGCAGGAACTATTGGAGAAGGGGTACATTAGACCCAGTTCTTCTCCATGGAGCGCGCCAGTATTTTTTGTGAAGAAGAAAGATGGTAGTATGCAGCTATGCATAGACTACCGAGAGTTGAATAAACTGACCATCAAGAATAAATATCTGATACTACGGATAGATGACCTATTCAACTAGTTTGTGGGGTCAGTGGTGTATTCTAAGTTGGACTTGAAGTCAGGAAACTATCAGTCGCGGATTCGAGATGAGGACATACCCAAAACAGCTTTTGGAACGAGGTATGGTCATTTCGAGTTCTCGTTGATGTCGTTCGGGCTTACGAACACGCCATCAATATTCATGGATTTGATGAATCGAGTATTTCGTGAATACTTGGACTCTTTTGTTGTCATCTTTATCGATGATATTTTAGTATACTCCAAATCGGAGGCGGAGCATGAGACTCATTTGAGAATAGTTTTGCAAGTATTGAGAGAGAACCTGCTTTATGCGAAGTACTTAAACTGCGAGTTCTGGTGGGAGAAGGTAGCATTTCTGGGCCATGTGATTTGTGGGGATGGGGTGGCAGTGGATCCTGCAAAAGTGGAGTCCATCATAGATTGGCAAGTTTTGAGAACCATGGCAGAAGTCTGAAGTTTCCTTGGACTAGCCAGGTACTAAAGAAGGTTTGTGGAAAGCTTTTTGCGGATAGCTGTATCCCTCACTTCTCTAACTCGTAAGGCCCAGAAGTTTGTATGGACTCAAGAGTGCACTGTAGACTACAAAATCCCCAAGTATCTTCTAAACAACTGAGATGGTCGGACCCATCAAAGAAGAGGTAGAGAAGGTGCTTAAGGCGGGGTTCATATCTGCATGTAAATATCTGGGGTGGGTAAGTAACGTTGTAATGGTGAAAGTGGGAGAGGGTAAATGGTGGATGCATCAGAGTCATCGCCCTGAGATGGCCGGACCCATCAGAGAAGAGGTAGAGAAGCTGCTTAAGGCAGGGTTCATATCTGAATGTAAATATTCGGGGTGGGTAAGTAACGTTGTAATGGTGAAAATGGGAGAGGGTAAATGGTTGATGTGTGTGGATTTTTTCTCTTTTGAATAAAGGTGCCCGTATGGATTGTTAAACTCTGCCTCGAATCGATGCGATGGTTGACTCAGCCATCGGTTTTTCGCTAATAAGCTTTCTAGATGCATTTTCAGCGTATCACCAAATACGCATGCACCCACCGGACATCAAAGATGTCACCTTCATCACGTATGATGGGTGCTTCTGTTTCAACATGATGCCCTTTGGATTGAAGAACGTGGGGGGAAACTTATCAAAGAATGATGGATCGAATCTTTCGGGAGCAGAAGGGGTGGAACCTCGAATTTTATGTGGACGACCTGATGATTAAGAGCCGAGACCTCGGGTCTCACATCTTAGACTTGAGGAGACCTTTGGAACATTAAGGAAATACAAGATGAGACTTAACCCCTTAAAATATATCTTCGGAGTCAACATGGGAAAAATTTTGGGGCATCTCCTTACTCCATCTGGAGTAGAACCCAATCTAGATAAGTTAAAAGCAATCCTAGAATTAGAATCTCCAAAAAACGCCAAGGAAGTCCAACGTCTCAACGACAAGCTAGTCGAATTAAGCAGATTTCTCTCCCTGGCAGGGTAGAAGTGCTCACCTTTCTTCCTAATACTAAGAGGGGGCCAAAAATTCGAATCAACCCCTGAATGTGAAAAGGCTTTTCAAGCTCTAAAACAACAACTCACCCGGATGCCTCTATTCCAAGGGCCAAGAGAAGGGGAGGGTCTGTTCTGGTACCTAGGAGTGGGGATCGGAGCTGTGAGTTTGGTTCTCGTACGAGAGGAAGGAAAAATGTAGTTCCCAATCTATTACATAAGTAGGGTCCTGAAGAAGGCGGAACTAGGGTACCCTATCCTTGAAAAGCTGGCATTCACTCTCATCATATCAGCCATGAAGCTTAGGCCATACTTTCAGGCCCACTCGATTCAGGTAGTGATGGATCAACCCCTTCGCCACATCTTGGAGGGGGTGGAGCATTTGGGGAGGTTGGCCAAATGGTCGATAGAGCTCATTGAGTCCGACCTCACTTTCACTCAACGGTTAGCCATCAAAGAACAAGCGGTTGCCGATTTCCTGGCAGATTACGTATTCGAGGTTCGAGAGGCTGAAGCACCCCATCAGGCTGCTTGGGATATACAAGTGGACGGAGCATCGGGAAAAACTTCTTTTGTATGAGGGATGATCTTGGTAAGTCCAGAAGGGATCAGAATTGAGCAGGCTCTGAAGATCCACTTTACAATCACTAACAACCAAGCAAAATATGAGACGATTATCACGGGACTTAGGTTTGCCAGGGAGCTGGGCATACAAGAAATTAAGGTCTCTACAGACTCTATGGTGGTTGCAGGACAAATCAGAGGAGAATTTGAAGCGAGGGAACCCACCCTCCAGTTGTATCTAGTGAAGCTCAAAGACATCATCGGGAAATTCCGCAACTCTTCGATTCAACACGTCCTGAGGGATGAAAGTGCTCAGGTGGACCTACTCGCCAAATATGACCCTCGGGGTGGAGGAACGGTGATGGAATTTTCAGGTTGTCCATAGAAGAAGGAGAGTTGATGGAGATAGACCAGCAAGGGTCATGGATGGACCCCTTCATCACCTTTTTTGCCTCGGGACAACTTCTGAAAGGGGATCTCGATAAGAAGAGGGTCAGGTATAAATCAGGATACTACCTGCTGAAGGATGGGGCATTATATCGTAAGACGCTATCAGGTTTACTAGATCGATGCGTATCTGAGGAGGAGGTTCCAAGGGTCATAGAATAAATTCATTCGGGTGAGTGTGGGAGCCACTCAAGGAGTTAGAACTTGGAGAGGAGAGTTTGGAGGCAAGGCTACTTCTGGCCTTCCCTCAGGAAGGATGCAGAGGAATTCGTGAAAGATGCCAAAAGTGCCATGAGTTTGTTCCTATCCAACTCCTTCCTACATAAATGGGTATCTTCTAGACCAAAAGGATTTGAATATGTGTCAGCGTAGATGGGCTAAGAGTTTGTTCGCATTAATCCACCATATTTACGAAGGTGGAGATCTTCACAGACCACAAAAGCCCGAACTATCTTCTAGACTAAAAGGATTTGAATATGCGTCAGCACAGATGGGTCGAGTTGCTTGGAGACTATGAAGTGGTGATTCAGTATACGCCAGGCAAAGCCAACGTGGTGGCGGATGCCTTGAGTAGGAAATAATCTGGTCAAGGGAGTTGGATCGAAGCTCATGATGAGCGGTTGATGCAGGACTACGAGTCCCTTGGCATTGAGTGCGTAGTAATAGGCGAGCCAATCATGGCTCGATTGAACTTGATCGAGTTGCAAAATGACTTATCCGATCGTATTCGGGAAGCGAATAGTTTGGATGAAGAGTTTCACCCATTCGTGGTGGAAGCTCAAATGGGCAAGGGTAGAGCCTGGGAGATGATTGATGGGGTCTTGAGGAAGGATGGAATGATATGTATACCGTAGTTCAGCAATCTCCGTGAAGAGTTGATGTTTGAGGCTCATTTTAGGAAGTAATCCATTCACCCGGGCAGTACAAAGATGTACTTGGATATGAAGAAATCCTTTTGGTGGCCTGGTTTGAAGCATGATATATCTTTGTACGTGAGTCGGTGCCAAACTTGTGCCTTAGTGAAGGCCGAGTGTTAGAAGCCTGACAGGTTCCTGAAGCCTCTTCCTATTCCCGAATGGAAATTTGATGACATCACCATGGACTTTGTTCATAGTTTACATCGGTCGCAGTAGGGAAATGATGCGATTTGGGTGATCGTGGATCGCTTGACCAAAGTTGCTCATTTCAACCCAAATCAAAAAGAGGACAGCGTGGATAAGCTGGTAGAGTTGTATGTTTGCAACATTATGTGACTACATAGAATTCCTAGGTGTATAGTTAGTGATCGCGATGGACATTTCACGTCAAAGACTATAGGTTGGTTCAGAAAATTCTGGGCACGAAGCTCAAGTTCAGTACGGCGTTCCATCCTCAAACCGATGGACAAATAGAAAGAACGAATCGTATAATGGAGGATATGCTGAGGATGTGTACCCTCAACTTTGGAAAGAAGTGGGAAGAACACCTTTTCATGGTGGATTTTTCCTATAACAACAGTTACCAGGTAAGTATAAAGATGGCGCCATATGAAGCTTTGTATGGAAGGCGGTGTCGAATGCCAATGTCTTGGATAGAGGTGGGAGACACCAAATGTTTGTGAAAAGAAGTGGTGGTTGATGCATGTGAGTTGGTGCAAACAATTTTGGAGTACATGAAGGTTGTTCAGGATCAGAAAGCGAAGTATTTCAACGCTCGTCACAGGAACTTGGAGTTCGTGGTAGGCGACTGGGTCTATCTAAAGATTAAGCCGTTGAATGGCGTTTCGCGGATTCGTCGACTCAAGAAGTTGAGTCCGAGATTTTTGGGACCGTTCATAGTTTTGGAACGCATCGGAGAAGCCGCTAACCGGTTGGCGTTGTCCACAAAATTGAGTGGATTACACGATGTCTTCCATGTCTCCGTCTTGAGGAAAACCTTGGTGGAGGCAAGTGTTGTGGTTGAGTTGGCGGTAGTGCCGATAGAAGAGGACTTGGGGACAAAAGTCCGCCCAATTAGCATAGAGGATACGGAAGTTCGACAGTTGCGGAACAAAGAAGTTAAGCTCGTGAAGGTGCAATGGGACAACTGCGGGTGTGACGAGTTCTCTTGGGAGCATGAGCAAGCAATGCGGGAGGACTTCCCAGAACTCTTAACTTCAGGTATGGTTTTTTTTAAGTGCATGCTTAATTTCGAGGACGAAATTATTTTAAGGGGGGAGGAGTTATAACGCCCCAAATTTCAGATCTTGAGTCTCTGAAAGCTATCGCCCGGCAGTAGTTTAGCATTGAGTAGCCGGGCACTGAGAGCGTTGAATGGCTAGGAGTTGGGAGCGTTGAATGCTAGCACATGGTGTTAGCTAGGTTCCGCTCGGCGATAGCCCTGCTTTGTCAAGCATAGAATGAGAGATCCGTTCGTCGAGTGCTGGAGGATTACCGCCCGGCGATTATAGCTAACTCCCGACGATAGCCCTGTTTCATCGAACATCAAATGAAGGGCACAGTTCGTCGAACGATGAGCTTACGAGAAAACGTCGAGTTCTCGAGTAAGACACTACTGCGCGACGTTAGCCTTATCGCCGACATTAGCGCGGTATTATTTTTTGGCCGAGTGCCCGGGAAACTACCATTCGGCGATAGGTAGTTACCACCCGACGGTAGCGGACGGAAGCATATCCGTCATTTGGCTTGTTACCCGTCCGATTTCTTTTAGAATTTGATCCTAAGACCCAAGACTCTCATCCAGAGTGCCTATATAGGGTTGAACGGTTGTTTGCCCTCATTTTTCTCATTTGGGAAGTGAGAGTTAGTGTTTGGAAGAGAAAGGTGGGAGGAGGAAGAAGAGAGCTTTCTCCCGCCATTGACGGAGATTTAGACCCCCGATCGTCGTTCCAAGGCTAGATCCGTGAAGAGGACACGAAGGCGATCATTTACATGCATGCAAGGCAAGTGTTTCATGGCTTTAAAGATGAGTTGAGGGGTAACGACACGTCTTCTCTCGGTTATAGGATGCATGCATGACATCTTTTCATTTTCTTGTTTTTATTTTGAGCATTTAGGCATCAGATCTCTCAAGTGAGAGGGATTCAGATTGCCATGGATCAAGAGGAGCCACCAGGTCAATTGTGTTTGTCCCTGACATGATATTGCACTAAAAATATGCTCCGTTAATGGATTAGGCATTATGGGTGAAGTTGTAGTCGCGACCGTTAGTCTGACTCGGTGATGTTACATAGCGAGCCTTAAGGAAATTGTAGAAATCCGTTAGCGGCAAGACGCTATTTGTGATGATGTTTTCCCCCTCTTTCGTGTGAGTACGTGTGACCATAACAAAACTGAGTGAAAACTAGAGTACAAGCGGGGGCAGAGGGATGGTTCAGTATGAATGGTGGTTTAGGGTGGGAAAGGCATGTGATTGTGATGTGCTAAGTCGTGGTTTGTCTCTGTGGTTGGCTGATTAGCCCGTGACTTTGCAAAGTCATGTGTGGAGAGTGTCCCGGCAAGACAAGTCACCTTCTGTGTAACTGACGATAACACCAAGCTTTGGACAAGCCCGGACGATCCCAAATGGGTCCCGCTGGGACTACTTCAGTGGACTTGGTCCCGATTTTGGAGCTGGGCCTGGGTCATCGTGAATGGGTGGGGTCTAGCAAGGGTTCTTAGCATCAGTTTGTTTGTGTCGCGTAATCTGACGTGAGAAGTCAGAGCTTGCAGGCAAGCCCGGATGATCAAAGCTGGGTCCCGCTGGGTCCACTTCAGTGGACTTGGTCCTGATATTGGAGCCAGGCCTGGGTCATCACGAACGGGTGGGACCTAGACAGGCGTTCTGTGTGGCGGCTTTATGCCGTTTGGGGAAAATTAGAGTACCCTTGTGTTTGCAGCTTGAACGCTGATGGGGAAATTGGAAGTACCTGATGTGATGATTTGTTAGAAGCACACTCTTTAGGGTGCCTTGGGTGAAACCCAGGATTGCAATCATGCTGCATTGTAGGTCCCTTTTATTATATGTTTAACATAGAAACGTGTTTGTTGTATAAGACATCCAAACCTATTTTATAGCTTTACTTGTTATTGTATTTTGCATACGAAGTACTGACCTACATGGTGATGGAGTGCCCCGGGGTCTGCTAGGGATGGCCGGGAGGAGATGTGTTGGTTACATAGTTGAGGTCAGCCTTTACTGGCCCACGTTACAACCAAATTTTTACAGGACATGGATCGCAAGAGGGAGCAAGCTCGCCGACCAAAAAGTCCTAAGCTTCATGAAGTGTTACAAGATGTTTTATAACTCTGTTTTGTGGAATGTGATGCTTTATGTTCTATGTTTCCGCCTTGCATGCCGAGGTAGCCTAGGAGTTCTTATGCACGTTGCTATTGTTTAATGTTGTTTCAAACTTCTGGACAATTGGATATTGTAAGGCCTTAAGGCCATTTGGGATACTCCTGTAGTGGTGGATAACTTCGAGTTTTGGTTGTATGTTTTCGTTGTTGTCTGAGTTTTGAGTTTGGGTAGTTTATATCATCTTTTAATGCTTATGTTGTGGCGTCTGTATGTTGTGGGGCCCCGGCCAAACCCATATTAAATAGTCGTTACAGGGGAGGTGTTACAATTACAGCGACTTCCAGTGCCAGAGTGAAAGTTCGAGGACATAGCCGTGGATTTTATACATGGACTACCCCGATCACATGCGGGGAATGATTCGATTTGGGTGATTGTCGATAGATTGATGAAGGTGGCGAGGTTTATCCCAATCAGGAAGAATGCCCCGGTCAGTTATCTAGTATGAAGATTTGTGGAGTAGTTTGTCTGTAACCATGGAGTGCCCAGGACAATCGCGTCAAATCGGGATGGACGGTTTACGTCCAAGGAGTGGAGGTCAGTTCATGCTTATCTGGGTTCTCGATTGACATTCAGTACAGCCTTACACCCTCAGACAGACAGGCAGATGGAGCGCACTAACTGGACAGTGGACGATCTTCTGTGCCAAAGCATTTTGGACCGCGGCGAGCCCTGGGAGAGACTGTTGTCTTTGATCGAGTTCTCATACAACATTAGCCATCAGTCTAGCATAGGCATGGCCCCTATTGAGGCATTATACGGCTGGAGGTGCAGGACCCCACTATCTTGGATCTAGGATGAGGATTCAAAGTCACTTGGCTCGGAGTTCGTGGAGGACACATATACTCAGGCGAGATTTATTCGGGATAGGATGCTGGATGCCCAGAGCAGACATGCCAAATACTACGATGTGCGGCATGGTCAGGTGGAGTTCTAGGTGGGAGACCGGGTTTTCTTGAAGATACGGCCGATGCACGGAGACTCGCAGGTTCACGGGCGGAAGAAGCTCAGTCCGAGATACATGGGCCTTACAGGATCTTGGAGCGGATCGGCCCTTGGCTTAAAGACTGGAGCTAGCACCGGATTTAGTGGGATTGCAGGACATCTTCCACGTCTCTTCACTTCGGAGGGCTCTACTATGACTTGAGCAGTTGATTTCCACTACAAATGGCCCAGTGGCTTTAGATCAATCAGTCAGCAAGGAGCCAGTGAGGATCGATGATACAGCGGTGCGGGTCTTGCGGCGCAAGAAGGTCCTGCTGGTCAAAGTCTTGTGGATGAACCACGGGCCAGAGTAGCACACATGGGAGCCATAGGACTTGATGCAGCAAAGGTACCTGGACCTCTTCGAGTCACGTATACCTTCAATCCCTAGGGATGTTATATACTTTTACTTCAGTAGAAACCTTGTAGGCTTAACCTTAATTTCGGGGATGAAAGTTTTATTTTTATATATTAGGATTTTTAACATCCCTCAAACAACTAGACCCCTAAGAGTGGTTTTGTCATTACTAGGTCATGACAAAATCCTAGGAAGCCCAAGGAGACCAAGTGAACCTAGGAATGAAGGTGAGATCACCGTGATCTGCAAATAACACTTTCCAATTATCTAACTTAGGTTTTGACTTTAGGGCCTCACCTTGACTCTTTTACCCCACCATAACATCCCTAGCCCTTTAGAAGGTTCATTGGGTCACCAAGGACCCATTGAGGTCAACCAAAAAGTTCAAGTTGACCAAAGTCAACCCTAAGCCTAAAATGGTCAAAGTGCCCTATCTAGGGCCAAAAAACCTTACCTTAGCTAATTTGACCTCACTTAAACCACCCTAACCATCTAAGAGGTCCAATGGGTCACTAAGGAGCCAATGGGGTCAACCAAATAGGTCAAGTTGACCCAAGTCAACCCTAACCCTAAAAAGGTTAAAGTGCCCTAACTAAGGGTCAAGTGACCTCCAAGGTGCCAAACCAACCCTACCCAAGTCTTTCTAGACCTTAGGGGATGCTAATGGGTCACTAAGGACCCATTAGGGTCAACTTAAAAGGTCAATTTGACCAAGATCAACTCTACCCTAGTATTAAGTCAAACTTGCTCAAATGGGCAAACTCAAGCTCAAGCCCAATCTCCCTTTGGCTAACCTTATTTCCATGAATAATATGGGTTAGTGGGGTGTCTTTAGGATGAAATAATCACCATTTTCGGCCATGGTGATTAGGAGAGAGAAAAGCTCCATTTTCTCTTTAATGGAGGAGAGAGAAAATGAGAGAGAAGGCCATTCATGGCTTGGAAGTCGAAGAGCCCCTCTCTACTTTCTGGAATCATCTCCCCTAGTTAGTTAGGAGAAGGACAAGAGTTTTCCCAGCCATGGCAGTCACTAGGGGAGGAGAATTTCCATGGCCGAAATGAGCTTTCAATGGCCATTGATGGTCATTGATGCTTTGGCCTATCCCCTCCCCAACTGTGACTTTAAACACCATCAGTGGACTTCGAGGACTCTTTCCCACCACTTACCTGAAGAAATCAAGCCACTCTGAAGTGCAGTTGCAGTGCATTTGACGACAACACCATCGTCCATGGCAACCTAATGCACTCTCAGCAAGTGTACTAATCACTGTCAAGTAATAAAAGTGAGGAGTTTAATCCCCGGATATCGATCACTCGAGGAGTGCAGGTAGGGAGTGTGGTTTTGCTATTGGAAAAGTGATTGCAAGAGTTAACGAGGCAAATGGGTTTTAGTTTTACTTTCCTAAGCTTAATAACAATAAGAAAACTAGTGCGGGTCGCTGTCACCGCGTCGCTTGGTTGCAGTACTATGGAGAGTAGTATGGACGATGGATGAACAGTGAGGGTCGCAATCACCTCTTCACAACGCACGATTCTAGCAATCGCTAGAACGACACAATCACAACAAGAACAGGAAAAACTGAAGCTTAACAACACAATCAATGATTAAGACATAACAACATAAAGACATGCTGAAACCTTAAGCAAAACATTATTCTCAAGCAACAATCCCACTATCACAAGTTCAGAATGAAGTAACCACAAGAAGAGGTGGAGAAATACAACCGAGCGCGCAAAGGTTTTCCAAGATTCACGGCCGGATTCAAGGGTTGTCAATCCTTGTCCGATCTCGGTCTTCGGATGATGTCCGGGAACCAAGAAGGGTTGTCACTCCCTTCGAATATCCCATCTTCTTTGTGAATGATCGTTGGGCTAGTTCTGAACAAAGAAATCCGCAAGTGCAGCAACAAAGAGCTCGGATGGTAGCTTCGGAGTTCGGAGAAGATGAAGGTGGCCGGAGACGCAACTATTGCAAGCTTTCTGAGGAGAAATGGTGGCCGGATCAACTCTTCAAGGAGGAGAGAGAAAATGGTGGCTGGAGGCGAGTTTTCCCACTTAGAGGAGCAGAAATGGTGTGGGAAGTGCAGCTGGATCCTTCGAAAGAATAAATCTGCAACTTAAATAGAAAAGTCAGAAAAAATGGTCACGCATGGTCTGGCGCACGGCCGTGCGCAAACCGTGCGATATTAACTTTCAGGACAGACGTGAGGAGGGAGAAGCGTTGACCCGTGCGTTTTCCTTCACGCACGGTCAGTTCCGCCCGTATGTGAAGGACATCGCACGGGTAGCAATAGAGTGCTGGAAAATAGAAATGTACAGAAAAACCGTGTGTTCTACACGTGCACGGGCACTGCAGCCCGTGCGTAAACACAATGCACGATTAGCCACGGAACGAAAAAAACTGGGAAACCTCAGGAAATCCGTGTGTTTCCCTCGCGCACGGTTTAAAAGAAACCGTGCGTCAACCGTGCGTGAAGATCGTCGAACTAAGCTCCACGAAATTAATCGAGCTCGGCTCGACGTTCTTCCAGCTGACGAAAACTCATGATTTCACACAAACCATGCGTGAAAGAAACGCACGACCGTGTGTTTTCCTTAATATAGAGTTCCTGCCTTTGGGAAAAATGCACCACCTGCACAAAAAAATCAAAGCTGGAGCGCAAGCACCCAACACCAAATACTGCATAGAAAATAATAGAAAAAAGCCATGTGGAGCACCATGTGCATACCCCCAAAATAGAATGCGCAATTGTACACCCTAGGGCCAAAATAGTGCACAAAATGGTCCATGACCAAACGATGCAAAAATAACCGATTTCCGATTGAAATACAGTGCACGAATGAGAAAACCAGCCCAGACGAGTCCAAAAAACCATATAAATATCGGACTCATCACACAACCAGACTTAAACGTTTGATCGTCCCGAGCAAATCATCTCTCCGTGGACTCGAAAATAGCTAGCTGACATAGAAATTTCGAAAATAAGGTAAAGCGACAAATCAAAAAACAGCATGGGCATAAAAATATAATAGATACACTTTTTAATTAAGCTACGAAGTTTATAAAATTCGACAAGTGTAAATAAGTATTGTAGCTACTCAAAAATAGAATACTGTAGAATCGTTTGATCATACGTAGGAAGAAAGTAGGCATGCCACTAAGTTGAGCATTTCTAAAGACCGGGGATCGGGACCATCTCCAAAGGAATCCACCAATGTCGGGGACCATATGCTTGCCCGTTCACACTCTCTCCATAGCTCTAGTTTGACTCGAGCGCGAATCCACGGGACTTTAGGAGATAATGGGGCTTAGGCGTATACCTACGTAAGGATGCAAAAGGTAAACAATGGCTACGCACAATCCAAATGAGCTCATACAAAAAAATCCACTCGCTAAGCAATACAAACAGGTGCTCCAAACCACCAGACTTAGACTTGACAAACGGGTGCGTGCACCACCTACCATTATAAAATCTCAAATGGAATTTTCATTTAAACTTTTTTTTCTTTCATTTCAATCTACCTTCTTTTTCTCTTTTTCTTTTCTTTTTCAAAAATTTTTATATCACATTCAGCCACAATATCATGAAATCTGCACCTCACAAACACCAAATAGCACCTCATCAACATCACCAAATGGAAGAAGTGAAATATTAATAGCTCGAGCTAGGGACGTGCTATTGGAATAGGATTTTAGGCTTTGGTGAACATGGAGTGGGTCTGAAACAACAGGAGGGGTAGGCTCAAAATAAACTAATAAGGATTACGTTAGGAATGGGTACAAGGCTCAACCGGGCCAAAATGATGGCCTACGTCACACCCACGCTCGACTAACCATGCACCAAAGCTTCGAGAGTAGCTTGAGTCAAGTTCTTAGCCACCGAGAAAGATGATCCTTCCTCCCGACTCAAGCAATACGAGTCTAGTGGCGGCTACACACATTCCTACACCACTGTTCGATTGCTCCAGATTCCTCAGTTTTGAGTAGTACAAACATTATTTACAAATGCAGAAAAGCATAAACCTACGAGCATAAAGAAAAATTGAATTTATACTATTTCTATACATCATGAGTCCTCGATTACGAGCACTGCACGAGTTTCACACTACCCTATCCTAAAATCCTAAGCCGACACCACTATCTTAAAGTTAACACAAAAGAAATAAATTACACTTGTGTCGGGCGCGTGCTTAAGTGCGCGCTCATGCAGTGTAGGTGCACAATGCAGTCATGATAAAATAAAAAACTGAAAATGAAAATACTATTGTGGTATGCAAGTGCATGTGCAAAGGTAACACACGAAACTTTCCCCCACCAGACTTATACTAAACAATATACCCATGATTTGCAATAAAATTAAAGAAATGAAAGTTGAGGGAAGAAGTTACCCTTGCTCAGCAAATGAGCATATCAGAAGATTGACGTTAAACATCAGCAAACAGTCCACGGCCTAAATAAATTCCACCTGCAACATAGAATATCTACAACCAAAAAAAGCTATACACAATTGAGCATAACAACTAAATTGCACAAATTTAAAGCAAGCAGCAGCATTGGGTCGTCTCCCATAAGCCCTTTTCTTTACCGTCCTTAAGGTGGACCAAATACTTGTATTAATAGTTATATAGATAATGTTCAAAAGCAAGAGTTCAGAAAGCATGAAAAAGGGTCCAAAGTTACACACAACATGAAGATAAATAAAATAAGAAACAGAATGAGAGGGGGCCCCGAAGATCCTTCACTCTTCAGCTGAATGCTGACTTGTGATAGATCCCCCCAGTAACGCGAGATGAGGGTGAGGTGAAGGCTTTAGGGCCCAGGGAAGACGAGTCTCCCCTACCCCTAGCCTCTTCCTTCTCGCGTTGGCGGGCAAAATTTGAAGCCTTGATTATAAGAAGTTCTTTTCTTTTCAATTAACAGATGGGGATCTCCAGGGTGGTATATCCACCCCAACTAAATCAGCAACATGCCTATCTTTCGCATCGAGGGGCATCCTTTCCTCACCCACAGCGGGTGAAAGATCAGCCCAAGTCACATGTTTAATAGTTTTACAACATTCATTACACTTAATCAAAGTTTTTAAATCTGTTTCCTGCACGCTCCCATTAGCCATACACAACCCTCGTTCCTTTTCTTCAGCAACTTGTTTCACGTCAAACAATTCCTCTTTTGCTTCTCTGTTACCAATCATCAGCACATCTTTTACTTTCACAACCCTGTCTTTCTTATTCAGCTCACCATCTGTCTCATCAGCTCTAGATACATCATCAGATGATAAAACATTTAATTCCAGTAGTTTTAGATTCACTCGAGATTAGAGTGGGAAGTGATGGCAATAGCGGCAAATCAACCTTGGAAGCCAAGGTGATGACACATGCGTTAAAGCACAACGTCACTTCACTGGCTTTCAGGAATGGAACCCCAAGAATAGGCTTTGAATCATTTCCTATGGGGCCCAACACCTGGAAGTCAGTAACAACCATAACTCCGTTAAGTTTCACTTCCACCTCTTTAATCACCCCGTCAGTTTTAACCACCGAACCGTCAGCTAGCACAAGCGATTTCTGGATATTAGTTTCGACATTTAAATTAAGCTTCTCAACATCTTGCAGAGCAAGAATGTTTCATGACGAACCTGAATCGCAAAGGACTACCGTCTCACTTTCATTAATCTCACACTTAACAGGCACTTCATCAATACTGAACTCCTTTGCCTCCCCAGCACTCTTCACTTGCTCATGGGGATTCTTTTCCGTGTCGCTTGGGAGCGTGATGCGAGTACGCTCAGAGAACGCATGGGCAAGTTTACCAAGTCGTGTATCTAAGTTCCTCATAAAGGCAGTTTGAGTGTCCAAGTTAGATTGGGCCATCTCAACAAACTTTTCCATCATCTATTCTAGAGCACTCCTACGTGCCCATTGCGCGCTCTGATTATAACCCGGCTGCGGCGGTCGCGGTTGGCTATTGGAGGCTTGAGCAACAAATTGATGTTAGTCTCCCTGCCATCTTTGACGAGGGCATTTTGATTCCAGGAGAAATTCAGATGATTTTTCGCGTTTGAGTTATAAGCATTATTATAGGGCGCAGCGTGGTTTTGACTGTTTATAAAATTAGCACTTTCATCAAAGGTTGTACCTACCGGTTATGTAAATGACTCTTCAGCTGGGCATTCAAAAGCGTGGTGGCCAGGATTTCCACATCCCTGGCATAATATGACCCCAACCGGAGCCAGAGGTGTCGTCGATCTGGTTAGCATCCTTCTTCCATGCATCATAGGGTAGCTTGCTTCAACATGCTGCATCATCGCATTAACATCAAATAGATTTTTCGCCCCCCTAGGGACATTTCTTCCCACAGTCCAGTATGTACTATGGGAGATCGTGTCTCGAAGAAGCTGCAAAGCCTCTTTAGGAGAAAGGTTCATAATTGTGCCGGCGGCGGCTGCGTCGATCCTAGCCCGGTAGTTCGGCTCGACACCAAAATAGAATATTTCTACAAGATTCCACGGCTGGCAGCCGTGTTGGGGACAACGGCGCTGCAGGTCAGCGAAACGCTCCCACGCCTCAGACAACGTCTCTTGGTCCAGCTGTTAGAACGTAGCAATTTCCCTTTGGGCATTCACAATTTTGTCCACTTGGTTGAACTTCGCCAAAAACTTAGAGGACAGAGCCTCCTATGTGGTAGCAGTCCCAGGGCCAATTGTGTGAAGCCAGGTCTTAGCCCTGTCCCTCAGCGAAAATGGGAATAGCTTCAGCTTAACTACCTCATCAGAAATTCCAACATATCGGAAGGTGCCGCAAATCTCTGAGAACTCCGCCTGATGGAGCTGCGGGTCCTCACTCGGCAAACCAGAATACTGTGTATTATTTCTGATCATATTTAGAATCGTAGGCTTTATCTCAAAATGGTTGTTGGCAATGGTTAGTCCGAAGCCTGGATAAACACTTCCCGTAATCGGGGTTGTGAAATCGCGCATCGTCCTAACGCGAGGTTGGACCACCAACTGACCCTCAACAACCCTATCACCTTGGCCATTTCCTACTTGGCACAACTCTTCCATTCTACCTTCAGCAGCAGCAGCACGCACGTGAGCGACTCGCTCGTACGGTCTCAAGATCAGCTCCGAAATATTCACCCCTATTACCAGGATTAGGATCTGTCATACAACAAGAAAAATCTATCAAAGCGACAAACACTTGCAAATTTTTTCAATAGAAAAATGCACATAACGGTTTCACTCCCCGGCAACGGCGCCAAAAACTTGATGCACTCTCGGCAAGTGTACTGATTACTGTCAAGTAATAAAAGTGAGGAGTTTAATTCCCGGATATCAATCTCTCGAGGAGTGCAGGTAGGGAGTGTGGTTTTGCTATTGGAAAAGTGATTGCAAGAGTTAACGAGGCAAGGGGGGTTTTGTTTTGGTTTCCTAAGCTTAACAATAATAAGAAAACTAGTGCAGGTCGTTGTCACCGCGTCGCTTAGGTGGAGTACTATGGAGTGTAGTATGGACGATGAACGAACAATGAGGGTCGCAATCACCTCTTAACAACGCAAGCTTCTAGCAATCGTTAGAATGACACAATCACAACAAGCACAAGAAAAACTGAAGCTTAACAACACAAGCAAAGATTAAGACATTACAACATAAATACATGCTGAAACCTTAAGAAAAACATTGTTCTCAAGAAACAATCCCACTATCACAAGTTCATAATGAAGTAACCACAAGAAGAGGTGGAGAAATGCAACCGAGCGCACGAAGGCTTTCCGAGATTCACGGTCACATTCAAGGGTATTCAATCCTTGTCCGACCTCGATCTTCGGATGACATCCGGGAACCAGGAAGGGCTGTCACTTCCTTCGAATATCCCATCTTCTTCATGAATGATCGTTGGGCTCGTTCTGACCGAAGAACTTCGCAAGTGCAGCATCAAAGAGCTCGAATGGTAGCTTGGAGTGTGGAGAAGATAAAGGTGGTCGGAGACGCAACTATTGCAAGCTTTTTGAGGAGAAACGGTGGCCTGATCAACTGTCCAAGGAGTAGAGATAAAATGGCGGCTGGAGGCGAGTTTTCCTGCTCAGAGGAGTAGAAATGGCGGGGGAAGCGGAGCTGGATCCTTAGAAGAAATCTACAACTTAAATAGAAAAGTCAGAAAAAATGGTCAGGCACGGTCTGCAGTACGGTCGTGCACAAACAGTGCGATATTAACTTTCAGGATAAACGCGGGAAAGGAGAAGCGTTAACCCGTGTGTTTTCCTTCGTACACGGGCAGTTCCGCCATTGTGTGAAGGGCATCGCATGGGTAGCGACAGAGTGCTGGAAAATAGAATCGTACAGAAAAACCATGCGTTCTACTTGCGCACGGGCGCTGCCGCCCATGCGTGAACACAACGCCCGATTAGCCACAGAATGGAAAAAACTAGGAAGCTACAGGAAATCCGTGTGTTTCCCTAGCGCATGGTTTCGAAGAAACCGTGCGTCAACCGTGTGTGAAGATCGTCGAACTCAGCTGAACAAAATTTGTTGAGCTCGGCTCGACGTTCTTCCAGCTGACGAAAATGCAAGATTTCACGTAAACGGTGCGTGAAAGAAATGCAAGACCGTGCATTTTCCTTAAGACAGAATTCCTGCCTTTGGGAAAAATACATCACCTGTACAACAAAACCAAAGCTGGAGCGCAAGCATCCAACACCAAATACTGCAAAGAAAACAACAGAAAAGAGTCATGGGGAGCACCATGTGCATACCCCCAAAATACATTGCGCAATTGCACACCCAAGGGCCAAAACAGTGCACAAAATGGTCCATGACTAAACGATGCAAAAATAACCGATTTCCGGTTGAAATACAGTGCACGAATGAGAAAACCAGCCCAGATGAGTTCGAAAAACCCTATAAATATCGGACTCATCACAACCCTGCAATCGGCCCCACTCCAGCCCTCCACTAAGGTACTGTCTCTCTCTCCTTCTCAAGTGTATAAATCCACTTCATTCGGCGGCCTGATACGAGCCCAAACGTCTCTGGATTGGGCTGGCAAAGGGGCTCATTTTCGTGCTTTAAATTCTAATCACCATTTACTGTTCCGGCCACCTCCGGCCGGGCAACCACCGCCAATCGCCAACCACCACCTCAATGAATGTGGTGGTGTAGTCGGCCAGCCGGGGAGAGGCTCAGGTTGCCTGGAATTCGCCTCCCAAAACAGCCTAGTACTGGCTAATCTGGGTCGTCGGCGCGTTGGGGAAGACGAACGGATTCCTTCGAATCTGCGTTAAAATTCGTGTTGTCTGTTTATTATTAATCCAGTTATATATAGTTTTTTGTTGCAGTTTTTTGCTGTAGATAGAATTAAATATTTCAAATACTTAGGATCTCCTACAGTGAAAGTGGTTTACATGAAAGTTGTAGCCTTTAATGTCTGACCACAGCATGTTACCCCATACTGATGGTTCATAAAGGCAAGGGAAAAGTCAAGGGGTTCAAGAAGACTAAGGTTGGACCTAAGTTATCTCTTGACCCCAAGTCTTTAGCACTAAAGAAGAAGGGCATGGCGAAGGAAGGGGAATGCCATCACTGTGACAAGGCTGGTCATTGGAGGTGGAATTGTCCTTCTTACATTGAAGGTCTACAAAAGATGAATAGAGGTATAACTTCTGCTTCAAGTATTTATGTTATAGAGATAAACCTTTTTGCTCATTCATTTTAAATATTAGCTACTGAATGTGGTTCTCACATTTATACAAATGTGTAGGAAATAGGAAGGAGGAGATTGTTGGGTAAAGGAGATGTGGACTTATGAATTGGAAATGGAACAAGACTTTTTGTCGTTGTCATTAGTGTCTACCGTCTTTATTTGCTAACAGGGCTTTAATAGAACTAGATAATTATTATTTTGTTCCTTCCATAACTAGAACCTGGTGGATCTTATGGCGCCCTTAGAGGGGGGGGGGGGTGAATAATGGTTCTTCTAAATTTTCTTAAACAATTTGAGCAACCTTTACACAATGAATAACAACAAAATAATAGAATAGAGCAAATGAACACAAGCTAGAAACAACAATGATATATTTCAAAAGAGTTACAATGTATACAATGTGTCTCTATAGAGCTAGAGACAAAGGCTCATGAAATAAATAATTTGCTAGTGTATTCGCCGGTTCTTCTACCAAGAACCGGCAGGCTAAAGCATATCTCTCCCTAAATCTTGCTACTAGCCTCCCCCTAGATCTAACCCCGATCTAGATGCTGCACACAAGGCAACGATTTCTCCATTAGCCACACATGGACTTGGACGCCACTCACAAGGCGGCGATTTTCCCCTAAGCCACACAAGGACATAGACGCCACACACAAGGCGGCAATTTCCCTTTCGATTACAATGAGAAAATAAATAAAAAAATAACAAAAACAAATTGAGCACGTTAGACTAGACAATCCCTTCAAATAAAGCGCTGAAGATGCCGATGAATCCTTGCAAGAGATGCTTTGAATGCTTCGCACGTGATGTCAATCTTCCGCTCTATTTGGCCTTCTTAGGTGTATGGAGTATATCTGAGTTCTGGAGCTCTCTGGAACATATATGAAGGTAAGTGCACTCCAAGTAATGAAATTCGTAAATTTCTCAGAAAATGAGAGACTTTTATATTCTGCCGCTATCGCCGGGCGATACTGGGTATCGTCATCTGGCGATAGAGGTAACCACTGCCACGTGTCCCACGAACTCCTCATTTTCGAATCGAACAAACGTTGAGCGCTGAATCGTGCACTATGGCCGCACGATACCAGATATCGCTATCAGGCGATAGCGAATAATGGTGGCCACGATTTCGTCGAGCGTCGAGCGAAAAATCGTCGAGTGGCGCTATCGCCTATAGCGATACCCACTATCGCTTGGCGATATCTCCAAGCCATGATTTCGTCGAGCGTCGAGTGGAATTGCATCGATTGTCGAGTGGCGCTATCGCTTGTTGGCGATACCTACTATCTCCTGGCGATATAGCCCGAGCTCAATTCTGATCTGATTCATCATCAAAAAGATATAAGATATTAACCTGTATTACATGCACATCAATAACATAAAAATATCAAATACAAACAAGATTTGTTATTAGCAAACTAGGAAGCGTGGAATGCATGCTCCAGCAATATCCCCCTTTTGATAATAACAGATCCATTAAGAAAGAAATCATGAATGTTAAAAAGGTCCACCCTATTTGAGTATCAAGACGAAACAAGTGTATGTGCACAAATTGCTCTTGGATGAAACATTCCCTCTAAATGTGATCTCCCCCTAAATGGAAGCATATTGGAAATTCGTGTATTTTTAATTTAAGATGTGAAAATTAATTAAACAAATAAGGTGTCTTCCAAGTGGGCACAAAGATATAAGAACAGACTTCGGGAATGATTGCTTTTGTAAAGTTTCTCCCCCTTTGGTATTGTCAAAAGAGATCGAAGAGTACGGCGAAAGCGAAAGAAGGAAGAAACATAAAAGAGAGACACAGAGAGGGTAGGTGAGCAATGTAGTATAAATAAAATGAGTAAATAGTAACTATGGCAATGTTCAACAAACTATATCATAAACACATGGTCTAGTGAAAAGGTGTTGGTGAAATAGTTTTCAGGCCAATTCTCATAAGAAGAATGTTTAGAGACGATAATGTTGTGTACATGTGAGGTGGGTGGCGAAACGATGCTTAGTCTTACAAAGAATCATTGTTTCCTCTCTCTCTCTCTCTTCACGGAACGAAAGCCGTCGCCTCCTCTGTTCTTCTCCGGCAAGGGTTTCGATCTTCAGAGGAAATAGGCTGAAGAAGCTCTCCAGATCGAGATCGATTTTCACATACTCATCATCTGTCCGATCGTGGAAGCAAGGAGTTCAGATCTACTATTGCCGAGAATCTTTCTTCAACTTTTTTGATAAAGCCGCACGCCAAGAAGAAGATTCCAGTTTCGGTTCTATTTTCAGATCTGAACCAGACAATACTACTGTTTGTATTTTTCAATACTTATATTTCATTTCTGTAGGAGATTTTTTTCTCTGAGTGTAGGAGTTTTCCACTTCGAGTTTGTAGTAAGGTGTTTCTTCCGAGTTGTAGATCCAGTGGATTGGATTGAGATTGTCGGAACTTTGTTCCGAGGGTTGGATTGATTTTCAATCATAGATAGTAGAGTAGCGGAGTCTAGTTTATTGCTAGATCGGCGAGGGAAAGTGGATGTACCCAACATCGGGGAACCACTATAAATCTTGTCTCGTCTGTGATATTTTAGTAGATAGATCCGTGCTGTGTTCTGAGATTTTTTTATTCCGCAAAAGACGCACAACTCACCTATTCACACCCCTCTAGGTGATTTAGGTTGACAACTATTATCTTTCACTTTGCCATACTGAATCTTTGCTTGTACATTGGCTTCAGTGTCTTCAGCTGGCTTCTTTACCTTAAGATCCTTTTTCTTGAGTTCTTCAGCCTTAACCTTTTGCCTTAACCTACTTGCTAGGCTCCACAGAAGTAGCAGGTATCTTCCCAGCTTTGAGATCTCTTCTAAATTGATGTATGGCATCTTGCCATTTCTGATACTTGCTCCATTCTTGTTCAGAGTACCACTTGCCCCTATCATGCATGTTGTCTTTAACTGCTTTCCAGGCAGTGAGAATAATGTTTCTGGAGGTGGGGCTCCATCATTCAAAATCAGGCTTTAATTCAGCCTGCTCTCTAAACCTTTTCTTAGAAAGTTGAGCTTCTTGCTCTCTTTTCAAAGCAGCTTCAGACATCTCAACCTTCTCAATAATCTCATTCTGAACATCCTGAGGAGGACTGTACATTTGTTGTACTACAGAGTGAATGCCCTCAAAATCAGAAGGTGGATAAATGATTTGAGCCACTTTCTGTTGAACCCCTTCATTGGCAGCAGGTTGAATGCCTGACTCTGCAGTATTGTCATCATCACAATGGGGTGGATAACCAAGAGTGGCTCTGATAGCATTAGTTATCCATTTAGCATGTTCAGAGCCTGCATTGACTACACTCTCTCCCCTTTTATGACTTCTCGTTCAACATGGTCTCTTAGATCATCCTTTTGAAACCGTATCTGTTTAGCTAGATAATTTGTTCCTTCTTTGTAGAATGATCTGAACTTCAGCAGCTGATCAACAATGACCTTCTGAGATGCTTGGATAGCAGTGTTAACATCAATCAAATTTGCTTTGAGTTGTGTATCAAACTCAGTCTTTTCTTTAGCAAAGTTTACAGTGAAAGCTGTTGCTGTATTCTTAAGTTCTGTTACAATAACATTGTGTGATTCTGTCAGATTGTCATTCATTCTGATTTGATTTTCCAAAACATAGCCTTGTTTCACTGCTATGTCATCTATTTGAGTTTTGGCTTTCACTTGTTGCTTTGCTAAATATACTATAGCATTACCTCCCTTATTGAAGCAATCTATCCTTTCCTTTTTATGTAGATTGACCTCAAATATGATGGATTTAATATCTTGTCCCAACTGAAGTTGCAATTATTTATTGCTCTCATCAACATATTTTTCTAGGGCTTGTCTTTGTTCATCCAACTTTACTTGCAGTTGCAACAGTAGTGAACTGAAATCTACTGTTGGAGTTGGAGTTTGTGGGACAATCTATAAGGCTTTCTTAAACCAGAGCTTCTCTTCCTTCGCACCATGTACTTTCTCTTCTTTACCGTAGAGGCTTCTTCATCTTCTGAGGACTCAGATGAGCTTGCTATGTCAACTGTATGTTTTGGACTAGATGCTATAATGGGCATCTCCTGCTCAGTCCTTAGCAGCTCCACCTCAGTTCTTGCATCTAATAAATCAGGAAAAAGTTCTTCTAAAGTAACTTCTTGTTGCATTTGTATTGGAGGTATAACTGTCTCTTTAGCAGATGCTTCTCTTCCTAGTGCCCTCGAGAGCCCTTCACCGGGAATACCTTGGGCCGTCCTGGGCTAAACCTAAATTGTAGGAAAAATTGGAATGCAAGAGTAACTAGTAAATCTAGGGTTTCACCTTCACACACCTCGATGTTTCGGGGAGATAGGTTGGGTCACTGGGGCAGTAGGCCCAGTGGTTTTGGTGATGGGCAGGTTGGCCCGACAAGCTTTGGCTCGGTTGTTGTTTGTGATGGGCAGGTTGGCCCGGAGAGCTTTGGCTCGGTTGTTGTTTTGACGGACGGGTTGGTCCAGGGAGCTTTAGCTCGGTGCTCATACATAAGGTTGCATGTGCATAAAGTATAAGGTGGTGGGTCTTCGGTGTTGGAGGTTCGATGCACCGATGCCAACACGTTAACTCTATGAGTGTGGTTAGAACTTGGCCAAATAAGTCTGTTGTGCCAACTGGCAAGAGTACGTAGGAGCTCCTCTTAGTGCACCAGCGTTGAGGTGTACGATAGGTCTGACTGGTAATGTAATTACCGGTTTAGAGTTGGGTGAGGCCCAACCCACCGCTTCCGTTTGCCACTATGGAGGTATCCTGGGAGGTTCGGCTCCAAAAGGGGGGAACTAAAGGTCTGTGTACACAGAGTCGAGTGGGTGAGTTGCACTTGCATGCTCACATATGGCATAATTGTGTTTTATAGCATAATCATTGCATACTACCCCGACACCTATTGTATAAGTGGTATGAGATGCTTATATAATAGGCCCTGCAAAATGACCCCTTGGTTTATAAGTTTGCGCGAGCGTGCATATACGTTAAGGTTTTTATTTAATAAATATATTTATATGCTTGTTAGAAAACCGACACCCTATCGTATAAATTGGTATGAGACTTTTTATACGATAGGAGCCCTGCAAAAGATCCCTTGGCTTATGTATTTTCATATAAGTTAAGGTTGCTTTTCTTGTTCAGTTTTCATACCTCTATTACTGCCATATATACTATAGAACTGTTAGATTAGTTTTGCCGCCATCCGGTAAATTGTTATTCTCCACCTTCAAGTCCTCTCCTTTCCTTCTCCCCGCTCGGTGCCTAGGAGCCATGGGGGAAGGTACGGGGGATGATAGGACTTAGCCTTTTCGAATAACGGTTTTCGAACCACATCATTTTAGGGGACCGTGGAGCCCAGCATTGAGGAGCAGCCCTAGAGGTCGGCACGCTTGGAGATGGGGCAGTCTCGTACCGGAGTTTAGACGGCAGGGACTGTGAGTCCTATTCGCTACTAGTTGTTTTAGTTTTGCTTCCGCGATGAGAGATTTGTAGTGAGACATTGATGTACTGGTCATGAGCCCAAGATTTTATTATTTCATTATATCTGTGGACACTCTAATCGTGGAGTTTATTTACTATTTATGTGATTTCTGTGGACTTGCCTTTTTTAATTTGCTACAGTTGTGATTGATATGGCCGACAGGATCGGCGTTTTGTAGTGATGATTTTCCCAGGTGCGAAGGTGTCACCGCAAAGCGGCGGTTCTGGGCCTAAGACACCGGTGTTTTAAAGAAAAAGGGGGAGGGGGGGTCTTACAAGTGGTATCAGAGGAAACCTTGATCGAAAAGTAGCAGTCCACAACTGTTGGGTCACCCCGCGTGAGTTTAGTTTGGGGACAAACTAAGAAGCGAAAGTAGTGGTCTGCCCATATGGGGGGGGGGGAATCACATGTAAATCATACACTTTTAATTAGGATTGAATCGACTACTTACAAACGAACTTTGTTATGCAGCCCCAAGCACAGCCTACACCACAGGGCGGAGTCCAGCAGATTCCAGATGTTGCACCACCTCCCCAGGTCCCCACTCCATTCCTACAGTCAGAAATGGGACAGAATCTGACAGCTATCCTGGAGGTGTTTAGGGCTCAACAGGTTCCGGCTCCGCAGCTAAACTCGGGGGCCAACTGGCTGAGTATTTTCCAAGGACTTTCTCCTCCATCCTACTTGGCGACAGAGTCGGTCATTCAGACGGAAGAGTGGCTGGACATTATATATGAAATGCTGACTAGGATCCGGTCCCCGTGGGAAGAGAGGGTGCCCTTGGTCGTCTCTTGCTTAGAGTCCCATGCCAAGAGGTGGTGGAAGACATCGCTGGACACGATATTTGCTGAAAGAGAGGTTGCAGAGATTGCTTGGGGGGAAGTTTAGGGCCGCACTGTTGGAGCATTTTGTCCCGCAATCGGCCAGAGAACAGTTGGAAGATAGATTTTTACAGTTGAGACAGGATAGCAGGACAGTGGTGGAGTATCATCAAGAGTTCAATCATGTGGCCCGGTTTGCAGATTCTTACCAGTTGGATGAGGCAGGTTACACCAAGATGTTTTATAAGGGCCTGCGAGAGGATCTGAGGGAGGCTCTAGTGTTCGTGTCCGACGGGCCTATTCCTCGAATATTGAAGATCGCAAAAAGGATCGAGGCAGATTGGCATACTACCCGAGGCCGGAAGTGGCCAACTGAGAATCAGGGCCAGGGAATCAGGAATGATCAGCGATGGGGCCGAGTCACAGATGGGAGAAGAGCAGAAGACCACCCTCGGCATGAGGTGAGACAAGAGCAGAGGGAACCATTAGTGGTGGTCCCTCAGCCACCCCAGATGCAGGAGGTGTAGAGACCCAGGGGTATGGCATATCCCCCGCTAGAATGCTTCAACTATCATCAGGTGGGGCATATCCGAAGGAACTTCCCTATGAGGGGGCACCACCACCAGCACCTCTGGCTGCCCCTCCAGCTCAATATTTTGGAGGCCGAGGACGTGGACGAGGTCGTGGATACCATGGCAGAGACCATAGACAGGAGAGGGAATAAGTGTATGCACTGGATCTGACTCAACAACGGAATCCGGAGCAAGTGATCATAGGTACTCCAGTTAATTTTAAGTTTTCTCTTTTCTAGATAATTAGAAATATGGATATAGAACTGATAAACTAGGAAAGAAAACCATAATTAGATTTCTAAGACTTTAAACTACCCCAGGCATAGTCTTCATCAGCGGCAAGCCCTCCTATACATTGTTCGATACGGGTGCTTCACACTCGTTCGTGTCGGAAGCCTTCGTGGAAGGGCTGCAAGACGTGGAGCTGTTTACTGGCTTGATGATGAGGATACGACTACCAAACGGATCGGAGCTATTCACCACCGCCCGCTGCAACATGGAGGCGGAGATTGGCAGAAAGATATTTGAAGCACCAGCGACGATCATGAAGATGCCAGTCTTTGATTTGATACTGGGAATGACATGGTTGCGTTGGAACCATGCTCAGATTGACTGCATGTCAAAGAGGATTACAGTGAGGCATGGGGATTCCTACATCGTCACCGAAGGTATTAAACCTATTCCCCCGCTCTTGCTGTCATCCGTGCAGGACGTCAAGGCCCACTTGCAGTGGGAGGAATTCTATGAAGTGTTGTTTGAAATGGCTGAGGCCAAGTGTTCCATCTCAGATATCCCGGTGGTGCAAGATTTTGCCGACGTATTCCCAGAGAAGCTGCCAGGGCTACCCCTGCTCCGGGCGAAGGATTTCCGGATAAAGCTAGTGCTGGGGGATAAGCCGGCATCTAGAGCCCCTTATCGGATGGCCCCGAAGGAGTTGACAGAGTTTCGAAGCCAGCTCCAGGAACTAGTGGAAGCCGGATTTGTCCGGCCAAGCTGTTCACCATGGGGAAACCCAGTGTTGTTCGTCAAGAAGAAGGACGAGACACTTAGGTTGTGCATCGACTACCGAGCACTAAACTGACTGACGGTCCGGAATACCTATCCATTACCAAGGATAGATGAGCTGTTTGATCAGTTGGAGGGGGCGCATTTCTTTTCAAAATTGGATTTGAGGTCAGGCTACTATCAGCTACAGATCCAGGAGGAGGATATTCCGAAGACTGCCTTTAGTAGCACATATGGGCTATTCGAGTTCACCGTGATGCCTTTCGGGCTCACAAATGCACCATCGGCGTTCATGAGCCTCATGAATCAGGTGTTTGAGGCATATTTGGATGTGTTCGTCATTGTATTTATTGATGACATCTTCATTTACTCGTGGACAGAGGAGGAGCACACACAACATCTGACGATGACCTTGAGAGACTGCAGGAGCACCAGCTTTATGCGAAGATCAGCAAATGCCAGTTCTGGTTGAGGGAGGTTGCTTTTCTAGGCCATATAATTAGTGGTGTTGCGTTGGCAGTGGATCCAGCAGAGATTCAGGCAGTTCGGGATTGGTCGCAGCTGAAGTCGACCACAGATGTACGGAGTTTTCTAGGACTTGCCAGTTACTATTGAAAGTTCGTGGAGGGATTTTCTCGTATTGCCCTTCCACTCACATCCCAGACAAGGAAGGATGTGCCCTTTGTCTGGACCACACAGTGTGAGGTGGCTTTTCAGGGGCTGAAGGGTCGGCTCACCTCGTCTCCTATACTTGCCCTTCCTTCGGGGAAAGAAGGATTCCAGGTCTACAACGACGCTTCCTACCAGGGCATGGGTACGGTGCTGATGCAGAATGGTCATGTGATAGCATACGCTTCTCGACAGCTAAAGAAGCATGAGCAGAACTACCCAGTTCATGACTTAGAGATGGGAGCCGTCATAATTGCTCTGAAAGTCTAGCGACACTATCTGTACGGTGTCCACTGCGATATTTACTCCGATCACAAGAACTTGAGATATGTGGACAAGCAGAAAGAGTTGAACATCAGGCAGAGATGATGGGTGGAGTTTCTAGCAGATTACCAGTACGAGATGCACTACCACACTGGGAAGGCGAATGTGGTGGCAGATGCGCTGAGCCGAAAGGCCGCACACTCTGGAGCAGGACCGCAGTTGATGGCCTTGGAGTTGGTCCAGATGTTAGAAAAGATCCAGATATCCTTTGTGTTCGAGGATCACCCTGAGATATATCGGGAGTACCTAGCGTCGTTGATTGCCCCAGATGACATTCTAGACCGAGTCAGATATGGGCAGAGGCAGGATGCCCAACTCGAGCTGATATTCCGGGCCTTAGAAGCAGACACTGCTGGAGATTACTCGCTGAGGGATGGTCAAGTATGCTTCAGAGGATGGGTTTACATACTAGAGGGAGGCCAGGTCTGCGAAGATATCATGACAGAGGCTCATTGCAGTCGGTATTCAGTACACCCGGGAGTTACGAAGATGACTGCGGACCTGAAGAAGACCATGTACTGGCCAGGCATGAAGAAGGATATCACCTACTTCATGACCCACTGCGAGGCATGCCAGCTGGTGAATGCAGAATGCAGGAACCTCGTAGGATTATTGCAGCCACTCCCAGTGCCAGAGTGGAAGTTCAATGATATCGCGATGGACTTTATACATGGGCTTCCCCGATCGCGGACGGGGAACGATTCGATCTGGGTGATCGTAAACCGGCTGACGAAGGTAGCCAGATTTATTCCGATCAGGAAAGATGACTCGGTTAGTGTGCTGGTTTGAAAGTTCGTGGAACAGTTCATCCATTATCATGGCGTACCCAGGTAGATTGTATTAGATCAGGATGGACGGTTTACATCCAGGGAGTGGAGATCGGTGCAGACTTACTTGGGCATGCGGCTAATATTCAGTACAACATTTCATCCCCAGACTAATGGGCAGACATAACGCACCAATCAGACTCTGGAAGTTCTGCTGCGACTTTGCATATTGGATCACGGTGAGCCTTGGGAGAAGTAGTTGCCACTGATTGAGTTCTCAAATAATAACGGCTACCTGTCCAGCATAAAGATGGCTCCTTATGAGGCCCTATATGGACGAAGGTGTAGTACTCTGCTGTCTTGGATACAGGACACGAATCCAAAGGCTTTGGGTTCGGAGTTTGTTGAGGACACCGAGCCTTAGGTGAGATTGATACAGGACAGGATGCTAGAAGCACAGGGCCAACAGGCTAAGTTTTACGACGCTCGGCATCGTCAGGTGGAGTTCTGGGTGGGGGACCAGGTGTTCTTGAAGATTCGACCAATGCATGGGGTTTCATGGGTACGTGGTCGGAAGAAGAAGCTCGGCCCAATATATATGGGGCCTTATAGGATCCGAGAGAGGATCGGTCCCTTGGCATACAGGCTGGAGCTGCCACCGGAGCTGGCGCGTCTGCACGACATGTTCCATGTATCCTCTCTTAGGAGGGCTCTACTACACCCAGAGCAGTAGATTACGGCCACGGACGGGCCGGTAGCATCTGATTGGTCAGTTCACCTGGAACCGGTCCGGATTGACGACAACGGGATACGAGTCTTGCACCACAAGAAGGTTCCATTGGTCAAGGTCCTATGGAGGAATCATGGGCGAGAGGAGCACACATGGGAGCCTCAGGACTTGATGCAACAGAGATACCCGGAGCTCTTCAGTCAGGTACTACTCACAACCTCTCAGGATGTTACAATAAACCTTTCATATTTGAAACCCCGTAGGCCTAACTAGAATTTCAAGGACGAAATTTTTTGTTTATATATTGGGATTTGTAACATCCCTCAGACAACTAGACCCCTAGGAGTGGTTTTGTCATGACTAGGTCATGACAAAACCCTAGGAGGCCCAAGAGGGCCATGCAAACCTAAGAATGCAGGTGAGACCACTTTGGTCTGCAAATAGTAAATTTATGAACCCTATGTTAAGATGACCATGAGGCTTTACCAAGACTTCAACACCCCACCATGGTGTCAACAATCCATTGTAAGGTCCATTAGAGCCCTAAGGGTCTACTGGAGTCAACCCAGGGTGGCCAAATTGACATAGAACCACTCTAGGCCTAAATTGGGCAAAGTGCCCTAACTAAGGGCAGTGTGCCCTAGTAAAGCCAAACTAACCCTACCAGGGCCTTCCTAGACCTAAAGTGGGTCAATGGGTCACTAAGAACCCGTGGAGGATAGTCAAAGTGGTTAAGTTGACCAAAGTCAACTCTAACCCTAAATGGGTCAAGCTGACCTATAATGAGTCAAACTGACCTACCTAGGGTCAATTGAAGTTTCCTTAGCCAAGTGGACCCCACACATACCTTCCTAACCATAGTGGGAGGCCAATGGGTCACCAAGGACCCATTGGGGTCAAACAAAATGGCTAAGTTGACCAAAGTCAACTCTAGCCCTAAAGTGGTCAAAGTACCCTGCTTAAGGGTCAAGTGACCTCCAAATGGCCAAGAAAACCCCACCTAGACCTTAGTAGAGGCCAATGGGTCACCAAGGATCCATTAGGGGCAACATCAAAGATAAATTGACCAAGTTTAACCCTAGTCAAGGTTTAGGTCAAGCTAGCCCAAATGGGCTAACCCAAGCTCAAGGCAAATTCACTTGGGCTAACCTTGTATTAGTGGATGAAATGGACATGTGGGCTGCCATTAGGGTTGGTAGGAGTCAAATTTTAGCTTGGTGTGTAGGAGAGAGAAAAAGCCACCTATGAAAGAGAGAGAAAGTGAAGGGAATAATGGGGGAAGACTTTGGGGGTCATCCTTCCCCATCCCCAACGTTGTTAAAATTTTCTCAGCGTGGTCAGCAAGTTAGCCCAAACGCCAAATTAATATCTTCGGCACTACCCAGTTCTCACGTTGAACCAGCGAAAAACCAAGGAATAAGGCTAATCCCAACAAACAATGGAAGCACAAGCAGATCTTTTCTACATTCACTTCTTTACAAAACGAGGTATACATAGCGAGACATGATTTCACTAGTATAAACAGCTGTAAACAGAAAGCACCAAAAACCAAGCCGGGAGGACAGCACCGGAGTCCGCCGAGACCGCCGAGGTCGCCGAGGTCACCGAGTCCGCTGAGAGCGCCCGAACTAAGCTGCAATCCGCCGAATAGCCACGGAGTCCGCCGAAGCCGCGAGGCCGCTCGGACACACCGTTATTCGTCTCCTGCTGAGGCTGAACTGCGGAACACACCCCCATCCCGCCTGAAGCCGGTGGACAGGTTATTGAAGCTGGAAAAGTCGAAACAGAGTTGACAAGCCACAGAGCGACCTCCTGCTGAATCCGCAGAGACCGCACAACTTCCAAGTACATGACCGAAGTCAAAGCCAAACTCCTGGCTCCTTGAAGCTACCCGCGCGACCTGCACACAGCAAACCGTCGGCCCAGAATCAATCAGCGCAGACAGACAAACTGAGACCGCAGCTCCTTGCCAAACCAAACTTACTGTTCACTCAAGTTTCTATAGATGTGTCAGGGGGGTCCTATTTATAGGTGAGGTGAGGAGTGTGGTCACCGCCCAAGAGATAGTGACACCGCCCCAGCCCGCGCGATAGAAAAACACTGTCCGCCGAGTCCGCAAGGACTTAGCCGGATACCAAGGGAAACCGCCAGGAGCAAGGCATCATTGGCGCACCCACATCAGTCCGCCCAAGCTATGCGGAGAAGGCATCAGCCCGCAAAGCCTCCAACCACTGCAGGACAGCAACCCCCTTCAATGGCTATCCGCACAAACCCGAGGCAGTCCGCAAGACTCAAGCCTCAATCCGCCACAAGTCCACGACCAAAGGCAGATAGCAATAGTCCGCCCGGTTGATGCTATATAGATCACGGCAGTGAACCGGTCGCACAAGTAATATAAAATGGGGGTTTTCCCAAGTATCGATCTCACAAGGAACACAGTAAGGTGGAGTTAATTTCGAGGAGGACTTGAGATTGAAGTCCTTAGGGTCGGCGGTAACGATGGGGGCTTTGATATTGCGGACAAAGAAAATAAAACACTATCAACTACTCCTATGCAACGCCGCTATGCGATGCTTCGCCAGGCGGGATGGAAGACTAGTCGGGCCGCTATGCACCGAATCACTAGGCGGATGGACGAGAAGGCTAGCAGATAAGGTGGTTAGAACGGCGGAATGAGGGTCGAAAGCACCTCTTCGCAACGCACGCCACTAGCAATTGCTAGTGCGGCATGGGTGGATGGTGGTGGATGGACAAATAGGCGCACCTCAAGTAAATAACGAACACAAACAATCACATAGACATAATTGTAAGAACGTTTTACAAATAAGCATACATCATCTATAAATAAGGTTTACAACAACACATAAACAACAATAAAGGAAGAACAAGTCAAGAGATCGACCGAATCCGAAGTCTTGCTGAGGATTCACGGTTGGAATCGTCGGGTTATCATTCCGCGTCCAAGCTCGGTCCTCAACTGCGTCCGGGATAGAGAAGGGCTGTCACCACCTTCCAATGGCCCGTCTTCTTCGTCTCACGACAGCGGACGAAAGTTGAAAGCTTCCCTTTGCTTGATGGCTATGGCGTTGAAACTTGAAATGAATCCAAGAGATGATGGAGGAGGCCGAGAGGAAGCTCCGGCTTGGATTTGGCGGTGAAAGCTTGCCCGGAGCACCTCCCTAGGGTGGAAGATGAAGGGGAACGGTGGAGAAGGCGGAAAACGGCGGAGGAAAACGAGCGATCTCCGGATCTTCGATTAGGGCGAGACCTGCACTATTTATACAAAAGCAGAAATGTACAATGCGCACGATCACAGGCGCACGACCAGTGGTCGTGCGCACTATGTCCTGTGCTCGTCCGCACTGGCATGGAATAACAGGAAGAAGAACTGGGATAATGCGCACGAGAAGTGGCGCACGACCAGTGGTCGTGCGCACTAAGTCCAATGATCGTGCGATTACCCAGACAGGACTCCAGAAAAGAGGAATCAATGCACACGATCAGTGGCGCACGACCGGTGGTCGTGCGCAATATGTCCAGTGGTCGTGCGCATACCCCAGGCTGATTCTGGAAAACGTAGAGTAGTGCGCACGATCAGGGGCACACGACCAGTGGTCGTGCGCATTAGATCCCCTGATCGTGCGCAGTATTCCTGTTTCACAACCATCCCGGAACACGCACACGACCCCTGTACCGAAAGGAAAAACCAATCACTAATCTGTGCAGACATTCCAGACAATCACAAAAAGGAGTACGGACTAAAAGAATAACACAATACACAACCACGGGCTAAAATGTGCACTTCCTATGGAAATAAAGATTAGATGAAATAGGAACGATAAAGAACTAAAAGTGAAGTGCAACCGTGTGAAAACTAGCCCAGATGAGTCCGAAAATAGGTATATAAAGTGGACTCATCACACCCCCAGACTTAACTGTTTGCGCGTCCCGAGCAAACAAAATCTAAGCAGATAGGGAAAAATACTAGTTAACAAAGAAATTGCGATACGAAGTACCATGCGAATTCGCATGCTCGCGCGCGTAAAAATATAATAGAAGAAATTTCTAAGTATACAAAATAGTTTATATTTTTCACAATGCGTATCAAAATTTTATTATTACTCAAAAATAGAATCACGGTGAATCATCCGGTCATGCGTAGGGAGAAAGTAGACTAATCACTAGGAGAGCATTGCCAAAGATCGGGGCTCCGGATAACCTCCAAAGGAATCCACCAATGTCGGTGACCATATGCTTGCCTTTTCGCATTCTCTCCACGGCACTGGTTTGGTTCACACACGAATCAGTAGGACTTTAGGTGAAAAGATGGGGCTTGGGTTTTGGTGAGGTAAACAAGGAAAAATAAGAAGGCTATGCACCTAACCCAAAGGAGCTAGTATGAAGGGAATCCATCAGCTAACCAAAAGATATGCGGGTACACCACACCCCCAAACTTAACTTTTAACATATGGGTGTGTGCACCGCCTACTCCAAAAAACAATCACAACTCAAATAGGATTTTCAATTATACTTTTTCTTTTCACTTTTTCACAAGTAACATCATTTTTTTTTTACTTTTCTTTTTTTTTCTTTTTCAAATTACTTCTCCTTTAACAATTTCAGCAAATATAAGCTTACAAGCACCACATCAATGCCCCAACATGAAAAAATGTAAAACTCTAAAGCTCGACTTGGGAGTGCGACTAGGATCGGCTTTGAGGCTCTGGTGAAATAAAGGTGGAGATGAATCAAAAGGAGGGGTAGGCACAACGGGGCTAGCGAGGATAAGACGTTAGGAATGGTACAAAGCTCAACCGGGCCAAAATGATGGCCTACATCACGCTCATGCGAGTGAACTAACCTATACCCATGCTTCAAGAATAGCTTGGGGCAAGTTCTTAGCCAACGAGAAAGACTGTCCATCCTCCCGACTCGAGCAATACAAAACTAACGACCGTCTACACACATCCCTAAGCTACCGTCAGATTCACACCGGATTCACCAACTTTTGAGTAGAATAAAAAGTATTTACGCAATTAGAAAAATATAAAACTAAAAGCATACAGAAAAATTAAATCTACTCCAATTTCTACACAAGACGAGAGCAGTTGACTAGGATCACAACAAGGCCAACATTTTACTCCGTCTCACAATCCTATGTCAGCACCATAATTTTCCCAAATCTAACGAAGAAATGAGTTTAACTCGCAGCACGCAAAAAGCTAAGCACGCGCTCATGTGGGTGCAGTGGTGTGTGATGCAATGAACTAATCAAAATAAAACAATAAAAGCTTCTAGTATGCACATGAAATGTGCGCGTGCAAAAGGTAACAGATCTCTCCCCAGACTTAAACTAAGCAACAAATCATAAGATAGAGAAATTAAAATCAGAAAGAGCTAAGGGAAGAGTTTACCCCATGCTCAGCCAGTGAGCATACCAGAAGATGCGTGGAAACCTGAAGCAGGCCCGCCATACAAAGAATCACAACCCTGCCAATGCAATTTTCCAAGAATACCTGCAGGGGTGAGCTCCGCAAAAACAAAACAAAATATACAAAAAGGAAATGCTAAAACTAAAAATAGATAAGAAAAATAAACTGCAGAAAATGAAAGATAAGTACTGGGGTTATTGTCATCCCAGCACGACTTATTAAATTCTAAACAGTTCTAGCTAATGGGGCTATGAAATAAAAAGTGCACGGGTAACTGGCCTAATATCCGTTTCGGTAACGGGTACCGATACGGTGATAGAGCAGTTACCCCTCTGCCTAAATAATCATACCTGCTCCTCGCAGGCAGAGGAAATAGGAAATAAGAAGAGGAGGAGCACTGGTCCTCGCTCATCTTATCACAAAATAAATCCTTGCATAGCAAGGTATCGTCTATCACAGGCCCGCAGGAGGAGATGGCAATGGCATGAGCACAAAGCTCATCGTCATCCCAACATACCTATGGAGACTCATCCTACACAGGCTCAGATAAGGAAGGGGGATCAAGTAATAAAAGAGAAGAAGAACTAAAAGAATTAGAAAATTGGAGAGTGATCCCGGTATCACTCTCAGCAGGATCCAAGCAGAGATCACTGTCGGTATCATACGAGTCGTACCGAGGGGAATCCGAGAACTCGAGATCTGCGGTGGTAAGTGGAACGGCCTCATCCAATAAGGAGGTGCAAACCTCTGCATCGGAAAGAGGGTATTCCTCATCCCACCGGGGTGCGTAAAAGTGTTCCGAAGATCCACTTTCTCCGTCGGAGATAGAGGAATCATCATCCCACTTCGGCGCAACCTCGGGCACCGAATCATCCACAAATACGGCATCATCAACCGACTCACAAGAAATAGGAATAGCACAATCCGGCAAAAATTGCGGAGGGGCAAGGCTGCTCTCAAAATCAAGCACTGAATGAGCAGGTCCCATCGCAAAATCATTCGTTGACGCCACCCCGTCGATGACCGGAACAATCTCATCGTCCCATACAGGAGCGTCCAAGAGTTCCTGCTCCACTTTTTGTTGGCTAACACCAGAGTGATCATCATCACTCAAGGAAAGCACGTAAAAAGGGATCGAGGGACCCATGAAAGAGCTGTATGCGGCCAGAGATTCTTCAGTAATCTCAACGGGTAAAGAATGAGCAAAGTGTGTTATGTCAGTGTATGGGCCAGAAAACACCCTCGTAGGCCTGTCCACAACAGTCTTCCGCGAACGGGAGGTTGTTGTGCACACGCCCTCAGAGGGAGAAGGCTTGCACAAACGAGGGAAATCCTTCAACATGTGGCCCTCACCTTGACATAACAAACACCGAATGCAATGCTCGGCATTCATAACAGCAATGGCATCGATGGATCGACGCAAAGTGTCAAGGATACGGTACTCAGCATCAGAATCCATCACGAACAAAAATAATTGCTGAAAAAGTGCTACACAGCTAAAATGAAAATAGCACGGATCTGCTATCTAAATCAAAAATCAGAAAAGGGTAAAAAGAAATAAGCAAAATAACAATTCTAATAACCAAAGCAAATAAATAAAAAAAATGATATAGACAAATGGAAAAGGTCTTCAATCTATTATCTCCCTCTCCAAAAACTCACACGACTGTGTTCCCCGGCAACGGCGCCAAAAACTTGATGCTATATAGATCACGGCAGTGAACAGGTCGCACAAGTAATATAAAATGGGGGTTTTCCCAAGTATCGATCTCACAAGGAACACAGTAAGGTGGAGTTAATTTCGAGGAGGACTTGAGATTGAAGTCCTTAGGGTCGGCGGTAACGATGGGGGCTTTGATATTGCGGACAAAGAAAATAAAACACTATCAACTACTCCTATGCAACGCCGCTATGCGATGCTTCGCCAGGCGGGATGGAAGACTAGTCGGGCCACTATGCACCGAATCACTAGGCGGATGGACGAGAAGGCTAGCGGATGAGGTGGTTAGAACGGCGGAATGAGGGTCGAAAGCAACTCTTCGCAACGCACGCCACTAGCAATTGCTAGTGCGGCATGGGTGGATGGTGGTGGATGGACAAATAGGCGCACCTCAAGTAAATAACGAACACAAACAATCACATAGACATAATTGTAAGAACGTTTTACAAATAAGCATACATCATCTATAAATAAGGTTTACAACAACACATAAACAACAATAAAGGAAGAACAAGTCAAGAGATCGACCGAATCCGAAGTCTTGCTGAGGATTCACGGTTGGAATCGTCGGGTTGTCAATCCGCGTCCAAGCTCGGTCCTCAACTGCGTCCGGGATAGAGAAGGGCTGTCACCACCTTCCAATGGCCCGTCTTCTTCGTCTCACGACAGCGGACAAAAGTTGAAAGCTTCCCTTTGTTTGATGGCTATGGCGTTGAAACTTGAAATGAATCCAAGAGATGATGGAGTAGGCTGAGAGGAAGCACCGGCTTGGATTTGGCGGTGAAAGCTTGCCCGGAGCACCTCCCTAGGGTGGAAGATGAAGGGGAACGGTGGAGAAGACGGAAAACGGCGGAGGAAAACGAGTGATCTCCGGATCTTCGATTAGGGCGATACCTGCACTATTTATACAAAAGCAGAAATGAACAATGCGCATGATCACAGGCGCACGACCAGTGGTCGTGCGCACTATGTCCTGTGCTCGTGCGCACTGGCATGGAATAACAGGAAGAAGAACTGGGATAATGCGCACGAGAAGTGGCGCACGACCAGTGGTCGTGCGCACTAAGTACAATGATCGTGCGATTACCCAGACAGGACTCCAGAAAAGAGGAATCAATGCACACGATCAGTGGCGCACGACCGGTTGTCGTGCGCAATATGTCCAATGGTCGTGCGCATACCCTAGGCTGATTCTGGAAAACGTAGAGTAGTGCGCACGATCAGGGGCGCACGACCAGTGGTCGTGCGCATTAGATCCCCTGATCGTGCGCAGTATTCCTGTTTCACAACCATCCCGGAACACGCACACGACCCCTGTACCGAAAGGAAAAACCAATCACTAATCTATGCAGACATTCCAGACAATCACAAAAAGGAGTACGGACTAAAATAATAACACAATACACAACCACGGGCTAAAATGTGCACTTCCTATGGAAATAAAGATTAGATGAAATAGGAACGATAAAGAACTAAAAGTGAAGTGCAACCGTATGAAAACTAGCCCAGATGAGTCCGAAAATAGGTATATAAAGTGGACTCATCACCGGTCAACAGCGGACTTCGCGGACACGGCGGACACCATGGTCTTGGCACAGAGTGTGACCAAGTCCAAAACCATCAAAGTCCAATGCGAGCATGACGGACATAAACTCCTGTCCGCCAAACACCCTAGCACAGACCTCCAGCAGTCCGCAGGCTACTCGCACACCTGCCCAACGCAGCAGCCATCTCGCAGACTCCACACACCAGTCCGCCAACGACCTCCACAGCAAACACCTGTTGTAACACCAGAGCTCGACAAGGCCTCAGCTAAGCTCTAAGCCCAGTACACAACAGCCCATACCGCGGACACACTAGTACGCAAGCTTCCCGCGGACATGAGCCAAACCGCCAAACAGCACAAGCTTGCAATGCGGCCACTGAGCAAAGCACCAGTCCGCAAGCCTCTATCCGCTCAGGCCGCTCTTTGGCTAAACCAATCAGCCAATGCCCTATCCACAGATACCAGGCCGCATAGTCCGCGGACTTCACCCGTGCAACCCGCTCAGAAGAACTGTCGGCTTCCACTAGACTTTCCACTAGGCCGCACACAACAGTCCGCCCAATCCGCCTAGTCCGCCAACGTTTTCCGCCCAGGCCGCCTGGCCTGTCCCGTCAACCACTTCCACTTCACAAATTTCAACACTCCCCCTTGAAGTGGGTAGTGGTGACCAAGCCCATCAGGCTGTGCAAGCGCTCAAAGGGCCCCTTCGACAGTGGCTTCGTGAAGATGTCAGCAAGATTATCTTCACTCTGTACATGCCCGACCAACAGAGATCCCTCCAACACCTTCTCCCTGATGAAGTGGTGATCAATCTCTATATGCTTGGTCCTGGCGTGACACACTGGATTGTTAACCAGTTTGAGAGCACTCTCATTGTCACCCCGGAGTAAATTCGGCCCTTGCACTTCTTCATGAACGTCCTCTATAAGCCTTCTCAACCAGATGGCTTCCCGAGCGCCAAGGCCGAAGCCTTATACTCTGCCTCTGTAGTTGAGACTGACACCGAGTCCTGCTTCTTGCTACACCACGAGATGCTAGCTGAACCGCAAGTGAACACAAAACCTGAAGTAGACCTCCGATCATCCGAATCACCGCCATAGTCAGCATCCGTGTACCCAAGCAACACAAACTCCGAGTCCCTTCCATAGAGGAGTCCCATGTCAGAAGTCGCCTTGACATACTTCAGAATACCCTTCGCCGCCACTAGATGAGATTGTCTTGGTTCAGCCATATACCGACTTACTCGGCCAATAGCATAAGCAATATCCGGCCTTATAATCGTCAGGTAAATCAAGCTCCCAACAAGAGCCCTGAACACCAAGGGATCATGAAGAACCCTTCCCTCATCTCATCGAATCTTCAGCCCAGGTTCCAGTGGAGTAGAGCACTTCTTCCCTTCGCCCATGCCGAACCGCTTCACAATGCGATCAGCATACCCTTTCTGGCAAATGAGAACCCTGCACTCCTTCCTATCCACTTCAAGACCGAGAAAGTGATGAAGCTCTCCCAAGTCTTTCATCTCGAAGCGTATAGCAAGCTCAGCCTTGAGCCTTGCTACTTCCCCCTCCGAATTTCCTGTGATGATCATGTCATCCATATACAGCATGACCAAGAATTGTAGCTCCCCCTTCTCTTGACGAACAAGCTTGAATCCGAGTTGGAAGCAAGGTATACACAGAATTGCGAGTACTCTGCAATCTTCCCATACCACGCTCTAGGAGCTTGCTTCAACCCATAAGGAGCCTTCCTGAGTTTGCAGACATAGTCCGGATGCTTTTCAGAGACAAAACCAAGCGGTTGATCCATGAAGATGTCCTTGTCAATCTCTCCGTAAATAAAGGCATTCTTCACATCGAGTTGCCATAACCTCCATCCCTTGCTAGCAGCCAAGACGATCACCACTCTAACTGAAGTCATCTTTGCAACTGGACTGAATGTCTCCTCATAGTCTTCTCCATACTGCTGTGAGAATCCTTTAGCGACCAGACGAGCTTTAAACATATTAATGCTCCCATCAGCCTTCTTCTTCAACTTATATACCCACTTGCAAGTAACCGGAGTAATGCCACCAACCTTGGGCACAAGGTCCCAGGTTTCATTCTTCTTTAGAGCATCAATCTCTTCTTTCATGGCACCTTCCCACTCCTTCACTCCAGTGGCCGCGTTGAAGGTTGTAGGCTCTCGCTCATCCAGAGGACCTGCAAAGAAGCAGGAGACAAAGCTCACTGCATTCCCATCACAGTACCGAGTCGGTGGCTTAACTACCCTCTTTGATCTCCGAAGGGTCGGCTCCTTGCTCACTGCATCCGTTGCTTATTTGGGCTCAACTCCTACCTGGGGCAAGCATTGAGCAGTGCTCCCCCTGCTTCCTGAGCCAGAAGGCTCAGCCTCGGAGTTAGAAGCAACAGGAGCTGCTGGTGAAACAACAAGCTCCTCTTCCAAGCCTTCAGCAGCCACCACCGGTGCATCATCAACCTTACTACTTCCGGTTAGCTCAACCGAGCCACCTCCAAATGACGTCAGCTCGTCAAAGACAACGTCTCTTGACACCACGAACTTCTTCGTCACAGGGTCCATGCATTTCCATCCCTTCTTTCGCTCATCGTAGCTAATAAAGACAAGCTTCCTTGCATTCGCATCTAGCTTAGTCCGTGAAGCATCCGGGACAAACATGATTGGCCCGCAAACAGACTCTTACTGTGGTTGGTTCGGTGAGTCGATCGCCGCGGGCTTGCTAGATGAGGCAAGTGCACCTATCGCAAGTAGTACTCGATATTCGGGAGAATACCGAGGTCGTATTATTCCCGGGAACGGGTTGATTACCCCTACTCCTCCGAAAACACTATTATTTTACCGAAATAGTAAGTTGAGGGTTTTAATTAAAATAGGATAAAACTAGATTTTAAGAAAATAGTTGATGAAGAGATAACTCCCGGTATCGACTTGCGTTAGGATTAAAATAGATTTGAATAACTAGATATCTAAAGTGTCAATTTAATTAAAGCGGAAACTTGGCCGTGGAGGTTCAAAATAATGAGCTCACCTATCTCTAGGAATATCGCTCACCTAGACATTAAGGCTATTCGACCGTGCTCTCATCCGACGAAGGATTCCCCTTAATGCCCGTAGTACTCTAAGAACCCCGCTATTGGGTGGGGAACCCAATCCGATAGAGTTAGCGCGCCTCCTCTCTCGAGGGTTAGTGCGGAACTCTATTTACCTAGGGGTGATCTGTCCATACGCACGACCTCTCGGCTAGCTAGCGTATGGATAACGGAAATAGAGCCCACACATCAATATGAGGGTCTACGCGTCGTTAACACGGGATAAACCTTAAGTTTTTTAATTAAATCGAAAAATTAGACATTTGGTTATTTAAAACATTTTAGATCCCAAAGCTCTTCGATACCGAGGGCTAAAAACAATTAGCCACTCATCGGAATGGGGATAGCTTATATGTTTGGTTATGCGAGCGTTTGAAACTATTCGCTGAAAGGTTATAAAGAAAATAAGAAGAAAAGTAAAATATCCTAACATTAGAAAAGTTATGACAAATAAACACACCCGCACTCATTCAAACATATAACAAGAGATAGAAATAAAACTAAGTTACACATAAGAGAAAATTGCATAATTGACATTTGCAGGTCGCACTCAAACGAGTGGGGGCGGGAAATAAAAGATGAAAAGCGCATTATTGAAATTGCAAGTCCCACTCAAATGAGTGGGGGCGGAAAATAAAAGCTGAAAATTGCAAGTCCTACTCAAATGAGTAGGACTGAAATGAAAGCGAGTCCTACTCAAACGAGTAGGAGAAAATAAATGCGATTACAGGGCTTTCTTAAATATTTACATCAAAATAAGGTCCGACCATTTAACTCCTAGCGAGTAGGCGGAAAATCAAATCCAGCCATTTAACTCAAATGAGTAGGCGGAAAAATAAAGAATGAAAATTACAAGTCCTACTCAAATGAGTAGGACTGAAAATACAGACCGGCCATTTAACTCAAGTGAGTAGGCGAAAAAATAAAAGCTACAAACACTTGCTTGAATAAGATCCAGCCATTTAACTCAAATGAGTAGGCGGAAAAATAAAAACAACACACGCACTCTACTTGAATAAAATCAAGCCAATTAACTCAAATGAGTATGCGGAAAAATAAAAAACAACACACGCACTCTACTTGAAAGTAACTACTCACGCACTCGACATAAATAAACACATACACAGACACTTGCATAATTTAACTTAGGAGCTGAAAATTATCTCATACACGCACACACTCGTGCTAAAATAATTGCAAAAATCAAAGTTATCGAAAAATTAAAATGACTGCATTTCTACCGCTGGAATGCAGTAGAAATGCATAAAAAAGCAAAATAAAAATTGTTTGAGCAAAAAAGTTTTTAAATTAAAGTGAGAAAGGCAAGTGCCCAAAAAATTAAAACGTTTACATTTTTACCGTTAGATTTTGATAGAAATGCTTAAAAAGTGAAAATAAAAATTATTTGAGCGAATTTTGTTTTTGTAATAACTTAAAATGAAAGTTCATGAAAAATAAAAAAAACAATTTATACATTCCTATAGCCTTGTAAAATTGTTTAAAAAGTGGGAGTAAGCTAAAAAGAAGCAATAGTTTTATAATTAAAACAAAGTAAAAGCTAAGTTAAGAGGGGTCAAAACCACCTTTTTAAAGTTTTACAAGTTCATAAGAACACATTTTAAAGCATAAAAATCCTAAGTCTAACCAATTTTTAAGAGTTTGAGAATGAAATCGGTCATAATAACGGCTATAAATTTTGTTATAATTGAAAAGAAAACAAAAACATTTTCGTTTTAAAACATGAAAGTATATAAGATTGATGAAAAGGAGGCCTTTTAGAGAAAATTCAGAGCATATAAGGATGAGAAAAATATCTATTTTATTAATAAAAGAAGTTGATTACAGGAGCTTAAACAAACTAACTTCAAAAAGGGGGGAAGAGAATCCTTACATAGCACTAAAGCAGCTCTAACGGCAGCCCTTATACATCAAAATGGTTCGGATTTTTTGGAACCCTTAACTCATACAGCAGCTGTCTTTTTATAGGCAAAAATTTCCAAGTACACGCCCTCCGACATGGGGCATAAGAGTTAAGTCCTAAATTTATGAAGATGATTTAAATAGCGCAAAAATTTTGGCCAAAAGGCTTCTTGATATAATCAAATAGAAAGCAATAATTGTAATGGTTAGATTAAAAAGAATAGTTTGGAATTATATGAACTTTTAGCCTATAGGAGTTTTACTGGAAATAATGCAATTTACAAATTATACTCTCAAAAAGATTTTTGAATTAAATCTAGAATCGTGAAATTCGCTAAGGGGGTTGATGTTGGTTTATGAAGAGGGTATTGATTTTTGAGGCGAGATAATTTTTTCTCGAACCTCCATATTTTGTTTTTTTTTGGATAATTAGGAAAACGAAATCTTATTTTCCTAATATCGATTTTTTTCAACTTCATAATAAATTTTAACCCAATGTATATGTGTAGGAGTAATGAATTTTATCCTATTACTCCATAGCATATAATCTTTTTAATCTTTTGGGTGTCTATGTTTACGGAACGAAATCTTATTCTCATTGACATAGGATCTTTTAAGTATAACAATTTTATCATGCCAAGTCAGTCATGATAAGGAAGGTGAGAAAAGAAAACTAGATTTTTTATTAAAAAATAATTTTGAGAGCAACCTTAATAAATTATAAGTTCCAATTTTTCAAAAATCTAAAAGTAAAAATAATTGAATCCTATAATCGTTATTTTCTAACATAATACACGTGCTACTATCAATGAAAAATTAGAAGTAGTGCCTAAAACGAGTTCGCTATTTTTGACAAAGCATAATGAATTCCTTAAAACTTAACCCCGAATATTTAAGTTTTTCAATCAATAATTAACAAACGAATAACAAACAAAGAATTAATAAAATTCACATATAAATAAACTCAAAGCAAAAGTTTTGGACAGCAAGAAAATTAAGTATGTTATATTTGATTTATTTTGTTTCAAAATATATTTTTTTTGGGTTTTTTAGAGTTTTTTCATCATGTTTTTTGTGTTTTTTTTTATTTATTATCTCTTTTTTTTTGTATTTTGGTTTTGTTTTACTCAAAAATTTTTGAATTTTGGTTTAGTTTTCCTTTTTTTTGAAGTTTAGTGAACTTATCATCTTTTTTAGATTTTTAAGGTTTTGCGGAAAGTGCGAGAAAAAAAGACGGTATTTACAAGAATGAGAGAGAAAAGGAAGGGGGAGAGAGAAGATTTTTTTACAAAAATATTTACACAGATTTGTACAAAATGAAACTAGAAATTTTTTCGGAATTTTGGTTTTATAATTTTTTTGAAGTTTTTGTTTTTTTTATAGTTTTTTTTTCATATAATTTTTATGTTTAAAGTGCAGAAAATAGCAAAGACAGTGAAGAAAATAGAAATATAGTGTAGAAAATAGAAATATGAAAAAGAAAGCGAGAAAACACCCCCATACTTAAGTCCAACATTGTCCCCAATGTTGTAACATAAGTATGCGGAACAAAACAGGGAAGATAATATATACAAAGAAAAGAAAGAGATGGGGGGTAGAAGCTTGCCTGATAGGAGGTGGGGAAGGCGCAGTTTAGGAACCCTGCATTAGGAAGAAAGATAACAAAGAAAAAGGTAAAGAGATAGCGAAAAACATAAACATGGGGTGCCTCCCAGGAGCGCTTTGTTTATAGTCGCGTAGCTTGACTATGTTGGCGGTTTATATATCTAGGAGGGTTATGGATTCGAAATTACCGTCCACAGGATCGCCTGCTATGTATAATTTTAAGCGACGACCGTTCACTTTAAACGAGCCTTTATCCGGGTGGGAGACGAGTACGGTCCCATAAGGCCAAACCTCTTCAACTTTGAAGGGGCCGGACCAACGTGATCTAAGTTTACCGGGGAAAAGTCTAAGTCGTGAGTTATAAAGAAGGACAAGATCGCCTGGAGAAAATGTTTTTTGGGGCTTGAGTTTTCGGTCGTGATAAAACTTAGAACGCTCCTTATAGAACTTATTGCTCTCGTAAGCATTGGCACGCCATTCATCGAGCTCGTTTAGTTGCAGTTTTCTATTTTGGGCGGCTAAGTTAGCGTCAAGATTTAAAAGTTTTAAAGCCCAAAGTGCGTGATGTTCTAATTCTACGGGTAGATGACACGCTTTGCCGTACACTAATCGATACGGCGTACAACCAATTGCGGTTTTGTATGCGGTACGATAAGCCCACAATGCATCGTCGAGTTTGATGGACCAATCTTTCCTATTAAGTGAAACAGTTTTCTCTAATATGCGCTTTATCTCTCGATTTACTACCTCTACTTGGCCACTAGTTTGTGGGTGGTAGGGGGTGGCAAGTTTGTGCGTGACGCCGTATCTAGCTAACGTCTTAGCCATCTGGGTGTTGCAGAAATGCGTCCCCCTATCGCTTACAATAGCGCGCGGAGTGCCGAAGCCAGAAAATAGCTTTTAAAGAAATGTAGCGATGACTCGCGCATCGTTGGTGGGGAGAGCTTGCGCTTCCGCCCACCTTGATACGTAGTCGACCGCTACTAAAATATACATACTTTTGAAAGACGGAGGTAGGGGGGCGACGAAATCTATGCCCCATAAATCGAAGACTTCGCACTCTAAAAACATGTTTTGGGGCATCTCGTCGCGACGAGAGATGTTACCCGACCGCTGACAGCTATCGCATGCGCGCACAAAATTGTGAGCGTCTTTGAATATAGTGGGCCAAAAGAAGCCCGCCTCTAGCGCCTTACGCACGGTCCGGTTAGCTTGATAATGCCCACCAGACAGACCCTCGTGGCAGTGCCTAAGTATTTGCGTGCACTCCACACCCGCGACACATCTTCGGATCGTTTGGTCCGCGCAGATACGAAACTGAAAAGGGTCCTCCCAAAAGAAATATTTCAAGTCAGAAAAGAATTTCTTCTTTTACTGGCTTTAAAAGTCTTTTGGAAGTACCCTCGCAACTAAATAGTTTGCAAAATCTGCGAACCAAGGCGGGGAAGAAGAACTAGTAGTTATGGCTAGGAGGCGTTCCTCGAGGAATCTGTCATTTATGTCAGATTCGACGAGTGCTTCCGCAGTGGGATTTTCTAAGCGGGAGAGGTGATCGGCGGCTAAATTTTCCGCGCCCCTCTTATCCCGGATCTCTAAATCAAACTCCTGTAAGAGGAGGATCCATCGAAGAAGGCGGGGTTTGGCGTCCGTTTTCGCTAAAAAATATTTTAAGGCGGAATGGTCGGTAAATACGATAACTTTGGATAGTGTTATATACTAGCGAAACTTATCAAAAGCAAATACTACGGCTAAAAGTTCCTTTTCCGTTGTCATGTAATTTCCTTGTGCGGAAGTGAGTGTCTTGCTAGCGTAGTAAATAGGATGAAAATATTTGTTTATACGTTGGCCAAGAACGGCTCCTACGGCAATATCACTAGCGTCGCACATAATTTTGAACGGAAGGGTCTAATCGGGCGCCACTAAAATAGGTGAATTGATAAGTTTTTGTTTTATGAAATTAAATGCAGACTCGCATTCGCTAGCAAAGACAAAATTTGATTCCTTTTCCAAGAGGCGAGTAAGCGGCTTTGTTATTTTTGAAAAATCTTGAATAAAACGCCTATAAAAGCCCGCGTGCCCTAAGAAACTACTAATAGATTTAACGTTAGAAGGCGGGGAAAGTTTTTCTATAATTTCAACTTTTGCCTTATCGACCTCCATCCCCTTAGATGAAATCATATTGCCGAGAACCAAACATTTTCGAACCATAAAGTTGCATTTTTCCCAATTTAAAACAAGATGCGTGTCCTCGCATCGCTGAAGGACACGATCTAAATTACTAAGACAGGACGGGAAAGAGCTTCCGATAACAGAGAAGTCATCCATAAAGACTTCCATAATGTCTCCTACCAGCTCGCCAAAGATCGCCAGCATACATATTTGGAATGTAGCGGGCGCGTTGCAGAGGCCAAATGGCATTCTTCGATATGCGAAGGTACAAAATGGGCAGGTAAAAGTTGTTTTCTCTTGGTCATCGGGGGAAATGGGGATTTGGAAAAACCCCGATGGTCCATCGAGAAAACAAAAATACGGATGACCGGACAAACGCTCTAAAATTTGGTCTAAAATGGTAGTGGGAAATGATCCTTACGGGTGGCGTCATTTAGTTTTCTATAATCGATGCACACCCGCCAATCCGTAACAGTACGAGTTGGGATGAGTTCATTGTGCTCATTCTCCACTACGGTAAGACCGCCCTTTTTGGGCACCACGTGAATGGGACTAACCCACGTACTATCCGATATGGGATAAATAATCCCCGCATCTAATAATTTAATAATTTCGGCCTTAACGACGTCTTTCATGTTTGGGTTAAGACGTCGCTGCGGCTGAATAGTTTTGCGGCAATTATCGAGAAGGAAAATCTTATGGGTGCAGAAAGACGGGTTAATCCCTTTAAGATCAGAAATTTGCCAAGCAATTGCGTGTCGATGTTTAAGCAAAACTCCCAATAAATCGGAAGTCTCCGATTTGCTCAAATGTGAAGAAATGATATCAGGGAGTGTATCATCTTTCCCCAAAAAGGCGTATTTGAGTGAATCGGGAGGGGTTTGAGTTCAAGGCAGGGCGGTTCTTCTAACGAGGTTTTAATTCCTATGTCTTTCTTACCAATTGGTTTGAAAGGCAAGTCTATAGAGGTATCCTCATCGCAGTTAAAATTTTCGAGCGCATAAAGATCGTCGTTTAAAAAAGTAGATTCAAAAATAGGGGAAGAACAATCTCCGATATATGTGTCTAAATTATAACAAAAGTCATCGCTCGATAACGAGTCTCCTATGGAGGGATTAATAGAGAAAGTAACTTCGTCATCTCCTACCCAAAGGAGCAGACGACCGTTACTGACATCAATTAATGTGCGGGAGGTAGAGAGAAAAGGGCGACCGAGTATAATTAGTACATCGGTGTACTCCTCGATGTCCAAGATGACGAAGTCTACCGGAAAGATAAACTTATCAACTCGGACAAGTACGTCCTCCACTACCCCGACGGGAAACTTAACCGAGCGATCCGCTAGTTGGATTCGCATTTTAGTAGGTGCCGGAGTGCCCAAACCTAATTTTTGAAAGAGCGAGAACGGCATCAAATTAATGCTCGTGCCTAAATCTGCAAGAGCGTATTTTACTAATATATTGCCAAAAAAGGCACGGGATGGAGAACCGTCCCGGGTCATTCTTTTTAGGGGAAATTTATTAGTAAGAGTCGCTGAGCAGTCAGCATTAAGAGAAATATGCGAAATACTTTCTAATTTTTGTTTATTGGAAAGAAGTTGTTTTAAGTATTTCGCATATTTAGGCATCTGAGAGATTGCCTCGCAGAATGGAACATTAATATGAATTTGTTTTAATAATAAAATAAATTTTTCAAATTGTGCATCCTTACGCTTACTATTAAGTTTATGCGGATACGACAAGGGCGTTTTAATAAGTTTTTCATTTAAAATTTGTAAAGGCGGCGTAATCAAAGAAGGGGGAAGAGGGGTCGGAGGTGAAATATTTACCTGAGGATCGGTCCGTTTTGGATCGATCACCTCCTTTCCGATACGGAGGGTTATAACGTTGATATTATCCCGCGGATTGGGCTCCGTGTTTTCCAGCAGTTCCCCGAGTGCGCGCTCGGACATCATTCGCGCTAGCTGTCCAACCTGGAGTTCTAAGTTTTTTAGCGATCCGGTGATGTTCCGGATATTTGACTCGTTGGAAGCTATATAATTAGAAAAATTATCCTCCATCGGGGAGGGTTTTGGAAGAGAGGAGGCGGCAGAAATCCAGGCGCGAAAGAATTGGGGGGGGGGGGGGGGGGGGGGGGGGGGGCGCTGCGCATTATTCGGATTTCTCCATGAGAAGTTGGGGTGGTTCCTCCAACCCGGATTATAATTATTACTATAAGGGTTGTTATTGGTGTTGAAGGAAGGTCGCCCAGCATTTCCCACGTAGTCTACGAATTCATTTGCTCTGCCGGCATTAGGGGGAATCGCCCAAGGCAGAGTGGTGGAGGCAGCAGACATCTCCGCCACCTGCTTCGTCAGCCTTTCGACTTGAAGGGCTAAGTGGGCAGTGGCATCCCCTTCAAATAGGCTGGCCGCCTTCTTGGGACGTCCCCGCGGGACGTTCTATTGGTAGGCATTCATAGCCATCTCTTCAAGAAGAGCTTGGGCAGCCTCGGGGGTCTTATTATTCAAGGTACCCCCGGCAGCCGCGTCAATCATTTGACGCGTCTGATAATTAAGCCCATTGTAGAATATTTGGACCTGCAACCACGCAGGCAGCGCGTGGTGCGGACACTTGCGGAGGAATTCCTTAAAGCGCTCCCAAGTCTCAAAAAGTGACTCAGAATCGTTCTGCGCGAACGAAGAAATGTCCGCCCGTAACTTTAAAGTTTTGGCGGGCGGAAAATACTTCGTTAAGAACCGCTCTGCAAGCTCGGCCCAGGTGGTGATACAACCTCGTGGGAGGGAATTCAACCACGCCTTAGCTTTGGATCTGAGGGAGAATGGAAAAAGGCGCAAACGAATGGCGTCATCAGTGACGCCATTAATTTTAAAAGTGTCGCAAATCTCCAAAAAACTAGACAAATGAACGTTCGGGTCCTCATCCGGCTGTCCATCGAACTGCACGACGTTTTGGATCATTTGGATAACGCTCGATTTGATCTCAAAATTATTGTTCGCCACCATCGGTCGAACAATACTGGACCCAGTATCGTCCAAATTTGGCCGGGCGTAATATGACATTGTACGCTCAAGGGCCGCGTTCGGATTGGGGTCAGCCATAGCAATGGTAGATGGTTCTCCGATGGATTCTTCGGGATCCAAAGAGGGATTTCGGCGTTGAGACCGAATAGGCGCAAGAGAGCGTTCGATCTCAGGATCGAAATCCAAATTTTCGGACTCCGAAGGCTGTCCACGGGTCATACACCCTAATAAAAAGTAGAAAATTAACTTCTTTTTTTTGGATTTTGAAGAAAAGTTTTTAAGTTTTTTTTTTAGTTTTTAGAAATAAAGGTAAAAGTAATAGAGTTCGGATTCGGAATAACAACTCAAAGAGGTCCCCGACAACGGCGCCAAAAACCTGATTGGCCCGCGAACAGACTCTTACTGTGGTTGGTTCGGTGAGTCGATCGACGCGGGCTTGCTAGATGAGGCAAGTGCACCTATCGCAAGTAGTACTCGATATTCGGGAGAATACCGAGGTCGTATTATTCACGGGAACGGGTCGATTACCCCTACTCCTCCGAAAACACTATTTTTTTACCGAAATAGTAAGTTGAGGGTTTTAATTAAAATAGGATAAAACTAGATTTTAAGAAAATAGTAGATGAAGAGATAACTCTCGGTATCGACTTGCATTAGGATTAAAATAGATTTGAATAACTAGATATCTAAAGTTTCATTTTAATTAAAGCGGAAACTTGGCTATGGAGGTTCAAAATAATGAGCTCACCTATCTCTAGGAATATCGCTCACCTAGACATTAAGGCTATTCGACCGGGATCTCGTCCGACGAAGGATTCCCCTTAATGCCCGCAGTACGCTAAGAACCCCGTTATTGGGTAGGGAACCCAATCCGGTAGAGTTAGCGTGCCTCCTCTCTCGAGGGTTAGTGCAGAACTCTATTTACCTAGGGGTGATCTGTCCATACGCACGGCCTCTCGGCTAGCTACCGTATGGATAACAGAAATAGAGCCACACATCGATATGTGGGTCTACGCGCCGTTAACCCGGGGTAAACCTTAAGTTTTTTAATTAAATCGAAAAATTAGACATTTGGTTATTTAAAACATTTTAGATCCCAAAGCTCTTCGATATCGAGGGCTAAAAGCAATTATCCACTCATCGGAATGGGGATAGCTTATATGTTTGGTTATGCGAGCGTTTTAAACTATTCGCTGAAAGGTTATAAAGAAAATAAGAAGAAAAATAAAATATCCTAACATTAGAAAAGTTATGACAAATAAACAAACCCGCACTCATTCAAACATATAACAAGAGACAGAAATAAAACTAAGTTACACATAAGAGAAAATTGCATAATTGACATTTGCAGGTCCCACTCAAATGAGTGGGGGCGGGAAATAAAAGCTGAAAAGTGCATTATTGAAATTGCAAGTCCCACTCAAACGAGTGGGGCGGAAAATAAAAGCTGAAAATTGCAAGTCCTACTCAAATGAGTAGGACTGAAATGAAAGCGAGTCCTACTCAAACGAGTAGGAGAAAATAAATGCGATTACAGGGCTTTCTTAAATATTTACATCAAAATAAGGTTCGACCATTTAACTCCTAGCGAGTAGGCGGAAAATCAAATCCAGCCATTTAACTCAAATGAGTAGGCGGAAAAAAAGAATGAAAATTACAAGTCCTACTCAAATGAGTAGGACTGAAAATACAGACCAGCCATTTAACTCAAGTGAGTACGCGGAAAAATAAAAGCTACAAACACTTGCTTGAATAAGATCCAGCCATTTAACTCAAATGAGTAGGCGGAAAAATAAAAACAACACACGCACTCTACTTGAATAAAATCCATCCAATTAACTCAAATGAGTTGGCGGAAAAATAAAAACAACACACGCACTCTACTTGAAAGTAACTACTCACGCACTCGACATAAATAAACACACACACAGACACTTGCATAATTTAACTTAGGAGCTGAAAAATATCTCATACACGCACACACTCGTGCTAAAATAATTGCAAAAATCAAAGTTATCGAAAAATTAAAATGACTGCATTTCTACAGCTGGAATGCAGTAGAAATGCATAAAAAGGCAAAATAAAAATTTTTTGAGCAAAAAAGTTTTTAAATTAAAGTGAGAAAGGCAAGTGCCCGAAAAATTAAAACGTTTACATTTTTACCGTTAGATTTTGATAGAAATTCTTAAAAAGTGAAAATAAAAATTGTTCGAGCGAAAATATTTTTTTTTGTAATTACTTAAAATGAAAGTTCATGAAAAATAAAAATAACAATTTATACATTCCTATAGCCTTGTAAAATGGTTTAAAAAGTGGGAGTAAGCTAAAAAGAAGCAATAGTTTTATAATTAAAACAAAGTAAAAGCTAAGATAAGAGGGGTGAAAACCACCTTTTTAAAGTTTTACAAGTTCATAAGAACGCATTTTAAAGCATAAAAATCCTAAGTCTAACCAATTTTTAAGAGTTTGAGAATGAGATTGGCCATAATAACCGCTATAAATTTTGTTATAATTGAAAAGAAAACAAGAACATTTTCATTTTAAAACTTGAAAGTATATAAAATTGATGAAAAGGAGGCCTTTTAGAGAAAATTCAGAGCATATAAGGATGAGAAAAATATCTATTTTATTAATAAAAGAAGTTGATTACAGGAGCTTAAACAAACTAACTTCAAAAAGGGGGGGAAGAGAATCCTTACATAGCACTAAAGCAGCTCTAACGGCAGCCCTTATACATCAAAATGGTTCGGATTTTTTGGAACCCTTAACTCAAACAGCAGCTGCCTTTTTATAGGCAAAAATTTCGAAGTACACGCCCTCCGACACGGGCATGTCGGGGGGCGCGTCAGCACTATTTTACAGCGGAAATCGGCGACCTGACGGATTTGACGGTGATTTGACTTTGCGGCCGAAAACGCGGTGGTCACGCCCCAGGTCACAGGCATGACGGTGGGCGTGTCGTTCGGCTCTTAAAGGCGTTGTTGACTTCGGGATTCACCGGCGGCAGTTTGTCGGGCGAGGTGGAGTAGTAACGCCCCAGGTCACGGGCGTGACGGTGGGCGTGTCATTTGAGTCGACACTCGACAAACGTCGAGCGGAAATTGTCGAGAGATGGTCACGGGCTTCGGCACGGGGCGTGTCGGGCAGACACGGGCGTGGCGCTCATTGGACACGGGCGTGTTCCTCTTGGTTCGATGAATATCGAGTTGAAATCATCGAGCGGGATAGACACGGTCTTGGTCACGCCCCGTGGCGGATGGACACGGGCGTGTTGTCGGGCATGTCAGGCTTTTCTCATCTCAATTGACTGCTTCACGGGATTTTGAGCTGTCACTCCCTGGTCACGGGAGTGACCAATATGTCACGGGCGTGACATGGCAATTTTTTGCAGATTTGATTTTTTCCTGAAAAATAAAATAAAACAAGTTAGTATAATATTTAAAAAACAGGAGCATTTTATTGAATAAAAACAAGTAGACATGACAAAAATAAATGAAAATGACTTAAGTAATGTACATAAAAATAGGTATATTTACAATTCATCAATGCTCGTAGCAAGTTAAACCGAACACCCGAAGGTGTCCCACACTCGGCTTCTCCTTCAGCAACAGCTCAATAGGAGTCTTCATGTTGATAGGGCTGAGTGGCATCCGGTTGATGACATAAGCAGCACAAGACATCCCCTCCGCCCAAAAGGACCTTGGGATATCTTTCGCAAGAAGCCAGCATTTGCAGGTCTCCGTCAGATGATGGATCTTCCGCTCCGCTACCCCATTTTGTTGTGGAGTGTGAGCACAAGTAAGCTCTCATTGGATCCCGTACTTCCTGCAGAAGTTAGAAAACTCGGGGGAAACAAACTCACCCCCGTTATCAGTTCTAAGCTTCTTAATACGCAAGCCAAGCCGGCCTTCTACCAACTCCTTAAACTCCACAAACAAACGGAAGGCTTCCGACTTCTCCTTTAAGAAGTACACCCAAGTATACCTTGAGTAGTCATCAACCAAGACAAGCATGTATCTGCTTCCACCAAGGCTGGTAATAACCGTCAGTCCCATCAAGTTGCCATGAATGCACTCCAATGTTTTCTTCCTCCTTGTTTGTGATTTATCAAACGGAAGGCGATGTGCCTTACCGTATTGACAGCCCGCGCAAACATGCTCGTCACCGAAGGAAGACAACTTAGGCAATCCCTTCACCAAACTTCTACTAGCCATTGCCTTCAGCTTGTCCATGCCAACATGCCCCAGCCTCTCATGCCAGATAGCAGCGCTATCATTGGCCCTCATACGATCAACATAAGAATTGGTGGCAAGAACAAACAAGTTCTTCACCCTCTTCCCTAGATGAGCAACATCAGCCTTCACTGCTGATACATTGCGAAGGAACCTCACGTCTGTTGGCCCAAACAGAACGTGATAACCAACGTCCACCGCATTGGTCACCGAGAAGAGGTTTTTCTTCATGCCCGGCACGTGATACACACTCCTTAACGTGAGTAGCCCATGATCAATACCCAAAGACACGACCCCCTCTTTCTCTACTGCATAAACAGTATTATCAGCAGTGATAATAGCTTCATTACCTGAGTAAGCCTGCATGGAGGTGAACTTTGACTTGTCTCCGGTGAGGTGATGACCACACCCGGATTCCACAATCCACTCGCCGTTGAAGTCCTCAGCAGACAAGGCCCGGACACAAGTGCCCGTCATAAAAGCTCCGCCCCATTCGGCTTCTTCACTTCTTGAGCAAGCTTCCTCCTTTCCCGCAGAATGCCCAGGCTGCAGTTTGACCTTGCAGTCCCGCTTGAAGTTCCCTCGCTGATGACACCGGTAGCACTTCAAATTCTTCTTCCAGTCCTTAGGAGCATTGCTCCTCCCCGGCTGATATGAAGTTGAAGTCTCCTTCTCACCAGCGACCTGCACCTTCTTCTTCTTCTTCTTCTTCTTCTTCCCTTCCCATCCTTTCTTCTTGCCTGAGAAGAGAGCTTCGCTGCCTTCCTGATTAAGGTTCACTCCATCCATCTGCCTTGCCAAGCTCTCCTGCGATGCAAGCAGATTCTCCAGCTCCAGCAAAGACGGCTAAATATCCCATCCTTGAATAGATGTTACAAAGCCCACATACTCCTTTCGCAAGCGGCGGATTATGTGCCTTTTCATCTTAGCCTCAGAGATAGGCTCATCAGGATCCAGTGCCGATAGCTCAGCACCTAAGCTCTTCATCTTTAAGAAGTACTTTGAGATGGAAAGGTATCCCTGAGTTGCCCTGGCCAACTCATTCTCCAGAAACTGAAGCCACGCCACATTCTTCCTATTGAACAACTTATCAATGGTTGTCCAAATATCAGCAGCCGACTCACATCCAACGATGTGATCAAACAGTTCTGGAGACACGGCCCCCTTGAGGATAAACTCCGCCTTAGCATTTGTTTTCCTCCAGAGCCTAACCTGCTCAACAGTACCGAACGCAGCAGTCAATTCCTGTCTGTCGTCACCACCAACGACTTCCCACAGCTCCTCGCCAAGAAGATAACTCTTCGTGCACGACTTCCACTTCTTGAAGTTAGTCGGCGTTAAGAGTTCAATGCCAAGACCCCTTGCAAAGCTCCCTTCCATTTCAACACCTGTTGGCAACCTTTCAGAAGCTCCGAGCAACAACACAGGTTGATCACCACTCAAGCCCTGAGTAACAAACACTAGTTGACTACCGCTCACACAACTGAACTTCCCTCTGATACCATGTTAAAATTTTCTCAGCGTGGTCAGCAAGGTAGCCCAAACGCCAAATTATTATCTTCGGCACTACCCAGTTCTCACGTTGAACCAGCGGAAAACCAAGGAACAAGGCTAATCCCAACAAACAATGGAAGCACAAGCAGATCTTTTATACATTCACTTCATTAAAAAACGAGGTATACATAGCGAGACATGAATTCGCTAGTATAAACAGCTGTAAACAGAAAGCACCAAAAACCAAGCCGGGCGGACAGCACCGGAGTCCGCCGAGACCGCCGAGGTCGCCGAGTCCGCTGAGAGCGCCCGAACTAAGCTGCAATCCACCGAATAGCCACGGAGTCTGCCGAAGCCGCGAGGCCAAGCGGACATACCGTTATTCGTCTCCTGCTGATGATGAACTGAGGAACACACCCCCTACCCGCCTGAAGCCGGCGGATAGGTTATTGAAGCTGGCAAAGTTGAAACAGAGTTGACAAGCCGTAGAGCAACCTCCTGCTGAATCTGCAGAGACCGCACAACTTCCAAGTACTTGACCGAAGTCAAAGCCAAACTCCTGGCTCCTTGAAGCTTCCCGCGCGACCTGCACACAGCAAACCGTCAGCCCTGAATCAATCTGCGCGGACAGACAAACTGAGACCGCAGCTCCTTGCCCAACCCAACTTACTGTTCACTCAAGTTACTGTAGATGTGCCAGGGGGGGTTATATTTATAGGTGAGGTGGGGAGTGTGGTCACCGCCCAAGAGATAGTGACACCTCCCCATCCCGCGCGATAGCAAAACACCGTCCGCCGAGTCCGCAAGGACTTAGCCGGATACCAAGGAAAACCGCCAGGAGCAAGGCATCTTTGGCGCACCCACATCAGTCTGCCCAAGCTATGCGGACAAGGCATCAGCCCGCAAAGCCTCCAAGCACTGCAGGACAGCAACCCCCTTCAATGGCTGTCCGCACAAACCCGAGGCAGTCTACAAGACTCAAGCCTCAATCCGCCACAAGTCCATGACCAAAGGCAGATAGCAACAGTCCGCCAGGTCAACAGCGGACTTGGCGGACACGGTGGACACCATGGTCTTGGCACAGAGTGTGACCAAGTCCAAAACCATCAAACTCCAATACGAGCATGGCGGACATAAACTCTCGTCCGCCAAACACCCTAGCACAGACCGCCAGCAGTCCGCAGGCTACTCGGACACCTGCCCAACGCAGCAGCCATCTCCCGGACTCCACACACCAGTCCGCCAACGACCTCCACAACAAACACCTGCTGTAACACCAGAGCTCGACAAGGCCTCAGCCAAGCTCTAAGCCCAGTCCGCAACAGCCCATACCGCGGACACACAAGTCCGAAAGCTTCCCGCGGACACACAAGTCCGCAAGCTTCCCACGGACATGAGCCAAACCGCCAAACAGCACAATCTTACAATGCGGCCACTGAGCAAAGCACCAGTCTGCAAGCCTCTATCCACTCAGGCCGCTCCTTGGATAAACCAATCAGCCAATGCCCTATCCGCAGATACCAGGCCGCATAGTTCGCGGACTTCACCCGTGCAACCCGCGCAGAAGAACAGCTGGCTTCCACTAGACTTTCCACCAGGCCGCACACAACAGTCCGCCCAGTCCGCCTAGTCCGCCAACGCTGTCCGCCCAGGACGCCCGTCCTGTCGCGTCAACCACTTCCACTTCACAAATTTCAACAAACATCCCATTCATTTCTCTTGGACAAGTGGACTGCAACCAGCTGGTCTTTGACTGGTTTGGGCCATGTTTCATCCCCCGGCTACCATGGCCGAAAAGTTTGAATAAGAGGCCAATAATTTAAATGCAGCCTACAGCCACCTAACACCCCAACTCTCCTTCTTAAAATCTTCACTGGACTCCAAGGATTGAGTTCCACCCATTACCTGAAGAAGCCAAGGAGTTTTACTGTATTGTTGCAGATTTCCGACCACCACCACCACCACCATCACTATCCGGCGAACGGCAAGGCTACAGCCGCCCACACAGGTCCTCCTCTACTCCTTCTTCCATGGGTAGTTCATAGGAATCATTAGGACCAAGGTTCGGGCTCAATTGAGCCCGATCCAAGTTCAAAATTTCCTGGTTTTTTCGTGAAATTTCACTTGTCGGGTTCACCGGAGTAAGCCCCTCCGGCGGCTGTGCCGCCGGCTGGCGACAGCCACCACCTCAACGGAGGTGGTGGTGGCGGTGGCCGGCCGGGGAGGTGGCCGGATGGCCGGCGGCAGCATTTGGAAATGGCTCCAAGCAGGATAAATCTGAACCATCGGCTGGAAGTGGAAGATGACCAGATGTCGTCCAAGGCGCGCCAAGATTCGTGCTATATAAGGAATTAAACTATAGGTTTATGATTTTCATTTTAATGAATTCTGTCACATATAATGTAATTAATGGTTTTAAATATTAAAAATACTTAGAAACTAATTCAGAGGAAATGATCAACACATAAATTGTAGCTCTGTGTGTCTACTTTAATTCAAAATTGGTTTGAACCCATTTGGTTTCCTGGTTTTAACATGACACTCATTTTGGCGGGATCTATACCTAGGGCTAGGGAGACATTAAAATGGATGCCCACCCTTCATCTCTGGTCCAAATGACTTGAAATTTGGATAGAGAGTCATCCTAGTCTATATTTATGGCCTGCCCAAAAATTTAAATTTTTGGGTACAATTTTTCTATAGTTTTGGAAATTATTTAATTTCTCTAGGGTAAATTAATTTAAGGGCCAAATGACCTCCAAACTCACCCAAATTTTTGAGTGATGCATTGGGCCATTATTAAGCTCTGGTTAAAATTTCATCACATTTGGAGGTGGTTTGAACTAAAATCATGCAAACCATAGTCTTGCCTTAAAAAGGGTATTTTGGTCAAAAAGTGCACTTTGGGTTTTGAGTGGCCAAATCACCTCAACAAAGGTTGGAATTGGGGCCATTAGCTTAGCATGGCTTTTTGCACCTTCCCATGAAATATGGGGTAGATCGTAATAGATTTGCCCTAAGATCTAAGGACAAACCCTAAGGAAAGTCTTTTGTGCCTTGAAAAGGACATGAGGCCAATATAATTTGGATGGACTTGAAATTTGGTAGGGAGGGAGCTAGTGTAGCTAAAGCCCTCTGGTAAAAATATTAGGGGATTTGGAAAAGGGTAGGCCCCACAAAACCCTAACCCTTGTTTATGGCACACACATTGCAGTGCTAGAATAGGTTAGTAAAACTCCTTGAACAATAATGAAAATTGGGTAGTATGGTCATGCGAATAGATGGAACCTCTGGTAATTTAATTGGGAATTTTAGATCATTATTCTTAGCACTTCCTTTGTAACTCATGGTTTTGCCCTAATTAATCATTTGGTTCTTATGATCCCACTGCCCAATGGAAGGTCAAGAAAATTTGGTAGAGAGAGTTTTAGACCTTAATTCCTATGTATGAATTGTATTAGAATTTTTGAATACATATTTGCAGTACCTACTTCACAAGCTCAATAATTTAGAAAATTGTGCAATAATTTGTTTAGAGCTCATTACTTCCTAATAAATTATGAAACTTGACTCAGAGAATTTATATTTCCTTACAATCAACCTTGAAATTTCTTAGAATTTTTGGAAATAGTTTTGCTGCACTTGCCTTTTAAAACGGATAAAAATAGTTTATATACAAAAATTGATTTAGATGCTTAACCTTGCTGGAAAATGGGCAGAGTCTGGATTCTGTGTTTAATAACAATCTTGAATTTATCATAAATTTAGTAGAGCATTTACTTGTCTGAAATTGGTACTTCAAGTTCAAACATTGGATTTTTGATGAATAGAATAATTAAATAAAATATCAGATAAATAGGAAAAATTGTGAAATTCTGGGGTTAGGCCACAAAGCTCATAATAGCCCTCCAATAATTATTATAGGAGTAATGAGTGACTATTTTATGTACTTCCCATTTTACGGGTCATATAGCATAAGTGGTCTGCATATAATAAAAAGTGCAGAAATTTTGTTGGAGTATAAATTTGGGCACATAAGTTGGGATTAGTGGTTTGCTGGTTTGGATAAATAAAAAAATGAGTTCATCATTGGAAGTAGGATGAGTAGAGGGTTGGATTGGCTAGAGTTTGGTGGTGCTCGGGATCGACGAAAGATCATCTTTCTCGTAGTAGAGGAAGTGTTAAATACACTAGGGTTATATCCAGTATAACATTTAAGGGGTGGGAGATGGTTAAAAACTAATAAAAGTAAGTGCCCTGCGAAAGGGAACTTTGGGCGTAATCTCATCGTAGCTCCTAGTGCCCTCGAGATCGCTTCACGGGGAATACCTTGGGCAGTCCTGGGCTAAACCTAAATTGTAGGCAAAACTGGAATGCAAGAGTAACTAGTAAATCTAGGGTTTCACCTTCACACACCTCGATGTTTCGGGGAGATAGGTTGGGTCACTCGGGCAGTAGGCCCAGTAGTTTTGGTGATGGGCAGGTTAGCCCGACGAGCTTTGGCTCGTTTGTTGTTTGTGATGGGCAGTTGGCCCGACGAGCTTTGGCTCAGTTGTTGTTGTGACGGACGAGTTGGTCCGTGGATGTTTAGCTCGGTGCTGATACATAAGGTTGCATGTGCATAAAGTATAAGGTGGCGGGTCTTCGGTGTTGGAGGGTCCATACACCGACGCCAACACGTTGACTCGACGAGTGTGGTTAGCACTTGGCCAAATAAGTCCGGTACGGCAGCCGACAATAGTACGCAGGAGCTCCGCTTAGTGCACCAGCATTGAGGCGTACGATAGGTCTGACTGGTAGTGCAATTACTGGTTTAGTGGTGGGCGAGGCCCAACCAACCGCTTCCGTTTGCCACTACGAAGGTATCCTGGGAGGTTCGGCTCCAGAAACGAGGAACTAAAGGATCGAGTGGGTGTGTTGCACTTGCGTGCTCACATCATGGCATAATTGTATTTCATAGCATAATCATTGCATATAACCCAACACCTATTGTATAAGTGGTATGGGACGTTTATACAATAGGCCCTGCAAAATGACTAACAGTTTTTGATCCACATCATTTAGGGGAGCATGGAACCCAGCATGGAGGAGCAGCCCTAGAGGTCGACACGATTGGAGATGGGGCAGTCTAGTACTGGAGTTCAGATGGCAGGGACTGTGAGTCCAATTCGATACTAGTTGTTTTAGTTTTGCTTCCGCGATGAGAGATTTGTAGTGAGGCATTGATGTACTGGGCATGAGCCCAAGATTTTAGTATTTCATTATATCTATGGACACTCCCATCGTGAAATTTATTTACTATTTATGTGATTTCTGTGGACATGCCTTTATTATTTTACTACAGTTGTGATCGATTTGGCCGGCAGGATCGGCATTTTGTAGTGATGATCTTCACAGGTGCGAAGGTGTCACCGCAAAGCGGCAGTTCTAGGTCTAAGACCCCGGTGTTTTAAAGAAAAAGGGGGTGGGGGTCTTACAGCACACCTACCCGAGACTCCCGTTGGGACATAGTACGTGAGGGGGGGGGGGGCTCAGTTGTTGTGTTCTTAGCGTTGAGGCATACAGAGGCCTAAGTGAAGCAGTGTGGATGCCTGCTTAGTAGTAGAGAAGCCCGCTCTACTGTCGCCGCCTACGGCGGTTTATGCCTGAGAGGTTAGCTACCTGCTCAAAAAGTGGGAACTACTAGTCTGTGTCGACATAGAGGTGGTATGTACGTGATCATGGGTGAGTCATTGCATTGCATACATACCATTACATTACATTGCACAAACAAGATCCTCATCGTATAGGTTTGTATGGGCACTCCTATACGATGAGTTACTTTATGTTAAACCGATCCTTAACTTATAAGCTTGTATGGGCATCCGTATAAGTTAAGTTACTTTCCTTTTGTAGTTACTTATACTTGATGGATTGCTATAGATCATGTAGAATTGCTAGATTAAAATGTTGTTAATCATATTGTACTTATTCCACCTGATTGTACCTGCTTATATTATTTATTATTTATTGTACCCTTGTTCCTTTCCCCACACGGTGCCGAGGAGTCGCTGGGGGAGCGGATGTGAAAGACACTTGTCTTTTTGACTAACGGTTGCTACGTCTTCCTTTTTAGGAGGTCACCCCGCAGGTAGAGGAGCCGCAAATTATGCAGCAGGATTGTCAGGCCAGGACGACAGGGCCTGAAGGGACGGTATCGTCGCTACTGTCAGTGACCGATGATGTGAGTGTTGAGCGACTCTGATGTAGCCCTTCTGGGCATATGTTAGCTGTACTCTGATACTTTGTAGAAGCTTGTTGTAGCTTCTCTATTTTGATGTACTTTGGACTATTATGCTTTGTGTGGATATGACTTCTAGTTTAAATTTTACTTGGGTTGTCATATATTGATATTGGTTGTAGCCGGCAGAATATGCGTCTTGTGGTACAGTTTAGCATGTGTGCTAATGCTACCGCAAGGCGGCTGTTCTGGGCATAAGACCCCCTTCGTGCCGTGTTTTGGGATCCGAGAGGGGGGGGGTTCTTATAAATTGTATCAACTTGCCACGATCCTGAACTAAAGAAGTCATTCAATAATGGTACCACCTCCGTTCGATTAGTCAGTTTGGGGACAAACTGACTTAGCGGAAGCAGTGATGTGCCCGTATGTAATTCACACTAAGTATGTCCAACTTTGACCTTACGATTAGCCAACCTGACCTTAGGTACATACCTTTATACGTTGATCTCCTAAAGTTTGGACGACCCTAGGTATGTAAACCTATTGTATAAAGTCTTGTGAGATCCCCTAGGGCAAGCACTTTTGTTTATAGCGGATTTTGAATCTAGTAGATATAATAGACATGACAGATTTCCTAGGGCAACCACTTTTGTTTATAGTAGACTCGAGCTTGGTGGAGATAATAGATATGGTAAAGTGGTTGGAAGGGAGTCTTTTGGGTGTTCAGACAAGCATTAAGAGACTCGCTAAAAGAGTAATTGAAGCAGGACCCAGCTCCAGGAAGAGGACTACGATGAAGAAATTAAGCATTCGTCCTTAGTCTGCCTAAGTTGTTCTAGGAATCTGGCTTGAGCATTCACAATTCTGATACTTAGGCATAATGGTTAGTGAGAAACCGGCCTACACTCTATTCGATACCGGTGCCACACACTCTTTTGTGTGACAGACTTTGTTAAAAACCTAGAAGAAGTGCAATACTTTAGTGGTATTGCTCGAAGAGTACACCTACCGGACGACTCTAAGATGACCGCAACCGCTAAGTGCAAATTGGATATACTCATTGAGGGAAAGGCCTTTGATACCCCTGCCATGGGCTTGAGGATGCTAGAATTTGATCTCATTCTGGGCATGACATGGTTGGACTGGCACTACGCAAGAATTGACTGCACAGAGGAGCGAATTAACTTAAGACATGAGGGACACTGATGTCATCTTCCAAGGTACAAAACCTGCATCTCGTCTGTTACTATCTTCGATTCAGACTGTAAAAGCCCATATGAAGGGGGATGAAGTCTTAATGATTTGTTTCGAGTTGAATGAGATAGCATTGGAAATGAAAGATGTACGGGTAGTGCGGGACTTCCCCGAGATATTACCTGAGAAACTGCCAGGATTACCCCCGCATAAAGAAGTTGATTTTCAAATTAATCCAGTACCGGGTGCCAAGCACGTCTCCAGGACCCCTTACCGGATGGCCCTTAAGGAACTCGCAGAGTTTAGAGTTCAGTTACAAGAATTAGTGGAGTCTGGGTTTGTTCGCCTCAGCTCATCACCATGGGGAGCCCCTATTTTGTTCGTCAAAAAGAAGGATGGAACCCTGCGACTATGCATAGACTATCGAGAGCTTAATCGACTGACGGTGCGGAATACTTATCCACTACCGCGGATCGATGAGCTGTTCGATCAACTGGTACGAGCGCATTGGTTTTCCATATTGGATTTGTGCTCAGAGTATTATCAGTTGAGGAAACGAGAGGAGGAGCACATCGAACATCTGACCTTGCTATTGAAAAAACTAAAAGAGCACGCCTTGTTCGTCGAGTTTAGCAAGTGCGAATTCTGGCTTAAAGAGGTTGACTTCTTGGGCCTTGTAATCAGTGGGGCTGGGCTAGCTGTGGATCCGGCCAAAGTTTGTGTCGTGAAGGAGTGGTTGCCCTTGAAGTCTTCGACCGATGTGCGGAGCTTCCTTGAACTTGCCGGGTACTACCGCAAGTTTGTAAAAGGATTCTCAAAGATTGTCCTTCCTCTTACCTCCTTGACAAAGAAAGGTGTGTCATATGAGTGGACACCCCAGTGTGAAGCAGCGTTCCAAGAGCTTAAGGACAGACTTGCATCTGCACCCATCCTAGCCCTTTAATATGGGAAGGAAGGATTTCAAGTTTACACCGATGCATATTATCATGGAATGTGAGCGGTATTGATGTAGCATGGTCATGTAATTGTATATGCGTCAAGGCAACTAAAGAAGCATGAACTCAACTATCCGGTTGACGATTTGGAATTTGGTGCAGTGGTGTTCGCCCTCAAAGTTTGGAGTCCCTACCTATATGGAGTTCATTGCGAGATATTTTCGGACGATAAAAATTTAAAGTATGTGCATACTCAGAAGGAACTTAATTTGAGACAACGGCGGTGGTTGGAGTTTCTGTGCGATTATGAGCTCACCCTGAACTACCACCCCGGAAATGCAAACTCGGTGGCCGATGCATTGAGCAGAAAAGTACCGGACACGAGATCAGAGTCTCGGTTGATGAGTATGGAGTTAGCTCGGGTGCTCGAAGAGATGGAGATTACTTTGGTGTTCAAGGTTCCCTCAGAAGAATACACAGAGTACTTGGCAACCATGAGTATAGTCTGCGATATCCGGGACCGAATCCGGGCGGAGCAAGGAAGGGATGCGGCTCTGGCCCCGACAATCAAGTCAATTGAAGATGGGACTGCTGACGAGTATACATTAAAAGACGGCCTCGTTTATTTCCGCGGCCGGCTCTACATTCCCAAGGGCGGTAAAATTCGGGAGGATATTTTGATAGAGGCACATTGCTCTCAGTATTCAATACACCTGGGTATTTCCAAGATGTACGCCGGCTTACGGAAGACCATGTGTTGGCCGGGAATGAAGAAGGATGTCAGATACTTTGTTACACATTGCGAGGCCTGTCAAAGGGTTAAGGCGGAATGCAAGAGCCCCGGTGGTTTATTATAGTCGTTTCTCATCCCCGAGTTGAAGTTTGAGGATATCTCCATGGACTTCATTCACGGGTTACCTTGCTCACGCTCAGGGAATGATTCAGTGTGGGTGATCGTTGATCGTCTGACAAAAGTTGCCAGGTTCATCCCTATGAAGAAAGAGGCTCACGTGGATGCCTTGGTACGCCTCTTTGCGGAGCAGTTTGTACGGTACCATGGTATGCCAAAGACAATCATTTCTGACCGGGATGGTCGGTTTACCTCCAATGAGTGGAAGGCGGTACAGGCATATTTGGGCTCACGCCTTACCTTTAGCACCACATTTCATTCTCAGACAGACAGGCAGTCTGAGTGGACCATCAGAACACTGGAGGATCTGTTGAGGTTGTGTGTGTTGGATAGAGGAGAGCTGAGGCAAAGGCTCTTACCCCTGGTAGAATTCTCCTACAACAACATCCATCAAGCTAGCATCGGCATGATGCACCATGAAGCCCTTTACGGAAGAAGGTGTAGAACCCCCTTGTCCTGGGCGCAAGATGAAGACCCAAAGGCTTTGGAAATTGAGTATATTGATGATACTGATGCGGTGGTTAGACTAATACGTGATCGCATGTTGGATGCTCAAAGTCGACGGGTAAAGTATTATAATGCAAAGCACCAGATGGTGGAGTTTCAAGTGGGTGATAAAGCGTTTCTGAAGATCCGACTGATGCATGGAGTGTCATGGGTGCGTGGGGTGAAAAAGCTCAACCCACGGTACATTGGGCCTTACACTATATTGGAAAGAATTAGTCCTTTGTCCTATCGGTTGGAGTTGCCTCCAGAGCTAGAGAACCTCCACGACGTGTTCCATGTGTCGTCACTTCGAAAGGTGTTGTTGCGGTCCGATCAATATATCCCCACCGCTGATGGTGCAGTGGTGATTGATAGGTCTGTGCGACAAGATCCGGTGCGGATCATAGACAACGAGACAAGAACTTTGTGCCGCAAAAGTGTTCCTTTGGTGAAGGTATCGTGGTCTAATCATGGGAAGGAGGAGTATACATGGGGGCCGGTGGACTTGATGCAAAAATGCTACCCGGAGTTGTTTGCTCAAGGTAATTCTTAAAAGCATATTTTATTTTCTGTTATGCTTTTTCTCCCCATAGCCTTAGCCTGATTTCGGGGAAGAAATATTTTATTTTGTTTATAGAATTTGTAACGTCCCGATTCGCACTAGGCCCCTCATGTGCGTTTTTGAGTCTGGAGAGCTGACTTGGGCTCAAGGAAGTGCTGGTAGCGGGGCTGCACTTGTAATTGGGAAGAGAAATCAGTACAGAATAGGACACGCGTAGAGACACGGGCGTGTCCCTACCCGTGTGTGTGAGACCAGCTCTCGAGTCGACGAATTGAGTAGGTCCAGAGAAGGACACGGGTTGTGACATGGGCGTGTCCCTACCCGTGTCTTTCCAACCAACTCTCGAGTCGATGAATCAAGTTGTCCCATAGAAGGACACTAGTAGTGACACGGGCGTGTCACTACCCGTGTGAAGATAACACGGGTAGAGACACGGGCGTGTCCCTACCCGTGTATGTCGAGTGGGTCTCGACGAAGTGTGCCCCGAGGAGGATACGGATAGAGACACGGGCGTGTCCCTACCCGTGTATGACAAGTGAAACTCGACGAGTCGTGTCTAGAGCAGGACACGGCCAGAACACACGGCCATATCATGTGGACATGGGTAGAGACACGGGCGTGTCCCTACCCATGTCACGTATTGAACCGACAGTGAAACCGTCGACGACTCTTCACCCGAGCAGGACACGGGTAAGGACACGGGCATTTCCCTACCCGTGTCACTTTTCACTTATAAGGGATGTGAAAACCCTAGCATTTTTCACTCCTCATTCCAACCCTTTTTCCTGAGAGAATTGCTGTAGAGAGGGAGAAGGTGCTGGAGCAAGTCCAAGAGGAGAAGGACCGCCGCCACCAAGGAGAAGAAGATCTCGCCGCGAATTGTTACAAGATCCTTGGCCGGAAATGGTGGAAACGCCGAAAATGAGGTGAGCTTCCTCCCCTCTCCCTTAGTGCTAGATCTGTAGATATATCTAGGCGAGATGTCGACTCAAAAGAGTCTAGACTTGCGAGATGATGATTTATCTAGGAAGAGACCGTTCTAGGGCTTGTGCTCTAAGGATAGCGGTGTCTTCAACCACCCCAACCTTCTATGTGAAGATGAGGGACAGTTTCGTGAAGAGTAATGGCCTCATGAGGGTGAATAAGGGAGGAGGAATTTTTGATGTGATTTGGGGAAGATTGGCTTGAGGACGAAGATGAACCGATGTCGTTCATTCTGCCTTAAGATGCATGCAGAATCTGTGTTCTGCACGCAGCGAAGTTCTTGGCCATTTTCGGGTGTGATATGACCAGAACTGGGCCTTCGACTAAACACGAAATTTGAATTCCCTGAAAATATATTTCCGACGAGTGATTGCCCGACTTCAGGAAAAGCTTGTAGCCACGGGAAAGTCTGAACAAAATTGGCATCCGACAAACCCTGGATGCAGAAATTGTGTTCTGTAACCTATGGAATGACCTTTCCATCGAGGGGTTACATGCCTTCATCGGATTCATGTATCTTCAGGAATCTCCGGTCGAATTTGCTGTCCTGATAGTGTTCTGTAATTAGAATTCTGGGTTTTGTATAACATTGGATTTGGACTCGGTGGGGACAATGTAGTAAATTAACTTGAGGTTGGGTGAACTCTTTTATGTTAACCATCATAGTTCTATGAACGATGAAATTGATAATTGGATCACACGTAATAGATTTGTGAAATGAAGCGTGCTCGAACGAAACGATTTGGTAGAAATTGGTAAACTAATAGAAATGCGCATCATGTTAATAATGTGTTGAAATCATTTGGAAATGAAATGTAGGATGATAATCTATGGCTATGTGAATTATTGTTTAACTGAATGAATTTAGTAGTCCACTGCTTAGAGTGACATCTCCCTACGGGTAGCATTGTGAAAGGGTATAAGTGCGGGTGTTGACCGCACTGAGTTGGTTAGTGTTGGGATGAGTTATAAATGGACGGTTGGGCTTGGTCCTCGGTGGTCATTTCCTGTGGCTCCTTCTGTGCCGAGTGGATGGTTGGGCTTGGTCCTCATATTTTCTCTGAGGCTCCTTCCGTGCCACGATGATGTGGAATTGCATGCGGTGTGAGTCGACATGCGGTGTTGTAATACTGGGTTAAGGATAGTGTGGCAGGTCTACGGGCTCGCCAGTCGTCACACAGACGGGAGTTGACAGTTAAACTTTGGGCGGCTGGGCTTGGTCCTCGGTGTTCATGTCCCGGGGGTCCTTCTGTGCCAAGTGAATGGTTGGGCTTCGTCCTCGTGCTTTCTTCCGAGGCTCCTTCCGTGTCACACAAGGCCAGCTCGGGGCTTGGTTCTCGGTGCGCATCTACCCGAGACTCTCGCTGGGCCATAGTACGTGAGGGGGGGGGGACTCCGCTGTTGTGTTCTTAGCATTGAGACATACGGAGGCCTAAGTGCAGCAGTGTGGATGCCCGCTTAGTAGTAGAGAAGCCCGCTCTACTGTCGTCGCCTGGCCATGGCGGTTGATGCCTAAGAGGTTAGCTACTTGCTCGAAAAGTGGGAACTACTAGTCTGTGTCGACATAGCGGTGGCATGCGCGTGATCATAGGTGAGTCATTGCATTGCATACATACCATTACATTACATTGCACAAACAACATCCTCATCATATACGTTTTTATGGGCACTCCTATACGATGAGTTATTTTATGTTAAACCGATCCTTAACTTATAAGCTTGTTTGGGCATTCTTATAAGTTAAGTTACTTTCCTGTTGTAGTTACTTATACTTGATGGATTGTTATAGCTCATGTAGAATTGCTAGATTAAAATGAGGTTAATCTTATTGTACTTATTCCACCTACTTGTCCCTTCTTATATTACTTATTATTTATTGTACCCTTGTTACTTTCTCCACCCGGTGCCGAGGAGTCGTCGGGGGAGCGGATGTGAAAGCCACTTAATCTTTTTGACTAACAGTTGATACGTCTTCCTTTTTAGGAGGTCACCCCGCAGGTAGAGGATTCGCAGATTATGCAGCGGGACAACCAGGCCAGGACGACAGGGCCAGAAGGGACGATACTGTCGTTACGGTCAGTCACCGATGTGAGTGTTGAGCGACTCTGATGTTGCCCTTTTGGGCATATGTTAGCTGTACTCTCATACTTTGTATAAGCTTGTTGTAGCTTCTTTATTTTGATGTACTTTGGACTATTATGCTTTGTGTAGATTTGGCTTCTAGTTTACATTTTGGTTGGGTTGGCATATATTGATATTGGTTGTAGCCGATATAATAGGCGTCTTGTGGTACAGGTTAGCTCGTGTGCTAATGCTACCCAAGGCGGCTATTCTGGGCATAAGACCCCCTTCGTGCCGTGTTTTGGGATTCGGAAGGGGGGTCATACAGCTTCTACCCATGAGAAGGGAGAAAGTGAATTTGTATACTCAAAGTCAAATTTATCGAACTATGTTCCTCAATTTACTTTTGCTCTTACCTATTGTGAAATTCTGACGACAGGGAGATGAGACTTTTGCACTACCCCGATTGTGGCTCGGCCCCAGGTAGACCCGCTGTGCAGGCTCTCATTAGCTGCTAGGTCCGAAGCCTCGCATGTGGGGGTAAGGGACCCCGAGCGATGCTCAGCCCCAGGTAGACCCGCTGTGCAGGCACTCATTAGCTGGCAGGTCCGAAGGCTCGCCTGTGGGGGAAAGGATTGGTTCTTGGAGACTTGGTTCTTGGTTCTTGGAGACTTTTATACTACCCCGAGCCTTGCTCTGCCCCAGGAAGACCCTCTACGTAGGCTCTCGTTAGCTGGTAGGTCCGAAGGCTCGCCTGTGGGGGTAAGGGACCCCGAGTGCTGGTCGGCCCTAGGTAGACTTGCTGCTCAGGCTCTCATTAGCTAGGCAGGGTGGTAGGCACAGCTGGGGGGAAAGGATTGTTTCTTGGAAACTTGGTTCTTGGTTCTTGAAGACATTTGCACTAACCCGTGCTTGGCTCGGCCCCAGGTAGACCCGCTATGCAGGCTCTCATTAGCTGGCAGGTCCGAAGGCTCTCCTGTGGAGGTAAGGGACTCCGAGTGCTGCTCGGCCACAGGTAGACCCACTACTATGGCTCTCATTACCTGGGTAGGGCAGTAGACACACCTGGGGGGAAAGGATTGGTCCTTGGAGACTTGGTTCTTATTTCTTAGAGACTTTTGCACTACCCCGAGAGCTGCTCGGCCCTAGGTAGACCCGATGCGCAGGCTCTAATTAGCTGACAGGTCCGAAGGCTCGCCTGTGGGGGAAGGATTGGTTCTTGGAGACTTGGTTCTTGGTTCTTGGAGACTTTTGCACCACCCCGAGACTGGCTCGATCCCCGGTAGACCCGGTGCTCTGACTCTCATCAAGTTGGCAGGGCTGTAAGCTCACTCGATGACACAGTGGTTGGGGAGACCTCCTTAAGGAGCATCCCTACTTAATCTCATGAAAAGTAAATTATGGGAGGCAAAGGCTTGAGCAGTGCTAGTGGATGCACTCCCATCTGGCGGCCTCAGGGATGGTATCGCCTACGACGAGTGGGCACTCGTGCGGGACAGAAGGCTCGGCCTAATAATAGGGGAGCAAGTTAAATCACTATAAGCCACTCTCACCGGAAGTACCCTGAGGCTAGACTAGAGGGTTATATCAGTTGTCTCATGCATAAATAAGATGAGGGAAGTGACGACACGCGCTCTAAAAAAATTCAACTCTCCAATGAAGAGGTGAGACACGATGTAGCCCTGTCTCGCGGGCATGAGCGCATCAAAGGGTCATGTCGCAGTAGACAAAATAAAGCAAAGTGAAAAGGGTATAAGTGAGGCGGCGAGATGGGTGGGTAGCACCGTCTCGCAAACAAAAGCTAGCCAATGAGTCGTTTCGCAAAATGTAAAATAAAGTAACAGGTCAAGAGTTTGCGCATTTGATAAGTATCTGTTCATCACAGTGTTATGAATACATTTTCAATCTGATCACAGAATGAAACTCAAAAAAAAGCTATGTAAAGTTATACAGAAGCAAAAAAATGGGAGAGTGGTCGTGGATCTCGCAGGCAGTATGTCATTCCTCCTCGCTGGAAGAAGAATCTTCGCTCTCCACGCCATAGAGCTGGGGGACTATATCGCGAGCAGTCACCGTTTTAGAGTTTTCCTTCACGACCCCCAGTGTAAAGGCCCGGCCGCTGCCCCGAATGGACTTACCAGGACACCATGGCACCGCTACATATATCGGCCCGGAACCTGCCCCGAAAGGACTTACCAGAACACCATGGCACCGATATCAGGCTGTAGCCCAAGCACCCCAACCCATCTCCCTCCATATGCGAGTTGTTGGTGGCCACAACCTCCCTTTGATGAGTGAAATTCTCCTGTTAAGCGGACAGCACGGGGACTTCCCAGGAGGTCACCCAACGCAGGACTTCTCCAGCCTGAGCACGCTTAACTATGGAGTTCTTTCAACTCACATCAGCAATTGTTTTTAATTTGGCACTCCAAGAAGCTATGAAGCGATATTTACAAAATGATGCTGGTGAGAAGAAATAAGCGTGAACGAGTGAACTATGTGTCTTTGGGGATGTACATAGATGTTGGTGTATGTCTGGAAAAATAAATAATGTGATGTTGGTGTCCATTTTGTGGTGTTTGTTGATCAAATGAAGAATGAGATGTTTGCGTACACCTTTGTTTATTTTGGTGATCGCGTACGATGTTTGGATAAATGGGTGTACATCGATGATGCATGGAGATATATATATTGACTGGACATATGGTAGAAATCATTATGTGGGTATGTGCTGCATGTGTTATTTGGTTTGTACGATGCCTTGGGGCAAGACAAGCTACGCCCTCTGGGCTCTCACCAAGCTCATTTTATTTGAGTGATCGGTTGCTGATGGTGCAACGTAGAGTGGTTATGTTGCTGGTTGTGGTTGAGCCAAATTTCGGGGACAAAATGTTTTGAAGGAGGTGAGGATTGTAACACCCCAAAGCCCACTTTGGGTTTTAGGTTGGGTGACACGACCTGCGACACGGGCATGTCCCAGGGCGTGTCGTGCTTGGGTTGAGTAGTTGGGTGTGTGGTCGACGAAAGTTGGTCGACGATTGTCGAGCGTAGAGTACACGGCCTATAACACGGATGTGTCACAAGGCGTGTTCTTTGTGGCTTGCAGTAAGGAATACATGTTATGCTGGACACGGGTGTGTCCTGGCGAACACGGCCTGGGACACGAGCATGTCCCATGGCCGTGTCCCGCTCGGGTGAATTAATATTGTATTGTGTGAAGTACACGACTACATGACACAGGTGTGTCAGGCACGACACGGGCGTATAGGGTGTGACATGGGCGTGTCACACGGCCGTGTACTGGTCGGATTTGAGTCAGTTGTCTGCCGCTTAAGTTACACGGCCTGTGACACGGGCGTGTCACAGGCCGTGTCAGGCCGTGTTCAGCCTATTTTTGGGCAAATCTGAGCTGTTTGTTTCCCTCTTTTTGATCCAATAGTTTAGGATCCTTCCATGTGGATAAAGGCCGAGAAATGAGGATAAAATCCCTTCATTCTCATCTTCTTCTTCTCATTCTCAAAGAGAGAGAAAGAGAGAGAGAGGGGTCAAAGGAAGGAAAGGAGGAAGGAGAATCCAACTGCTGGAGGAGCTGCGAAGTGCGGAATCAAGATCTGAGATTGGATTGATGAAGGCAAAGGTGAGCCGGTGATTTCCATCCGGCTAATTCATGGCTCCGAAGCGATCTTCAAGGGTAACGATCTTCTTCGTGGACATCGTAGTCCTTTCTTTATGCATATGCATGGAATCCTCCACCAAGAGGTGGATATCAGAATTGATTCCTTGGTTGAGTCTTCATCTAGAGCCGGAAGTGTGGAGTACGGCATAGGCATGTTGTGTGAAGCCCATTTGGACAGTTAGTCTGGATTGGTGATGATTATGGGTAAACCGGAGAAAACTCCGTGAATTTGATAACTGTGTACGTATGGATGTTGTGTGTGGATGTATGGATGTGTGGATGGATGGATCTTGGATGCTTTTTGTAAGCTCCTTGTGATGTGAGCGCTGTGAGCACTAATTGCTATAGGGGAGCGAAAAGTTGCGGCTAATCAGGAGCGAAGGCCGACCCGCGTCTAGTTGTGCGCTACTGACAGATTGAGCACAGGAAAGGCTAAACTGACCCTGGTTGTTTTGGGAAGTCGATTAGTGGCAATGTTTGGGAGGAAGCGTGGCAGACCCTACTTGTTGCACCACATTGGTGGGTCGATCTTAATGCTCAAGTTTGCCGTGAGGTTATCACCTCTGTATGGTGTGGGCGGAATGCAACCAATCTGCGGGTTAGGGTGACTAGGACCGACCAGCCAACAAGTGATTAATCCTCTAATCGGTGGTGTTACCTCGGAGACCGGTACACCGTAAGGTGCCCTGAGTGCACGAAGCATCTATGATCACTCTCGGGTACCATCGCTGTGATAACAGACCTTTAGTTCCCACTTTTTGAGAGCTAGCATCACTCTCGGGTACCATCGCTGTGGCTATGGCAGCAGCAGAGCGGGCGTCTCCGCTTCTAGACCGGTATGCACACTACCAAGCCTTAGACCCCTCTCATACGCCTCTGTACACGTCCAAGGTGCACTCTAGAGTCTCGCGTACGTACTTTGCTGACAAACCAGTCAGTCTTGTTGGGTCGGATGTGTGTTATCGGGGATTGTCCTCCAGACCGCAGTGTAAAACAACCCACTGGCCCCTCTAACTCTCACAACCGCCTGGTGCACCGTACTGCCATCGGTGTGACGAACGGCCAGTACCGCATGCCCCACCACGATATTTATGCACATGTAAATAATTCATTCCGAGCCTCCCGCTCGCAGGACCAAACCCGTCCTGAATCCCTCAAACCCAAACCCGGGTGAGAACGCACATTAGTGCCTTTATACCAACTCCCTCAAACCCCAAAACGGGTGAGATCGCACATTAGTGACTTTATACCAACTCCCTCCAACCCTAAAATGGGTGAGCATATATCATGAATCTCTCTAACCCTACACGGGCGAGAAGGTACAACCATGTCCTAACCTATTAAACTACTCTTGTCTACGGTTTATTATACTTAGAGATTTAAGGTTAATCCCAGGACTGCCCCCGGTATTCCCTGTGAAGGGCTCTCAAGGGGCACTAGGAACTGTGTTGGGATTACGCCCAGCGTTCCCTTTCGCAAGGATACTTATTTTAGTTGATGGCTACCCATGTATCTCCCCAGCTCTCCTTATTGCTCTAGTACAACCCTAGTGACTTAAGGTGTTACCGGGAAGCCGACGGTCTTCCGCCGACCCCCACTCCAGTTGCTAATTAAGACTTGCGCTTTTGATCTCTCACTAAGACAACTCTACCCACCAGGGTTATTCATATTGAACTCTTCTATGTCAGCCGATAATCAATCCCCTGGTAACCCCTAAGGCAAGACCTATTTGTGTTATATGCAGACCATATCCTATGATTACCCTAAAAATGTGATCTTCCAAACCTTTAGGCATCTTGCCTCTAAATATTTATCCTAGGGTTGTATGGACTAAGGGAACTACCCTATGAATTCCCATAATTTTTCTTGGCCAAATAGTCCTTTAATTAAATCTTTTAATTTAAACACTAGGTCACTTTACACATGAAGTAGTTTGATTAAATATCCACTGACCTAGGAAATTTTTCCTGAGATGTATATTGATAAAATATTGCTGCCTACAGAGTTTCACAATTTTCCTTAAATTATTTATTCCCATTTCCTATTTAATATCAATTCCACACAAATTCCATTTTTCCAAATGAAGTATAGGCATTATGTAATCAAAAATTCCAAGAAAATTACAAAACTTTTAGAACACTAATTTATGACTATTGGCAGAGTATCATCAGCATTTATTGTGTAATGGCCTATAAAATTCCATTATAACATATTTACCAAAAATGCCATTGTATTAATCTAACAACAAACAATGCATCCATTAATTCTGAGAAATTCATGCAAAACTAATAATACCATTTTATAGCAGTAAAATAAATTCCAAAGTTTTCAGAGATATATATCCATCATTTCAAGAATTAATAAAATAAGGGTAAAATGGGCAATTTAAGATATCTACTCCAAACGTTCTTCAAAACAGAGGAATCATATTTTTTCTAAGTCAAATGTGACATCATCTATGCCTTGGCAAAATTTTAGGATTTGTACTTGAGGAAAACCTATTTTCCTATTTTATTTCCAAAATAGCTATATTTAAAGTAAATTCCAATAAATAGAATTTTTGATTCCAAAAATTCCATGATTAATTTGAGGGATGAAATTTACCCTAATGAACCACTGTAAATAATTCCAAGACCTTTACATGACACCATTGGGCTGAATACACTATATTTGTATTTTTGCTAATTGCACACCAAGACATAACATGAGCTAACACATGCAAGTGGATTCTCCAACATGCATTGCACCCAAGGTGATGAAAATTTTATCATGCACCAAGGATGTCCCCATTGACCTACCACCAAGATTTGGGACCATGGGGAGGTGTAGAACTCCTTATATTTCATTTATTTGTATTTTGATATTTTGGCAAAAACTATAGGAAAATGTTCTCTACAAATTCCTATATTTTGGTAGGGGCTACGTATGCCCTAATCATGCATGTGCCCAAAAGTTGGGGCCATGGTGACTAATTGTTTGACCTGGGCATCCAATTTAATTTCTGCCCTACTCTAGGACCAGTCCTAGGATAAATGTCCTACAGGACTGTACACTACATCAAATCACTTGTTTAGGGTGGCAAATTAAAGATAAGACCATCAGCTACAATAGTCATTTAGAGACTAAGTTCTGGAAATGCCTGTAAGAGGCCTAACATTAGCTTGCAAGTGACAGAAAAAACAGGGACAGAAAATTAAATTTGATATGGCACGAATCTTAAAGCAGAATGGAGGGCATCTGTTCATCTTCTCCATGGAGCCAAGGGCCGCGATTTGCCCGACCTGGAGCACCTTACAAGGCCATTTCCCGGCCACCCAACCACCTCCCTGGCCGGCCGGCCACCACCAACACCTCCGTTGAGGTGAGGGCTAACGTTCGACGGCGACTTGGCCGCCGGAGGCGGCGGTTTCCTGCGAACTTGCACTCCATCAAAAAATCTGAAATTCATGAAAAGCTCACCTTGGATCTGGCTCATTTGAGCCCGATGTCTCGCCTAATAGATCTAGGAAACTAGTACGGGTAGAGGTGAGGTGAAACGGACCTAGATTGGGGCGTGGCGGCGGGTTTGGCGGCGGTTGGCCATGGAAATTTTCCTCTCCGGCGAGCTTGCTCCCGAACCCGATTCTCCACCAAAAGCTTCGATCCAGGTATCGAATTCCACTCCTTTGGACCTTCTGAAGCTAATGGGATGGTTGGTTTTGGCTGATATGGCTTGTATACAGAGATGCCATGATGGGAATTTCGGCCATGAGCTTTGGTTTCTCCTCCTTGGCTCCAAGTGGCATGAAATTGGGTTGGAAAGGATGGTAATTGATGTGTGGGTTCAGATCTGTGCTTGGAAAGAGAGGAGGAGGGCCACATGGCCTTCATCCCCATTTTTCCTCTCTTGTCTCTCCTCTTTTTCCCCCAATTTCCAAAACTACCCCCTTGCATGCAATCTCTCTCCAATTTCAGGAGGGTAGGGGCTGTCATTAACCATTAAGGCTGGTCATGGGTCTTGGTTCATGGGCTTAGCCCATTGGAAATGAGCTTGACACTCATTTTCTCTCTTTAGGCCTTATATTGACCAAATTGAATTTTAGGGTTGACTTGGTCAACCATGGTGGGTGGGCTGACCCTATTTGGTGGTAATGGGTCTAGTGGCACCACCCAACTTGGGTTGGGTCAAGGGGGTGCCCTACTTAGGCTAATTGGGCTTATGAGTGTGGGTTCGACCAATTTAAGCCCAAGGTTGACTTTGGTCAACTTGGGTCAAAATATTGACCAAATGGCATGCCCTAGGTGCACTTGGATTGTTTTTAGGGTTAGGGCAATGTGGTAGGGTCATGGAGTGGCTAGGATCCCCACTTAGGCTAGTTTGACCTAGTTTGACTATGATCTTATAGTGGGCCCCACATGGTTACCACCCACTACCTAGGGTCAAACATAGTTGGTCTTCCTTAAATCTCACCCAGGCCTAACCCAATCTAAGTTGAGGGGTCTAGAAGTAACATGAGATGTTACAATAGGTGCCTGTGTTGTATATATTCCTGGTTATAGATATATAAATGTGGAGTTTATATATTAGTGGAAATTAGTTGTGCTGAGTTCATCTAACTTAAAATGCTGCGCTAGAATGCTTTGAGTTAGGATACGAGTAAATTTTGATTTCCATACATAATTCCATCGCTTGTCTGTGAAATATGGCCTGGGGCTCCGGCCGGACCCACCGTTATATTCCATGTGATGAGTGGGGGTGTTACACCCAGCTCCTTCATCATCTTTAGAACCAACTCCGTCATCCTGATGCTGGCGTCTCGGCACTGTTCCTCAACTTCATCCAGAGAATAGTGAGGCAGAGGGGCCTGGAGGGGTTCGCGACGAGATGACGATGGGGCGTTGCCCGGGAGGAGGGTGATCTGAGCTTTTAAATCCTTATTCTCCTCCTCTAGGACCGCCATACGTGAGTACATCCGCTCCGCTGTCTCGGCATATTGCGGGACGCCCAGTCATTAGCTAAGAGTATTTAAAAAGGATAATCTAAGGATAAGTTTAAGGCTTACCACGCCGCCGTGGGATTTCGCGAGGAGGGTTTCTGCGATGGATAGCTTTTTCGCAAGGTCATCGGATTTCTCTCGCTCCGTCGTTAGGAACGTCTCGGTGTCTTTCCATTTCTTGTTGGTGTAAATCAAGGGGCACTAGATGCGATGCGAGTGCTCCAAGGCACATAGTTGGGCGTAGGAGGTCTCTAGGATGAGGTCTCGCGACGACGTGTTCTCGGGGGAGACTGCCTTGGGAACACCGTAAAGGCCGTAGCCTACAGAGAAGGAGTGGCTGGTGGGAAGCTCCTGCTCTTTCCAAGGGGAAGGAGGGTGGAGATGGACACACAGCTGACATCCCTCTCCCACACTAAAACGGGGTCGCCGGTAGCATCTTGGACCACGGGGCCCAGATAGAAGTTTGGATGAGAAGACGGGGTGGGACGACTGGAGGGAGCAGCTTCTCAAGGCATAGAGACGACCAGTTAATTAGAAGTGGCGGCAGGCCGGTCGGGTAGAGTCATCTCGCGGGCGGGCAAGACGACCTGAGGGGGAGGGGAGCGGGGCGACTGTGAGTCCCCTATGGAGATGGGGCTCAAGGACCGCGATATCTAATTATCCTTCAGGGCCTTCTTTTTTCCCTTAGAGAGGGTCACAACTTTCTTCATCCTTTTCTTCGGAGGTCTGGAGTGAGAGGGGGCGGTGTCGTCTGTAGGCCTCTTCGGAGGGGCAGGAGTCGGGGACCCTCTCGCCGCCTTGGCCGCCGTGCTGGCGAGACTGAGGCCCTTGGTTGGTTGGTTGTTTCTCTTGTAGGGGGGTGGACTGGTATGACCCGCTCTCCGAAAACAAGCAAGGGGGTGATGAGATGGCACGACGAAAAATAATAAAACATAAGACAAGAGAGTGAGAGTATCTTCGCTGGGGAGCACGAGAGGTAGCGAGTCGAGGCCCTGCCACAAGAAGTTGACCTCGAAGTGTTTGCTGACGAAGAAGTCATACAACAGCTTGTCCGTGCCGACCAACTACAGAGACACATAAAAGATCTCGGGGGGAGACCTAGGCGCGAGTGGGACCCCCCCCCCCCCAAAGTTGCCACGGATGAACACGAACCTAGTAAGCCAATGATGGTTTTTATTGGGCGTCTCGCACACCTTGAGCCCTTGCCCAGTGAAGTATAAGACGCCGTCGGCGTTGGCGTAGTAGATGAAGAGCTTGCGGAAAACCATCAAGCTAAACTTGATGCGCTCTCGGCGCATGTAGCTGGCGAAATCGATTAACACCGAAATGACGTTCGGGTTAAGCTGCGCGGGAATGTCGCCGAAGTAATTTAGAACCTGTTTTACCCCCGACCAGAGGGGCAATCTCAACCCCGCCTCGATGTGCAAGACGGGGAAGGCGAGCTCTCCCGGGTAGTAGGTGTTCACCGCCTCGCCGACCTTGGGGGGCCACGATTTGAGCCCATCCCTCATGTACTCGTGAACAAACTTGTGGTAGTCTTCATCAGGAAGATTGCCGGGAGGGAAGTCGTGATCGGTAAATAATTTCCCGCAGCGTCTGCGCCCCTTGCCTTCCATGACTTTCTCCTTCCCCATTCGAGGCGATACGGATGGAGGCGAGATGGTTGAGGGAAAAGAAGTAGTGAAAAAGAGAATCCGCGAGACGGCCGAGGAAGGAAGGAATGAGAGGAATAGAGAAGCGAGAGGGAAGGTTTTTTACTAGGATGGCGGGAGGTCCCGACAGCCTGAGATTGGTCATCCTTCCTCTCGTTGGGAGGAGTAGATGGAGGAGTGGAAGGATATGGTCAGTCAGAGTCTTCGCGGTAGACGACAGTGTCATCCCTCAGACTTTCTGGTCAGTGTAGAGGTGCGGGGGCTCCCTGAAGAAGCAAATGATAAATAAGCAAATGCGGATGAAGGGGTAATAGGGACAAAAGCAAGAACTCACCTCCTTCTCTCTTGAAGATGCGGGAGGAAGAGAGGGGTGGATTTCCAGGGTAGCGCGAAATGGTTCCTCGGCCGAGGAAGGGGACCGCCTGTCTTTACCTTCTTCGGGCAAGGCGATGATGGTAACAAGGGTATGGTGCGAACCAGAGCCAAGGTTAGAGCAGCCATATTGGTCTTGTTCTGCTTGCGCACCATCGTAAGATGCTCGCGGAAACTCTGGCTGTGAGGCATGATTGCAGTAGAGCCAAGGAAGGAGGAAGTGTGAAAGGGGGCATCCTCTATACGGAGTAGGAATCCAATATTTATAGGTTCCGGTGGAGGGCCCCACCAAAGATTCCCTCATAAATACGCCCATAAATACGCTTTAATGACACGAGTCTCGGTTGGAATTTCTTTCTGAGCCTGAATCAACCTCTAGATTACTTTTCAAAGCCTGTTCTAAGCCACCAAATGACCTCTAGACCCACCAAATGTTGGTGGTTGTCTCTTAGGGTCATGACATGACTGAAAAAACTCGTCGGCCAATAAGGCCTAAGCTTCATGAAGTTTGATTTGACTTGGTGGGTCTAATGACCTCTAGACCCACCAAATGTTGGTGGTTGTCTCTTAGGGTCATGACATGACTGAAAAAACTTTCAGCCCAATTGGGTTTGATTTGAATAGGTGTTGGTGAGACCAATATTTGGCTCTTTAAAGGCAAATTAGGGCAAAAGTGTGCTTGGGGCATGGAGGGGCCAATACCCACTCAAAGAAGGTTGGGACCTTGGCCAGAGCACCAAGATTAGTTTAAACACCCCCTCATGGAGTTTGAGATGGATAGGGGTGGATTTTCCTTAGGACCCTAGTTCAAACCTAATGTTGAACTTTTGGGGTTGTGAGGACATGGGGTGAAATGTCCTTGTATGGACTTGGGGTTTAGTCCATGAGATCTTAGGGTGGTGAATAGCTATAGGGTGGAATTTGGTGACATTTAGACTTAGGCACACAACTTAAATCAATTAGGATTTGTTTAGGCCTATACCTTTTATGGAAACTTTGAAGGGTCATTTGACCTTGGATCTTCATGAGATTTTGGTAGGGGTGATTTTATAGTATTATTAACCTCTGAAATTTATTATAGGATGTTTATATAATAGTAGCTCAAACTTGTAGGTATAACCTTCATCTTGTAATTTTTGATGATATTGAAGTAACTGTATTTTAATTGTCTTATAATGATATGAAACTCTGGCAAAGCTAATCAAATACCATTTGTATAATCTGACAAATTATTTGGAATGATTGGGTGTTTTCTCTTAGTATTTTATGTGTAAAGTAAACTAATGCACCTTATTTTGATAAATAAATAGTAAATATCATACCTTATTATAAAATTATCTTGCTTGGCTAGAGAAACTTTTAAGGCATTATAAAGCTTAGGAAATTATTACATGTAGTTTGGTTGAGATTACAAGTATGATTCTTCACAATTGCCCTAATGTGGTTTTATTTAGAATATTTTCAATATAGCTAACTGACTTAAGAATTACATGAAACTTAGTAATGTTTTGTGATCATATTAAGTCTCTGGTAATTTTTGTATAATTTTTGGATAAAGTGTGATGGTGTTTCTTTCTTTATCTCTATTTATTGGTATTATCATGAATTAAATAATTATAGGTTAATAAATCTATGAAAATTTGTGAAATTTGGTATTCTCTAATAGTTTCGCATCATATAGTGTTCATAATTTTTGGGTGCCCATAAATTAAGGAAATCCAGAACTTCTTGTTCAAAATTACCCATGGCCTAACATTTGGGAAAATTTAATAAATGCCAAATTAATTAGCAAAATTACAAGTTTCTGGATTTATGCTAAATGTGTCATGATAGACCCCCAATAATTATCTTACGGCTTTTGGATGAAAATTTGCAGTACCTCATGTTATGTACATCATATAGCCTAGATTGGTCTGCATATAGTAAAATTATGGAAGTTGTGATAGCATGTGGAATGGACATAGGGAGTTGGGGTTAATAGTTCACTAATTTTGGTAAAGTGAAATTGAGCTCATCATTGGGAGTCATGATGGGGAGGTTGTTGATTTGGCTAGTGTTAAGTGGTGCTCGGGATCGACGAAAGATCGTCTTTCCTGAGGAAAGAGAGAGTCAAAACACACTAGTGTTAGACTTAGTGTAACATTAAATGGGGCTGGGACCTGGGTAGACACCAAAAATAGTAAGTGTCTTGCAAAAGTGAGCTTTGGGTTTCAGCCCATCGTAGTTCCTAGTGCCCCCGAGAGCCCTTCACTGGGAATGCCTAGGGCAATCCGAGGTTAATCTAAACTGTAAGACTAAAATGAATACAAGAGTAATTAGAAATAATCTAGGTCTTCACTTTCACTCACCCCGATACTTCGGGAGGATAGTTTGGTTTAGTTGGCCGAGAGGTAGGCTCGGTGGTTATGGAAACGGACAGATTAGTCCAGGGAGCTGATGGCTCGAGAAATCATGGTTGCATGTGCATAAAGTGGTGGGTCTTCGATATTTGATGGTCAATCACATCGACATCTGTATGTTGACTTGGCAGGTGTAGTCCAGGGACAGCAAATTACGCGGATAGCTAATTAATGGGGCGTACGTAAGGGCTAGGCCTGGTAGTGTGAATACCTGTCTAGGTGTGGGGTGGCCCGACCCACTATCTCTGTTTTCCACGACGGATGCTCCTGGGAGTGTTTCTAGCTTCCAAATAGGGTGAACTAAAGGTCTGTCTGCATAGATTTGTGTGCCTGTGTTGCATTTGCATGAATCATTGCAAAGCATTCCACATCACTCATATTTGCATACAACCTGTCAACCTAATGTATAAAATGGTATTAGACTTTTTATACGATGAGAGCCTTGCAAAAGACACCTTATATTATATATTTGTATGGGCATTCATATAAGTTAAGGTTACTTATTTCTTGGTTTACTTTTCATATACTGTTGCTCTGTTAAACTTATTTACTCTACCATTTTCTTATTATAGAACTGTTAGTTTCCTTTACTTTTACAGCCCGGTAGATTTACTATATGCTTGCTAGAATAGGTCCACCGTCATCTGCTTTTGACCACTCTCCACCTTCATAGCTTTCCTATCACTCCTCCCGCTCGGTGCCTAGGATCCATTGGGGGACAGGTGGGGGAAATCAGGATTAGTTTTTTTAACTAACGGTCAGTGGACCAAACATTTCAGGGTCTCTGTATGGGAGACAGGGTCCAGAAGCAGGAGTTGCAGCACCAGCGGAGCATGGTACACATGGAGGTGGGCCAGTCTAGTACGAGAGCGTCAGTCTCTGGCTCCATGAGTGATAATCTTTCTTTTGTTTCCGCGAGTGGGTTGTAGTGAGGACTTGATGTACCGGGCCTATGCCCGTTTAACTTTTATTTGTATCGTTTATATTTCGTATTGCCGTTATTATGTGGACTTGATGTGAGTTCTTACATATATCTTATATGTGATGTGTGGACTTGGACATATCTAATTTTTTATATGCTTCTCTTTCTTTGGTAATCGTAAGGCCTGCAGGATCGACGTTTTGTAGTGACGACCTTCCCATGTGTTGGTGTCACCGCAAAATGGCGGTTCTGGCCGTAAGACCCGGTAGTGCAGCAAACAAAGAGGCTCTTACAAACTGGTATCGTAGAAAACATCGATCAAAGAGAAGAAGTCCACAAAACCCTGGGCCACCCCGCGCGAGCTTAGTTTGAGGACAAACTTGCAGCGGAAGTAATGTTGTGCCCATAAGTGGGAAATCACAAGCAAAAGTCCACTTTTCGTCAGTTCCTTTTGTACATCAACTAATAATTGAAATTTTTCCTTGTTGGCTGTGATGAACCTTACTCCTCAGCAGGATACACCTCAGGCACAGAACATGGTTCCACCCCCGCCGGCCCCGACTCCATTCCAGCAGACGGAGATGGGGCAGACTCTAACGACCATTCTAGAGGCCTTCAGGGCACATCAGGCTCCAACCCTACAGCCAAACCCCGGGGCCAACTGGCTGAGTGTCTTCCGGGGGATTTCTCCTCCATCCTACCTTGGCACGGAGTCAGCAGTCCGTATATAGGAGTGGCTGGACAATATCTACGAGATGTAGGCTGGGATTCGATGCCCGACGGAGGAGGCAGTGGCTTTGGCAGTTTCTTGCTTGGAGTCGCAAGCAAAGAGATGGTGGATGTCACTGCTAGACACCCTCTTTGCTGCAATGGATTGCGCAGACATTTCTTGGAAGAGTTTAGAGCAGCTCTGTTGGAGCACTTTATACATCAGTCGGCGAGGGATGAGCTGGAGGACAGGTTTTTACAGTTGAGGTAGGGCAACAGGATGGTGTTGGAGTACTACCGGGAATTCACACATCTAGCATGCTTTGCAGACTCATATCAATTGGATGATGCGGGCTACGCAAAGAGGATCTACAAGGGAATTCACGACGATATGAGGCAGTCCCTCCTCTTTGTCTCTTATGGGAGCTTGGCCAGTATATTGGAGATGGCAAAGAAGCTCTAGGCAGACCAGCTTACAGTTCGAGGCCGGAAGAGACCAGTTAATGACTCAGTGATTGGTGGTAGGAGAGACCAGTCCAGAGGTTCTGTTATCAGGGAAAGAAGGAATGTGGATCAACCCCGTTAGTAGGATAGACAGGAGAATAGGAACCCGATGGTGTTGGCTCCTTAGCCATTATAGATACGGGAAATGCCGAGGGTAGTGGAAGAGGCGCAGACATGTTTCCGGTGCAACTAGCCGAGGAACTTCAAGAGGAACTGCCCCATGAGGGAAACACCACCACTAGCACTTCAAGATGCCCCACATGTATGACAGTTTGGGGTCGAGGACGCAGCCGAGGATGTGGATTTCATCGTGGTGACTATAGGCAGGACAGAGGGCAGGTGTATGCCCTAGACTTGGCTCAACCTCCGAACCCGGGTCGGGTGATAACAGGTATGCCCGTTATTTAAAAGTTTCCTTCCCTTTCTAGAAGTTAGATTACATGAACATAAAGCTATAGAACTAGAAAGGAATCAGAAACTAGATAACTAAGAAGAATAATTTTAACTAACTCAGGGATAGTGATGGTATGTGGCAAGCCTGCCCACACCCTATTTAACACTGGAGCATCACACAATTTTTTCTCGGAGGAGTTCGTCAGAGACCTGGACCAGATTGAGAACTTTGAGGGAGTCGTTAGGAGGGTGTGCCTCCCCAATGGGATGGAGATCCAGTCTACAGCCAAGAGAATTCTGAGAGTGACCATCGATGGTGTGATCTTCGAGGCCCCGACAACGATCCTGAGGATGCCAGATTTTGATCTCATCCTGGGCATGGCTCACCTGGAACCAAGAGCAGATTGATTACCCAGCAATGAGGGTCGTGCTGAGATATAGTGACACTTACCTGACCTTCGAAGGTATTATCTGAGTTTCCCGTCTTCTACTCTCTTCTATTCAGGTCATCAAGCCTCATCTGTAGGGAGACAGTGTAATGCCCCCGATTTTTCGATGATATTTTTTGATTTGGTATCATCATAATTATGACGTCAGGGTGTTACCTTTTTACGTCATGTTTGACCAAGTTTTGGAGTTTTTGATGAGATTGACTGATTTCTTGTTTGAAGAATTAAACTTGTGGCATGTGTGCCTATAGTAAGCATTTGATGTTAGTGACTCAAGACTGGTGTGTAGGATTCTAGTGTTGACTTCGCTGCTAAATCTGTAAAGTCAGCAATTTATCCCAAAATATTAGTCAAATCTAAATTTCTTATATTTTCCTGCTTTGTTCTCGGAAAAACCCTGCTTGAACTCGTGATGACCATTCTCATTTCTCGAGAATCTGGAAGCTATTCCCGAGAATTTTATACTCCTTCTTGAGAAATGATGTTTTGTTCCCGGGAAGCCTTGCTTCTTCTCGAGAAAATCCCTCCTCTAATTCCCGAGACGTCTTGAAGCTCTCGAAAAGTGCCCATTTTTGTTCTCGAGAAATCATATTTTATTCTCGAGAAATCGGTTAGTTGTTCTCGAGATGTCCAGAAGCTCTTCTCGAGAAGTCCATAGTCTCTTCTCTAGAAATCCATTTTAGTACTCTAGATCTGCCCATGTTCTCGAGAAATTTTTGTCTTGATCTCGAGAAAGCCTTGTCTTGATCTCGAGAAAGCCCTATTTTGTTCTCGAGAAAAAGAATTCTTGTTCCCGAGAAGTTTTCTTATATTCCCGAGAATACCTTCATTAGTTCTCGAGAGGTCTTCATCAGTTCTCGAGAAACCTTTCTCCTGTACTCAAGAATATTCTTTATTCTCGAGATGTCCTCGTCAGTTCTCGAGATGTCCTCGTCAGTATTCAAGATACCCCCCCTTCTATTCTTCAAAAACCTTCATTCCACTCGAGAAATTCAAACTTCATCTCGAGATTTTTGGTTCGGCCGACCCTTGACCATCTCCTTAAGTGTAATGATTCCTATATTTTTTTATTTCACAAATATATATATATATATATATATATATATATATATATATATATATATATATATATAAGAAAACTTCTTCTTCTCCTCCTTAAGCCGTACTTCCTCCTCCCCGAACCAGAGAGGCGAGAGCGAGAGAGAGAACGTCCGTTCGTGATTCTTCCGGCGGCCGCCCACGGTGCTACGATGCTCAAAATCTTGAACCGAACATAGATCCGGAAAGCTCTCGGCGAGATCTACGTTATCGTGGTAACGATTTTGCCATTCCTTGAGTTTTTCTTGTTCGGGTTTTTGTCCCTAACCTCTATTTTGGGCATTTTTGTTCAAATTTCGACTTCCCCCGTCTTCCTTAGTCCCGATCTACACTGTGGTGCGATTTGGAGGTCTTCTCTGGCAAAACTAAGGCAAGTTATAGTTTCTCGCCTCTTCTTTCTTCTTCCAATTCTTGATGTTATTGTTAATCTTCTTCATTCAGTACTGTAATCATGTTTGACTTGCTGATCAATGGTACTGTTTTGATCTCTTATCTTTATGTTCAAGATTATGCTTACCCTACCATATAGAATCGTTAGAGATTTGTCAGTGTGGTTGAACCTTCATTTTTAATCATCTCTTAACTACCATGTGGGGTGTGATAGAATGAATTTAAGGTCTGGAATCCTTCTTAAAGGTTGATCAACTGTTTTCAATCTAGAAATGTTTAGTAGAATCCGATGTGCCAAGTCTTGAGATTGATTTCATGATTTTCCTTGTTGCGGGTGTTAGTGGACGATACCACTGCTGCAATGTTGATTTGAGATTTATATCGCGGTTTACTTTGTAGCGATGTCGTGGGGCGATACAAGCCACCAGGCCCAGGAAGGGTTGTGGTGGGCCTCTAAGCTGTAAACCCGGGTAGTTACTGATTATGACGGTCTTGGTTTTTCTTCATTGCGGCTGTTATTAGTGGACGAAACCACCGCCGTAATGTTTGATCCCTCTATTAGTACCTTGAGGGACTCTACCGAGTGTTTGGGCATTGCTGTAAATGGTGGAGTGTTTGAGTCTCCCCCACAGTTAGATGAATATTATATCTGTGAGGGTATGTCCGGATGAGTGACCATCTCGCCGGTGTTTTTATGTATAGTTGACCACAGGTGGCTAATAGAGTTTTGCAAATTCTTCCTGATGATTTAATCGTGATTTTTCCCCCTTATAGTCTTGTGCATCTGGGGTACTTTTGTTGTACGTGACGATTCACGTAAGTGTTCCTTTCCGAATTTTTTTTACCTTACTCCTGTACTTTACTTTAGTACTTTTGGTCTTTGGTTGGTAACCCTTATGACTCATGCTTTTCTTGGTTTAAATTTCTGTCATCACTTGTACGTTCTTGCTGAGGTGTTTTTTCTTTGGAATGCCTCATGTTCAAAGCTGTAGCAGGTAATGGAGCTGGTTTTGGAGTTCCTGAGCAGCAGTGTTGGTTGTGTTTTTGACCTCGCTGTTGCGAGGTAGTTTGTTGTTTTAGTTTACTTTACCTATTTCAGTCATACTTTTGTTTTATGTGGGTTCGTGTCAAGTTGTTGACGCCCACAGGGTTGTTGTTTTCTTTTGGACACCTTGCTAGCTGCTACTTGTTTTCTTTCTGATTATTTGGATTAATTGCTCTCTAGAATGTTTTATACTAGGATTACATGATAGGTATTTTCAAGTACAAAACTACTATTATTAACTCATGCATTGCATGTTTTAAAATGCTAAATCACTATATTTAACGACTGTAAAAGCAACTTTTACTACTATTATAAACCTATAGCATTACATACCATGAGTTATCCCCTTGGGACATTTAAACTCATGTAGGATGTCTAACCTTGTAAAAAAAGTATTTTCCGTAACGTATAATATTTTTTTCCCCGTGGACTAGATGAGCCACTAAGCCGAGGGGTACGACTAACTACTTCACTTAAACTGGATTTATCCCTAAATAACTTAAAGATCTTTCTCTATGTATGATGTGGGAGTTTTGCCTGAGCACCCGCAGTTATCTCCTGCTGACGTGGCATCATGACATGCATTTTCCCTTACTCTGATATATCTTCAAAGGCGGTGAAAACGCGGGTTGTGATAGTTGGTATCAGTGGGAGGTTGGTTTGACAAGTTGGTCGAACCAGCCAATCTCGTATCATTTGTTTCCCTTCATTCATTTGATACACACACTAATGTGTCATCAGTATGTCTTAAACGAAGAATAATAACTACACTCATAGCATGATAAGAAGTATATGGGGAATATTATGTAGTATGAGATGCATAATATGTGTTTGTATATGGATCCACCATAGGTGGCAACATGTGATGGTTATGTAGTATGGGATGCATAACGATCACCGCATGGGTGCCCATTAGCATGTTTTTTCTTTTCTCATTGCATGTGATGTTATGTAGTATGAGATGCATAACATTTCATGTGTACGCCGCTCATTCATGCATTAAGGCATTTTTAGAATGCATAGCACTGCATGCATAACATATCATCGCATAAGCATGTGTGCTAAGTTAAGTTTTACATGATGACACATGTACACAGATGATTTTAAATAAGAACAAAGAATCCATGTGTTGGAACACCCTATTACTAATTTGGGTTAGGATCACTATGTCTTTAGGAAACCTGTTTTTGACCTCCTGTATAGATCTAAAGGTCAACTAGAATTGAGTCTAAGGGTCAGTAGTTAGGTTTGGAAGCTGCCCTCAAGACCAAGATTTTCAGTTTGGAGACTAAGTCATATCGTCGAGCTCAGTACGACGAATCGTCGAACTCCAATCGACGATCGTCTAGCTCAACTTCGACGGATCGTCGAACTCCATTCGACGATCGCTGAGCTCAACTTCAACAAATCGTCGAACTCCATTCGACGATCTTCGAGCTCAGTTCGATGATCTTGACTCCAGTTTTGATTCTCTATCTCTGAGCTCAGTTCGACGATAGTTGAGCTCAGATCGACGATCTTTGTTGCTGTCTAAGTCCAAATCGCTGAGCTCAGTTCGACGATAGTGGAGCTCAGTTCGACGTTTTTCTGAAGAGTTGAAGGATTTCCAAGATTCAAATTCAGGAGAGTTAAGGAGTTATTCAGCAATTAATTCAGAAGATTTTCTAGCCGTTTTCATTTATTCTGGACCAAGTTTCAAGGGATTATCAAGGAATGTTTCTTTGGACTTTTCCCCAGAAGACATTTGCAATTAAGGAAGCCAATTAATGACAGGCTAACGGCTATTCTTGACAGAGGATTATTTCTATTCAGTACCAGGGAATAAAACACAAGTTTTTTGAATCTCTCTAAAACACACAGAATAGATAAGAAGAACAAGAAGAACAAGAAGAAAACATTCTCTGAACAACATCTTTCTCAACATCAACTATTCACAAGAGAAAAGGAGAAAGAGCTGTAGACATTCTCTGTCTAAAAGAATTCATACAAGAACACACACCAAAGGAGATCAACAAATCTGAAATCTTCAGATCCCCTTTGATTCAAGTGTTCAAGGCCAACATCATTCAAACACTCCAAACACGTAACATTTCAGCTGTTGCTGAAATCATCAATTGCTGGAGATCAAATTTCTGAAGGCCTATCACCCTACAATAAAGCTTCATTTCCTGAACATCTCAAGAACTCAGGGGGAGCTTTGACAATATCAAAATCCACATATTCTTCTCAGCTGCTTTGAGAAAGAGAAGACTTCCATAACTCCCTCATCTCCATCTCTATAAAGGGTTTTTCAAACTCCCTTCAAAAGTTTGTGCTTGGTTTTTGAGCACCTTATCAAAAGCTCATTGGTGGCAAGACACCTGATCAAAAAATCTGACTTTGCTTTTGAGCACCTTATCAAAAGCTCATTGATGCCCAGGACACCTGATCAACTCATCCTGCAGTGGATTCCTACCTAGGGTGGTAGAAGAGTGGATGTACCCAAGTTTAGGGGAACCACTATAGCTCCTTATGTCTTCTGGCTTGCTTGTCTTTATTTTTGTTTCTGGGTGTGATTGATCTGTGATTAGTTAGGATCTATGATTAATTTCTTTTGTAGATTGTAACAATTGTTTAGATTTTTATTTGCTTCCCTGTTCACTCAGATTACAACAATTGTTGTAAAAAGTTTTTAAGCACCATACTCTATTCACCCCCCCTCTAGAGTATTTCAGATCTAGCTGCACTTTCAATTGGTATCAGAGGCAGGTTGGTTAAACATACGACACCTTGGTGGTTGCACAGGCTAACACCTGAACCCAAAGATTCCTAGTTAGATCTGCTTGCTGTAGATTTTATTGTTAGATTATTTCTTCATAAATCATGGCCCAAAACAAAGATTATGCTAGCACTAGACCTGCAGTGTGCAATCTGTCCAATTTTGCACTTTGGAAAGCAAGGATTAGATTATACATGAATTCTATTGACGAGGATATTTTTAATTCTGTTTTGACAGTTTGTCCAAGACCTCCAGAGAACACAAGCACAAATGTTGTTCCACCTCCATTAGGAACAGATGCTGATATCAAGAAGTGGAAGGTAGCTGATGCAAAGACTATGAACATCTTAGCCCAGACCATGTCTGATGACATCTTCCAAAAGGTGGCTGAATGTAATTCAGCAAAGGAAATCTGGGATAAGCTCACTGAAATAGTATCAGGATCAGCTGATGAAAGAAAGGACAGGAGATCACACCTCATATCTCAATATGAGAATTTCAAGAAGGGAGAAGCTGAGTCAGTTGGAGATATGTATAATAGACTCAGTCTGATAGTCAATGAACTAAAGACTTTGGATAAGGAGATCTCACTGACTGAACTTAATGACAAAATCCTAATGTGCTTCCCAAGCACTTGGGACTCAAGGATCTGGCCAATCAAGGATGCTAGAAGTCTGAATGAGATCACCACAGAAGCTCTTTTGGGCAAGCTCAAATCTTATGAGCTGCTCATTAAGAATAGAGAAAAAGAGCAGAAGGCTGCCTCACCAGCCACAAGAAAAGAGAAGACAATAGCCTTCAAAGTAACTGAAGATCAGCCTGAAGACAAAGTCACAGGCAATGATGAGCTGCTTAGTTTATTGGCCAAAAGATTTTACAAGATGGCCAGAAAGGACTTCAGAAGGAGATCATACAAAGAGCATGATAAGCCAAGGTATGATAAGTCAATTAGTAAAGAAATTGTTTGCTTTGGTTGCAGGAAACCAGGGCACATTGTACCTGACTGTCCAGAGAACAAAAATAAGGACAGAAGGGATAAGAAAGAAAGAAGAAAGGAGAAAGACTTCAAGAATAATGACAATGGCAAACCCTCCTCAAGCAAGAACAAACACACAAGGAAGGGATTTGTTGCTGAATCCTGGAGTGAAACTGAAGAGGAATCAGAAGCCTCATCCAGCTCCAGTGATGATGAAGATGATGCAGAAGAGAAGGAGTTCTGCATGATGGCAATCAATGCCTCTCAACATAATTCAGATGCAGAAGAGTCAGAGTCAGACTCAGAGACTCAAGTTGAAGAGAACCAGGTAATCAGTTCTTTTGATTTCAATTCAGAGGACTTTAAATCTGAGTTTAAAGCATTATGTTTAGACTTACTAAAATATGAGAAAGAAATTATCTCTCTTAGAAATCAATTATCTGAACATAGTTCCTTAAAGTCGGAAAACCTCAAACTCTCTGAGGAGTTGGAGTTCTGTAGGGAACAGATAGCTTCACTGAAAGGTGAGCTATCAGAGGCCAAGAAGCTTGAAGAATCCCTTAATGGGAGAAGTATCAAGCTGATGGACATCACAAGCACATTGAAATCCAGATTTAATAGTACACTAGGCTTGGGTGCTTCATCCAGACAACCTATAGTCCTAACAACCCCAATCAAGTTCATTTCTGATAAAGCGAAGGGAGTTATAGAGGTAGCTAGGAAGAATTCTGATCTGCCTAAGAAAACTAAGTTCCAGCAGAAATCGTCGAACGGAGCTCGACTATCGCCGAATATAGATCGACAATCTCAGGCAAAATCGTCGAACTCAGGTCGACGATCTCAAATTCCTGAACTCTGCCACAGTCGACCGTCGAACGGACCTCAACGATCTGACCCAAGATCGTCGAACGCAGCTCCACGATCGTCGAACAGAGATCAGAGCTCTGGAAATTCCTTCAAGGGCAAATCAAAATCCAATCCTAGGAGTCCTTCATCCCAAATCTTTAACCCTTATACTGAATGGATAATACCTCCAAGGAGATATCATCCTGAAGGATATAAGAGTCAACCTGGGATGTCTTTCATTTCTGAGTTTAAAGGTTATCAACCTAGGCCCAAGGTAAACTGGGTCAAAAACAAATGAATTATTTTATGTGCAGGTGAAGACCTATCCAACATCTAACCAACAATGGTACTTGGATAGTGGGTGCTCTAAGCACATGATAGGAAACAAGGACAACCTCACATCCTTTAAAGCCAAGCTTGGACCCAAAGTCATATTTGGTGATTCAAACTTTGGACAAACTAAAGGATATGGTGCAGTCCAGATTGGGTCAGTAACATTCAATAAGGTAGCTTATGTGGAAGGACTGAAGCACAATTTGATAAGCATCAGTCAGCAATGTGATGAAGGCTACTAGGTGACTTTCAGCAAAGCTTTATGCAAGATAAAGTCCGAGGACAACACAACTGTGTTGACAGGTAAAAGGAAAGGTAACATCTATTTAGTAGATTTTCTTTCAACAGATGTAGATATTTGCCTGTTTAATTCTGTTTGTAGACCTAATATTTTATGGCATAAGAGATTAGGACACTTAAATGTTAGAACTATTTCTAGGCTATCCAAGGACAACCTTGTTAGAGGACTACCTTCTGACCCCTACAAGAAGGAAGGACTCTACAGGGCTTGTCAATTAGGCAAGCAAACTAAAAATAGTTTTAAGTCACTTAATAAGTGTGATTCACCTAGGATATTGTATCTGTTACACATGGATCTCTTTGGACCCATTACAGTACAAAGCGTAGGAGGGAAATCTTACACTTTAGTAGTTGTAGATGACTTCTCTAGATTCACATGGGTGTTCTTTCTGAGGAAGAAGTCTGATAATTTTGAGTATTTGACAGAGTTTCTCAAATGCATACAGATTGAGTTCAATACTCACATTGCCCTGATCAGAAGTGATCATGGGATAGAGTTTGATTCTCTTCTTATGCAAGAGTTCTGTTAGAGTGAAGGGATCAGGCATACTTTCTCAGCTCCTAGAACTCCTCAACAAAATGGGGTAGCTGAAAGGAAAAAATAGAACCCTTATTGAATCTGCCACTACATTGTTGTCAGATGCTCACCTTCCTCTATCTTTTTGGGCAGAGGTAGTGAACACCTCCAACTATGTGCTGAACAGAAGTTTGATACATAAACTAAAGGGAAAGACTCCCTATGAATTACTCAAAGGGAAGAAACCTAAAGTTAATTATTTTAGAATTTTTGGTTGTATTTGTTATATACATAATAATGACAAGAGATATTTAGCAAAATTTCAAGCTAAAGCTGATGAAGGAGTGTTTCTGGGATACTCCATGATCAGTAAGCCTTATAGGGTTTATAATAAATCATCTCTTAAAATTGAGGAATCTGTTCACATATCATTTGATGAATCTAACATGTCTTTCAAGGAGAAGAATACTTCTACCATAGAACCTTTGCAGGTACATTCTCTTGTTGAAGATTTGAACAAGTTATAGTTTACTCAAAAACAGGAAAGCAGTAAAGATGAAGAAAGCATTCAACATATTGAGGAGAAACAACTTGAAGAGCCAGTTGTTGTACCATAAGAGGAAACAACAATACAGGTTGGTGAACAATCAACACCCCCTATTGATTTAGTAACATCAAGAGACCATCCAATTTCCCAAGTAATTGGAGACATCTCAGCTGGTGTGCAAACCAGAAATCAGGTCAACCAAAACCTGTTTCATAAATGCTTCCTATCTCAAATTGAACCTCAATCCATTCAAGATGCAGAGCAAGATCCACACTGGATCATTACAATGCAGGAAGAGTTGCATCAATTTGAAAGAAACAAAGTTTGGGAACTAGTGCCAAAGCCTAAGGATCACTCCATTGCTGGAACAAAGTGGGTGTTCAGAAACAAATTGGATGATCAAGGAGTAATTGTAAGGAACAAGGCAAGGCTAGTTGCTCAAGGATACTCTCAAGAAGAAGGACTAGACTATGACCAGACTTTTGCACCAGTTGCAAGATTGGAAGCCATCAGAATCTTCTTAGCTTATGCTGCACATAAAGGCTTCAAGGTATATCAGATGGATGTCAAAAGTGTATTTCTCAATGGAGACATCAAGGAAGAAGTCTATGTTAGACAACCTCCAGGTTTTATCTCTCCAACTTATCATGATTATGTTTTTAAGTTGAACAAAGCATTATATGGTCTCAAGCAAGCTCCTAGAGCATGGTATGAGACCCTAGCATGCTTCCTTCTGGAAAATGGATTTATAAGGGGTAGAGTAGACCAAACTCTTTTCATTAGAACCCATAAGTCCCATACCCTACTAGTACAGATTTATGTAGATGATATTATTTTTGGTTCTACTGATTCACATTTGTGCAGAAGGTTTTCCAACCTAATGCATTCTAAATTTGAAATGAGTAGCATGGGTGAGCTATCCTTCTTTCAAGGATTTCAAGTCAAACAACATGCCAAAGGCATCTTTATTTCTCAAACAAAGTATACAAATGAATTGGTTAAGAAATTTGGCACGTCTGAAGCATCTTGTATGAAAACACCTATGCCTACTAATGCTGTATTGTATGCTGATGAACATGGGAAACCTGTTGATCAGACAACATATAGAGCAATGATTGGCTCCTTGCTGTACCTTACAGCTAGTAGACCAGATATAATGTTTGCTACATGCATATGTGCTAGATTCCAAGTAAGCCCTAGAGAGTCACACCTAACATTAGTTAAAAGGATTCTCAGGTATGTTAAAAGTTGTCCAAATCTAGGTCTCTGGTATCCAAAAGATTTAGCATTTGAATTAACTGGATTTTCTGATGCTGATTATGCTGGATGCAGAATTGACAGGAAAAGCACCAGTGGAACTTGTTAGTTTCTTGGTGACAGACTTGTCTCTTGGTTTTGCAAGAAACAAACTTCTGTGTCAACTTCAACTGCTGAAGCTGAATATATGGCTGCAGGCAGTTGTTGTTCACAAATCTTGTGGATTCAAAACCAACTCCTAGACTATGACTACAACTTAGAGAAGTATAAAATCTTTTGTGATAACACAAGTGCTATTTCTATAGCTCAAAATCCAGTCCTCCATAGTAGGACAAAACACATAGATATTAGGCATAACTTTTTAAGGGATAATGTTGAGAAGAATAAAATTAAACTTCAATATATCTCAACTGATTTGCAAAGGGGAGATATTTTCACTAAACCCTTGGATGAAAAGAAACATACCTTCTTCCTAAATCAGCTAGGAATGTTAGATGGAGGAAGTCTAAAATAATATCCAAGATTTTAAAAGTTTAAAAATTGACCAAGACTAGGCAAACATCTTGATTTTTCTTAGTGTCTAGAGTGTATTTCTAGTCTCTGAACTGCGCTCAATGATTTTCCCCCAGATCGTCGAACGGAGATCGACGATTTCCGAAATCGTCGACCTGAGTTCAGCGCTTCTCAGATAGTCTGAACTATCTCTTCCGGTCAACGATCGTCGAACGGCGCTCGACGATTTTGTTCTCTGAACGATCGTCGAACGGAGATCGACGATATTGAAGACCTTTCAGATTCCTTTAGAAGCCCCGATCGTCGAACTGGGTTCAACGATCTTTCCTTTTCTGCGTCGAACTCTAATATAAAATTCATTTTTCGTTGTCGTTCTCCTTTTGCGCTTTCGATTTCTCTGCAAAAATTCTCTTTCCCTCCAAACATCTCTACACTTGGTCATTTTGTTTGTTGATTTTTGCAGGTAACCATGGCCGTCTCTGTTGCTATTCTCGCCGCAATGAAATTTGATGCTGGATTTGATATAGACATGGAGTCCTTCAGCACCACTGAACAAGTTTTTCAGGATATTTTGGAATTGTTCAAGGAGCAGAAGCTTGTCACCATTATGACCACTAGAATCAAACTGGCTGCTGATGAGATTAAGGAGTGGGTCTACACTGCCCACAACCAGGACCAAAACACAATAGTTGGTTCAATTTGTGGAACCCAGGTACCCTTGACTCCATCCATTCTGAAAGAGGTTTTTGAGTTAAGTTCTGGAAGAGACTCTACTGAGTTGTCTAGAGAGGAATTTGCTGATCTGTTTGCAAGATTGGGTCACTCTGAGGCTAACCCTAGCAAACTGCTGAAGAAGAACCTAGTTGTGGAATACAGGTTCTTAGCTGATGTAGTAGGAAAGGTTTTGCTGGACAAGCATTCAGCACATGATATTATTTCTAGGTATCAGCTGTGCTTGATGGGAGCCATTGTGGACAAGAAACAGTTGAACTGGGGAGAGGTCTTGTTTGACCTGATTAAGAAGAAAATCAATAAAAACTTTGTAAATTTTGGGAGGATCCTAGGGCTTTTTCTTCACAATAGATTCCCTACTCTGCTTGTATCTTCTGGGATACATATTAATGCATCAAAGAGATTGTCCTGTGCCCTATTTAGCAAATGGGACAGGCAGATAACCAAGCCCAGCAGGCCTTCTGCAAGCACAACTTCAGGCACAAGGACTGTAACAGTCACTTCCCCTCAAGTCTCTACCCCTGCAGATGACTTGCCTGCTGCTGCTTCCCCTCCTCCAACTCCAATTTCATCTCCACCAGTCACCTCCACCATTCAAACTACATCCACAATCATTATCTCCAGCCCATCTCCAACATCTATTCCATCTCCAATCCCCACTCTTCCAATCACAGAAGAAGTATTCCACCCATTACACCACTACCCTCCACCAGATATGGACACATCATCCACCATTCCTTCATTCAATATTCTTGATGATTCCTTCATGGATGATTCACCCTCATCTCCTCCTGAGCTACCCTCCTCCTCCACATCTTACCAACAGCTTCTGCAAGACATTCTGGATAAACCCACCTTCACACCCTCTATCTCCATACCATTATCTTCCATTTCCACAATCCCCTCACCTCAACCATCACTTCCCCCATACACCAGCTCTCCACCACCATCACCAGTAGCTCCATCCTCTACCTCTGCTCAATTGCCTGCTGATCAAGTAGATATTCCAGCCCTAGCTGACAAGTTATATGAACTGCTAGCCCCCAGGCTATCACTTCTATTGGAGACCTCCTTGGCTACATTACTTCTGTCAGTGGCAGCCCTTTCTGCCAGGCTATCCTCTCCATTTCCTCCGGCAATCCCTTCATCAGTGTGCCTTGATCCAGCATTCTCTGAATCCAGGCAGGGGGAGATGCCTAATGAAGTGGTGAGATTGCCTGCTGTTGCTGTTTCTTCAGCTCCTGCTGCTGCTGCTGTTACTCAAGCTCCAGTTCCACCTCAAGTGGCTGTCTTTTCAGTAGACCTCAGGTCTCTGCTCTCAGTGTTTGATACAGCTTATTTCAGTTGTCTTCCAGAGAAAGTTGCAGTCCAGCCCTCAGAGGATCTTTCCAAGGCCATTGTACCCTTCTCTAGCTGTGACACCAGCATTATTCATTCATTCATAAATACAGTTTATACTGCTGAGCTTTCTGCTGTCCGTGATGATGCTGTTGTTGTTCCAGTTCCTGAGGATATGCAGACAGAGGAATATGATTTTGAGCCTACTGTTATTCCTGCTGATATTATTGATACTATTGCTGATGATATTGATGCTGCTGAAACTATTATATCTGAAACAGCTGTTGTTGATATTTTTGTATCTGAAAATGTTTTATCTGAATCTGTTGTTGCTCCAGCTGCTACTGTTATTACTGCTGTTATATCTTCCAAGAGTGTTGCTCCTGAAACTTCTGTATCTGTTGTTACAACTGCTGCTACAACTTCTATTGTTACTAGTGCTGTATCTGCTGCTGTCACCACTGCTGCTTCATCTGCTCCAACCCAACTTCAGAAAGAATATTTGAAAAAGATTGATGCTTTATATGATGAGCAAAGTTCTGAAAGTGATGAATTCAAGACTGATTCTGATGATTCTTCTGCTACCATAGCCAGGAAAAGAAAGGCAAGGAGCAAAGCTATGAAAAGAGTGCCTCCAGCCAAAGTAAAGGACACTAATGATATTCCTTATTACATTCTTCATGACTACCCCATAACTAAGCATTGGATGCAGTATTCCAAGAACCAACTTAAGGCCATGAAGAAGAAGAGGAAGTATGAGAAAGGATCTTCTCAGTTTCATCATCCTCATCCTCCTCCACCACCTCCTCCTGATGCAGGTGCAGGTGGAAGCTCAGCTGCTCAACCATCTGCTAAAAGCCTAACCCCCTATCAGCCTCATGCAAGATCTTATTATAGGGGAAGTCAGTCCAGGGGTTCTCAATCTAGAAGAGGAAACTACAGAGGAAGCCAGAGGGAATTCCAAGTCTACTCCAAGGGCTATTCTAGACAACATCCATACTCTAGGGAAGGACAAGCTTCATCAGATACATCTTCAAGTCATTTTCCCTATAAGCTGAAAGAAGTAGTTTCATCCAGAGCTCCTCCAGATAATCCATCCAACAGATATGAGCCTCCAGTGCCCTTTGAAGATCCAGAAAATAACCCTACTGCATGGACTGCCAGGATGAAAGAGCTAGCTGCCCTGGATCAAATCAAGAAAGCTAAAGAGCAAGGCAGAGATTCCTCCAACATTAGTACATTGTCTGAACAAAGAAAGAAAGAACTGGAAAGATATGCTTTAAGCAAATTCTTTGATTCTGATAGATATATGGAGCTGCATCCTGAAGCTGTGGTACCAAGGCCCAAACAACAAACTTCTTTAGGTGCAGCAGATGACAGAAGGTCAAAGAAAGAAGCTCTCAATCCTAATAGAGAAATCAAACTTATAAAGAGCAAGGAGAAAGAATAATTATGTAAGGTGACAATTATTCTGATTTCTGTCTGGGATAATATATATCTGTGCTTCTGCAATGTCCTGCTTATTGCATTTCTGTATTGTTGCTTTGTATGTTGTTCTTTAATTTCTGCAAATTCTGTAAATAGTAATCCTAACCCAAATAGTGGGAGATTGTTGGAACACCCTATTACTAATTTGGGTCAGGATCACTATGTCTTTAGGAAACCTGTTTTTGACCTCCTGTATAGATCTAAAGGTCAACTAGAATTGAGTCTAAGGGTTAATAGTTAGGTTTGGAAGCTGCCCTCAAGACCAAGATTTTCAGTTTAGAGACTAAGTCATATCGTCGAGCTCAGTACGACGAATCGTCGAACTCCAATCGACGATCGTCTAGCTCAACTTCGACGGATCGTCGAACTCCATTCGACGATCGCTGAGCTCAACTTCAACAAATCGTCGAACTCCATTCGACGATCTTCGAGCTCAGTTCGACGATCTTGACTCCAGTTTTGATTCTCTATCTCTGAGCTCAGTTCGACGATAGTTTAGCTCAGATCGACGATCTCTGTTGCTGTCTAAGTCCAAATCGCTGAGCTCAGTTCGACGATAGTGGAGCTCATTTCGACGTTTTTCTGAAGAGTTGAAGGATTTCCAAGATTCAAATTCAGGACAGTTAAGGAGTTATTCAACAATTAATTCAGAAGATTTTCTAGCCGTTTTCATTTATTCTGGATCAAGTTTCAAGGGATTATGAAGGAATGTTTCTTTGGACTTTCCCCCAGAAGACATTTGCAATTAAGGAAGCCAATTAATGACAGGCTAACGGCTATTCTTGATAGAGGATCATTTCTATTCAGTACTAGGGAATAAAACACAATTTTTTTGAATCTCTCTAACACACACAGCACAGATAAGCAGAACAAGAAGAACAAGAAGAAAACATCCTCTGAACAACATCTTTCTCAACATCAACTGTTCACAAGAGAAAAGGAGAAAGAGCTGTAGACATTCTCAGTCTAAAAGAATTCATACAAGAACACACACCAAAGGAGATCAACAAATCTGAAATCTTCAGATCCCCTTTGATTTAAGTGTTCAAGGCCAACAACATTCAAATATTCCAGACACCTAACATTTCAGCTGTTGCTGAAATCATCAATTGCTGGAGATCAAATTTCTGAAGGCCTATCACCCTACAGCAAAGCTTCATTTCATGAACATCTCAAGAACTCAGGGGGAGCTTTGACAACATCAAAATCCACATAGTCTTCTCAGCTGCTTTGAGAAAGAGAAGACTTCCATAACTCTCTCATCTCCATCTCTGTAAAGGGTTTTTCAAACTCCCTTCAAAAGATTGTGCTTGGTTTTTGAGCACCTTATCAAAAGCTCATTGGTGGCAAGACACCTGATCAAAAAATCTGATTTGGTTTTTGAGCACCTTATCAAAAGCTCATTGGTTCACAGGACACCTGATCAACTCATCCTGCAGTGGATTCCTACCTAGGGTGGTAGAAGAGTGGATGTACCCAAGTTTAGGGGAACCACTATAGCTCCTTGTGTCTTCTGGCTTGCTTGTCTTTATTTTTGTTTTTGGCTGTGATTGATCTGTGATTAGTTAGGATCTGTGATTAATTTCTTTTGTAGATTGTAACAATTGTTTAGATTTTTATTTGCTTCCCTGTTCACTCAGATTACAACAACTGTTGTAAAAAATTTTTAAGCACCATACTCTATTCACCCCCCCTCTAGAGTATTTCAGATCTAGCTGCACTTTCACCATGCATTCATATCATAGGCACATGAGTTAATAGGATGAGAGGATATCATCATAAGTAGGACATAACATCATTATAAAATCCCAGAGCAAGTTGCAGCATAAGAATGTGTGTTTTAAGTATGGTCTGAACTAGTTGTGTGGCCTAGTTGTAATCTAGGATTTTTGATTAGTCGTTCGTTACTTTTATAGAAAAGTCGGCAAGACATCCTACGAAAAGGTTGACTCTCCACTCGAAGGGTGAGTCGTTGGGTGCGCAAAGTGATGCGAAGATCGAGATTTTGCGTCAGAGTAACGAGGCTCTATCAAGACAGTTAGTTATGATACAATCACAGATTCAGTCCTTGTTATCTGCCGCTCCCGCGCAACAACCCTTAGTGTAAGATTCTGCTATTGGTCAATCCGTACACTCTAATCCTGCTCCTATGGTACCCCTAGTGACGCTACCACCAGAGATGAATTTTATTTCACATTTCCAGCGATTGGGACCTCCCACTTATGACGGGAGTGCCGACTTTATGGTTTTGGATGTTTGGAACATCGCTATCGAGGAGATGTTCTCGTATTCTGGGACTACAAAAGCCCAAAAGGTGATGATTGCGGCCTACCAGGTAAAAGAATTGGCTAAGAGCTGGTGGATTCCAAAAAAGGAGAGTTTGACGGAAGGATGCTCTTGGGAGTCCTTCAACAAGAAGGTTCTCAAGAAGTTTCTAACGTCGGTCGAGCTGAACTGCCTGATGAATAAATTCATGCATCTGAAGCAGAGACAGCTCATGGTAAGCGAATATGAGATTGAGTTCTATAAGTTGAGCAGATTTGCTCCCGATATGGTATCTTCGGAGGCAGGAAGGGTGAAGCGATTTCTCGTAGGACTAAGAAGCGATGTCCAACAGTTGCCATGCGCTAATAGAGCAGAGAGTTATGCTGAAGCAGTGCAAGCCGATCTAAAAGTTGAGGCGATCGAAAATGTCAAGAATCAAGGTGCTGCGGCGTGAAAAGAGAAGAGGAAGGGTGATGAGGATGGAAGCTGTAGGGCATCTGGCCCTTCTTCGAAGAGGAAAAGTAGAGATATATGTAGCACCTGTGGTCGATCTGGCCACCCTTACAAAAGGTGTTTCAAAAGGACTGCCACCCTGAAGTAGTAGCAGGTGCTCGCCATCCAAGGTGCACCCAACATAGATCTGGTGTGCACGTTCTGTATAAAGAAGGGACATGTCGTGAGTCATTGTTGGTCGAAGGAAAGGGCTTGCTTCTAGTGCGGGCAGAAGGGGCACCTGAAGTCTTCCTATCCACAGGCTCAGTCCCCACTGTATCTTGTGTAACGCCTCGAAACTCAAAGGAGCAAAGGGGGACGTTTTGGGCCAGTTTGGGTTCTGGCAGAAGGCACACGGCCTGGGACACGGGCGTGTCCCAGGGCATGTCAAGCGTGTGTCGACACTTAGCCGCGAAGTCGTCGAGTTGTACTCGACGATTCATCGAGAATGGGCACACGGCCTGCGACACAGGCGTGTCGCAGGGCGTGTCGACCCGTGTCGACACTTAGCCGTGAAATCGTCGAGTTATACTCGACGATTCGTCGAGAATGGGCACACGGCCCGCGACACGGGCGTGTCGCCGGGCGTGTCGACCCGTGTCGACGATCGTCCTGGGGAATTCGTCGAGATTCGCTCGACGATCGTCGAGACAAGGCACACGACCTAGGACACGGGCGTGTCCAAGGCCGTGTCATCGAGTCGTTGATCTGCACGCGACGAAATGTCGAGACCTTGTACACGGCCTGGGGCCCAGGCGTGTCAAGGTGACACGGGCAAGGACACGGGCGTGTCCTCGGACCCGTGCAGTGCTCGGGTTGAAAACGGGGGAAAATCATGGGGTACACGCCCGGCGGCACGGCCGTGTCACCTGGAACACGGGCATGTCAGCTCGAACACGGGCGTGTTCGATACCCGTGTGAGGGTCCAGGAGATTCGATTTTGACGGCGAATGCGGCACACGGCCCTGGACACGGGCGTGTGCCCGGCCGTGTTCGGTCCAGATTGGGCATTTCAGCCCCGAATCAAAGCCGTTCGTTTCCTTGATTGAAGATCTAACGGCTGGGGATGGTTCCTGAGAGGATATACCCGGGTTTGACTTAGAAAATCCATCACTTTCTTACCTTTTTCATCTCTCCAAACCCTTGGAGAAAGAGGAGAGCCCTTGGAGGAAGAAGAGCTAGATCCGCCATTGAAGGAGCTTCGGAGCTCCGAATCGCAAGCCGACTCCGGATCCACGGAGGCAACGCAAGTGCGGTGATTTCTATCTGATTACTTTTCAATGGCGCCAAAGAGGAACTCAAGGGTAATGATCCTCATCTTGAGCATGAATCGCTCCTTTTCTTAGCATAGGAAGCCCGCTCTCGCGAGTTTGCGGAGAGTTGGAGGCGTTCCTTCGGGTAGATATGTAAAGTCCCCGTTGTTTAGAGTCCGTATGCGAGAAAGGACGTAGGCATTTTGTGTGAAGCCTACCCGGACATGTTAGTCTGGATCGGTGATGTTGCATTGCATAAGGCCGGAGAAGACTCCGTGCTATTGGGTGTTTTTCGGGTTTTCTACGCGGTAGATTGCAGCAGGGAGCCTTGGGGACTAACCCAAAGGTGCACCCGAAAAACTGGGCGGATACGAGATCTTGCCAACTTGGTGGCCTGAGAGCCAACTCGAACATAACCGGGTTATGTGTCTTGCGGTAGAATGGGACTCGGTGGAAGTTTGACCCGCGCAAATGTCTTAAATTGTCGTTGCGATGTGAGCACGGGTTAGATGGAACCGTACCCGCTTTATGTCGTTCGGTTAGAGAGACCTAAGGTTACGTGGCACTCGTCGTTGGCATAGATGGGAGTCTTCGGCGGTCAATGGCTTAAACTGTCGTGACCCAGGCCAGGAAGACAAATTGCTCATAGGATTGGCCATCTAAGTGGCGGTGGTGAGTCCGGAATGTTAATGGCTTTAATTGACGTGACATCGACCGGTTCACCGAGAATGTGCCCTGAGTGCACGGGACGTGTGGCCGTACGAGCCAATGTCTGTGATGAAATGGCTATGGTTATATGCATTGCTCGCTTGTGCTAATGAAATGCAGGGAAGGAGCATCGCCGCCCCGAGTTGGGGGCGGGATCGTTATAATTTGGTCAGCATTGCTGACCGTTTCCTTGTTTGCCACCGTGCGGTGGTTTGTTGCTTGTAGGTGCAGCTGGACCAAGCGGTCAATAGCGGGCTAAAGCCCTTTTTGCGAAGCTGCCCCTCGAAGGCCCAAGTGGAAATGTTTTCTGTTTTATTCATGTATGACCAGCCTGCGTGCCGAGGTTTGTAAATCATGTAGTATTCAAGTGAAACATTCTGTAAGGCCTTAAGGCCGATATTTTGGGGTATTTTGTATACATTCCTAATTTTGTGCTAGTGGACATTCGTGCTCTAATACTGGGTTCTTGTTTATAACTTATAAACTGCTTCCGCTAGAATGCTCTGTGTAGGACGTTGAGATTGGTTGGATTGTTTCCATACGTAACCACCCGGTATGTCTGTGGTATATGGCGTCGGGCCCCGGCCGGACCTACTATTATATACTATGCGACGGATAGGGGGTGTTACAATTTGGTATCAGACTACTGGTTTTGGTCGGGCTTAAACTGAATTCGTGGACGAATTCTTTTTAAGGGGTGGTGAGCACATTGTGTGCGTCATCGTTATAACGGTAAAAGAACCCATGAATGTCCACTTAGGAATGAAAATACTCGTGTTTGAGGAACCTGCGTGTTCCTATAATTGCTGTTTGTAATTTTATGTGGTCGCTTAACGGTGTTTTGTACCACTATAGGTGACCAGAAGTGGTGTTGGGCCTTCAGAACGCCGAGTTTCTGAGGCTAGCAGTGCACCGGATGTTGCTCCCGCAACACCTCTGTCGGCTGAGAATATTCGATTGGTGGCTGAAGCGGTGTTGGCCGTGATTAACGCGCAGCCTGGAAGGCAAGCGCAGCAGCCCGTTCCTGTGATGGAGCAAGAACCTCTGCAAGAGGCTGAGCCGAGGAGGGTGGAGCAAGTGGTTGTAGAACCGATAGTGCCAAGGAGGGCAACTGAGAGGCAGCTAAAGCATGTAATGAGCTTTAACCCTCCGCTATTCTCGGGGTTGGGAACCCCATCTCAGGCTGAAGACTGGCTCTCTAGGGTGAAGAGAGTCATGATGGCGACGGAGACAGAGGAGTGGCAAATGACCACCATCGCTACGTTCCTGCTGGACGGTGAAGCGAGGATGTGGTGGGAAGGATTGGAGCTGCATCATTTGAGAGGTAGACAACTGATAGACGTTCCGATGGAAGAGTTCTCGGGATTGTTCTTAGCAAGATACCTCCCTTCTACTCAGAGGATTTCGATGGAGAATGAGTTCCTGAAGTTGGTTCAGGGCGAGAGAAGCGTGGATGAATATCTCCACGAGTTTACTCGGTTAAGTCGATATGCTAGCTCCACCATCATGGATGAGGAGCGCAAGACTAATCGTTTTTATGAAGGCTTGAGGGATGAGCTGAGACTATTACTGTCGGGGCCGATGACGCAGGGTTTCTTAACCTTGGTCAATACTGCCCGGTCCTTGGAGAAGGACATGAAGAATGTACAAGCGAAGAAAGGCTTGGCTGATAAGAAAACTGAGTTCAGAGTGCCGACTACTTCAAAGTCCGGCTATCGGAGGTCTTTCAAGAAGCATAGGACTTCGGGTCCAGCTCCTTCTGGTGCTTCTGGGGCGACTACGAGTCGGACCCCGGGCGCGTGTTTTACATGCGGAAAGATGGAGCATTTCGCCCGTGATTGTTGGAGCGGACGTCCTAAGTCCGAGAGGAGGCCGGGAGCCACTTATGAAGAGAAGGGAAAGGCGGTGGAGTCGACCGCATCCCACTATGCTCCGACTCAACCAAGGGTCTATAATCTTGGCCAATAGGAGGCCATTAAACAAGCTGATGTGGTGACAGGTACGGTTTATTTATAGCAAGTCAATTTATTTATATGCTTGTTATGCACATGTTACCTTACCACTACTTGTTTAGGATTTGTATTGATTTGTAAAAATCCGGCACGAGCACTCTTCGATACGGGAGCTTCACACTCCTTCTTGTCCGAAGGATTTATATTACACATCGGGGTCCCTTCCTCGATGGCGAAGGATAAGTTTGATGTGTTGTTTCCCAATGGGTGTTCGATGCGAGCGGATAGGATCTGCGATGTTAAGATTCGTATTGGGGAGCAGGAGTTCGACCTGCGGGCGTCTTTACTTCCGTTACTGGAGTTCGACGTCATATTTGGCATGGACTGGCTCTCGGAGCAGCAGGCCCATATAGATTGCGGTAGCAAGGAAGTCAAGCTGGGAGCAAGTCGTGAGACGACTTTTACGGGCTTAAAGGGGTCGAGCAAGACGTTGATGTCTGCTCTTCAGGTGGTGAAGGCGGTTCGTGCTGGAGCAGAACTGTTCTTTACACTAGTGGAGGTTGCAAAGCCGAAGCCCGCGTTGGATTGTATTTCAGTGGTATCGGAATACCCTGATGTGTTCCCCGCAGATCTTCCTGGAGCCCCGCCTCAACGGGAGATAGATTTCACGATCGAGCTAGTGCCAGGTGCAAAGCCTGTGTCACGATCTCCGTATCGGCTAGCGCCTAAGGAAATGGCGGAGCTGAAAGTTCAACTGCAAGAGTTGTTGGAGCAAGGGTATGTGCGCCCGAGTTCTTCGCCTTGGAGCGCACCGGTCCTCTTTGTTAAGAAGAAGGACGGAAGCTTGAGGTTGTGTATTGATTATCGGGAGCTAAACAAGCTGACTGAGAAGAACAAGTACCCGATCCCTAGGATTGATGATCTCTTTGATCAGTTAGTCGGGTCGACGGTGTACTCGAAGTTAGATCTCAAGTCTGGGTACTATCAGCTGCGGATAAGGGAGAGTGATATCCCGAAGACAGCGTTTAGTACGAGATACGGGCATTATGAGTTTACGGTCATGCCGTTTGGGCTGACTAATGCGCCGTCAGTATTCATGGATTTGATGAACAGGACGTTCAGGGAGTACTTGGACCATTTCGTGATCGTCTTCATCGACGATATTTTGGTGTACTCGCAAAGTGAGGAAGATCACTTCAAGCATCTTCATTTGGTGTTGGAGACGCTAAGGAGAAATCAGTTGTATGTCAAGTTCTCGAAGTGCGAGTTTTGGCTATCCTCAGTGGCGTTCCTCGGGCATATAGTGAGTGGAGAGGGTATTGCTGTGGATCCGGCGAAGATTGTTGCGATACGGGAGTGGCCTGAGCTTGCTACGGTAGCAGAAGTCCGGAGCTTTTTGGGGCTTGCCGGTTATTATAGGCGCTTCGTAGAGAACTTCTCGCGGATAGCGCTACCTCTCACTACTTTGACGAGGAAGGAGCATAAGTTCGTTTGGACGCTGGAGTGCGCGCGAGCTTTTGAGGAATTGAAGTATCGGTTGACCACAGTGCCTGTGCTGAGTTCGCCATGTGGAACCGAAGGCTATGATTTATATAGCGATGCTTCGGGCAGTGGTTTGGGTTGCGTGCTACTGCAGCACGGAAGCGTGATAGCTTATGGCTCGAGACAGCTAAAAGTGCATGAGAGGAATTATCCGGTCCATGACTTGGAGTTAGCGGCCGTGATTTTTGCCTTGAAGCTGTGGAGACACTATTTGTACGGTGTGAAGATTGATATCTACACCGATCACAAGAGCCTAAAGTATCTAATTGATCAGAAGGATCTGAATATGCGGCAGCGTAGATGGATGGAGTTCCTGGGGGACTATACATTCAAGATCCACTACGTGCCTGGCAAAGGGAATGCGGTTGCGGACGCGTTGAGTCGCCGAGCCCCAGCTCAAGCCAATTGGCTATCGGTGCATGATGAGCGGTTGGTGCGGGAGTTGGAGGCATTGGAGATTGTTTGCGTGGATAGACAATCTAGTGTTGAAGCAGTTCTGAATTGGACTGAAGTCCAATATGACCTGGCTGATCGGATTCGGCAGGCTTTGGATATGGATGCTCATATGAAGCAGTTCATGATAGAGGCTCTGGATGGGTCAAATTCCCAATTCGTCGTGGAGGACGGATTGCTTTGGAAAGACGGTCGTCTGTGCGTCCCTTGTGTGGGCAATTTATGGGTGGAGTTGTTGTACGAGGCACACCATACCAAGTACTCGATTCACCCGGGGAGCACGAAGATGTACCGCGACGTCAAGAAGCTATTTTGGTGGCCGGGTTTGAAAAAGGATGTGGCGCTATACGTAGCAAAGTGCCAAACCTGCGCCTTGGTAAAGGCGGAGTGCAAAAAGCCGGGAGGATTTCTTAAGTCCTTGCCTATTCCGGAGTGGAAATTCGACGACATCTCCATGGACTTTGTGCACGGTTTGCCAAGGTCGCAAAAGGGAAACGACGCCATTTGGGTGGTTGTTGATCGATTAACGAAGGTGTCGCATTTTATTCCGCATAGGAAGGATGATCCGGTGGAGAAGCTGGCAAAGCTTTATGTGGATAATATAGTAAGGCTTCATGGTGTGCCCCGCAGCATCGTGAGTGACCGAGATGGGCGGTTCACGTCCAATGATTGGAGGCTGGTACAGCAAATGTTGGGAACAAAGCTGAAGTTTAGCACAGCCTTCCACCCACAAACGGATGGGCAGACCGAGAGGGTCAATAGAACCATGGAAGACATGCTTCGCATGTGTGTCTTGGATTTTGGAAAGCAATGGGAAGACCACCTTTATTTGGTGGAGTTCGCATACAACAACAGCTACCAAGAAAGTATTCAGATGGCGCCTTTCGAGGCCCTTTATGGTAAAAGATGTCGCACGCCATTGTCTTGGTTAGAAACGGGTGAGTCAAAGTTGTATAAGCGATCGGAAGTAGAGGGTGCTACTTCTTTGGTGAGAACCATTCGGGAGAGGTTGCTCATCGCTCAGGACCGGCAAGCAAAGTAATATAATGCCAAGCACAGGAACGTGGAGTTCGCTGTGGGCGATTATGTATACTTGAAGATCAAGCCATTCAAGGGTGTCTCGCGGGTGCGGCGATTGAAAAAGCTAAGCCCAAGATACCTTGGACCGTTCGAGGTTCTGGAGCGAGTTGGAGAAGCGGCCTATAGATTGAAGCTTTCAGTGGAGCTAAGTGGTTTACAAGATGTATTCCATATTTCAGTGCTTCGGAAGGCGGTGCAAGAGCCTACACAAGTGATCGCGGTCGATCAAGTGCCGGTGGAAAGTGGGCTAACGACAAAGGTTAAGCCCGTGCGGATTGAGGACTCGGAGGTCAAGCGGCTACGCAATAAAGAGATCAGGATGGTCAAAGTCCGGTGGGACAATTGCGGTCGTGAGGAGCTCTCTTGGGAGCGAGAGCAGACGATGCTTGACGATTATCCGGAGTTGTTCCGCTCAGGTACAAATTTTGTTTTTGTACATGTTTTTCCCTTTATGTAATTTCGTGGGCGAAATTCTTTTAAGAGGGGGAGAGTTGTAACGCCCCGAAACTCAAAGGAGCAAAGGGGGACGTTTTGGGCCAGTTTGGGTTCTGGCAGAAGGCACACGGCCTGGGACACGGGCGTGTCCCAGGGCGTGTCAAGCGTGTGTCGACACTTAGCCGCGAAGTCGTCGAGTTATACTCGACGATTCGTCGAGAATGGGCACACGGCCTGCGACACGGGCGTGTCGCAGGGCGTGTCGACCCGTGTCGACACTTAGCCGTGAAATCGTCGAGTTATACTCGACGATTCGTCGAGAATGGGCACACGGCCCGCGACACGGGCGTGTCGCCGGGCGTGTCGACCCGTGTCGACGATCGTCCCGGGGAATTCGTCGAGATTCGCTCGACGATCGTCGAGACAAGGCACACGGCCTAGGACACGGGCGTGTCCAAGGCCGTGTCATCGAGTCGTCGATCTGCACGCGACGAAATGTCGAGACCTTGTACACGGCCTGGGGCCCAGGCGTGTCAAGGTGACACGGGCAAGGACACGGGCGTGTCCTCGGACCCGTGCAGTGCTCGGGTTGAAAACGGGGGAAAATCATGGGGTACACGGCCGGCGGCACTGCCGTGTCACCTGGAACACGGGCGTGTCAGCTCGAACACGGGCGTGTTCGATACCCGTGTGAGGGTCCAGGAGATTCGATTTTGACGGCGAATGCGGCACACGGCCCTGGACACGGGCGTGTGCCAGGCCGTGTTCGGTCCAGATTGGGCATTTCAGCCCCGAATCAAAGCCGTTCGTTTCCTTGATTGAAGATCTAACGGCTGGGGATGGTTCCTGAGAGGATATACCCGGGTTTGACTTAGAAAATCCATCACTTTCTTACCTTTTTCATCTCTCCAAACCCTTGGAGAAAGAGGAGAGCCCTTGGAGGAAGAAGAGCTAGATCCGCCATTGGAGGAGCTTCGGAGCTCCGAATCGCAAGCCGACTCCGGATCTACGGATGCAACGCAAGTGCGGTGATTTCTATCCGATTGCTTTTCGATGGCGCCAAAGAGGAACTCAAGGGTAACGATCCTCATCTTGAGCATGAATCGCTCCTTTTATTAGCATAGGAAGCCCGCTCTCGCGAGTTTGCGGAGAGTTGGAGGCATTCCTTCGGGTAGATATGTAAAGTCCCCGTTGTTTAGAGTCCGTATGCGAGAATGGACGTAGGCATTTTGTGTGAAGCCTACCCGGACATGTTAGTCTGGATCGGTGATGTTGCATTGCATAAGGCCGGAGAAGACTCCGTGCTATTGGGTGTTTTTCGGGTTTTCTACGCGGTAGATTGCAGCAGGGAGCCTTGGGGACTAACCCAAAGGTGCACCCGGAAAACTGGGCGGATACGAGATCTTGCCAACTTGGTGGTCTGAGAGCCAACTCGAACATAACCGGGTTATGTGTCTTGCGGTAGAATGGGACTCGGTGGAAGTTTGACCCGCGCAAATGGCTTAAATTGTCGTTGCGATGTGAGCACGGGTTAGATGGAACCGTACCCGCTTTATGTCGTTCGGTTAGAGAGACCTAAGGTTACGTGGCACTCGCCGTTGGCATAGATGGGAGTCTTCGGCGGTCAATGGCTTAAACTGTCGTGACCCCGGCCAGGAAGACAAATTGCTCATAGGATTGGCCGTCTAAGTGGCGGTGGTGAGTCCGGAATGTTAATGGCTTTAATTGACGTGACATCGACCGGTTCACCGAGAATGTGCCCTGAGTGCACGGGACGTGTGGTCGTACGAGCCAACGTCTGTGATGAAATGGCTATGGTTATATGCATTGCTCGCTTGTGCTAATGAAATGCAGGGAAGGAGCATCGCCGCCCCGAGTTGGGGGCGGGATCGTTATAATTTGGTCAGCATTGCTGACCGTTGCCTTGTTTGCCACCGTGCGGTGGTTTGTTGCTTGCAGGTGCAGCTGGACCAAGCGGTCAATAGCGGGCTAAAGCCCTTTTTGCGAAGCTGGCCCTCGAAGGCCCAAGTGGAAATGTTTTCTGTTTTATTCATGTATGACCGGCCTGCGTGCCGAGGTTTGTAAATCATGTAGTATTCAAGTGAAACATTCTGTAAGGCCTTAAGGCCGATATTTTGGGGTATTTTGTATACATTCCTAATTTTGTGCTAGTGGACATTCGTGCTCTAATGTTGGGTTCTTGTTTACAACTTATAAACTGCTTCCGCTAGAATGCTCTGTGTAGGACGTTGAGATTGGTTGGATGGTTTCCATACGTAACCACCCGGTCTGTCTGTGGTATATGGCGTCGGGCCCCGGCCGGACCTACTGCTATATACTATGCGACGGATAGGGGGTGTTACATCTTGCCCCGCTTCGGGCCCTACTGCCGCCACCAAACCAGGACAAAGGGAAAAGAAAGCTCAATGTGGTGACCAGGGAGGAAGCTCAGACCACTACTCAAGTGATAAAAGGTTAGCTTTCTATCTAGCTTTTAATATGCATTATTTGCCCTAGTTTTCGTTCGTTTAGTTATGTATTCTACGGTTTTAGGGGAGTTTAAGCTGTGGAATAGGTGGGCGCACGTTCACTTTGATTCGGGTGACACTCATTCCTTCGTAGCTCGAAGTTTTTTAGATAGACATCATTTGGACATGGATCATTTAGAAGATTCCTTTAACAACAAACTTCCGTCCGGAAATTCGGTGATATCAAATCAAGGTATTCAGAGGTACCCAATTTGTCTAGGTGAATTCCTAACCTTTGCGGATCTGAAGGTTTTTGATTTCGCGGAACTTTGAAATGATTTTGGGCATGGACGGACTGTCCAAGTATGATGCAGTCATCTAGTGCAAGGCAAAGCAATTGGACTTCAAGATGGACAATGGCCAACCTATGTGCGTCTATGGTTTTCAGGACAAGGTTTCCCCTATTATTTCTGTAGTATATGCTTGTTGAGCTGTAGAGTCTGGTTGTGAGGCATATCTTGTTTCTATTTCTGCTTTGGAAATAACTTTTGTTACACTACGTCTTGAGGATATCTCGGTGGTGCGAGAGTTTCCAGATGTTTTTCCTGATAGTCTTTCAGGACTTCCTCCTGTGAGAAAGGTAGAGTTTGTGATATACCTCGAGCCAGGTACTCGTCCTATTGCCAAGGCACCGTACTGTATGGCCCCACGTGAGTTGGATGAGTTATGCACTCATTTCGACGAGTTGTTGCAGTGTGGATTTATTAGGCCGAGCTCTTCTCTGTGGGTTGCTCCTGTATTGTTTGTAACGAAAAAGGATGAATCAATGAGGCTTTGCATCGGTTATAGAGAATTGAATAAGGTGACCATTAAAAATCGATATCCCTTGTCGAGGATTGATGATTTGTCCGATCAGTTACGTTGTAGCTCCTTGTTTGGAAAGATTGATCTTCGTTCAGGCTACCACCAGTTGAGTATTCGTGAGACAGATATTCCGCGGACTGCATTGCGTTCATGACTTGGACATTTTGAGTTTTTTGTGATGTCCTTTGGATTGACAAATGCACCCTCTGCCTTCATGGATTTAATGAATATGATGTTCAAAGATTTCTGGGACCATTTTGTGATTATGTTCATAGATGACATCCTCATGTATTCCCGTAGTGTTGAGGAGCATACTCAACATTTGCAATTTGTTTTATCGACATTGAGGGAGCATAAGTTTTATGCAAATTTGAGCAAGTGTGAGATCTGGCTACCTCAGGTGTCCTTTCTGGGTCATGTTGTGAGCGACGACGGCATTTCCGTAGACCCGACCAAGAATTCTTCTGTGATGGAATGGAAGAGACCTTCTACACTAAGGGAGATTAGGAGCTTCTTAGGCCTGCACGGCTATTATAGAAGGTTCGCAGAAGGATTTTCTGTGTTGTAAACTCCTCTAACTAGACATACCCAGAAGAACACCGTGTTCATTTGGAGTGATAAGTGTGATGAAGCTTTCCAAGAGCTAAAGAAGAGATTGTGTATTGCTCCAATTTTAACCTTGCCTACTGAAGGAGTTGAGTACTGATGAGTCCAAATATTACACTGATTTTTGGACTCATCTGGGCCAGTTTTATCGTCTTAGCAATGCAGTTGAGAGCTATAACTGCTCATATTTGCTTACTTGCCTAGTTCATGATTATGTGCACTTTAGGCCCGTTTTCTGTGTGCATTAGATTTTTCTGTATTTCCGTTTGTTTTACTTGTTCTCTCGCCGTGTCTTGAGAATGTGGTGTGCACTTTTGGTGGCCTATCTGCCTCTTCTGCTGGTGCATGGGTCGTGTGCGTGCTCCGGAATCGCTCGGGAGACCCCGACGATACAGGAACACTGTGCACGATCACTGTACTCACTGCGCACTACCAATGGTCGTGCGCCACTGATTGTGCACATTGCATTCTCCTTTTCCCCAGTTCTGTCTTAGCTAATCACACGATTAGTGGATTCAATGTGTACGACCACCGGTCATGCGCCGCTGATCGTGCGCATATCTGCTGATATTTTTATCCAAGTTGCAGGTTTAATTAGAAATTGCGCATGATCATCGACCGACAGTGCACACGACCAATGGTAGTGCGCCACTGATCGTGCGCTCTGCTTATTCTGCCTCCATATTTAAGGGCATGCTCCGCGATTTAGGAAAAATGCTTGTCATTTCTGCGATCGGAGAGTGCGCGAGAAGTGCCGTTCTACTTCTCCAGCTGCTACATCCACCTCCACCTTCATCGTACGTTCTACTTCTCCAGCTACCTTCGACCCGCGTAGCCTTAATTAGTTTATTAGATCAAAACCACAATCTCACAAGCCCCCTTTTTAATCTTTTCTAAGTATAACCCTCATAACGATATTTTCTGAACTGTCGCCGCTCTATGCTAATTACATTCCTCAAGAGGCCGACACTCGGGGATTTATTCCCAAATTTTATTTCTTGTGTGACCGGTGCGCTTGTCGATTTCCATGCATCATGTTTTTGGCGTCGTTGTCGGGGAATGCAACTATAGAGCGACTCAGGATGACTGAAAATATTGTTATAAGAGTTAGTGTTTTTGACTGATGTTTCCTTGTGTAGTTTGCCACAGTGAATGCAGGGTCGAGGCACAAGAGATTTAGTATCCTACTAACCCCTCTTTATTCAAGACACTTTCAATGACTACTATTCCGCAGCAGATTTATAAAGCAAGCCTTACCAACATCACATACCGAGCAGAAATGGGAAATAACAGTTTCGAAATCTCGCCTGACCTCATCGAATACATTATCAAAAACTGCCAATTCAGCGGAGATGGAAATGTAGATGCATTATGACACGTGCAGAGGTTCTTAGAAATTTACAACACTTGTACGCCAAACGCTGCCAAAAGAGAGCAGCAGAGGATCAGACTCTTCTCCTTCTCCCTGAAAGACGAAGCAAAGCGATGGTATCAAGATATCCGAAAGGGAATATCCTCATCCTGGAAACAACTCAAAGGGAAATTCTTGGCCAAATTCCGACAACAAATGCTAGCAATAGAAAATTACAAGGAGCTCATCACCTTCACCCAAAGAAATGAAGAGACCTTGTTCGATACATGGGAGCGTTTCCCGTCCCTGCGAAGGGAATGCTGCAGAGTGGAAATGTCAGACATCCTCCTAATCCAAACTTTCTACTTCGGCATCTCAGACAGATTCCGGCCATTACTCGACGTCGCAGCTGGCGGAACTCTGTTTAACAAATCCAGCGAGGACGCCTGGGAAGTAATAGACAACATTGCCCAAACTAGTAGGCATTGGAACTCTACGACTTCTCCCGACCTTCCGGTAGAGATAAATTCAGTAGTATCTGATGAAGCCACTGACCGCAATCCCTCATCAAAGACAGAGCAATTTTTCGCTTATGCGTGCAAAATGATGGAGATGTTCAACGACCAAGCCACCACCATTCAGCGCCTACAAACCGCCATAGGGTTTCTCACGGAAACGTTATTATGTTCAGTCGATCAGAAATAGGAAACGGTACATACAATGAGATTGAGAAGCGGAAAAAGCCTAGAGAGGGCCTCGCCTCCTTGATCCTCCCGCACAATCACTCCGCGAGCCCATTGACGATTCAATAAAGGAACCTCCATCCTCACCGACCGAGAAAGAACCCATGGCAGTACAACAACCTGTGAAGAACGTCGTGAAGCCGCCATTTTCCCACCGAATGCAAAACGAAAAGGCTGAAAAGCAACTCCATAAATTTCTCGAGATCATGAAAGGAGTCCAAATAAGCATACCTCTGACAGAAGCTATCACTCAGATCCCAGGATATTCCAAGTTCCTAAAGAACCTCATCTCGAGGTGTAAATCTTTAGAAGGACTGAAAACGATAAACCTCACCGAAGAATGCTCAACTCTCCTCGCCAACTATTCCCCAACCAAACGCAGAGATCCGGGCAGTTTCACCATCCCCTGCAGAATCGGCCTCCACAGATTCGTCCTAGCATTATGTGATTTGGGAGCTTCAAAAAAACTAATGCCGCTCTCCATCTTCCACGTACTAGGAGTTGGGATTCTACAGCCCACCCACCTGAGGTTGCAATTAGCTGACAGATCGATAAAAAAACCGGCCGGGATAGTCGAAGACCTCACTGTCATGGTCAACAACCTCGTCTTCCCAGATTTCGTCGTCCTCGACAAGATGGCCGATCCCAAAGTATCTATAATCCTAGGACGGCCCTTCCTCGCCACAGCCCGTGCCATTATTAACGTCGACCAAGGAGAGCTAACCCTAAGTCTTAGGGAAGAATCGATTTCTTTCAACGTCCAAGAAACTTCCCAACATCTCAGAATCACCAACTGCGAAGAAGCAGATTTGATAGACAAACCAGACATGCATAGCCAAATGATTCTTGACCAAGCCGAGCCAGCGTGGGAAGAGGAAGATGCACCTGACACAACCATCTGAACTAATGTCCCGAGAACCCCGCATCCGACCAAAGAACCTTTCATCGCATCTACCATCACACCCACTGCTGCAACTCTGAAGCCGCTGCCCGAATCCCTAAAATACGCTTTCCTAGAGGAAGGCACAGTATACCCGGTCATCATCTCCGCATCCCACTCCGCCGACAACGAACTCGCCCTGGTTGATGTCTTAAAGAAATACAAGAATGTTTTTCGACGATCATTAGCCGACATAAAAGGGATCAGCCCGACATTTTGCATGCACAAGATTCTGCTTGAAGATCAATACAAACCGTCGGCACAAACACAAAGGAGACTGAATCCAAGATACATGAAGTGGTGCAGGAAGAAGTAATAAAATTGTTTGACGCGGGTATCATTTACCCAATCAGCGACAGCAAATGCGGAAGCCCAGTACAAGTGGTGCCCAAAAAAGGCAGGATTACCGTGGTGGCCAACGAAAAGAATGAATTATTACCCACCCGCGTGGTCTCCGGGTGGAGAGTCTGCATAGACTACCAGAAACTGAATGAGGCTACACACAAAGATCACTTCCCTCTACCCTTCATCGACCAGATGCTGGAAAAACTGGCCGGTCAGGAATACTATTGTTTCCTCGACGGGTATTCAGGATACAATCAAATCACAGTTGACCCTGATGACCAAGACAAAATGACGTTCACGTGCCCATCCGGCACCTTCGCGTTCAGGAGAATGCCATTCGGATTGTGCAATGACCCAACAACCTTCCAGCGATGCATGATCGCCATCTTCGGCGACATGATCAGAGACTTTCTCGAAGACTTCATGGACGAATTTTCCATTTTCGGGAACAGCTTCGATTCCTGCCGTGCAAATCTAGCCAAAGCTCCGAAGCGGTGCGAAGATACAGACCTCGTCTTGAATTGGGAAAAATGTCATTTCATGGTTCGCGAGGGCATCGTCTTAGGCCACAAAGTCTATCACAGGGAGCTCGAAGTCGACCAAGCAAAAGTCAGCATCATCAAAAATCTTCCTCCTCCGTCTTCTGCCAAGGGTATCTGCAGCTTCTTGAGACACGCCGGCTTCTATAAGAAGATTCAGCAGTAATTTCTCATCAATATTCAAGCCCCTCACAAATCTGCTGGCCAAGGACACCCAGTTTGACTTCGACAAAAAATGTATGCAAGCCTTCGAGACTCTTGTTGGGTATTGTATCCACAACGTACCTGATTTGAAGAAGCCCCTGAACAAGCTAAGGTAAATAGACAATGTATTTGATGAAATCTTTCAAGTTGTGCTTGCAGTTATTCCACGCTAAGTACACACCAATGTCAGGGTGCAGTAGGTCAATATACACGAGTCTGCGCGACGTAATCCCTCGTTGAGCAGATCAGTGTGTTGGACTACGTGTATTCTCTCTATTAGAGTGTACTTGAAGTACAGGGCTGTGATAATGCAAGAGCAGACAAGGAGCAAGGATGAGTCAAAGCGCAGCTCATAGGCGGAAAGACGAAAAATCATCTAAGTATTATTCGACGAGAATCACCAAGTGATTCTCGCCGATTCGGGAGAATCACCAGTGATTCTCATAGGCCGAATCGTCGAGAATCACTGGTTGATTCTCACCGTCTCTATCCGGCTACATCAAAGCGTGCAAATCTGGAGTTAAGTCATAATAGTCGAGAATCATCAAGTGATTCGGCGAGAATCACCGGCAGATTCTGGCCGACTCGTCGAGAATCACATTCGATTCTCACCGATTTTGCCTTAGACGATTTTCTGGATCCCGCTGGACCGGATCAAACGTTAAGACGCTGATTTGAATCGCCTTTAGGGTTTCTTCAGGTGGGACCCATAACGGTCATAAAGGAGTATTCTACCGTATAAATACACGTGTGTATTTTGAACAGTAAATAGAGACAGAAAAGACGAAGCCGGGCCGCCGACCTTGACCTAGATCGCGATACCTGCTCCGCCGCCGTCGCCGCTCGTGCTAGTCGATCGTCGGTCGTTTGATCGTGGTTTCTTCCAGATCTCCCGGCGACAGAAGCTCAGCCAAGCATAGCATCTCACGCGTCTAACCAGAGATCCTTTGTCTCTTGATTGTTGATCGGGAAAACCTTCCCCTTCCCAATCAATCGAGACGATCGATCCTAGTGTGACCGTTGGTAGACCTTGCTAGCTTTGCTACGAAGATTGAGTCTCCAAAGTACAGCAGCCACACACCGTTGTCGCCGCCGATTCCGAGAACTGAGCTACCGCCCTTCTTGCCGCCGCCGATTTCGGGGAGATTCTCTCCAAGAGAGATCTAGGGTTGTGGACTCTTCGTTGACTTCAAGAACACGTCATCGAACGAAGAGGGACACCTTAGTCTCCAAAAGTTGTTCGTATTTCTTGTACATTCTAGTTTCATTTTTGCTGTAAAGGAACGTTGGTTCCTAGTTGTAAGGGTTGGATGCAACCCGTGTTGTGGGAGTGTTGTCTCCTACGTGTGGAAGGGTTCCTTCCGATAGTGCAAGGATTGGATTTCAATCCTGTTGGTGAAGTGACTGAGTCGTCCCTTGTTGGGAGATAGGTCGAAGGGGAAAGTGGATGTACCCAAATCGGGAACCACTATAAATTGCTTGTGTCCTTTCTTTGCTGTGCTGTTTTGTTATCTTATGCAGGTACAATTTTAATTCCGCAAAAACGCTGCAAGTCACCTATTCCCCCCCCCCCCCCCCCCCCGCCATAGGTGAAGGTAGTTGACACTAGGTGGACTTTCAAGTGGTATCAGAGGGATGTTACTCATCAAAAAGGTTCACACCTTGAGTAGAATCCTGCCACTAGTGTCAAAAAGAAGGAAAACATCTACCATGGACGGGCTCAAGTACACAGGCAAGATCCCAGTGTGCACCAGGCTCAACTTTCCTATCTGGAAGGAAAGGATCAGGTTCTACATGGAAGCAGTTGATCCTCGACTCTTCATGATCGTGGAGGAGGGTCCTTATGTCCCCACTAAGGTCTCCACCATTGATCCTACCAAGAAAGTGCCAAAGAAAATTTCTGTAATGGACAAGGACGAGATGGTGCTGGTGGGACATGACAAGAAGGCGCAGAACATTCTAGTCAGCGCGGTTGATGACTCAATGATGCAGAACTTCTGCAACTGCAGGACAGCAAAGGAGATCTGGCACTGCCTGATTATACTAATGGAGGGCACTGATGAAGTGAGGGATGATCGGAGATCCCTCCTGAACCAGAAATATGAGGCCTTCAGACAAGGGCCTAAGGAAGAGATCGGAGTCACCTTCGAGAACTTCCTCAAGATTGTTAAAGCCCTCAAAGGATATGGAAGAGTGTTCACTGATGGTGAACTTAGTGATAAATTCCTTAGGTCCCTTACTAAAGAATGGGACACAAAGATCTGTGCCATCCGAGAGTTCGGCAGACTAGCTGAAACAGACCCGCAAATTCTGTTTGGGAAGCTGATGTCCTATGAGCTTCAACCGAACACCCGAAAAGCAGAAGAAGAAGAAGAAGAAGAGAAGGCTGCAGCCAAGGAAAAGACTGTGGCTCTAAAAGCCATTCACTCCAGGAAGGGCAAGGGTGCGGTTTCATACCGTGCCAGGAAAAAGGATGAGGTGGAGGACTCCGAGCCATGCTCCTCCAGCTCAGAGTTGTCTGAGGAAGATTTCTCCCTCATCACCCGAGAATTCAAGAAGTTCCTCAAGATGAGGAATCAAAGAAAGAGAGATGGCTTCTCCTCCAGGCTTCAGAAGAAAAATTATTCTACTAACAGGTACGCATCTAAACCGAACAAACATCGCTCCTCTGACATTATTTGTTTTGGATGCAATAAGCCAGGACACGTCGTGGCCGACTGCCACCAAGGCAAGAGAGAAAATGGGAAGGGAGAGGAGCACAAGTCCTCTAGAGATAAGAAGAAAGAGAGGAACTACATCGCCAAAAATCCAAAGACACTGAGTGAATCTGATTCCTCAGACTCCAATGATGATGAGGAAGCCTACTTCGGTCCGGTGGGTCGCTCCGACTCAGAAGGAGAATGCCCCCCATTTACTGGGAAGGTAAAAGCTCACACCCTCTCTCCGACTCTGACTATGATCCTGAGTCTCAGGATGATGACCCTGAGGATAGCCTTTCGGCCCATGAAGCGGAGCTCCTCGAGAAGTATGAGCTTCTGCTCAACACTTTCGAGGAGTGTCGTAAGAGATTGAAGGCTGAGAAAAAAGAAGTGAAATTCCTTAAGGGTGAGTGTGTCTCCCTAAGGGAAGAGATCACCAGTTTGATCTCTCTCTGACAGGAGCACCTAGACCTGACTTCAAAGCATTCGGAGTCCCTTATGCTCCTTGATCTTAAGCAGGAGGAAGTCGACAAGTTGGAAGAACAACTTGCGGCAGAAAGGAAGATCGTCAAGAGCTTCTCTATGCCAAAAACAGTTCTTCCAGTAGTTGATACCTTCTCTGCTCAGGCCAAAGGAGCTGGCTTGGGGCATGTAGGGGTATCTGGTTCCTCATCCAAGAGAAACAGGAACCAGAGAAAGAATAAGGCCGCCAAGAAGGCCTCTGCTGTTGAAATGGGAAAGGCTCCCCTCAGTCCTGTTGCGTTCAGAAAGCCTAGCTTTCCTTGCAACCAACATGACTTTGAGTCAACCTTTGGTCATCATTTCCGGCCCTCGGTTGCAAAGCCAAAGAGCCAATATGATGGTTGGACTTTTCCCCGCAACTTCGGTGTGAGTGTCTTCAAGGCACCTTATGAGGAAATCCACATGGAAAATTATGGTCAATTCTCTAGCGGCCATAATGGAAAGCAGGCACCAAAAGCCAAGCCTATTATACTGAAGGAACAGAAGGTGAAGAATTCATGTAACTGCAATCACTATGATGCCTCCACCTCCATATCCAAGGCCCCGGCTGTACCCACCATTCCCAGGGTAAAGCAGGAGTCTAGGAAGAGTACAACAGATTTGACTGTTGGTGTTGTGGCAAAGTCGGTCACTTTGCCGTGGATTGTTGGTTTAATCTGAGGTATAACGAGACTCCCTATGTTAGCAATGCGAGGCCGACCACTCGTAGGGTTAACCACCCGAGGGGGAGTATGCTAACCAAGAATCTAGGACCCAAGTTCGATTGGGTTCCTAAGGAAATTAATTTTGTTTTGCAGGAATGTCCAAAGGCCACCAAAACGCCAATATGATACTTGGACAGTGGATGCTCCCGGCATATGACTGGGACAAGAAGCCTGCTGCGTGATTACACTCCAGTCGAGAATGGACCCAAAGTCATCTTTGGGGGGTCAGATCGAGGAGTCACCAGAGGTTACGGTATGATTTCCAACGGTATAATCTCTATCACCAACGTGGCTTATGTTGAAGGTTTAAACCATAACCTGATCAGTGTAAGTCAGTTATGTGACAAAGGTTATTACGTTAAGTTCTGCAAGGATAAATGCCTGATAATATCATGTGCCTCTTCTGAGACGGTATTAACAGGCATTAGGAGCCGAAATATCTTCTGCTTAAATTTTCTTAGTTTAGATTCATCTACCACAGTATGCCTAGTGGCAACAGGCAGTGCATCTCTTTGTGAACAATGGCACAAGAGATTGACACATGTTAATTTCAAAACAATTAGTATGCTGTTTTCTAAAAACTTAGTAAGGGATGCTCCCGTTATCAAGTGCATCAAAGATAGCCCCTGTCCTGCATGCCAGATGGGCAAACAGACTCGGGCTACCTTTAAGAGCATTGCAGACAAAGACTCTTCCCGGTGTATTTATCTTCTGCATATGGACTTGTTTGGTCCAATGCAAGTTCATAGCTTGGGAGGCAAGTCCTATACGCTAGTGATAGTTGATGATCACTCTCGGTTTACATGGGTGTTCTTCTTAAAACGAAAGTCAGATACGTTTGACATCTTCACTAGTTTTGTCAAGCAGGTTCAGAACGAATTTAACTGCTTAGTGGTCAAAATCAGAAGTGACCATGGAATAGAATTCGAATCTGGTGCTATGACAGAGTTTTGTGAAGAACAAGGTATCTTTCATGAGTTTTCCTCCCCGCGCACTCCCAGCAAAATGGAGTTGCAGAGAGGAGAAATAGAACTCTCATTGAAACCTGCACGACTATGTTGAAAGACGCTTCTCTCCCAGAATACTTCTGGGCAGAGGCGGTCAATACAGCATGTCATGTACAAAACCGAGCATTGATCAACAAGCATCATCGTAAGACGCCTTATGAGCTACTGAGAGTCAGGAAACCAACCATGTCCTACTTAAGGATCTTTGGTTGCAGATGTTATGTACTGAATAATGGGAAGTACCCGCGTACTAAATTTGGTGAAAAATGCTTCGAAGGCATATTCATGGGCTATAGTACCCACAGTCGGGCATATAGGGTCTTCAATAAGAAAACCCTAGTGGTAGAAGAATCAATTAATGTTGTATTTGATGAAGGAAGCTTGCTTAACAGCAATTCTTCCAGCGTATTCTTGAAGATGCAGGTGCACGACTTGAACAGCTGAGTCTCGATGAGACCGCTAAAGATGAAACTCCTAAGTACGTCAAAGTTTCCACCTCAACGTCAACTGGGAATGTTGAAGATCAAAATGGAACAAATCTCTTAGAAGAAGGAGAAGCCCAAGAAGTAGTCGAAGCTCCAGACGCCAGACTTCTAGAGCTCTGGCACGTGAGGGATCATCCTAGAGATCAGATCATCGGAGATCCTCGTGACGGTGTCAGAACTTGAAGAGGTACTATTAACGAGATTTTGCATCTTAGTTTCCTGTCACAGGTTGAGCCTAAGAAGTTCGACGAGGCGAACAAAGATTCGGCATGGATTTTGTCCATGCAAGATGAACTGCATCAATTCAAACGCTGCAATGTTTGGACGCTGGTTCCCAGACCACAAAAGCAGAATGTGATTGGCACCAAGTGGATCTTCAGAAATAAATTGGATGAACATGGTGTCATTATAAAGAACAAGGCCAGCTGGTGGCTCAAGGTTACAGACAGGAGGAGGGGATTGACTTCGACCACATCTTTGCACCAGTGGCAAGGCTCGAGGCAATCAGATTGTTCCTGGCATATGCTTCGCACAATGGACTCACAGTCTATCAAATGGATGTGAAATCAACATTCTTGAACGGAGACCTGAAAGAGGAAGTATACGTCGCTCAACCCCCATGTTTTGTTAATCCTACTTATCCCAATCATGTATATTTTCTTAATAAAGCTCTATATGGTTTAAAACAAGCTCCACGAGCTTGGTATGAGACCTTATCTAGTTTTCTTCTTGAGAACAAGTTCTCTAGAGGTAAAATAGATAAGACATTGTTTCTCAGGGAAGTCAAAGGCAAGATTTTGATGGTGCAAATCTATGTCGATGACATTATATTCGGCTCAACAGACAACAATCTTTGCAAAAAGTTTTCTAAACTTATGCAGGGAAAGTTTGAAATGAGCAGTATGGGAGAGCTAAAGTATTTCTTGGGACTTCAAGTGAAACAGTCTGAGGATGGAATCTTCATCTCTCAGACGAAGTTCACAAATGAACTCCTCAGGAAATTCGGTATGGAGAATGCAACCTCTCTGAGGACTCCAATGGGATGCACGTTGTCTCTGGATAAGGATGAGAAAGGCAAACCTTTCGATGAAACCAAATACAGAAGCATCATTGGATCCCTGCTCTACCTTATTGCCAGTAGACCAGATATCATATTCTCCACATGTGTCTGTGCCAGATATCAGGTGAACACTAAGGAATCTCACTATGTCGCTGCAAAGCGATTTCTCAGATACCTTAAAGGTACTCCAAATCTTTGCTTGTGGTACCCGAAAAACAATGATGTCGAGCTAATAGGTTTTTCAGATGTTGATTTTGCAGGGAGTAGGGATGACAGGAAAAGCACTTCTGGGACGTGTCAATTCCTCGCAGAAGGCTTATTTCATGGAATAGCAAGAACCATAATTGTGTAGCAACCTCCACAGCAGAGTCTGAGTACATCTCGGCAGGCAGCTGTTGCGCACAACTCCTATGGATCAAAAACAGTTAGCCGACTACGACCTTCAGTTCAAGGAAGTACCAATGTACTGCGACTCCTCCAGTGCAATTGCAATTGCCAACAATCCAGTATCGCACAACAGAACGAAGCATATTGAAGTGCGCTACCACTTCATTCGGGAGCACGTGGAGAACAAGGACATCTCTCTCTGTTATGTCCCCACGGACAAGCAGATTGCAGATATTTTCACAAAGCCCTTAGACGAAGCCAAGTTCAGTCTTTTCAAAACTGAATTGGGGATGCTAAACTATGAGGAATGAAGACTACAGAAGCTCCAGGCTCATGCATCTAGGGGGAGCCTCTGTCAGGAACTCTAGCGTGCGCACAAGTGCAAGAACTGAGGGGGAGCAAGGGGTCATATGCAACAGACCCAGATTTGCAGAAGCCGAAAAGGGGGAGATATATTACCCTCTCGGCTAAGGCTAAGGTGGCTCCACGATTGCTCTCAAGAAATTGGTATTGGTAATGAATGTCTCTCTCAACTCCATTTTACGTTCATGCTTTTCATTCCCATACGCTCTATTCACCTTAGCTTGTAGGGTTTAGGCTTATTCAAATAGGGGGAGATTGTTGGGTATTGTATCCACAACGTACCTGATTTGAAGAAGCCCCTGAACAAGCTAAGGTAAATAGACAATGTATTTGATGAAATCTTTCAAGTTGTGCTTGCAGTTATTCCACGCTAAGTACACACCAATGTCAGGGTGCAGTAGGTCAATATACACTGGTCTGCGCGACGTAATCCCTCGTTGAGCAGATCAGTGTGTTGGCCTACGTGTATTCTCTCTATTGGAGTGTACTTACTTTCAAGTACATGGCTGTGATAATGCAAGAGCAGACAAGGAGCAAGGATGAGTCAAAGCGCAACTCATAGGCGGAAAGACGAAAAATCATCTAAGTATTATTCGACGAGAATCACCAAGTGATTCTCGCCATTCGGGAGAATCACTATGATTCTCGCCGAATCGTCGAGAATCACTGGTTGATTCTCGTTGTCTCTATCCGGCTACATCAAAGCATGCAAATCTAGCGCTAAGTCATAATCGTCGAGAATCATCAAGTGATTCGGCGAGAATCACTAGTGATTCTCTCCGAATCGTCGAGAATCACCTTCGATTCTCACCGATTTTGCCTTAGACGATTTTCTGGATCCGGCTGGACCGGATCAAACGTTAAGACGCTGATTTGAACCGCCTTTAGGGTTTCTTCAGGTGGGACCCATAACGGTCATAAAGGAGTATTCTACCGTATAAATATACGCGTATTTTGAACAGTAAATAGAGACAGAAAAAGACGAAGCCGGGCCGCCGACATTGACCTAGATCGCGATACCTGCTCCGCCGCCGTCGCCGCTCGTGCTAGTCGATCGCCGGCCATTTGATCGTGGTTTCTTCCAGATCTCCCGGCGATAGAAGCTCAGCCAAGCATAGCGTCTCACGCGTCTAACCAGAGATCCTTTGTCTCTTGATTCGTTGATCGGGAAAACCTTCCCCTTCCGTATCAATCGAGACGATCGATCCTAGTGTGATCGTTGGTAGACCTTGCTAGCTTTGCTACGAAGATTGAGTCTCCAAAGTACAGCAGCCACACACCGTTGTCGCCGCCGATTCCGAGAACCGAGCTGCCGCCCTTCTTGCCGCCGCCGGTTTCGGGGAGATTCTCTCCAAGAGAGATCTAGGGTTGTGGACTATTCGTTGACTTCAAGAACATGTCATCGAACGAAGAGGGACACCTTAGTCTCCAAAAGTTGTTCGTATTTCTTGTACATTCTAGTTTCATTTTTGCTGTAAAGGAACGTTGGTTCCTAGTTGTAAGGGTTGGGTGCAACCCGTGTTGTGGGAGTGTTGTCTCCTACGTGTGGAAGGGTTCCTTCCGATAGTGCAAGGATTGGATTTCAATCCTGTTGGTGAAGTGACTGAGTCGTCCCTTGTTGGGATATAGGTCGAAGGGGGAAAGTGGATGTACCCAAATCGGGGAACCACTATAAATTGCTTGTGTCCTTTCTTTGCTGTGCTGTTTTGTTATCTTGTGCAGGTACAATTTTAATTCCGCAAAAACGCTGCAAGTCACCTATTCCCCCCCCACCCATAGTTGAAGGTAGTTGACACTAGGCGGACTTTCAACTCTCAAAGACCGACTCATCTCCGCTCCAATCTCGGTGGCACCAGATCGGACTTTGCCCTTCGAAGTCATGTGCGACGCAAGCGATGTTGCAGTCGGAGCGGTGCTCGGTCAAAGGAAAAACAAAATATTTTATACTATCTCCTATGCCAGCCGAACCCTCAACGATGCCCAACTGAATTATACCACTACGGAAAAGGAGCTATTGGTAGTAATCTTCGGTTTCGAAAAATTCCATTCGTACTTAGTGTTGTTTAAGGTCATTGTCTACAGTGACCATGCTTCACTAAGGTATTTATTCAAGAAGAAAGACGCCAAGCCCCGGCTAATCCATTGGATTATTCTACTATAAGAATATGACATCGAGATCCGAGACAAGAAAGGGGTAGAGAACGTCATCGCCAATCACCTATCAAGATTGGAGAGCGACACCGAAGGAGCTGCACCTATCTGCGAACGCAACGAGATTGTCGACTGCTTCCCGGACGAAAGATTATTCACCATCTTTTCGCTCACTCCGACAATCCCGTGGTACGCAGATATGGCCAACTACCTCTCTGGCAAATCTGTCTCCTCTAACCTGTCATCGCAGCAAAAGAGAAAACTACTGTCCTATGCCAAATACTATTTCTGTGAAGACCCGTTACTATTCCGTACTTGCAACGACGACATCATCAGGCGCTGCGTTCCCGAGACCGAATTCCAATCCGTCTTAACACAGTGCAACGTCCGGGAGGCCGACGGTCATTTCGGCGCCACTAGAACGACACGCAAGGTATTGCAATGTGGCCTATTTTGGCGAACCCTTTTTAGAGACACCCAAGCATACGTCGCAAAATGCAATGAATGCCAAATGACAGGAAATATCTCTAAGAGGGATGAAATACCTCTCAACAACATGCTCGTCTGTGAAACATTCGACGTTTTCGTGATCGACTTCATGGGACCCTTCCCAATGTCTCACGGAGAACTCTATATTATTGTCAAAGTCGACTATGTTTCCAAGTGGGTCGAAGTTGAAGCTGTCGCTGCAAATGACGGTCGCACCATATTGAATTTCATACACAAGAAAATTTTCTTCAGATTCGGTGCCCCGCGCACCATCATCAGCGAGTGCGGGAGCCATTCTACCAACAAGTCGTTCTTGCAACTCATGAAGAAGTTTGGAGTCCCCCACAAAATCTCTCTTGCCTACAATCCCCAAACCTGTGGGCAAGTAGAGGTCTCAAACCGCGAGATCAAAAGAATCATCGAAAAAGCCATCCATTCCAACAGAAAAGAGTGGGCCAAGAAGGTCGACGACGCCTTATGGGCGTACTGAACCGCCTCCAAAACCCCTATCGGTATGACCCCTTTTCAACTAGTCTAAGGAAAAGCTTGCCACTTGTCGGTCGAGCTAGAACACAAAGCACTATGGGCAACCAAATTACTAAACATGGACATCGAAGACGCAGCTGATAAGCGCCGCTCTTAACTGAACGAACTAGAGGAGCTTCAGCATTTCACATACGAAAATGCGCGGATATACAAAGAAAAGACAAAAAAATGTCACGACCGTCACATCATCCCAAAAGAATTCCAACCAGGAGACCAAGTCCTGATGTACAATTCCCGCCTCCGCTTATTTCCTGGAAAGTTAAAATCGCGGTGGAGCGGCCCCTTCACAGTGATCGGAGTCTCCCCCTTTGGCGCCATCGAAATAGCCAAGAAAAGCAGAGACAATTTCAAAGTCAATGGGCACCGGCAAAAATTATATGATGGCGGCGCAACCATCGACGAATCTCAAAGCCTGTAGCTCGCCGACCCCAAGCAAAGCGATAGAGACACTCCTTGATCGGCAATGGCAGCAACGACGAATGAGGACCACCCCTCCACTCCGCAGCTACCCCTGCACGTTATTCACCAAATTTTGTATCTAAAGAACATATTTGAGCTTTTATATTTATTTCTTTCTCTTCAAACTGCAAAAAACTCTTTATTATAACTACTAATACAGGTATTTGGTCCTCCTTAAGGACGGTAAACAAAAGGGATTTCAGGAGACAACCCATGTTTGACCATTTGGTCCTGTGCTGTGTTTTGAGCTCTTTTCTCTCTCTCTCTCTCTCTATATATATATATATATATATATATATATATATATATATATATATATATATATATATATATATATATATATATATATATATATATATGTCCATCTTTTGTTTTGCGTACATATTTAAATCGCAGGTACAAGAATTTTTGAGGCGCGGCAACTTGGCCGCACTTGGATATCTCGTCGCACGACCAGTATGCTCAATTTTGAGCATGGGTACTTCTTCCACTGGCCCTTTATTTTTATTTACATGTTTTACTTTTTCGTATTGTCATATTCTAGTCTGGGGGTGAAGTTGCCTGTGATCACAACACAGGACAGTTTATTGCATACTAGTTTACATTTATTTATTTCACGATCACTAATTGTACACATTGAATCACCCACATGAGTGCGCACTTAACCATGCGCGCGGCTCAAGGCAAATGTATTACTTTTGTGTAAACTCTAAAAAGTGGTGCTGACTTAGGATTTTGGGATATAGTAGTTCGAAACTCATGCAGTGCTCCTAATCGAGTACTCATGATTTGCATAGAAATAATATAAGATTACTTTTTTTTCATGCTCGTAGACTTAAATTTATTCTGCAAAAGTAAATTGTATTTGTGCTACTTAAAATTGTAGAATCTGGAGTAATCGAACGGTAGTGTAGAGATGAGTGTAGCCGTCACTAGACTCGTATTGCTCCAGCAGGGGGGAAGGATCGTCTTTTTCGGCGACAGAACTTGCCCCAAGCTACTCTCGAAGCATTGGTGCCCGGTTAGTCGAGTGTGAGCGTGAGGTAGGCCATCATTTTGGCTAGTTTGAGCCTTTTTGTACCTAGTCCTAGTAGCTGACCCTTGCAAGCCAAATTTGCGCCTACCCTCCTTTAGTTTCAGCTCCACCTATGTTCACCAAATCCTAAAAGCCAACCCTTTTGTCGCAACCAAAACCTTCAGCTTCATCGATTTCAAAAATTTGATATGTTGTGATATTTGGGATTCATGTGATGTGGAGATGAATTCATGAATTGCTAATTTTTAGATTTGGGGATTGCTGAATGAAAAAGAAGAAAAATGAAAAAGAAAAAGATGAATAAAAATGAAAAAAAAGAAAATTTAAAATTATTACAAGGAGAATTGCAATCCTCATCTTGTGTGTTAGTTTTTGGTCGGGATAGGCTGTGTGCATACCCGATTTTCATGCCAAGTCTGGGGGTGTGTCACACATGCATTTCTTAGTGGCTGTTTGGGTTTAGCTCTTGTTTGCTTGCTTTGGTTGCGTGTAGCCTCCTTGTTTATCATTGACTACCACACCTTAACCTTAGCGCCATTCAAACCTACAAGTCATGTTGATTCACATTTGAGTCTACTTAGCATCTTGGAGAGAGTGTGAAAGGGTAAGCTTATGGTTCCCGACATTGATGGATTTCTTTGGAGGTGATCACGAGCCCCGGTCTTGGGCAATGCTCACCTTAGTGGTCTGTCTACTTTCTCCGTACACATGACCGAACGATTCTGCAGAATTCTAATTTTAAGTAGACACAATATTTATTTACCTCTGTCGAATAATTTAAGCTCTATAGTATAATTAAAAAGTTTTTCTATTCTATTTTCTATGCGCATGATGTATTTGATTTCTCATCCTACTTTATTTTGAAGTTTCTAAGCCAGCTAGCTGTTTTTACAGTCCACGGAGTAATGATTTGCGCGGGACGCGCAAATTGGTAAGTCTGGGTGTGTGATGAGTCCAAATATTACACTGATTTTTGGACTCATTTGGGCCAGTTTATGTTCTTAGCACTGCACTTGAGAGCTATAACTGCTTATATTTGCTTACTTACCTATTTCATGATTAAGTGCACTTTAGGCCCGTTTTCTTTGTGCTTTAGATGTTTCTGTATTTCCGTTTGTTTTACTTCTTCTCTCGCCGTGTCTTGAGAATGTGGTGTGCACTTTTGGTGGCCTATCTTCCTCTTCTCCTGGTGCATGGGTCGCGTGCGTGCTCCGAAACCGCTAGGGAGACCCCGACAATACAGGAACACTGCGCACGATCACTGGACTCACTGCGCATGACCACTGGTCGTGCGCCACTGATCATGCACATTACATTCTCCTTTTCCCTAGTTCTGTCTTAGCCAATCGAACGATCAGTGGATTCAGTGCGCATGACCACCGGTCGTGCGCCACTGATCGTACGCATATCTGCTGATGTTTTTGTCCAAGTTGCAGGTTTAATTGGAAATTACGCACGATCATCGACCGACAGTGCGCACGACAACTGGTCGTGCACCACTGATCGTGCGCTCTGCCTATTCTGCCTCCATATTTAAGGGCCTGCTCCGCGATTTAGGAAAAACGCTGGTCATTTCTGCGATCGGAGAGTGCACGGAAAGTGTTGTTCTACTTCTCCAGCTGCTCCATCCACCTCCACCTTCATCGGGAGTCTGTAGCCGGTGATTCCGAAGATTTCCAAACCCTCCAGCGAAACTCCTGGCCATTGATGACCTCAACTCCAAGCTTTCCACAGGAGTTGGAGAAGAAGACTACCTAGAGAACGGACTCAAAGGCCTTCAAGGTGACAGCCCGTTGGTACCGGAAGCCTCCTTAGACTGAGCCCAAAAGTGGATTGAGAACTCGCTATTCTGGCCACAACCAGCGGTGGACCTTCACCCTGTACTGGTTTACTCCTCTTCCCCTTCCTCCGTTGTATGGAATAATTTGATATTATAATGAACTACATTTTCAACTCTATATCTAAGTGGAGGTTTGTAGTTTTCATTTACTTTTGAGTTATGTGTTGTGAATGCGCCTCACCCACTCCACATCCACTCCATAGCCTTGTTTCACCAGATTGCACTCCGCACAAGAACATTTCCATCCATTATCTTTTCGTCCACTCACCCAACCGAAGTTCGGCATCGCGGCCGATATACTCACCTCACCTTGCAAAGGGTGCCTTCGACCCGAATAGCCTTAATTAGTTTATTCGATCAAAACCACAATCTCACAATCCCCCGTTTTAATTTTTTCTAAGTATAACCCTCATAATGATATTTTCTGAACTGTCGCTGCTCTGTGCTAATTGCATTCCTCAAGAGACCGACACTCGGGGATTTATTCCCAAATTTTATTACTTGTGCGATCGCTGCACTTGCCGATTTCCACGCATCAAGTACGCTACGTATGTGGATGCATCACACATTGGTATGCGTTGTGTTTTGATGTAAGAAGGAAAGGTGATCGCGTACGGATCAAGGTAATTAAAGATTCATGAAAGAAACTATCATACGCATGATTTAGAGTTTACTACTGTAATTTATGCGCTGAAGTTTTGGAGACATTTATTGTATGATTCGATGTGCGATTTATACATACCATAAGAGTTTGAAGAACGTCTTCACTCAGAAGGAGCTGAATCTGCGTCAGCGTAGGTGGTTAGAATATGTGGCCGATTATGAAGTGGAGATTCTTTATCATCCAGGAAAGGCTAACGTAGTAGCCGAAGCTTTGAGTAGGAAGAATTCCAAAATCTTCAATTTATCTATACAGTCCATAGTGGAAGAATTCTTGTTGATGGACATTGAAGTTGGGAGTAGTACTGTGCCTGCTAGTTTGGAAGCAAAAGAACCCTCTTGGATTTCCCTTACTAGCGCGCACCAGAAGGATGACCCTGATTTGTTGCATCTCCGGAATAGAACATAGAAGGGAGAACAACCTGATTTCTCTTTGGACGGGTTTGATACTATGAAATATCAGGGTAGATTTTGTATCCCCGCTTTTGGTGATATTCAGGCTAAAATTTGTAATGAAGCTCATAGTTCCATTATTACCCACCATCCTGGTTCCACCAAAATGTATAAAGATCTAAAGTAAATTGTTTGGTGGTCTGGGATGAAGAATGATATAGCAAAGTTTGTGTCGGAATGTTGTGTCAGCGTGTTAAGGCTGACCATGGGAGGCCTGGTGGTAAACTGACACTGCTTGATATTCCAACTTTGAAGTGAAAGAGTATTTCGATGGATTTCATCACTGGTTTACTAAGATCTCCACATGGGCACGACTCTGTTTGGGTGATAGTTGATAGATTGACTAAGTGTGCTCACTTTGTCCCCTTTAAGAATTGGTATTCCATAAAGAAGATAGTTGAGTTATATCTTGATGAGGTCATCAGATTGCATGGAGTGCCTATTAGCATTGTATCAGATTGAGACTCCAGATTTACATCTCGCTTTTGGAAGGGTTTATAGGAGGGGTTGGGTACCGATTTAAGGTATTCCACCGTCTATCATCCACAGACGAATGGTCAGACGGAAAGGGTAAATAATATCGTGGAAGATATGATCAAGTGTTACATTTTGGATCACGGTGGTAATTGGGATGAGCGTCTCAGACTCATGAAATTTACATACAATAATAGTTATCAATAGAGTCTGCAGATGGCCCTGTTTGAGGCCTTATATGGGAGGCATTGTAGGACTCCTTTGTTTTGGGCTGAGGTTGGTGCGAGACCACTCCTAGGTTTGGAAGCCCTTGAATAGATGAATTGTGTTATAACTCATAATCATGAGAAACTCCGTATAACACAAGAACGTTACGAGAAATATGCTAATCGACGAAGGTTCGATCTGGAGTTCGTCGTTGGGGACTCGGTTTTTCTGAAAGTCTCTCCGATGTCAGGTATTAAAAGGTTTGGAAGGAACCACAAGTTAGACCCCCGGTATGCGGGACTTTTTTAGATTCTGGAGCACATCAGAGTGCCAGCTTATAGACTGGATTTACCTACTACCTTCCCTGGGGTCCATGATGTGTTCCATGTGAGCCAGTTGCGGAAGTGTATTCGTAGTGATCGTCAAGTCCTTGACTCAGTGCCCCAGATTCATCCCAATCTTTTGTATGTGGAAGAACCTATCCATGTTTTGGGATCTCAAGATCGAGTGTTGCAGAGACAAACCATAACAATGGTTAAAGTTCTCTGGCGGAATCAAGACGTCGAGAGTGCGACGTGGGAATTGGAGTCAGTGATGAGGGAATCTCATCCGCATCTCTTCCCTTAATTTCTGATATGTATCCATGCATATGGATGTTTTCGATTTTCTCGCTTTGGTTTGGTTTTGAATTTGTGTTAATTTTCAGGACGAAACTTCTTTTTAGGGGGAGTGACTATAACTCCCCCGATTTTCCGATGATATTATTTGATTTGGTATCGTCATAATTATGACGTTAGGGCATTACATTTTTTTGCCATGTTGACGGCGCTGCACCGTTAGTGCGTTTTCGCATTCATTGGGTCTGTTTGACCAGGTTTTGGAGTTTTTGATGTGATTGACTGATTTCTTGTTGGAAGAATTAAACTTGTGGCATGTGTGCCTATAGTAAGCATTTGATATTAGTGACTCAAGAATGGTGCATCGGATTCTAGTGTTGACTACGCTACTAAATCTATAGAGTCAGCGATTTATCCTAGAATATTAGTCAAATCTGAATTTCAGATATTTTCCTGCTTAGTTCTCGGAAAAACACTGCTTGTACTCGTGATGACCATTCTCATTTCTCGAGAAGCCGGAAGATGTTCCCGAGAATTTTATACTCCTTCTCGAGAAATGATGTTTTTTTCACGGGAAGCCTTGCTTCTTCTCGAGAAAATCCCTCCTCTAATTCCCGAGAGTTCTTGAAGCTCTCGAGAAGTGTCCGCTTTTTGTTCTCGAGAAATTCTCTTTTATTCTCGAGAAATCAGTTCGTTGTTCTCGAGATGTCCAGAAGCTCTTCTCGAGAAGTCCATAGTCTCTTCTCGAGAAATCCATTTTAGTACTCGAGATCTACCCTTGTTCTCGAGAAAGCCTTGTCTTGTTCTCGAGAAAGCCTTGTCTTGTTCTCGAGAAAGCCTTGTCTTGATCTGGAGAAATCCCTATTTTGTTCTCGAGAAAAAGACTTCTTGTTCCCGAGCAGTTTTCTTTTGTTCCCGAGAATACCTTCATTAGTCCTCGAGAGGTCTTCATTAGTTCTCGAGAAAACTTTCTCTTGTAGACGAGAATATTCCTTTGTTCTCGAGATGTCATCGTCAGTTCTCGAGATACCCCTCCCCACCTTCTGTTCTCGAGAAACCTTCATTCCACTCAAGAAATCTTTACTTCATCTCGAGATTTCCGGTTCAGCCGACCCTTGATCATCTCCTTAAGTGTAATGATTCCTATATTTTATTTATTTCAATATTATATATATATATACACACAGATATATATATATATAAGAAAACTTCTTCTTCTCCTCCTTAAGTCGTACTTCCTCCTCCCCGAACAAGAGAGGCGTGAGCGAGAGAGAGAACGTCTGTTCGTGAATCTTCTAGCGGACGTCGACGACGCTCCGGTTCTCGAAATCTTGAACCAAACATAGATCCGAAAAGCTCTCGGCACGATCTACTTCGTCGTGGTAACTTTTTCACCATTCCTTGAGTTTTTCTCGTTAGGGTTTTGGCCCTAACCTCTATTTCGACAATTTTTTGTTCAGATTTCGACTTCCCCCGTCTTGCTTAGTCCTGATCTATGCCGTGGTGCGATTTGGAGGTCTTCTCCGGCAAAACCATGACAAGTGATGGTTTCTACCCTCTTCTTTCTTCTTCCAAATCTTGATGTTATTGCTAATCTTCTTCATTCAGTGTTGTAATCATGTTTGACTTGCTGATCAATGATACGGTTTTGATCTGTTATCTTTATGTTCAAGATTATGCTAACCCTACCATGTAGAATCGTTAGAGATTTGCCGGTGTGGTTGAACCTTCATTTTTAATCGTCTCTTAAGTACCGTATGGGACGTGATAGAATTGATTTAAGGTCTCGAATCATTCCTAAATGTTGATCAACAGTTTCCAATCTAGAAATGTTTAGTAGAATGCGATGTGCCAAGTCTTGAGATTGATTTTATGGTTTTTCCTTGTTGTGGGTGTTAGTGGACGATACCACCGCCATAATGTTGTCTTGAGATTTATATAATGGTTTTCTTTGTAGCGATGTCATGGGGCGAGACAAGCCACCGGGCCCAGGAAGGGTTGTGGTGGGCCTCTGAGCTCTAAACCCAGGTCATTACTGATTGTGACGGTCATGGTTTTTATTTGTTGCAGGCATTATTAGTGGAGGAGACCACCGCCGCAATGTTTGATCCCTCTATTAGTACCTAATGGGACTTTACCGAGTGTTTGGGCGTTTGGGGTGAATGTTGGAGTGTTTGAGTCTCCCCGGCAGTTAGACGGATATTATATCTGTGAGGGTGTGTCCGGATGAGTGACCATCTCGCCCGTATTTTTGGGTAGAGTTTACCATAAGTGGCTAATAGAGTTTTGCAAATTCTTCCTGATGATTTAATCGTGATTTTCCCCCTTGTAGTCTTGTGCATCTGGGGTACTTTTGTTGTACGTGATGATTTATGTAAGTGTTCCATTCTGAATTTTTGTACCTTACTCCTGTACTTTACTTTAGTAATTTTGGTCTTGCGTTGGTACCCCTTATGACCCTTGGATTGGTACCCCTTATGACCCATGCGTTTCTTAGTTTAAATTTCTATCATCACTTGTACTTTCTTGCATAGGTGTTCTGCCTTTGGAATGCCTCAGTTTCAGAGCTATAGCAGGTAGTGGAGCTGGTTTTGGAGTTCCTGAGTAGCAGTATTGGTTATGGTTTTGACATCTCTGTTGCGAGGTAGTTTGTTGTTTTAGTTTACTTTACCTAATTCAGGCATACTTTTGTTTTATGTGGGTTCGTGTCAGGTTGTTGATGCTCATAGGGTTGATGTTTTCTTTTGGACACCTTGCTAGCTGCTACTTGTTTTCTTTTTGATTGTTTGGATTACTTGCTCTCTGGAATGTTTTATGATAGAATTACATGATAGGTATTTTCAAGTACAAAACTAATATTATTACCTCATGCATTGCATGTTTTAAAATGCTAAATCACTATATTTAATGATCGTAAAAGCTACTTTTACTACTATTATAAACCTAGAGCCTTGCATATAATGAGTTGTCCTCTAGGTACCTTTAAACTCATGTAGGATGTCTAACCTTGTAAAAGAAGTATTTTCCGCAGCGTATAACTATTTTTTTTTCTCGTGGACTAGATGAGACACTAAGCTAAGGGATACAGCTAACTGCTTCACTTAAACTAGATTTGTCCCTAAATAACATAATGATCTTTCTTTTTATGTAATGTTGGAGTTTTGCCTGAGACCCCCAGTTATCCCCAGCTGACGTGGCATCATGACGAGCATTTTCCCTTACCCTGATATATCTTTAAAGGCGTTGAAAATGTGGGTTGTGACAGACGAGGTCTACCAGGTCCTATTTGAGATGGCCGAGGCCAACTAATATTCAAGTGGTATGGGACTTTGCTGACATGTTCCTGGAGAAGCTGCTAGGATTGCCGCCATACTGAGAGAAGGATTTCTAGATATAGCTAGTGTCGGGGGCTAAGCCGGTATCCAGAGCACCTTATCGGTTGGCTCCGAATGAGTTAGTGGAGTTTCGAAGCCAGATGTAGGAGCTAGTGGAAGCTAAATTGGTCCGGCCAAGCTCTTCGCCATGGAGAGCCTCAGTGCTATTCATGAAGAAGAAGGATGGGACACTCTGACTGTGCATCGATTACAGAGCACTAAATAGGTTGACGGTCCGGAACACCTACCCACTACCAAGGAGTGACGAGCTGTTTGACCAGTTGGAGGGAGCTCACTAGTTTTCGAAGCTGGATCTGATGTCCGGATACTACCAGATGCGGATTCAGGAGGAATACATCCCAAAGACCTCTTTCAGCAGCAGATACGGATTGTATGAGTTCACCATGATGCCCTTCGGGCTCACGAATGCACCATCCATGTTCATGAGTTTAATGAACCGGGTATTCGAGGCCTACCTGGATGTCTTCATCATAGTGTTTATTGATGGCATCCTCTTCTATTTGAGGACTGAGGAGGAGCGTGGTCGTCATTTGACATTGACTCTGGAGAAGCTCCGAGAGCACAAGTTGTATGCTAAATTCAGCAAGTGTCAGTTCTGGTTGAAGGAGGTGGCCTTCTTGGGCCATAGGAGCAGGTCTGACAGTGGACCCGACAAAAGTTCAGGAAGTACGGGATTGGCCGCCGCTGAAGATGGCCACTGATGTAAAGAGTCTCCTGGGACTTGTTGGTTACTACCGGAAGTTCGTAGAAGGATTTTTCTGGATAGCTCTCTCGCTTACATCTCTAACGAAGGAGGAGACGCCCTTTGTTTGGACACCGCAGTGTGAGGCTTCCTTCTAGGAGATGAAGGGTCGGCTTACCTCAGCTCCTATCCTTGCTCTTCCATCTAGGAAGGAAGTATTTCAGGTTTATACTGACGCTTCGTATAAGGGGATGGGTTCCGTTCTGATGCAAAACGGGCACGTGATAGCTTATGCCTCCAGAGAGCTGAAGAAACATGAGCAAAACTATCTGGTGCACGACTTGGAGATGGGAGTCGTTATCTCCGCTCTGAAGATCTGGCAGCACTAACTCTATGGTGTCCACTACGATATCTTTTCTTATCACAAGAATTTGAAGTACGTGGACACGCAGAAGGAGCTGAAAATCAGGCAGAGACGTTGGGTAGAGTTTTTGTCAGACTACAAGTATACCATGCACTATCATCCCGGGAGGGCCAATGTGGTAGTAGATGCTCTGAGCCGAAGTGCCACCACATCAGAAGCAGAGCCTCAACTGATGGCTATGGGTGCAAATGTTGGAAGAGATGCAGAAATCTCTTGTGCCCAAGGATGATGCAGAGCTGTATAAGGAGAACCTAGCATTGATGTGTACCACCGATGACATCGGGGATCACATCAGGGATGGGCAGAGGCTGGATGTGAGGATGGAGACGATATATAGGGCCTTGGAGGAAGGCACGGTATGGGATTACTCTTTGAGAGATGGACTGCTTTGCTTTGGAGGCAGAGTTTACATACCAGCAGGAGGCCAAATTTGGGAAGATATCATGACAGAGGCACACTGCCCAGATATTCAGTGTACCCGGGGATCACGAAGATAGCAGCAGATCTGAAGAGCATGATGTATTGGCCGGGCATGAAAAAGGATATCACATACTTTGTGATGCACTACTAGGCTTGCCAGCTCATGAAGGAGGAGTGCAAGAGTCCGACCGGATTATTTCTGTAAGGCTCCAGTTTTCAGATCTTGAGTCTCTGGAAGCTATCACCCGGCGATAGAAGCTATCGCCCGGCGGTAGCTTAGCGTTGAGTGGTCCGGCACTAAGAGCGTTAAGTGGCCAGACATTGGGAGAGTTGAATGCTAGCGCATGGTGTTAGCTAGGTACCGCTCGACGATAACATGGTTTCCTCGAGCGTCGAACGAGAGATCCGTTCGTTGAGTGCTGGAGGATTACAGCCCGGCGATAGTAGCTATCGCCCCGCGATAGCCATATTTCGTCGAACGTCAAATGAATTGCCCAGTTCGTCGAACGCTGAGCTTTCGAGAAAACATCGAGTTCTCGAGAAAGACGCTACCGCGTGGCGTTATCCTTATCGCCAACATTAGCGCGCCATTATTTTCTAGCCGAACGCTCGGGAAACAACCGCTCGGCGGTAGGTAGTTACCACCCGGCGGTAGCGGACGGAAGCAGATCCGTCATTTCGCATGTTAGCCATCCGATTTATTTTTGGATTTGATCCTAAGGCCCAAGACTCTCCTCCAGAGTGTCTATATAGGGCTGAACGGTTGTTTCCTCTCATTTTTCTCATTTGGGAAGTGAGAGTTAGGGTTTGGAAGAGAAAGGTGGGAGGAGGAAGAAGTGATCTTTCTCCCGCCATTGACAGAGCTTTAGACATCCGATCGTTGTTCCGAGGCCAGCTCTGTGAAGAGGACACGAAGGCGCTCGTTTTCATCCGTGCAAGACAAGTGTTTCATGGCTAGAAAGAGGAGTCGAGGGGTAATGACACTTCTCCTCTCGATTATAGGATGCGTGCATGGCATCTTTTCCTGTTGTTGATTTTATTTCAAGCATTTAGGCACCGAATCTCTTAAGTGAGAGGGATTCGGGTTGCTATGGTTCAAGAGGAGCCACAAGGTTGATTGTATCCATCCTCTACATGATATTGCAGTAGAAATCTGCTCTGTTAGTGGAATAGGCATTGCAGGTGAAGTCTTAGTCACGACCTTTAGTCCCACTCGGTGATGTTGCATGGCAAGCCTTAAGGATTTTGTAGAAATCCGTTATCAGCAAGAAGACATTTGTGATGATGTTTTCCCCCTCTTTCGTGTGAGTACATGTGACTAGAACTGGACCGGGTGGAAATTAGAGTCCACGCGGGGGCACGGGGATGGTTCGGTACGAATGGTGGTTTAGAGTGGGAAAGGCATGAGATTGTGATTTGTTAAGGCATGGTTTGTCTCTGCGGTCGACTGGCTAGACCGTGACGTTGCAAAGTTATGTGTGGAGAGTGTCCCGGCAAGACAAGTCCCCTTCTGTGGAACTGACAAGAACGCCAAGCTTTGGTAAAGACCGAACGATCCCATCTGGGTCCCGCTGGGTGTCCTTCGGTGGTCTTGGTCCTGATATTGGAGTCGGGCCTGGGTCGTCGCGAATGGGTGGGGTCTAACATGGGTTCTTAGCATCGATTTGTTTGTGTGGCGGAATCTGACATGAGAAGTCAGAGCTTGTAGGCAAGCCCGGACGATCCCTGCTGTGTCCTGCTGGGTGTCCTTCGGTGGACTTGGTCCCGATATTAGAGCCGGGCCTAGGTCATCGCGAATGGGTGGGGACTAGGCAAGCGTTCCGTGTGGCGGCTTATATACCGTTTGGGAGAAATTAGAGTACCCTTGTGTTTGCGGCTTGAACGCTGATGGGGAAATTGGAAGTACCTGATGTGATGATGTGTTAGAAGCATACTCTTTAGGGTGCCTGGGGTGAAACCCAGGATTGCATTCATGCTGCATTGTAGGCCCCTTTTATTATATGCTCAACATAGAAATGTGTTTGTTGTATGAGACATCCAAACCTATTTTATAACTTTACATGTTATTATATTTTGCATATGAAGTGCTGACCTGTAGGGTGATGGAGTGCGTTGTGGTCCGCTAGGGATGGTTGGGAGGAGATGTGTTGGTTAAACAGTTGAGGTTAGCCTTTGCTGGCCTACGTTACAACCAAATTTTTACAGGATAAGGATCTCATGCAGGAGCAAGCTCGCCGAACAAAAAGACCTAAGCTTCATGAAGTGTTACAAGATGTGTTATAGCTCTGTTTTGTGGAATGTGATGATGTATGTTTTATGTTTACGGCTTGCATGCCGAGGTAGCATAGGAGTGCTTATGCACATTACTATTGTTTAATGTTGTTTCAATCTTCTGGACAATTGGGACACATTGCTATAGTTTATATAATCTTTTAATGCTTAAGCTGTGGCGTCGGTATATTGTGGGGCCCTGACCGGACCCATATTATACAGTCATTACAGGGGAGACATTATAAGTTGGTATCAGAGGGAGGTTAGTGTCCAAGGTATGTCTTCGTGGATGAATGTCCAAAACGAATTTCTTTGGGAAGTTATCCACATAGGAGTATTGCGGGACCGTGAGTGTCCTATTGTCTATGTTTTGTGAATAGAAGCAATGGTGGCAGCCCAAGCTGTCGTAGCAGTGCAGGTTATGACCCCTGTTGCATAGGTAACAACTCCTGCTACCCCCGATGCGGCAACAGTCATGCCAAGCTCAGGAGCTAGGCAAGTATAGCAGTTAGCTGAAAGAGTGGTTGTGTGGATACCAAAAATGGAATACTTTCTAAGCTTCCATCCTCCAACGTTCAAGGGTGTCAGCACGTCGATCTATGCAGAGCATTGGTGGGCAAGGATTCAAGAACTGCTGAGGGCGGCCGAGACACTGGTAGAGAAGCAAGCTGAGTTTGCAAATTTCATGTTGGAAGGCGATGCTAAGCATTGGTGGGTGAGCCATAACAGTCGCTAGTCTCCTGGATGCACCCCGTCCATAGAGGAGTTCGGGAATGCTTTCTTGAAGAAGTATATTCCCGCGTCAACAAGGCTAGCCCTTCTGAGTTAATCTCTGTACTTGGTGCAGCGAGACAAGATAGTGGATGAGTACATCAAGGAGTTCACTCGTTTGGGTCGATATGCTGGAACGGCCATGATAGATGATGAGGAGAGGGACTACCTCTTCTACTATGGATTGAGGGAGAATCTGAGACAACCTCTCATAGCTATGAAGAAAGCGGGCTTCAAAGAGTTGGTCGAGTGCACTAAGATGTTGGAAAGTGATATGGAGCGAACCCAACGTCGTAAGGGTTTTGCAGCCAAGAAGGGAGAAGGAAAGCATTCTCAATCGCAAGGAATGTCTGGCGGAAGTAAGTGGAATAAGAAGTCCCATCCCACAAGAATTGGGTGAAAAGTAGTATGCCATCAAGGTGGTTCCCACTTCAAGGGACCACTATCGTGCTACAAGTGCGGCAAGCCGAGCCACATTGCTCGTTTCTGGGTACCCCACTAGAGTATAATTTGATACGGGAGTGTCACACTCCTTCCTTGTGAAAATCTTTATCCGGAGAATAGGTGTTGTCATTTTTGACGGACGCAGAGCTGAAGGTGTGTGTGCCCAATGGGTCTTCCATGACTACCGGGGTGAAGGGGCGTATTTGTTGAAGTCTAGATGGTGTTGACTTCATGTTGGTAGCAGCGGTTCTACCATTGGTTGAGTTCGATGTGATTTTGGGTATGGACTGGTTTTCAGAGCAACGTGCCAGTATTCACCGCCAATCTAAGGTGGTGACCCTGAGAGGCGAAGGGCAGGCAGAAGTTAAGTTTGAGGGCCTTAGTGGAGTGGCTTGTTCCCTAATTTCGGTCATGATGTTGTTGCGGGCAGTTAACCAGGGAGGAGTAGCTCTTGTAGCATTTTTTTATGTTCGCCTTTCCAAGTTATCACTTGGAGAGATGCTAGTAGTGGCAGAATTCGAGGATGTGTTTCCTGAGGAGCTTCCTATAGCACCTCCTCAATGAGAGATTGATTTCTTGATTGAATTAGTGCTAGAGGTTAGGTCGATGTCACGTCCTCCATTTAGGATGGCACCAAAGGAGTTGGCCGAACTGAGGGTGCAGTTGCAGGAACTGTTGGAGCAGGGGTACATTAGACCCAGTTCTTCGCCATGGAGCGCGCCAGTGTTTTTGGTGAAGAAGAAAGATGGTAGTATGCGGCTATGCATAAACTACCGAGAGTTGAATAAACTGACTATCAAGAATAAATATCTGATTCTACGGATAGATGACCTATTCATCCAGTTTGTGGGGTCAGTGGTGTATTCTAAGTTGGACTTGAAGTCAGGAAACTATCAGTCGCGGATTCTAGATGAGGACATACCCAAGACAACTTTTGGAACGAGGTATGGTCATTTCGAGTTCTCGGTGATGTCGTTCGGGCTTACGAACACGCCATCAATATTCATGTATTAGATGAATCGAGTATTTCGTGAATACTTGGACTCTTTTGTTGTCGTCTTTATCGATGATATTTTAGTATACTCCACATCAGAGGCGGAGCATGAGACTCATTTGAGAATAGTTTTGCAAGTATTGAGAGAGAACCGGCTTTATGAGAAGTACTTAAACTGCGAGTTCTGGTGGGAGAAGGTAGAATTTCTGGGCCATGTGATTAGTGGTGATGGGGTGGTAGTGGATCCTGCAAAAGTGGAGGCCATCATAGATTGGCAAGTTTTGAGAACCGTGGCAGAAGTCTGAAGATTCCTTGGACTAGACAGGTACTAAAGAAGGTTTGTGGAAAGCTTTTTGTGGATAGTTGTATCCCTCACTTCTCTAACACGTAAGGCCCAAAAGTTTGTGTGGAATCAAGAGTGCACTCTATACTACAAAATCCCCAAGTATCTTCTAAACAACTGAGATGGTCGGACCCATCAGAGAAGAGGTAGAGAAGCTGCTTAAGTCGGGGTTCATATCTGCATGTAAATATCCGGGGTGGGTAAGTAACGTTGTAATGGTGAAAATGGTAGAGGGTAAATGGTGGATGCATCAGAGTCATCACCACTGAGATGGTCAGACCCATCAGAGAAGAGGTAGAGAAGCTTCTTAAGGCCGGGTTCATATCTGAATGTAAATATTCAGGGTGGGTAAGTAACGTTGTAATGGTGAAAATGGGAGAGGGTAAATGGTGGATGTGTGTGGATTTTTTTTCTTTTGAATAAAGGTGCCCTAAGGATTGTTAACCTCTACCTCAAATCGACGCGATGGTTGACTCAGCCATCGGTTTTTCGCTAATAAGCTTTCTAGATGCATTTTCAGCGTATCACCAAATACGCATGCACCCGACAGACATCAAAGATGTCACATTCATCACGTAGGATGAGTGCTTCTGTTTCAACATGATGCCCTTTGGATTGAAGAACGTGGGGAGAAACTTATCAAAGAATGATGGATCGAATATTTCGGGAGTGGAAGGGGTGGAACCTCGAAGTTTATGTGGACGACCTGATGATTAAGAGCAAAGACCTCGGGTCTGACATCTTAGACTTGAGGAGACCTTTGGAACATTAAGGAAATACAAGATGAGACTTAACCCCTTAAAATGTGTCTTCAGAGTCAACATAGGAAAATTTTTGGGGCATCTCCTTACTCCATCTGGAGTAGAACCTAATCTAGATAAGGTGAAAGCAATCCTAGAATTACAATCTCCAAAAAACGCCAAGGAAGTCCAACGTCTCACCGACAAGCTACCCGGATTAAGCAGATTTCTCTCCCGGGCGGTGTAGAAGTGCTCACCTTTCTTCCTAACACTAAGAGGGGGCCAAAAATTCGAATGAACCCCTGAATGTGAAAAGGCTTTTCAAGCTCTAAAACAACAACTCACCCGGATGCCTCTATTCCAAGGGCCAAGAGAAGGGGAGGGTTTGTTCTTGTACCTAGGAGTGGGGACCGGAGCTGTGAGTTTGGTTCTCGTACGAGAGGAAGGAAAAAAGTAGTTCCCAATCTATTACATAAGTAGGGTCCTGAAGAAGGCGGAAGTAGGATACCCTATCCTTGAAAAGCTGGCATTCGCTCTCATCATATCAGCCATGAATCTTAGGCCATACTTTCAGGCCCACTCGATTCAGGTAGTGACGGATCAACCACTTCACCACATCTTGGAGGGGGTGGAGTATTCAGGGAGGTTGGCCAAATGGTCAATAGAGCTCATTGAGTCCGACCTCACTTTCACTCCTCGGTTAGCCATCAAAGAACAAGCGGTTGTCGATTTCCTGGCAGATTACGTATTCGAGGTTCGAGAGGCTGAGGCACCCCATCAGGCTACTTGGGATATACTAGTGGACGGAGCGTCGGGAAAAAATTCTTTTGGAGGAGGGATGATCTTGGTAAGTCCATAAGGGATCAGAATTGAGCAGGCTCTGAAGATCCACTTTACAATCACTAACAACCAAGCAAAATATGAGGCAATTATCACGGGACTTAGGTTTTCCAAGGAGCTAGGCATACAAGAAATTAAGGTCTCTACAGACTCTATGGTGGTTGCAGGACAAATCAGAGGAGAATTTGAAGCGAGGGAACCCACCCTCCAGTTGTATCTAGTGAAGCTCAAAGACATCATCAGGAAATTCCGCAACTTTTCGATTCAACACGTCCTGAGGGATGAAAGTGCTCAGGTGGACCTACTCGCCAAAAACGACCCTCGGGGTGGAGGAACGGTGATGGAATTTTCAGGCCGTCCATAGAAGAAGGAGAATTGATGGAGATAGACCAGCAAGGGTCATGGATGGACCCCTTCATCAGCTTTTTTGCCTCGGGACAACTTCTGAAAGGGGATCTCGATAAGAAGAGGGTCAGGTATAAATCAGGATACTACCTGCTGAAGGATGGGGCATTATACTGTAAGACTCTATCAGGTTTACTAGATCGATGCGTATCTAAGGGGGAGGTTCCAAGGGTCCTAGAAGAAATTCATTCGGGTGAGTGTGGGAGCCACTCAAGGAGTCAGAACTTGGAGAGGAGAGTTTTGAGGCAAGGCTACTTTTTGCCTACCCTCAAGAAGGATGCAGAGGAATTCGTGAAACGATGCCAAAAGTGCCATGAGTTTGTTCCTCTCCAACTCCTTCCTAATAAACAGGTTTCTTCTAGACCAAAAGGATTTGAATATGCGTTAGCGTAGATGGGATGAGAGTTTGTTCGCATTAATCCACCATATTTGTGAAGGTGGAGATCTTCACGGACCACAAAAGACCGAAGTATCTTCTAGACTAAAAGGATTTGAATATGCATCAGCACAGATGGGTCGAGTTCCTTGGAGACTATGAAGTGGTGATTCAGTATACGCCAGGCAAAGCCAACGTGGTGGCGGATGCCTTGAGTAGGAAATACTCTGGTCAAGGGATTTGGATCGAAGCTCATGATGAGCGGTTGATGCGGGACTGCGAGTCCCTTGGCATTGAGGGCGTAGCAATAGGCGAGTCAATCATGGCTCGATTGAACTTGATCGAGTTGCAAAATGACTTATCCGATCGTATTCGGGAAGCAACTAGTTTGGATGAAGAGTTTCAGCCATTTGTGGTGGAAGCTCAAAAGGGCGAGGGTAGAGCCTGGGAGATGATTGATGGGGTCTTGAGGAAGGATGGAATGATATATATACCGTAGTTCGGTAATCTCTGTGAGGAGTTGATGTTTGAGGCTCATTTTAGGACGTACTCCATTCACCCGGGCAGTACAAAGATGTACTTGGATATGAAGAAATCCTTTTGGTGGCCTGGTTTGAAGCATGATATAGCTTTGTACGTGAGTCGGTGCCAAACTTGTGCCTTAGTGAAGGCCGAGTGTTAGAAGCCGGGCAGGTTCTTGAAGCCTCTTCCTATTCCCGAATGGAAATTTGATGACATCACCATGGACTTTGTTCATAGTTTACCTCGGTCGCAGTAGGGAAATGATGCGATTTGGGTGATCGTGGATCGCTTGACCAAAGTGGCTCATTTCAACCCAAATCAAAAAGAGGACAGCGTGGATAAGCTGGTAGAGTTGTATGTTCGCAACATTATGTAACTACATGGAATTCCTAGGAGTATAGTTAGTGATCACGATGGACGTTTCATGTCAAAGACTATAGGTTGGTTCAGAAAATTCTGGGCACGAAGCTCAAGTTCAGTACAGTGTTCCATCCTCAAACCGATGGACAAATAGAAAGAACGAATCGTATAATGGAGGATATGCTGAGGATGTGTACTCTTAATTTTGGAAATAAGTGGGAAGAACACCTTTTCATGGTGGTGTTTTCCTATAACAACAATTACCAGGTAAGTATAAAGATGGCGCCATATGAAGCTTTGTATGGAAGGCGGTGTCGAACGCCAATGTCTTGGATAGAGGCGGGAGACACCAAACTTTTGTGAAAAGAAGTTGTGGTTGATGCATGTGAGTTGGTGCAAACAATTTAGGAGCGCATGAAGGTTGTTCAGGATCAGAAAGCGAAGTATTTCAACGCTCGCCACAGGAACTTGGTGTTCGCGGTAGGCGACCGGGTCTATCTAAAGATTAAGTCGTTCAAAGGCATTTCACGGATTCGTCGACTCAAGAAGTTGAGTCCGAGATTTTTGGGACCGTTCAAAGTTTTGGAACGCATCGGAGAAGCCGCTAACAGGTTGGCGTTGTCCACAAAATTGAGTGGATTACACGATGTCTTCCATGTCTCCGTCTTGAGGAAAACCTTGGTGGAGGCAAGTGTTGTGGTCAAGTTGGCGGCAGTGCCGATAGAAGAGGACTTGGGGACAAAAGTCTGCCCAATTAGCATAGAGGATTCGAAAGTTCGACAGTTGCGGAACAAAGAAGTTAAGCTCGTGAAGGTGTGATGGAACAACTGCGGGCGTGACGAGTTCTCTTTGGAGCATGAGCAAGCAATGTGGGAGGACTTCCCAGAACTCTTTACTTCAGGTATGGTTTTGTTTAAGTGCATGCTTAATTTCGAGGACGAAATTATTTTCAGGGGGGAGGAGTTATAATGCCCCAATTTTCAGATCTTGAGTCTCTGGAAGCTATCGCCCGGTGGTAGTTTAGCATTGAGTAGCCGGGCACTGAGAGCGTTGAATGGCTAGGAGTTGGGAGCGTTGAATGCTACCATGTGGTGTTAGCTAGGTACCGCTCGGCGATATCCCTGCTTTGTCAAGCATCGAATGAGAGATCCGTTCGTCGAGTGCTGGAGGATTACCGCCCGGCGATTGTAGCTAACGCCCGACAATAGCCCTCTTTCATCGAACATCGAATGAAGTGCCCAGTTCATCGAACGCTGAGATTTCAAGAAAACGTCGAGTTCTCGAGTAAGACACTACCGCGCGACGTTAGCCTTATCGCCGGCATTAGCGCGGTATTATTTTCTGGCCGAGTGCCCGGGAAACTACCGCTCGGCGATAGGTAGTTACCACCCCGCGGTAGCGGACGGAAGCATATCCGTCGTTTGGCTTGTTACCCGTCTGATTTCTTTTAGAATTTGATCCTTATGCCCAAGACTCTCATCCAGAGTGCCTATATAGGGCTGAACGGTTATTTCCCCTCATTTTTCTCATTTGGGAAGTGAGAGTTAGGGTTTGGAAGAGAAAGGTGGGAGGAGGACGAAGAGAGCTTTCTCCCGCCATTGACGGAGCTTTAGACCCCCGATCGTCATTCCGAGGACAGATCCGTGAAGAGGACGTGAAGGCGATCATTTTCATTCATGCAATGCAAGTGTTTCATGGCTTTAAAGATGAGTCGAGGGGTAACGACACTTGTCCTCTCGGTTATAGGATGCGTGCATGACATCTTTTCATTTTCTTGATTTTATTTTGAGCATTTAGGCATCAGATCTCTCAAGTGAGAGGGATTCAGATTGCCATGGATCAAGACGAGCCACCAGGTCGATTGTGTCCGTCCCCTGCATGATATTGCACTAGAAATCCGCTCCGTTAGTGGATTAGGTATTATGAGTGAAGTCGTAGTCGCAACCATTAGTATGACTCGGTGATGTTACATAGCGAGCCTTAAGGAAATTGTAGAAATCCGTTAGCGGCAAGACGCTATTTGTGATGATGTTTTCCCGCTCTTTCGTGTGAGTACGTGTGACCATAACCAGACTGAGCGAAAATTAGAGTACACGCGGGGGCATAGGGATGGTTCAGTATGAATGGTGGTTTAGGGTGGGAAAGGAATGTGATTGTGATGTGCTAAGGCGTAGTTTGTCTCTGTGGTTGGCTGGCTAGCCCGTGACATTGCAAATTCATGTGTGGAGAGTGTCCCGGCAAGACAAGTCCCCTTCTGTGTAACTGACGATAACGCCAAGCTTTGGACAAGCCCAGACGATCCCAAATGGGACCCGCTGGGACTCCTTCAGTGGACTTGGTCCCGATATTGGAGCTGGGCCTGGGTCGTCTTGAATGGGTGGGGTCTAGCAAAGGTTCTTAGCATTAGTTTGTTTGTGTGGCGTAATCTGATGTGAGAAGTCAGAGCTTGCAGGCAAGCCCGAATGATCCCAGCTGGGTCCCGTTGGGTCTACTTCGGTGGACTTGGTCCCGATATTGGAGCCAGGCCTGGGTCATCACGAATGGGTGGGGCCTAGAAAATCATTCTGTGTGGCGGCTTTATGCCGTTTGGGGGAAATTAGAGTACCCTTGTGTTTGCAGCTTGAACGCTGATTGGGAAATTGGAAGTACCTGATGTGATGATTTGTTAGAAGCATACTCTTTAGGGTGCCTTGGGTGAAACCCAGGATTGCATTCATGCTACATTGTAGGTCCCTTTTATTATATGTTTAACATAGAAATGTATTTGTTGTATAAGACATCCAAACCTATTTTATATCTTTACTTGTTATTGTATTTTACATACGAAGTACTGACCTACATGGTGATGTAGTGCCCCGGGGTCCGCTAGGGATGGCCGGGAGGAGATGTGTTTGTTAGACAGTTGAAGTCAGCCTTTACTGGCCCACATTACAACCAAATTTTTACAAGACATGGATCGCAAGAGGGAGCAAGCTCGACGACCAAAAAGGCCTAAGATTCATGAAGTGTTACAAGATGTGTTATAGCTCTGTTTTGTGGAATGTGATGCTTTATGTTGTATGTTTCTGGCTTGCATGCCCAGGTAGCCTAGGAGTGCTTATGCACGTTGCTATTGTTTAATGTTGTTTCAATCTTCTGGACAATTGGATATTGTAAGGCCTTAAGGCCATTTGGGATACTCCTGTAGTGGTGGATAACTTCGAGTTTTGGTTGTATGTTTTCGTTGTTGTCTGAGTTTTTAGTTTGGGAGTTTATATCATCTTTTAATGCTTATGTTGTAGCGTCTGTATGTTGTGGGGCCCCGGCCAGACCCATATTATACAGTCGTTACAGGGGAGGTGTTATAATTACAGCGACTTCCAGTGCCAGAGTGAAAGTTCGAGGACATTGCCATGGATTTTATACATGGACTACCCCGATCACATGCGGGGAATGATTCGATTTGGGTGATTGTCGATAGATTGATGAAGGTGGAGAGGTTTATCCCAATCAGGAAGAATGCCCCGGTCAGTTATCTAGTATGAAGATTTGTGGAGCAGTTTGTTTGTAACCATGGAGTGCCCAGGACAATCGTGTCAAATCGGGATAGACGGTTTACGTCCAAGGAGTGGAGGTCAGTTCATGCTTATTTGGGTTCTCGATTGACATTCAGTACAGCCTTACACCCTCAGACAGACGGGCAGATGGAGCGCACTAACTGGACACTGGAGGATCTTCTGTGCCAATGCATTTTGGACCGCGGCGAGCCCTGGGAGAGACTGTTGTCGTTGATCGAGTTCTCATACAACAACAGCCATCAGTCTAGCGTAGGCATGGCCCCTTTTGAGGCATTATACGACTGGAGGTGCAGGACCCCACTATCTTGGATCTAGGATGAGGATTCAAAGGCACTTGGCTCGGAGTTCGTGGAGGACACATATACTCAGGCGAGATTTATTTGGGATAGGATGCTGGATACCCAGAGAAGACATGCCAAATACTACGATGTGCGGCATGGTCAGGTGGAGTTCCAGGTGGGAGACCGGGTTTTCTTGAAGATACGACTGATGCACCGTGTCTCGTAGGTTCATGGGCGGAAGAAGCTCAGTCTGAGATACATGGGCCTTACAGATTCTTGGAGCGGATCGGCCACTTGGCTTAATGACTGGAGCTAGCACCGGATTTAGTGGGATTGAAGGACGTCTTCCACGTCTCTTCACTTCGGAGGGCTCTAATATGACCTGAGCAGTTGATTTCCACTATAGATGGCCCAGAGGCTTCAGATCAATCAGTCAGCAAGGAGCCGGTGAGGATCGATGATACAGCGGTGTGGTTCTTGCGACGCAAGAAGGTCCCGCTGGTCAAAGTCTTGTGGAGGAACCACGGGCCAGAGTAGCACACATGGGAGCTACAGGACTTGATGCAGCAAAGGTACCTAGACGTCTTCGAGTCACATATACCTTCAATCCCTAGGGATGTTATATACTTTTACTTCAGTAGAAACCTCGTAGGCGTAACCCTAATTTCGGGGATGGAATTTTTATTTTTATATATTAGGATTTTTAACATCCCTCAAACAACTAGACCCCTAAGAGTGGTTTTGTCATTACTAGGTCATGACAAAATCCTAGGAAGCTCAAGGAGACCAAGTGAACCTAGGAATGAAGGTGAGATCACCGTGATCTACAAATAACACTTTCCAATTATCTAACTTAGGTTTTGATTTTAGGGCCTCACCTTGACTCTTTTACCCCACCATAACATCCCTAGCCCTTTAGAAGGTTCATTGGGTCACCAAGGACCCATTGAGGTCAACCAAAAAGGTCAAGTTGACCAAAGTCAACCCTAAGCCTAAAATGGTCAAATTGCCCTATCTAGGGCCAAAGGACCTTACCTTAGCTAATTTGACCTCACTTAAACCACCCTAACCATCTAAGAGGTCCAATGGGTCACTAAGGACCCAATGGGGTCAACCAAATAGGTCAAGTTGACCCAAGTCAACCCTAACCCTAAAAAGGTTAAAGTGCCCTAACTTAGGGTCAAGTGACCTCCAAGGTGCCCAACAAACCCTACCCAAGTCTTTCTAGACCTTAGGGGAGGCCAATGGGTCACCAAGGACCCATTAGCGTCAACCCAAAAGGTCAATTTGACGAAGTTCAACTCTACCCTAGTATTAAGTCAAACTTGCTCAAATGGGCAAACTCAAGATCAAGCTCAATCTCCCTTTGGCTAACCTTATTTCCATGAATAATATGTGTTAGTGGGGTGTCTTTAGGCTTAAATAATCACCATTTTCGGCCATGGTGATTAGGAGAGAGAAAAGCTTCATTTTCTCTTTAATGGAGGAGAGAGAAAATGAGGGAGAAGGCCATTCATGGCTTGGAAGTCCAAGAGCCCCTCTCTTCTTGCTGGAATCATCTCCCCTAGTTAGTTAGGAGAAGGACAAGAGTTTTCCCAGCCATGTCAGTCACTAGGGCAGGAGAATTGCCATGGCCGAAATGAGCTTTCAATGGCCATTAATGGTCAATGATGCCTTGGCCTTTCCCCTCCCCAACTGTGACTTTAAACACCATCAGTGGACTGCGAGGAGTCTTTCCCACCACTTACCCGAAGAAATCAAGCCACTCTGAAGTGCAGTTGCAGTGCATCTGACGACAACACCATCGTCCATGGCAACCTGATGCACTCTCAACAAGTGTACTAATCGATGTCAAGTAATAAAAGTGAGGAGTTTAATCCCTGGATAACGATCACTCGAGGAGTGCAGGTAGGGAGTGTGGTTTTGCTATTGGAAAAGTGATTGCAAGAGTTAACGAGGCAAATGGGGTTTAGTTTTGGTTTCCTAAGCTTAATAACAATAAGAAAACTAGTGTGGGTCGCCGTCACCGCGTCGCTTGGTTGCAGTACTATGGAGAGTAGTATGGACGATGGACAAATAGTGAGGGTCGCAATCAACTCTTCACAACGCACGATTCTAGCAATCGCTAGAATGACACAATCACAACAAGCACAGGAAAAACTGAAGCTTAACAACACAATCAATGATTAAGACATAACAACATAAAGACATGTTGAAACCTTAAGAAAAACATTGTTCTCAAGCAACAATCCCACTATCACAAGTTCAGAATGAAGTAACTACAAGAAGAGGTGGAGAAATACAACCGAGCGCACAAAGGCTTTCCAAGATTCACGAACGGATTCAAGGGTTGTCAATCCTTGTCCGAGCTCGGTCTTCGGATGATGTCCGGGAACCAAGAAGGGCTGTCACTCCCTTCGAATATCCCGTCTTCTTCGTGAATGATCGTTGGGCTAGTTCTGACCAAAGAAATCCGCAAGTGCAGCAACAAAGAGCTCGGATGGTAGCTTGGAGTTCGGAGAAGATGAAGGTGGCCGGATCAACTCTTCAAGGAGGAGAGAGAAAATTGCGGCTGGAGGCGAGTTTTCCCACTTAGAGGAGCAGAAATGGTGTGGGAAGTGGAGCTGGATCCTTCGAAAGAAGAAATCTGCAACTTAAATAGAAAAGTCAGAAAAAATGGTCACGCATGGTCTGGCGCACGGCCGTGCGCAAACAGTGCGATATTAACTTTCAGGATAGACGTGAGGAAGGAGAAGCGCTGACCCGTACGTTTTCCTTCGCGCACGGGCAGTTCCGCCCGTGTGTGAATGACATCGCACGGGTAGCAATAGAGTGCTGGAAAATAGAAATGTACAGAAAAACCGTGTGTTCAACTCGCGCACGGTCACTGCCGCCCGTGCGCGAACACAATGCACGATTAGCCACAGAACGAAAAAAACTGGGAAGCTTCAGGAAATCCGTGCGTTTCCCTCGCGCACGGTTTAAAAGAAACCGTGCGTCAACCGTGCGTGAAGATCGTCGAACTCAGCTACACGAAATTAATCGAGCTCGGCTCGACGTTCTTCCAGCTGACGAAAACTCATGATTTCACGCAAACCGTGCGTGAAAGAAACGCATGACCGTGTGTTTTCCTTAATATAGAGTTCCTGCATTTGGGAAAAATGCACCACCTGCACAACAAAACCAAAGCTGGAGTGCAAGCACCCAACACCAAATACTGCATAGAAAATAATAGGGAAGAGCCATGTGGAGCACCATGTGCATACCCCCAAAACAGAATGCGCAATTGCACACCCAAGGGCCAAAACAGTGCACAAAGTTGTCCATGACCAAACGATGCAAAAATAACTGATTTCCGATTGAAATACAGTGCACGAATGAGAAAACTAGCGCAGACGAGTCCGAAAAACCATATAAATATCGGACTCATCATACAACCAGACTTAAAAGTTTGCTCGTCCCGAGCAAATCATCTCTCCGTGGACTCGAAAATAGCTAGTTGACATAGAAATTTCGAAAATAAGGTAAAGCGACAAATCGAAAAACAGCATGTGCATAAAAATATAATAGATACACTTTTTAATTATGCTACAAAGTTAATAAAATTCGGCAAGTGTAAATAAGTATTGTAGATGATCAAAACTAGAATACTGGAGAATCGTTTGATCATACGCAGGAAGAAAGTAGGCAGGCCACTAAGTTGAGAATTGCCAAAGACCGGGGATCGGGACCATCTCCAAAGGAATCCACCAATGTCGGGGACCATATGCTTGCCCGTTCACACTCTCTCCATAGCACTAGTTTGACTCGAGCGCGAATCCACGGGACTGTAGGAAGATAATGGGGCTTAGGCTTATACCTACGTAAGGATGCAAAAGGTAAACAATGGCTACGCACAACCCAAATGAACTCATACAAAAAAAAATGCACTAGCTAAGCAATACAAACAGGTGCTCCAAACCACCAGACTTAGACTTGACAAATGGGTGCGTGCACCACCTACCATTATAAAATCTCAAATGGAATTTTCATTTAAACTTTTTCTTCTTTCATTTCAATCTACCTTCTTTTTCTCTTTTTCTTTTCTTTTTCAAAAATTTTTATATCACATTCAGCCACAATATCATGAAATCTGCACCTCACAAACACCAAATAGCACCTCAGCAACATCACCAAATGGAAGAAGTGAAATATTAATAGCTCGAGCTAGGGGCGTGCTATTGGAATAGGATTTTAGGCTTTGGTGAACACGGAGTTGGTCTGAAACAACAGGAGGGGTAGGCTAAAAATAAACTAATAAGGATTACGTTAGGAATGGGTACAAGGCTCAACCGGGCCCAAATGATGGCCTACGTCACACCCACGCTCGACTAACCATGCACCAAAGCTTCGAGAGTAGCTTGAGGCAAGTTCTTAGCCACCGAGAAAGATGATCCTTCCTCCCGACTCGAGCAGTACGAGGCTAGTGGCGGCTACACACATTCCTACACCACCGTTCGATTGCTCCAGATTCCACAGTTTTGAGTAGTATAAACATTATTTACAAATGCAGAAAAGCATAAACCTACGAGCATTAAGAAAAATTGAATATATACTATTTCTATACATCATGAGTCCTCGATTAGGAGCACTGCATGAGTTTCACACTACCCTATCCTAAAATCCTAAGCCAGCACCACTATCTTAAAGTTAACACAAAAGAAATAAATTACACTTGGGTCGGGCGCGTGCTTAAGTGCGCGCTCATGCGGTGTAGGTGCACAATGCCGTCATGATAAAATAAAAACTGAAAATGAAAATACTATTGTGGTATGCAAGTGCATGTGCAAAGGTAACACGCGAAACTTTCCCCCACCAAACTTATACTAAACAATATACCCATTATTTGCAATAAAATTAAAGAAATGAAAGTTGAGGGAAGAAGTTACCCTTGCTCAGCAAATGAGCATATCAGAAGATTTACGTTAAACTTCAGCAAACAACTAAATTGCTATACACAATTGAATATAACAACTAAATTGCACAAATTTAAAGCAAGCAGCAGCATTGGGTCGTCTCCCATTAGCCCTTTTCTTTACCGTCCTTAAGGTGGACCAAATACCTGTATTAATAGTTATATAGATAATGTCCAAAAGCAAGAGTTCAGAAAGCATGAAAAAGGGTCCAAAGTTACACACAACATGAAGATAAATAAAATAAGAAACGGAATGAGAGGGGGCCCCGAAGATCCTTCACTCTTCAGCTGAATGCTGACTTGTGATAGATCCCCCCAGTAACGCGAGATGAGGGTGAGGTGAAGGCTTTAGGGCCCAGGGAAGACGAGTCTCCCCTACCCCTAGCCTCTTCCTTCTCGCGTCGGCGGGCAAAATTTGAAACCTTGAGTATAAGAAGTTCTTTTCTTTTCAAATTAATAGATGGGGATCGCCAGGGTGGTGTATCCACCCCAACTAAATCAGCAATGGGCCTATCTTTCGCATCGAGGGGCATCCTTTCCTCACCCACGGTGGTTGAAAGATCAGCCCAAGTCACATGTTTAACAGTTTTACAACATTCATTACACTTAATCAAAGTTTTTAAATCTGTTTCCTGCACGCTCCCATTAGCCGTGCACAACCCTCGTTCCTTTTCTTCAGCAACTTGTTTCACATCAAACAATTCCTCTTTTGCTTCTCCGTTACCAATCATCAGCACATCTTTTACTTGCACAACCCGGTCTTGCTTATTAAGCTCACCATCTATCTCATCAGCTCTAGATACATCATCAGATAATAAAACATTTAATTCCAGTAGTTTTGTAGATTCCCTCGAGATTAGAGTGTGAATTGATGGCAATAGCGGCAAATCAACCTTGGAAGCCAAGGTGATGCCACATGCGTTAAAGCACAGCGTCGCTTCACTGGCTTTCATGAATGGAATCCAAAGAATAGGCTTTGAATCATTTCCTATGGAGCCCAACACCTGGAAGTCAGTAACGACCACAACCCCGTTAAGTTTCACTTCCACCTCTTTAATCACCCCGTCAGTGTTAACCACCGAGCCGTCAGCTAGCACAAGCGATTTCTTGATATTAGTTTCGACATTTAAATTAAACATCTCAAAATCTTGCAGAGCAAGAATGTTGCACGATGAACCTGAATCGCAAAGGACTACCATCTCAATTTCATTAATCTCACACTTAACAGGCACTTCATTAATACTGAACTCCTCTACTTCCCCAGCACTCTTCCCTTGCTCACGGGGATTCTTCTCCGTTTCGCTTGGGAGCGTGTTGCGAGTATGCTCGGAGAACGCATGGGCAAGTTTACCCAGCTGTGTCTCTAAGTTCCTCATAGAGGCGGTTTGAGTGTCCAAGTTAGATTGGGCCATCTTAACAAACTTTTCCATCATCTATTCTAGAGCACTCCTACGTGCCCATTGCCCGCTCTGATTATAACCTGGCTGCGGCGGTCGCGGTTGGCTATTGGAGTATTGAGCAACAAATTGATGCTGGCCTCCCTGCCATCTTTGACTAGGGGCGTTTTCATTCCAGGAGAAATTCAGATGATTTCTCGCATTTGAGTTATAAGCATTATTATAGGGCGCAGCGTGCTTTTGACTGTTTATAAAATTATCACTTTCATCAAAGGTTTTACCTGCCGGTTCTGCAAATGACTCTTCAGCTGGGCATTCAAAAGCGTGGTGGCCAGGATTTCCACATCTCTGGCATGATATGCCCCCAACCGGAGCCAGAGGTGTAGTCGATCTGGTTAGCATCCTTCTTCCATCCATCATAGGGTGGCTTGCTTCAACTTGCTGTATCATCGCATTAACATCAAATATATTTTTCGCCCCACTAGGGGCATTTCTTCCCACAGTCCAGTATGTACTATGGGAGACCGTGTCTCGAAGAAGCCGCAAAGCCTCTTCAGGAGAAAGGTTCATAATTGTGCCGGCGGCGGCTGCGTTGATCATAGCCCGGTAGTTCGTCTTGACACCAAAATAGAATATTTCTACAAGATTCCAGGGATGGCAGCCGTGTTGGGGACAACGGCGCTGCAGGTCAGCGAAACGCTCCCACGCCTCAGACAACGTCTCTTGGTCCAGCTGCCGGAACGTAGCAATTTCCCTTTGGGCATTCACAATTTTGTCCACTGGGTTGAACTTCGCCAAAAACTTAGAGGACAGAGCATCCTATGTGGTAGCAGTCCCAGGGCCAATTGTGTGAAGCCAGTTCTTAGCCCTATACCTCAGCGAAAATGGGAATAGCTTCAGCTTAACTACCTCATCAGAAATTCCAACATATCGGAAGGTGCCGCAAATCTCTGAGAACTCCGCCCGATGGAGCCGCGGGTCCTCACTCGGCAAACCAGAATACTGTGTATTATTTCTGATCATATTCAGAATCGCAGGCTTTATCTCAAAATGGTTGTTGGCAATGGCTAGTCCGAAGCCTGGATAAACACTTCCCGCAGTCGGGGTAGTGAAATCGCGCATCATCCTAACGCGAGGTTGGACCACCTACTGACCCTCAACAACTCTATCACATTGGGCATTTCCTACTTGGCACAACTCTTCCATTCTACCTTCAGTAGCAGCAGCACGCACGTGAGCGACTCGCTCGTACGGTCTCAAGATCAGCTCCGAAAGTTTCACCCCTATTACCAGGATTAGGATCTGTCATACAATAAGAAAAATCTATCAAAGCGACAAACACTTTGAAATTTTTTCAATAGAAAAATGCACATAACGGTTGCACTCCCCGGCAATGGCGCCAAAAACTTGATGCACTCTCGGCAAGTGTACTGATTACTGTCAAGTAATAAAAGTGAGGAGTTTAATTCCCGGATATCGATCTCTCGAGGAGTGCAGGTAGGGAGTGTGGTTTTGCTATTGGAAAAGTGATTGCAAGAGTTAACGAGGCAAAGGGGGTTTAGTTTTGGTTTCCTAAGCTTAATAATAATAAGAAAACTAGTGCAGGTCGTCGTCACCATGTCGCTTAGGTGGAGTACTATGGAGAGTAGTATGGACGATGGACGAATAGCGAGGGTCGCAATCACCTCTTAACAACGCACGCTTCTAGCAATCATTAGAATGACACAATCACAACAAGCACAAGAAAAACTGAAGCTTAACAACACAAGCAAAGATTAAGACATAACAACATAAAGACATGCTGAAACATTAAGAAAAACATTGTTCTCAACCAACAATCCCACTATCACAAGTTCAGAATGAAGTAACCACAAGAAGAGGTGGAGAAATACAACCGAGCGCACGAAGGCTTTCCGAGATTAACGGTCGCATTCAAGGGTATTCAATCCTTGTCCGAGCTCGATCTTCGGATGACATCCGGGAACCAAGAAGGGCTGTCACTTCCTTCGAATATCCCGTCTTCTTCGTGAATGATCGCTGGGCTCGTTCTGACCGAAGAACTCCGCAAGTGCAGCATCAAAGAGCTCGAATGGTAGCTTGGAGTTTGGAGAAGATGAAGTTGGTCGGAGACGCAACTATTGCAAGCTTTCTGAGGAGAAACGGTGGTCTGATCAACTCTCCAAGGAGCAGAGAGAAAATGGCGGCTGGAGGTGAGTTTTCCTGCTCAGAGGAGTAGAAATGGCGGGGGAAGCGGAGCTGGATCCTTAGAAGAAATCTGCAACTTAAATAGAAAAGTCAGAAAAAATGGTCAAGCACGGTCTGACGTACGGTCGTACACAAACCGTGCGATATTAACTTTCAGGATAAACGCGGGAAAGGAGAAGCGTTAACCCGTGCGTTTTCCTTCGCGCACGGGCAGTTCCGCCCGTGTGTGAAGGGCATCGCATGGGTAGCGACAAAGTTCTCGAAAATAGAATCGTACAGAAAAACCATGCGTTCTACTTGCGCACGGGCGCTGCCGCCCATGCGTGAACACAACGCCCGATTAGCCACGGAATGGAAAAAACTGGGAAGCTACAAGAAATCCGTGCGTTTCCCTCGCGCACGGTTTCAAAGAAACCATGCGTCAACCGTGTGTGAAGATCGTCGAACTCAGCTGAACGAAATTTGTCGATCTCGGCTCGACGTTCTTCCAGCTGACGAAAATGCAAGATTTCACGCAAACCATGTGTGAAAGAAATGCAAGGCCGTGCATTTTCCTTAAGACAAAATTCCTGCCTTTGGGAAAAATACACCACCTGCACAACAAAACCAAAGCTGGAGCGCAAGCACCCAACACCAAATACTGCAAAGAAAACAACAGAAAGGGCCATGGGTAGCACCATGTGCATACCCCCAAAATAGAATGCGCAATTGCACACCCAAGGGCCAAAACAGTGCACAAAATGATCCATGACTAAACGTTGCAAAAATAACCGATTTCCGGTTGAAATACAGTGCAGGAATGAGAAAACCAGCCCAGATGAGTTCAAAAAACCCTATAAATATCGGACTCATCACAACCCGGCGATCGGCCCGACTCCAGCCCTCCACTAAGGTCCTGTCTCTCTCTCCTTCTCAAGTGTATAAATCCACTTCATTCGGCGGCTTGATTCGAGCCCAAATGTCTCTGGATTGGGCTGGACAAGGGGCTCATTTTCGAGCTTTAAATTCTAATCACCATTTACTGTTCCAGCCAGCTCCGGCTAGGCAACCACCGATAATCGCCAACCACCACCTCAATGAAGGTGGTGGTGTAGTCGGCCAGCCGGGGAGAGGCTCAGGTTGCCTGGAATTCGCCTCCCAAAACAGCCTAGGACTGGCTAATCTGGGTCGTCGACACGTTGGGGAAGACGAACGGATTCCGTCGAATCTGCGTTAAGATTCGTGCTGTCTGTTTATTATTAATCTAGTTATATATAGTTTTCCGTTGCAGTTTTTTGTAGTAGATAGAATTAAATATTTAAAATACTTAGGATCTCCTATAGTGAAAGTGGTTTACATGAAAGTTGTAGCCTTTGATGTCTGACCATAGCATGTTACCCCATACTGATGGTTCATAAAGGCAAGGGAAAAGTCAAGGGGTTCAAGAAGACTAAGGTTGGACCTAAGTTATCTCTTGACCCCAAGTCTTCAGCACTAAAGTAGAAGGGCATAGCGAAGGAAGGGAAATGCCACCACTATGACAAGGCTGGTCATTGGAGGTGGAATTGTCCTTCTTATATTGAAGGTCTACAAAAGATGAATAGAGGTATAACTTCCGCTTCAAGTATTTATGTTATAGAGATAAACCTTTCTGCTCATTCATTTTAAATATTAGCTACCGAATGTGGTTCTCACATTTATACAAATGTGTAGGAAATAGGAAGGAGGAGATTGTTGGGTAAAGGAGATGTGGACTTATGAATTGGAAATGGAACAAGAGTTTTTGTCGGTGTCATTAGTGTCTATCGTCTTTATTTGCTCATAGGGCTTGTAATAGAACTAGATAATTGTTATTTTGTTCCTTCCATAACTAGAAACTGGTGGATATTACGGCGCCCTTAGAGGGGGGGGGGGTGAATAATGGTTCTTCTAAATTTTCTTAAACAATTTGAGCAACATTTACACAATGAATAACAACAAAATAATAGAAGAGAGCAAATGAACACAAGCTAGAAACAACAATGATATATTTCAAAAGAGTTATAATGTATACAATGTGTCTCTATAGAGCTAGAGACAAAGGCTCATGAAATAAATAATTTGCTAGTGTATTCGCCGGTTCTTCTACCAAGAACCGGCATGCTAAAGTGATTGGTTAAAACTCCAAAAATAATTACGGTCACGCGGCGACCCGACAGTTTTATTTAAGTAAAGCGGAAGTGGTTTTTATTTAGAAAACGGGGCGCGGGTATTTATTTATTTGGTTATAAAAAGGTGTGATCGAGTTTTAACGAAAGGAGGCAAGTGCACCTATCGTGAGTAGTACAGGATATTCCTGGTGGAATATCGAGGTCGTATTGTTCTCGGGGTCAGTTCGATTATTTCTACACTTCCCTGGAGGGGACTATTATTTTACTGATAATTAACTTGTCGGGTTATATTTTATATATAATAAAAAGACAGAATATGGCATAAAGAAAATGAAAGCATGAAGGTGGTGCCGATGAAGAGCTTAGCTCGAGCACACCGAATAAAATTAGAACCGAAATAGACTTTTAATAAAAAGAGCTCCTAAATTTCTAATTAATTAAGCCGGAGACTTGGCCGTGGAGGTTCCACTAAAATGAGCTCACCTAGCTATAGGACTATCGCTCACCTGAACGCTAAGACTATTCGACCGGGCACTCGTCCGGCGAAGGATTCCTCTTAACGCCCGCATTACGCTAAGAACCCTGCTATTGGGTGGGGAACCCAATTCGGTAGAGTTGGCGCGCCTCCTCTCTCGAGGGTTAGTGCGGAACTCTATTTACTAAGGGGTGATCGGTCCATATGCACGGCCTCTCGGCTAGCTAGCATATGGACTACGGGAATAGGGCCCACACATCGATTATGTGGTCCTACGCGTCGTAAACCCTAGGCAAACCTTAAGTACTTTTACTTAATTAGAAAAATATGACCTTTAATTATTTTAATCTATTTTATTTGTCCCAACGCTCTTCGATACTGAGGGCTAAGAATAGTTAGTCACTCATCGGAATGGGGACGGCAGCGGTGAAAGTAATAAAGAAAGCAGTAAATGAATGTGATAAAATGAAAGCATGAAAATAAAGCAGGAAATAAAGCAGTAAATTGCAAGTCCTACTCAAACGAGTAGGACTGAAATGAAAGCAGTAAATTGCGAGTCCCGGCGTAAATGCGTGGGCGGGAGAAAGAAAGCTGGTCTTACTCAAATGAGTAGGACTAAATAAATGCAACACACACACGCATTCTACATGAAGTAAAAGTCACGCACACACTCTCTCGACATAAATGAAAACACACGCACACTGCATGAAAGTAATACACACTCCACACACTCTACTGAAATGAAATAAAAGCATTGTGTCATTTAACTCTTAACGAGTAGGCGGAAATAAATGCACAAGTACAAAAAATTAAAAAAAACTAAGTTACCTAAAAATTAAAACAACTGCATTTCTACCGCTAGAATGCGGTAGAAATGCATAAAAAGTGAAAATAAAAATTAAACGAGCGAAAAAAGTTTGCAAATAAACGCAAATTGAAAGAGCTCGAAAAATTAAAAAGAATACATTTCTACCGCTAGAATGCGGTAGAAATGCATAAAAAGAGAGTGAAAAAAATTAAAAGAGCAAAAGTTTAAAATGAAAAACTAAGTGCATGAAAAATTAAAACAACTATATAATCATTCCTATAACTCCGTAAAACTGATTAAAAAGTGAAAATAAAACGAAAAGAATGAAAATGTTTTACATCCTAAAAAGAAAAATCTAAGTTAAAAGAAATGAAAATCACCTTGAAATCATTTTTACGGGTTTATAACAATGAAATAGAAAGCTATAAAAACCTAAGTTAACAAAACTAAGTAAGAAAATTAACTAAAACATAAAACTAAAAAGCTAAACTCATACACACACACACCCATTTTAAAAGAACTAAAACTAAGTTAAAACAAAAAAAAAGAAAATAAGATTGCATAAGAGTAGCCAAATAGATGAAGTCCAAAGCCATAGAAAGAGGGCAAAACTACAAATTTTATTAAGCAAACTAGGAGATTACAAAACTAAGAAAATAAAGTAAAGGGGGAAAAATTCCCTTACATAGCATTTGGATTTCATTTCAGCAGCATATCCCTATACAAAATGGAACCAAAAAGTGGAACAAGAACTCAAGCAGAACACAGGTATTTATAGGCAGAAACTTTCATGTGACACGCCCTCTGACACGGGCGTGTCAGGGGGCGTGTCGACACTATTCATGATGGAGGTCGTCGATTTGACATCAAAGTGGACTTCGGGCTGGACACGTGTCGGTCACGCAGCGATCACGCCCCAGGTCACAGGCGTGACGCTGGGCGTGTCGAAAAGGTGGATCTGGGCATGGGTCGCGCCGAAAGTCGTCGCGCGGGTCTTGTCGGCCAGGTGGAGAAGTCACGCCCCACGACACGGGGGTGACTCTGGGCATGTTGGTTGGTGTCGACACTTGACAAACGTGAAGCGGAAAATGTCGAGTTGAAATTCGTCGAGCGGGTGGACACGGGTTGGGTCACGCCACGTGTCGGGTGATACGGGCGTGACCCAGGGCGTGTTGAACTTTTCTTCTCGAAAATTGTTGATTTCACTAGATTTTGAGCTGTCACGCCCTAGTCACGGGCGTGACCAATTTGTCACGGGCGTGACTTGACTTTTTTGGGGCAGATTTTTGATATTTTCTGAAACATAAAAATAAACCAAGTCAGCAAATTATTTACAAAAAGGAGCAATTTATTAAGCAAAAACATGAAAAAATGACGAAAAGAAATGAAAACGACTAAATTAATGTACACAAAAATACGTATATTTACAATTCATCAAATACCCCCATACTTAAGCTTTTGTTATTCCAGAGCAAAAGTTGGAGATGAACTTATAAGGAATTAAAAAAATCCTAAGTTTAGCTACCGCTTGAATTAATTGAAAGTAAGATCAAAATAAACATCCGAGGTTAAAGAATTAAATCCTAATTTATGAAATGTTATGAATTGAGGAAGAGTTTCAAAAATACTTCTAGATAAAATAAAATAGAAAGCAAAAATTTATTTTTGTTAGTTTAACAAAGATGGATTAGATTTATATAAAAAACTTTAGCTTAAAAGAAGTTAAAGGAAATAATGCAATTTAAAATTTTTGCTCTCAAAAAAATTTTAAATTAAGTTTAGAATCATCGAAATGAGATAAGTGGTTTGGTGGTTTATGAATAGGGCTTGGATATTGAGGTGAGGTAATTTTTTCTCGAACCTCCAATTTTTTTCTTTTTGGATAGTTAGGAAAATGAAATCTTATTTTCCTAACACATAATAATTTATTTCTTTCTTCATAAATTAAATAACCCAATGTATATGTGTAGGTGTAATGAATTTTATCCTCTTACTCCATAACATATAATTTTTTTAAATATTGGGTGCCTATGTTTACGGAATGAAATCTTATTCCCATTGACATAAGACCTTTTAAAGGGATAAAGTAGGGGTAAACATGTCAAGTAAGACATGAAAAAAAAGGAAGTGAGTTTATTTTTTCAAAAAGAAAACTAGCTTTTAATAAAAAAAAGTTTTGAGAGCAACCTTTTTAAAATGAACGTTCCAATGTTTTTAAAAGCATGAAGTAGAAATAATTGAAATCCATGGATGTTATTTTCTAACATAAAAATGAGCTTTTATTTATAAAATTAGAACTGGTGGTGAAAAACATGTTCCCTATTATAAGGAAAAGACATAAAAAAATTCTTTAAAACTTAACCCCAGATACTTAAATCTATCAAACTTTAATTAATAAATGAATAGTAAACAAAGAATAAAAAGAATTCGCTTATAAATTAACTCGAAACTAGATTTTTGGAAAGCAAAAAAGGTTAAGAATTAAGATATTCGATTTTATTTGTTACATAATTTAACAAAATATTTTTGGAATTTTAGGGTTTTTATCATTTTTTTGTATTTTTTGTAATTATGATTTTTTTGTTGAATTTTTAGAGTTATTATCTTTTTTAGGAATTTTTGGTTTTTCTAATTTTTTTGATTTTTTTGTGTATTTTGATAAGTAATTTACATGAATAAGGAGAGAAAGAAGTGTTATTTAAAGAAGATCGGGGGGGGGGGAAAGAGAATACAAAATTTTTTTGTTTCTTTTTTTAAATAATGTACAAGTAAAAAAACTCGAAGGCGGCCCGCGAACAGACTCTATTTGGGTGGTTGGTTCGATGAGTCGAACGCCGCGAGGAGGCAAAATGCGAATTTTTATATAAAAGAAGAAGGGGGGGGGCGATATTTACAAAAACTATTTCCAAAGTAAAAAGATTTTGTTTTTTTTGTGAATTTTTTGAGTTTTATGATTTTTTTTTGAAGTTTTATGATAATAAAAAAAAGGAAAAAAATTTTAGGTTTTATTTTTTGTAATGTTTTTGTATTTTTATGCGTTTTTGTAATGTGCAGAAATAAAGAAATACGAAAACACCCCCATACTTAAACCCATCATTGTCCCCAATATTGCAATGTAAGTATGCGGAACAGATAATCTATAAAATATAATAAGTACAAAAAGAAAAAGAGAAGGTAGAAGCTTCCCTAAATACGGTCCGGGAGGCCCGGGTTGATACCCTGTAATAGTTAGAGAAAAGAAAGAAGCAATAAAAAGATATCATAAAAGCTGAAAAGATAAATTCGGCGAAAAGATTGCGGGTGATAGGGGGGCATGTGCGTGGGGGAGTCGAAGGGAGCTAAGGCCTTAGCTACGTGAGTGTGATGGAAATGCGCACCCCTAGCGCGCACAAGAATAGAAGCGCGCCGAAGTGAAACAAAACAAAATAAAACAAGTTAAAATAAAATAAATTAGACAATAAATACACGTTTATTATTTTTTTTGTACGTTTTTTATTTTTTTTGTTGTTTTAGGTAGGTTTTTTAGTTTATTTTTTTTTAGTTTTTTTAATTTTTTTGTTTTTTTTGTTGTTTTTTTTTTGTTTTTTGTTTTTGTTTTTTTTTCATAAAAATAATGAAAACATTTGTTTTTTTTTGTTAAGGTTTTTCATTTTTTCGAATTTTTAGTTTTGTTTGTTTTATAGTTTTTTTGTCATAAAAATAATGAAAATAATAATATTTTTTTTCTTCTTTGTTAAGTTTTTTTTTTTCATTTTTTTGGTGTTTAGTTTTTTTTTTAGTTTTAAAGGTTTTTCAAATTTTTAGTTTTTAAGTTTTGTTTTTCAAAATTTGTTTAGTTTTATAAGTTTTTCAAATACTTTTTTTTGGTTTATAATTTTTTAATTTTTTTTTAAGTTATTATTATTATTATTACTATTAGTATTTTCGTTGGCAATTTTTAATTTTTGTTATATATATAGATATTTGGTAAAATTAATAGAACTCTAGGGTTCAAAATAACGACACGAATTTCACCGGCAACGGCGCTAAAAACTTGATTGGTTAAAACTCCAAAAATAATTACGGTCACGCGGCGACCCGACGGTTTTATTTAAGTGAAGCGGAAGTAGTTTTTATTTAGAAAACGGGCCGCGCATATTTATTTATTTGGATATAAAAAGGTGTGATCGACTTTTAACGAAAGGATGGAAGTGCACCTATCGTGAGTAGTACAGGATATTCCGGGTGAAATATCGAGGTCGTATTATTCTCGGGGTCGGTTCGATTATTTCTACACTTCCCTGGAGGGGACTATTATTTTACCGATAATTAACTTGTCGGGTTTTATTTTATATATAATAAAAAGACAGAAAATGGCAGAAAGAAAATGAAAGCATGAAGGTGGTGCCGATGTAGAGCTTAGCTCGAGGGCACCGAATAAAATTAGAACCAAAATAGACTTTTAATAAAAAGAGCTCCTAAATTTCTAATTAATTAAGGCGGAGGCTTGGCCGTGGAGGTTCCACTAAAATGAGCTCACCTAGCTATAGGGCTATCGCTCACATGAACGCTAAGACTATTCGACCGGACTCTCGTCTGACGAAGGATTGCTCTTAATGCCCGCATTATGCTTAAAACCCCGCTATTGGGTGGGGAACCCAATTCGGTAGAGTTGGCGCGCCTCCTCTCGCGAGGGTTAGTGCGGAACTCTCTTTACCAAGTGGTGATCGGTCCATATGCTCGGCCTCTCGGCTAGGTAGCATATGGACTAAGGAAATAGTGCCCACACATCGATTATGTGGTCGTACGAGTCGTAAACCCTAAGCAAACCTTAAGTACTTTTGATTAATTAGAAAATTATGACCTTTAATTATTTTAAACTATTTTATTTGTCCCAATGCTCTTCGATACTGAGGGCTAAGAATAGTTAGCCACTCATCGGAATGGCGATGACAGCGGTGAAAGCAATAAAGAAAGCAATAAATGAAAACGATAAAATGAAAGCAGGAAAATAAAGCAGGAAATAAAGCAGTAAATTGCAAGTCCTACTGAAACGAGTAGGACTGAAATGAAAGCAGTAAATTGCGAGTCCCGGCGCAAATGCGTGTGCGGGAGAAAGAATGCTGGTCCTACTCAAATGAGTAGGACTAAATAAATGCAACACACGCACGCACTCTACATAAAGTAAAACTCACACACACACACTCTCGACATAAATGAAAACACACGCACACTGCAGGAAAGTAAAACACACTCCACACACTCTACTGAAATGAAATAAAAGCATTGCGCCATTTAACTCTTAACGAGTAGACGGAAATAAATGCACAAGTACAAAAAATTTAAAAAAAAACTAAGTTACCTAAAAATTAAAACAACTGCATTTCTACCGCTAGAATGCGGTAGAAATGCATAAAAAGTGAAAATAAAAATTAAACGAGCGAAAAAAGTTTGCAAATAAACGCAAATTGAAAGAGCTCGAAAAATTAAAATGAATACATTTCTACCGCTAGAATGCGATAGAAATCCATAAAAAGAGAGCGAAAAAATTAAAAGAGCAAAAGTTTAAAATGAAAAACTAAGTGCATTAAAATTAAAACAACTATATAATCATTCCTATAACTCCGTAAAACTGATTAAAAAGTGAAAATAAAACGAAAAGAACGAAAAAGTTTTACATCCTAAAAAGAAAAATCTAAGTTAAAATAAATGAAAATCACCTTGAAATTATTTTTACGGGTTTATAACAATGAAATAGAAAGCTATAAAAACCTAATTTAACAAAACTAAGTAAGAAAATTAACTAAAACATAAAATTAAAAAGCTAAACTCATACACACACACACCCATTTTAAAAGAACTAAAACTAAGTTAAAACAAAAAAAAATAAGATTTCATAAGAGTAGCCAAATAGATGAAGTCCAAAGCCATAGAAAGAGAGCAAAACTACAAATTTTATTAAGCAAACTAGGAGATTACAAAACTAAGAAAATAAAGGAAAGGGGGAAAAATTCCCTTACATAGCATTTGGATTTCATTTCAGCAGCATATCCCTATACAAAATGGAACCAAAAAGTGGAACAAGAACTGTAACATCCCATTTCCAACTAGACCCCTAGGAGTGGTTTTGTCCATGACTAGCTCATGACAAACCCTAGGAAGCCTGGAATGGGCCAAGAGATAGGAGACAAAATGTGGAAAATCATCATGGTCTACAAATAGTAGAACTCTGAACAATGGTTTAGGATGACCATGGGCTACACCTTGACCCCAAGACCCTACCACAACACCCCCCTAATACCTTGGGAGGCCCTTTAGAGCCATAAGGACCCATTGGGGTCAACCAAAGAGGCTCAATTGACCAAGGTCAACCCTAGCCCTAAATGGGTCAAACTAGCCTACTTAGGGTCAATTGACCTACTCCCAGCCTAGAGGACCCCACCTATGCCCTCCTAACCCTGAAGTGAGGTCAATGGGTCACTAAGGACACATTGGGGTCAGCCCTGGAGGCCAGGTTGACCAAAGTCAACTCAAGCCCCTAATCTGGTCAAAGTACCCTTACTAAGGGTATGTGACCTCCAAAGTGCAAGGTAACCCTACATAACCCTACCTAGACCTTAGGGGAAGCCAATGGGTCACCAAGGACCCAATAGGGACAACCCAAATGGTTATGTTGACCCAAGTCGACTCTATCCCTAAAATGGTCAATGTGCCCTTAACAAGGGACATGTGACCCCCAAGATGGCCAACCAACCCTGTTCAAGTCTTCCTAGACCTTAAGGGAGTCAAATGGGTCACTAAAAACCCAATGGGGTCAACCCAGATGATCAAATTGTCCCAGGTTAACCCTAATTTGAATCAAGTCAAACCTAGCCCAAAAAGGGATAACCCAAGCCCAAGCCACTTCTTCCTTAGGCTAACCTCATTTCCATGTTCATCATGACTAAGTGGGCTGCACTTAGCCTATGGGGTTGACCAGTCAACCAGGGGTGACTAGGAGAGAGAAGGGAGCTTCCCTCCAAGTTAATGGAGGAGAGAGAAGATGGGGGAGAGGAAGGGAGAGAGTGGAGCCGGCCAAGGGAGGCTAACAGCCACCTTTAATGGCTTCAATCAACTCCTCTAGGGAAGAGGAGTTGATTCCAGCCATTTCCCGGCCACCAAGGGGTGGATTCAGCCCCCCTCCACTCAACCCGAGCCACACCATAAATGGTGTTGAAGGGCATTGAGGAACTAGCCGCCCCCTCCCCAATTGCCATTTAAACACCATCAGTGGGTGGAGGGGAACATTTTCGAGCCTTTACCTGGAGGAGACGGGCCGTCCCACTATGCTGTTGTAGAAGCCGAACGTCGCCGCCGTCAATAATGGCATCCCGCCGCTCCTCCCGCATTCAGGCCGCCAGGAAGGTCCTCCCCCTCTCCTTAACTCACGAGTAGATCATAGGACTCCTTAGGTTTAAGTTTCGGGCTCAATTGAGCCCAATCAAATCCAGGATTTTATTTTTATTGTGCAGGTACAATCTCAAATTCCGCAAAAACGCTGCACGTCACCTATTCCCCCCCCCCCCCCCATAGGTGAAGATAGTTGACACTAGGTGAATTTTCAAGTGGTGTCAGAGCCAGGTTACTCATCAAAAAGGTTAACACCTTGAGTTGAATCCTGCCACTAGTGTCAACAAGGAGGCAAACATCTACTATGGACGAGCTCAAGTTCTCCGGCAAGATTTCAGTGTGCATCAGGCTCAACTTTCCTATCTGGAAGGAAAGGATCAGGTTCTATATGGAAGCAGTGGATCCTCGACTCTTCATGATCGTGCAGGAGGGACCTTATGTCCCCACTAAGGCCTCCACTATTGATCCCACCAAGAAAGTGCCGAAGACACTTTCTGAAATGGACAAGGACGAGATGGTGCTAGTGGGACTTGACATGAAGGCACGGAACATTCTGGTCAGCGCAGTTGATGACTCTATGATGTAAAACTTCAGCAACTGCAGGACAGCACAGGAGATCTGGCAGTGCCTGATCATCCTAATGGAGGGCACGGATGAAGTGAGGGATGATCGGAGATCCCTCCTTAACCAGAAATATGAGGCCTTCAGACAAGGGCCTAAGGAAGAGATCGGAGTCACATACGAGAACTTCCTCAAGATTGTCAATGCCCTCAAAGGCTACGGAAGAGTGTTCACTAATGGTGAACTCAATGATAAATTCCTTAGGTCCCTTACTAAGGAATGGGACACAAAGATCTGCGCCATCAGAGAGTTTGGCAGACTAGCTGAAACTGATCCACAAATTCTGTTTGGGAAGCTGATGTACTATGAGCTTCAGCTGAACACCAGAAAAGCAGAAGAAGAAGCAGAGAAGGCGACATCCAAAGAAAAGACTGTGGCTCTAAAAGCCAGTCACTCCAGAAAAGGCAAGGGTGCGGTTTCGTACCATGCCAGGAAAAAGGATGAGGAGGAGGACTCCGAGCCATGCTCCTCCAGCTCAGAGCTGTCGGAGGAGGATTTCTCCCTCATCACTCGAGAGTTCAAGAAGTTCCTCAAGATGAGGAATCAAAGAAAGAGAGAAGGCTCCTCCTCCAGGCATCAGAAGAAAAATTATTCTTCTGATAGGTATGCATCTAGACCGAACAAACATCACTCCTCTGACATTATTTGCTTTGGATGCAATAAGCCAGGACACGTCGTGGCCGACTGCTATCAAGGCAAGAGAGAAAAAGGGAAAGAAGAGGAGCACAAATCCTCTAGAGATAAGAAGAAGGAGCGAAGCTACATCGCCAAAATGCCAAAGACACTGAGTGAGTCTGATTCCTCAGACTCCAGTAATGATGAGGAAGCCTACTTCGGGCTGGTGGGTCGCTCAGACTCAGAAGTAGAATGCCCCCCATTTACTGGGAAGGTAAAAGCTCACACCCCTCTCTCCGACTCCGACTATGACCCTGAGTTTCAGGATGATGAACCTGAGGATAGCCCTTCGGCCCGTGAAGCGGAGCTCCTCGAGAAATATGAGCTTCTGCTCAACACTTTCGAGGAGTGTCGTAAGAGACTGAAGGCTGAGAAGAAGGAAGTGAAATTCCTTAAGGGTGAGTGTGTATCCCTAAGGGAAGAGGTCACTAGCTTGATTTCTCTCCGACAGGAGCACCTTGACCTGACTTCAAAGCATTCAGAGTCTTTGAAGGTCCTTGATCTTAAGCAGGAGAAAGTCGACAAGTTGGAAGAACTACTTGCGGCAGAAAGGAAGATCGTCAAGAGCTTCTCTATGCCAAAAACAGTTCTTCCAGTCGTTGATACCTTCTCTGCTCAGGACAAAGGAGCTGGCTTGGGGCATGTAGGGGTATCTGGTTCCTCATCCAGGAGAAACAGGAACCAGAGGAAGAATAAGGCCTCCAAGAAGGCCTCTGCTGATGAAAAGGGAAAGGCTCCGCTTAGTCCTGTTGCGTTCAGAAAGCCTGGCTTTCCTTGCAACCAACATGACTTTGAGTCAACATTTGGCCATCATTTCCGGCCCTCGGTTGCAAAGCCAAAGAGCGGATATGATGGTTGGACCTTTCCCCGGAACTTCGGTGAGAGTGCCTTCAAGGCACCTTATGAGGAAATCCACATGGGAAATTATGGTCCGTTCTCTAGCGGCCATAATGGAAAGCAGGCACCAAAAGCCAAGCCTGTTATACAGAAGGTGACGAAGTCATGTGACTGTTGTCACCATGAGGCCTCCACCTCCAGATCCAAGGCCCCAGCTATACCCACCGTTCCCAGGGTAAGGCAGGAGCCTAGGAAAAGGTACAACAGATTCGACTGTTGGTGCTGTGGCAAAGTTGGTCACTTTGCCGTGGATTGTTGGTTTAATCCAAGGTATTACGAGACTCCCTATGTTAGCACTGCGAGGCCGACCACTCGTAGGGTTAACCAACCGAGGGGGAGTGTGCTAACCAGGAATCTAGGACCCAAGTTCGATTGGATTCCTAAGGCGAGTTAATTTTGTTTTGCAGGAATGTCCAAAGGCCACCAAAACGCAGATCTGGTATTTGGACAGTGGATGCTCCCGGCATATGACAGGGACAAGAAGCCTGCTGCGTGATTACACTCCAGTCGAGAATGGACCCAAAATCATCTTTGGAGGGTCAGATCGAGGAGTCACCAGAGGTTACGGTATGATTTCCAATGGTATAATATCTATCACCGACGTGGCTTATGTTGAAGTGTTAAACCATAACCTGATCAGTGTAAGTCAGTTATGTGATAAAGGTTATGACGTTAAGTTCTGCAAGGATAAATGTCTGATAATTTCACGTACCTCTTCTGAGACGGTATTATCAGGGATTAATAGCAGAAATATCTTCTGCTTAGATTTTCTCAGTGTAGATTCATCTACCCCCGTATGCCTAGTGGCAATAGGCAGTGCGTCTCTTTGTGATCAATGACACAAGAGATTGGCACATATTAATTTCAAGACAATTAGTATGCTGTTTTCTAAGAACTTAGTAAGGGATGCTCCCAGTATCAAGTGCATCAAAGATAGACCCTGTCCTGCATGCCAGATGGGCAAACAGACTCGGGCTACCTTTAAGAGCATCGCAGACAAAGACTCTTCCCGATGTCTTTACCTCTTACATATGGACTTGTTTGGTCCAATGCAAGTTCATAGCTTGGGAGGCAAGTCCTATACGCTAGTGATAGTTGATGATCATTCTCGGTTTACTTGGGTGTTCTTTTTGAAACGAAAGTCAGATACGTTTGACATCTTCACTAGTTTTGTCAAGCAGGTTCAGAACGAATTTAACTGCTCAGTGGTCAAAATTAGAAGTGACCATGGAACAGAATTCGAATCTGGTGCTATGACAGAATTTTATGAAGAACAAGGTATCTTTCATGAGTTTTCCTCCCCGCGCACTCCTCAGCAAAATGGAGTTGCAGAGGGGATAAACAGAACTCTCATTGAAGCCTGCACGACAATGTTGAAAGACGCTTCTCTCCCGGAATACTTCTGGGCAGAGGCTGTCAATACAGCTTGTCATGTACAAAACCGAGCATTGATCAACAAGCATCATCGTAAGACGCCTTACGAGCTACTGAAAGGCAGGAAACCAACCATGGCCTACTTGAGGATTTTTGGTTGCAGATGCTATGTACTGAATAATGGGAAGTACCCGTGTACTAAATTTGGTGAAAATGCTTCGAAGGCATATTCATGGGCTATAATTCCCACAGTCGGGCATATAGGGTCTTCAATAAGAAAACCCTAGTGGTAGAAGAATCAATAAATGTTGTATTTGATGAAGGAAGTTTGCTTAATAGCAATTCTTCCAGTGGTATTCTTGAAGATGCAGGTGCACGACTTAAATAGCTGAGTCTGGATGAGACCGCTAAAGATGACACTCCTAAGTACGTCAAAGTTTCCACCTCCGCGTCATCTGAAAATGTTGAAGATCAAAATGGAACAAATATCTTAGAAGAAGGAGAAGCCCAATAAGTAGTCGAAGCTCCAGACGCCAGACTTCATGAGCTCCGGCACGTGAGGGATCATCCTAGAGATCAGTTCATCGGAGATCCTCGTGTCGGTGTCAGAACACGAAGAGGTATTGTTAACGAAGTATTGCATCTTAGCTCCCTGTCACAGGTTGAGCCAAAGAAGTTCGACGAGGCGAACAAGGATGCGGCATGGATTCTGGCCATGCAAGATGAACTACATCAATTCGAACGTTGCAACGTTTGGACGCTAGTTCCCAGACCATACAAGCAGAATGTGATTGGCACCAAGTGGATCTTCAGAAACAAGCTGGATGAACATGGTGTCATCATAAAGAACAAGGCAAGGCTGGTGGCTCAAGGTTACAGATAGAAGGAGGGGATTGACTTCAACCAGACCTTCGCACCAGTAGCAAGGCTCGATGCAATCAGATTGTTCCTGGCGTATGCTTCACACAAAGGATTCACAGTCTATCAAATGGATGTGAAATCAGCATTCTTGAACGGAGTCCTGAAAGAGGAAGTATACGTCGCTCAACCCCCAGGTTTTGTCGATCTTACTTATCCCAATCATGTTTATTTTCTTAATAAAGCCTTATATGGGTTGAAACAAGCTCCACGAGCTTGGTATGAGACTTTATCTAGTTTTCTTCTTGAGAACAAGTTCTCTAGAGGTAAAATAGATAAAACATTGTTTCTCAGGGAAGTCAAAGGCAAGATTTTGCTGGTGCAAATCTATGTCGATGACATAATATTCGGCTCAACGGACAACAATCTTTGCAAAAAGTTTTCTAAACTTATGCAAGGAAAGTTTGAAATGAGCAGTATGGGAGAGCTCAAGTATTTCTTAGGACTTCAAGTGAAACAGTCTGAGGATGGAATCTTCATCTCTCAGACGAAGTTCACAAATGAACTCCTTAAGAAATTCGGTATGGAGAGTGCAACCTCTATGAGGACTCCAATGGGATCCACCATGTCTCTGGATAAGGATGAGAAAGGTAAACCTTTCGATGAAACCAAATACAGAAGCATCATTGGATCCCTGCTCTACCTTACTGCCAGTAGACCGGATATCATGTTCTCCACATGTGTCTGTGCCAGATATCAGGTGAACACTAAGGAATCTCACTATGTCGCTGTAAAGCGAATTCTAAGATACCTTAAAGGTACTCCCAATCTTGGCTTGTGGTACCCGAGAAACAATGATGTCGAGCTAATAGGCTTTTCAGATGCTGATTTTGCAGGGAGTAGGGATGATAGGAAAAGCACCTCCGGGACGTGTCAATTCCTCGGCAGGAGGCTTATCTCATGGAATAGCAAGAAACAGAATTGTGTCGCAACCTCCACAGCAGAGTCTGAGTACATCTCGGCAGGCAGCTGTTGCGCACAACTCCTATGGATCAGAAACCAGTTAGCCGACTACGACCTTCAGTTCAAGGAAATTCCAATGTACTGCGACTCCTCCAGTGCAATTGCCATTGCCAACAATCCGGTATCGCACAGCAGAATAAAGCATATTGAAGTGCGCTACCACTTCATTCGGGAGCACGTGGAGAACAAGGACATCTCTCTCTGCTATGTCCCCACGGACAAGCAGATTGCTGATATATTCATAAAACCCTTAGACGAGGCCAAGTTCAATCTTTTCAAGACTGAATTGGGGATGCTCAATTATGAGGAATGAAGACTACAGAAGCTCCAGGCTCGTACACGATCTGAGGGGGAGCAAGGCACTCCAGTGTGAGCACAGACACGAGAACTGAGGGGGAGCAAGGGGTCAAATGCTACCGACCCCGATTTGCAGAAGCCGAAAAGGGGGAGATTACCAACGCTGCTAAGGCTAAGGTGGCTCCAAGCTTCCAAGCTTGCTCCCAAGAAATTGGTATTGGTAATGGATAACTCACTCAACTTAATTTCAAGTTTATGGTTTTCATTCCCATATGCTCTATTCACCTTAGCTTGTAGGGTTTAGGCTTCTTCAAATAGGGGGAGATTGTTGGGTATTGTATCCACAATGTACCTGATTTGAAGAAGCTCCTGGACAATCTAAGGTCAATAGACAATGTATTTGATAAACTCTTTCAAGTTGTGCTTGCAGTTCTTCCACGCTAAGTGCACACCAATGTCAGGGTGCAGCAGGTCAATATACACGAGTCTGCACGACGTAATCCCTCGTTGAGCAGATCAGTGTGTTGGCCTACGTGTACTCTCTCTATTGGAGTGCACTTACTTTCAAGCACAGGGCTGTAACTATGCAGGAGCAGACAAGGAGCAAGGATGGGTCAAGGAGCACCTCATGGGTGGAAAGATGAAAATTCGTCTAAGTGTAAATCGACGAGAATCACCAAGTGATTCTCGCCGATTCGGCGAGAATCACTAGTGATTCTCGCCGATTCGTCGAGAATCAGTGGCTGATTCTCGCCGAACTCGATCCAGCTACGTCTTAGCGAGCACCTCTGCTTCTAAGTAAGAATCAACGAGAATCACCAAGTGAATCTCGCCGATTCGGCGAGAATCACTAGTGATTCTCGTCGAATCGTCGAGAATCACTGGTTGATTCTCGCTGTTTCGACCTGGCCTAAAGTAGTGCGTGCAACCAAGGCAAATTCGACGAGAATCATCTTTGATTCTCGCCTAATCGTCGAGAATTACTTTTGATTATCGACGATTCGGCGAGATTCACTTTCGATTCTCACCGATTTTGACTTGGGCGATTTTGTGGAACTTCCTGAACCGGATTCTGCCGCTGTCAATGTCCTGACCGGGATTTAGGGATTCTTCTTGTGCGTCCCACAACGGTCTTATTCAAGTTGTCTACAGTATATATATACGGGTATTATGAACGGAATACATAGATACACAGATAAAAGAAGCCGAGCACGATCTAACCCTAAAATCGCGAGTTCCGCTCCGCAGCCGCCGTCGTCGCCACTCGCGCTAGTTGGTCGCCGCTGTTGATCGCGTTTCTTCCCGATCTCCGGTGACAGAAGCTTAGCAAAGCTTGAGTCTCACGTGTCTATCCAGAGATCCCTTGTCTCTCGATTTGTTGACCGGGAAAAACTCCCCCGTCCGAATCGATCGAGACGACCGATCCTAGAGTGACCGTTGGTAGACTTAGTTTGCTTCGCTACGAAGTTTGGATCTCAAAGTACAGCAGCCGCGCACCGTCGTTGCCGCCGATCCCGAACCAAGCCGCCGCTCATCTTGCCGCCGCCGGTTACGGTGAGATCCTCTCCAAGAGAGATCAAAGGTTGTGGACTCTTTGTGGACTTCAAGAACACGTCGTCAACAAAGAGGGACACCTTAGTCTCCAAACGAAGTTTGTATCTTGTGTACATTCTATTTTAATTTTGTTGTAAAGGAACGTTTGTTCCGTGTTGTAAGGGTTGGGTGCAACCCGGTTTGTGGGAGTGTTGACTCCTACGTGTGGAAGGGTTCCTTCCGATAGTGCAAGGATTGGATTTCAATCCTGTTGGAGAAGTGACCGAGTCGTCCCGTGTTGGGAGATAGGTCGAAGGGGGAAAGTGGATGTACCCAAGTCGGGGAACCACTATAAATTGTCTGTGTATTCTGTGTGCTGTGCTGTTTATTTTTATTGTGCAGGTACAATCTCAAATTCCGCAAAAACGTTGCACGTCACCTATTCCCCCCCCCCCCATAGGTGAAGATAGTTGACACTAGGTGAACTTTCAGTTACCAGGGAGGAGATCGAAGACAGGAGATGGAGCAGGTATATGCCTTGGACCTGGCACAGCCTCGAAACCCAGAGGGGGTCATCACAGGTAAGCTAAGATGTTTAAATTGTTTAAATTAAATTTCCGTTCTCATTTACTCAACAAGTAGAAGTGCCCTAAGTAGAATAAATAGGAAAGAAAACCTGTTATAAAGTACTAAGACATTTAAATCGTCTCAGGTATAGTTTTCATCAGCGGCAAGCCCGCCTATACTATGTTCGACATGGGTGCCTCGCACTCGTTTGTGTCGGAGGCCTTTCTGGAAGGGCTGGAAGGAGTTGAACGGTTCACAGGCCGGATGAGGAGGGTGCGTCTACCTGACGGATCAGAGATACTCACCTTAGCCCACTGCAGCATGGAGGCGGAGATTGGAGGGAAGTCGTTCGACGTTCCGACAACGGTCCTGAGGATGCCAGTCTTCGAGCTGATCCTGGGCATGACTTGGTTACAGTGGAATCATGCCCAGATTGATTGTCAAGCGAAGAGGATCACCGTGAGGAACGGGGACTCTATCATCATCATCGAAGGTATAAGACCTGCCTCACGTATAACCTTATCTTCAGTACAGGCCGTTAAGGCCTATTTACAGGGGAGGAGGTCTACGAGGTGCTGTTTGAGATGGCGGAGGCCACGAATTCTATATCGAATATCCCGGTGGTGCGGGAGTTTGAGGACGTTTTTCCAGAAAAATTACCCGGATTACCCCCGCGCAGGGAGCAGGACTTTCAGATACAGCTTGTGTCGGGGGCCAAGCCAGCGTCCAAGGCGCCTTAACGGATGGCCCCAAGGGAGTTGACAGAGTTCCGGAGCTAGCTTCAGGAGTTAGTGGAAGCTGGATTTGTCCGGCCAAGCTCTTCACCATGGGGAGCCCTGGTATTGTTCGTCAAAAAGAAAGATGGGACTCTCAGATTGTGCATTGACTACCGAGCACTAAATCGACTGACGGTCCGGAACACCTATCCACTGTCAAGGATAGACGAGCTGTTCGACCTGCTGCAGGGAGCGCAGTTCTTTTCGAAATTAGATTTGAGGTCGGGATACTACCAGCTTCGGATTCGAGAGGAGGACATTCAGAAGACTGCTTTTAGTAGCAGATATGGTTTATTTGAGTTTACGGTGATGCCATTTGGGCTCACCAATGCCCCATCAGCGTTCATGACCCTCATGAACCAGGTTTTCAAAGAGTATCTAGATCTGTTTGTCATTGTGTTTATCGATGACATCCTCATCTACTCGAGGACGGCGGAGGAGCACACTGGCCATCTGGCACTGACCCTACAGAGACTGCGGGAGAATCATTTATATGCAAAGTTTAGCAAATGTCAGTTCTGGCTGAAGGAGGTGGGCTTCTTAGGCCATATTATCAGTGGAGCCGGGTTGGTAGTGGATCCGGCAATGATTCAGGCTATTCGGGATTGGCCGCAGATGAAGACATCCACCGACGTACGATGTTTCCTAGGACTTGTCGGTTACTACCGGAAGTTCGTGGAGGGATTCTCTCGAATCGCCCTCCCGCTCACATCTTTGACGAAGAAGGAGGTACCTTTCGTGTGGACCCCTCAGTGCTAGGCAGCTTTCCAGGAGCTGAAGGACCGACTCACCTCGGCTCCCATACTTGCTCTTCCCTCGGGGAGAGAAGGATTTCAGGTCTACACTGATGCTTCCTACCAGGGTATGGGAGCTGTACTGATGCAGAAGGGACATGTGATTGCATATGCGTCTCGCCAGTTGAAGAAGCACGAATAGAACTATCCAGTGCACGACCTTGAGATGGGGGCGGTCGTTTTTGCTTTGAAGGTCTGGCGCCATTATCTTTATGGAGTCCACTGCGACATCTACTCCGACCACAAGAACCTGAAATATGTGGACACGCAGAAGGAACTGAACATCAGACAGAGGCACTGGGTGGAGTTCTTAGCAGATTATCAGTATGAGATGCACTACCATCCAGGGAAGTCAAACGTGGTGGCGGACGCATTGAGTCGGAGAGCTGCCACTTCCGAGGCCGGGCCCCAGGTTATGCCTATGGAGATGGTGAGGAGATTGGAGGATATGCACATCACACTAGAGTCATCCGAGGCCTCCGAGCTTTACATGGAGTATTTAGTTGCGGTGAGTGCTATAGACGATATCCGGGACCGAGTCAGAGAGGGACAGAGGCGCGATGTCAAATTGAAGCCGATATTCTGGGCCTTGGAGAACGGTGCAGCAGGAGATTATACGATGAGGGATGGCGTGGTATGCTTTAGAGGTCAGTCTTATATACCGGAAGGAGGCTAGGTCCGGGAAGATATTATGGCGGAGGCCCACCACAGCAGATACTTGGTGCACCCGGACATCACGAAGATGACTGCGGATTTGAAGAAGATTATGTACTGGCCTGGCATGAAGAAGGATATCACTTGGTTCGTGACCCATTGCGTAGCTTGCCAGCTAGTGAAGGCAGAGTGCAAAAACCCCGCGGGTTTGTTGTAACCACTCCCGGTACCAGAGTGGAAGTTCGAAGACATCACGATGGACTTTATTCACAGACTTCCCCGATCACGAACATGAAATGACTCCATTTGGGTCATCGTCGATCGGTTGACAAAAGTGGCCAGGTTCATTCCGATCAGGAAGGACGACGCTGTGGGAGTATTAGTACGGAGATTTGTGGAGCAGTTCGTTCGATTTCACGGGGTGCCCAAAACGATCGTGTCGGATCGGGATGGCCGGTTCACTTCCAGGGAGTGGAGATCCGTGCAAACTTACTTAGGCACGCGATTGACCTTCAGCACCGCATTCCATCCCCAGACGGACGGACAGACAGAACGCACCAACCGGACGCTGGAAGATCTTTTGAGGCTATGCATTTTGGACCTCGGGGAACCGTGGGAGAAACTCTTACCCCTGGTCGAGTTATCCTATAACAACAGCTACCAGTCCAGCATCAGGATGGCGCCTTACGAAGCCTTGTATGGAAGGAAATGTCGGGCCCCGCTTTCTTGGGTTTAGGACGAAGATCTTAAGGTGTTGGGATCAGAGTTTGTTGAAGACACCGAGGCTCAAGTGAGGCTGATCAGAGACAGGATGCTAGAGGCGCTGAGTAGACAGGCTAAGTACTATGACGCCCGGCATCGGTAGGTGGAGTTCCAGGTGGGGGACTGAGTGTTTTTGAAGATCCGGCCCATGCATGGAGTCTCACGGGTGCGTGGTTGGAGAAAGAAGCTCAGCCCTAGGTAAATGGGCCCTTACAGGGTCCTGGAGCAGATCGGGCCCCTAGCCTACAGGTTGGAGTTGCCACCAGAGCTGGCAGCTCTGCACGACGTCTTCCACATTTCCTTGCTGAGGAGGGCTCTGCTACGCCCGGAGCAGCAGATTTTGACCACCGAAGGGCCGGTAACCTCAGACCGGTCAGTTTATTTGGAGCCGGTTAGGATCGACGACCGAGGAGTACGGGTCTTGCGTCGCAAGAAGGTCCCATTAGTCAAGCTCCTATGGAGGAACCACGGCTAGGAGGAGCATACCTGGGAGCCACAGGACTTGATGCGACAAAGATACCCAGAGCTGTTCAGTCAGGTATACCTCACAAACCCCTCAAGATGTTAATTTATTTTCCTGCCTTAAACTAGTAAGGGCTGCTTTAGGCATGTAGAGGCTTATCTTTTGTTAATTGGGGGCTTATCTTTTGTTTATTGGGATCTTGGATTCATCAATTGGGTGGATTGGTCATAGATTTAGGTTTCCCATTAAACCTAGTTTAGCAAACGTGGCATCGTGATGGGATGTTACAAGTTTCTCTCTACGGTAGAAACTCCCGCAGGCTTAACCTTGATTTCGGGGACGAAATCTTTGTTTTGTTTATTGGGATTTGTAACATCTCATTTCCAACTAGACCCCTAGGAGTGGTTTTGTCCACGACTAGGTCATGACAAACCCTAGGAAGCCAGGAATGGGCCAAGAGATAGGAGACAAAATGTGGAAAATCATCATGGTCTACAAATAGTAGAACTCTGAACAATGGTTTAGGATGACCATGTGTTACACCTTGACCCCAAGACCCTACCACAACACCCCCCTAATACCTTGAGAGGCCCTTTAGAGCCATAAGGACCCATTGGGGTCAACCAAAGAGGCTCAGTTGACCAAGGTCAACCCTAGCCCTAAATGGGTTAAACTAGCCTACTTAGGGTCAATTGACCTACTCCCAGCCTAGAGGTCCCCACCTATGCCCTCCTAACCCTAAAGTGAGGTCAATGGGTCACTAAGGACACATTGGGGTCAGCCCTAGAGGCCAGGTTGACCCAAGTCAACTCAAGCCCCTAATCTGGTCAAAGTACCCTTACTAAGGGTATGTGACCTCCAAAGTGCAAGGTAACCCTACATAACCCTACCTAGACCTTAGGGCAAGCCAATGGGTCACCAAGGACCCAATAGGTACAACCCAAATGGTTATGTTGACCCAAGTCGACTCTAGCCCTAAAATGGCCAAAGTGCCCTTACCAAGTGACATGTGACCCCCAAGATGCCCAACCAACCCTGTTCAAGTCTTCCTAGACATTAAGGGAGTCCAATGGGTCACTAAAAACCCAATGGGGTCAACCCAGATGATCAAATTGACCCAGGTCAACCCTAATTTGAACCAAGTCAAACATAGCCCAAAAAGGGCTAACCCAAGCCCAAGCCACTTCTTCCTTAGGCTAACCTCATTTCCATGTTCATCATGACTAAGTGGGCTGCACTTAGCCTATGGGGTTGAACTGTCAACCAGGGGTGACAAGGAGAGAGAAGGGAGCTTCCCTCCATGTTAATGGAGGAGAGAGAAGATGGGGGAGAGGAAGGGAGAGAGTGGAGCCGGCCAAGGGAGGCTAACAGCCACCTTTAATGGCTTCAATTAACTCCTCTAGGGAAGAGGAGTTGATTCCAGCCGTTTCCCGACGACCAAGGGGTGGATTCAGCCCCCCTCCACTCAACCCGAGCCACACCATAAATGGTGTTGAAGGACATTGAAGAACCAGCCGCCCCCCACCCCAATTTCCATTTAAACAACATCAGTGGGTGGAGGGGAACATTTTCGAGCCTTTACCTGGAGGAGACGGGCCGTCCCACTGTGTTGTTGCAGAAGTCGAGCGCCTCCGCCGTCAACAATGGCATCCCGCCGCTCCTCCCGCATTCAGGCCGCCAGGAAGGTCCTCCCCCTCTCCTTAACTCACGGGTAGATCATAGGACTCCTTAGGTTTAAGTTTCGGGCTCAATTGAGCCCGATCAAATCCAGGATTTTCATGGTTTTCGGCTAAAAATGATCTTTCTATAACCACCGGAAAATGCCTCTCCGGTGGCAGAGCCGCCGCCTGGCGATAGCCACCACCTCAACGGAGGTGGTGGTGGTGGTAGCCGGCCGGGGAAGGGGCTGGATCGCCGGCGGCAGGGCTTGGAAACGGCTCCAGGCGGGATGGATCCTGGCAGTCGGCTCCAGGAGGAAGATGAAGGGATACCGTCCCTTTTGCTTCAAGATCTGTGCGGCCAAATGATTAAACTATAGGATATCATTTTATATCAATTTGAATTATGTCACAGAATTTGATATAATTGGTTTTAAATTTTAAAAATACTTAGGCCCCCCTGCAGAAAAAGTCACCAACATAAAAGTTGTAGTCCTTGGGATCTACTTTATTTTACAATTGACTTGAACCAATTTGGATGCATGGTCTGACCAGGGCACCCATATTGGTGAGACATGTACCTAGGGCTAGGCAGTCATTAAACTGAGTGCCCAGACTTCATCCCTAGCCCAAATCAATCGAAATTTTGGCAGGGAGCCTAACCTAGCTATACCTAGGGCCTGCCCAAAACTCAGAATTTTTGGAGACACTTTGCCTAAAGTTTTTGCTTTTATTTAATAATGCTAGGGTAAATTAATTAAGAGGTCAAATGAACTCCAAACACTCCCAAATTTTGGAGAGTGGTCCCTGCCATCAAGACCTAGTTCTGTACAAAATTTGAGCATGTTTGGATATGTTTTGGTTAGGGAATCACCAAACCCTAGTTTGGCCTTAAGAGGGTACTTCTGATTACAAGTGCACTATGGACTTAGGGTGGTCCCCTCCCCTAAACAGAGGCAGAGGTTTTTGGACACTGACTTGGCATGGACAATGTCACCCCCTTGAGGAAAATGGGATGATTTAGGCTTGATTTGCCCTAGGGTTCATCCTCAAAGCCTAAGGAATGACTTTTGAGGGTTGTGAAGGACATCAGGGAAATGCCCTTGCATGTCCTTGGAAACCCAGTAGAATTGAGGGTAATGTAACCTAAAGATCTCTGGTAGGAACTTTAAAAGAATTAGAGAAAGGTAGACACCTCAAAACCCTAACCCTAGTTTTAGGGTTGGAGCACAAATTTGAAGAATCAGCCTCTAAACCTTCCCCAAATGTTATGAAACTTGGGTAGAATAGGTTTTAGGCCACCTAGAACCTCTGGTAATTTTTGTAGAATTTTATGGATTTTATTCTTGGTACTTCATTTGTTTATTACCAAAAGGCCCAAAATGATGTTTGATTTTCTTATGGATATTATTTGCTTTAAAATACGATGAAACTTGGTCAGAGGTTAGTCTAGGGTAGTTGAACATCTCTGAATTTTTATCACAATTCTTAATTAATTTTATTTGGTACTTCTTTCATTAACTTCAGAAAGGAGCTTTGGTAAATAAAATTCATTATTGATGATATATCTGTTTAAAAATCATGAGGCTTAGGTTTTGATGTGTTTAGGCCAAAAAGTACTTGTAGAAATTTATTTATAATTTTTAGAGGTCTGTTTTCAGAACTTTCTTTACAAGGCTATTTTTGAGAATAGGATAATTAATTAATTTAGGGAATAATTCTTTCAAACAAATTATGAAAGTTTACATAGAGGTTTTATGTGACCTTACCATCATCCTGGAATTTTCTCTGAAGTATTGGAAGTAATTTTATTGTACATCCCCTTTTAATGAATTATTTTGGAATAAATTGGAAATAAAATTTAAGGGCTAAAATCTTGCTGGAAAATTTGGCGATTCTGGATTTTTAGATGATTACCCATCTTGCATTTATCATAATTTTAGTGGAGCTTTATCTTGCATAAATCTTGTACTTCCTGTTCAACCTTGGAACTTTTGTCTTTTAAAATAAATAAATAAATTAGCGTTTAAATTATGAAAATTAGGAAATTGCGGATTCAGTCTACATATGCCATTATAGACCTCTAATAATTATTATATAAGCATTGGATGAACATATGGCATACTTCCCTTTTTACGGGCCATATAGCTTAAGTGGTCTGCATTTAGCCAAACTGCAGGAAATTATTTGGGATATGAACTAGAGCACATGTGTTGGGTGTTGTTGGGTTGCTGGGAAGGATAAGTAGATTTAGGTGCATCTTTGGAAGATAAGTGAGTAGGGTGTTGTTTTGTCTAGGGTTTAGAGGCCCTCGGGTCCGACGAAAGATCGTCCTCCCCGAGGAGAGTTGGAGTCAAATAACCCTATGATTAGCCTATCGGAACATGAGAAAGTAATGGGTAAGGGAATCAACCAACAACAAAAATAGGTACCTTGCGAAAGGGAACGCTGGGCGTAATCCCAACATAGTTCCTAGTGCCCCTTGAGAGCCCTTCACAGGGAATACCGGAGGCAGTCCTGGGTTAACGTAAACTGTTTTAACAAGCTGAAAAGAGTAACTTAGTAATTAGGGTTGCACCTTTCACAAACACTGTTAGCACCGAAAGTTAGCTGGGGGCTTCGGCTCGAATGGTTAAAAGATGGACTTTGGGTCCGTGGAGCTTCGACTCGATTGTTTGTGACGGACGTGTTGGTCCGGGGAGCTTCGGCTCGGTTTTTGATTACGCTAAATTTGCATGTGCATAAAAGGAAAGGAAATTAAGGTGGTGGGTCTTCGGTATTGGAGGGTCGATGCACTGATGCCAATACGTTGTCTCGGTAAGTGTGGTTAGCACTTCGCCAACAGAAGTCCGGTGCGCCAGCCAGCAAGAGTACGCAGGAGTCCGCTTCGTGCACCAAGCGTTGAGGCGTACGATAGGTCTGACCGGTAGTGCTTTACTGGTTTAGAGGTGGGCGAGGCCCAACCCACCGCTTCCGACTGCCACTACGGAGGTATCCTGGGAGGTTACGGCTCCAGAAAGGGGGAACTAAAGGTCTGTGTGCACAGAGTCGGGTGTGTGTGTTGCACTTGCATGTTCCATCATACCCACTTGCATGTCATAGCATAATCGATCCATTTAACCCCTGACACCTAATGTATAAGTGGAATTTGACGCTTATACATTAGGACCTGTAAAACGACCCCTTGGTCTATAAACTTGTGTGGACAAGTTTATAAATTAAGGTTAATTTTGATATATATATTTTTACTGCTGTTTGATAACTGACACCCCAACATATAAATTGGTATGGGACTTTTTATACGATGGGAGCCTTGCAGAAGACCCCTTGGCTTATGTGTTCTCACATAAGTGAAGGTTAATTTTCATATTTCAGCTTATTGTCTATACATGTTATAGAATTGCTAGTATAGGTCCGCTGCCATCTGTTTTTTTGATATTCTCCACCTTCAAGTCCTCCCCTTTCTTCCTCTCCGCTCGGTGCCTAGGAACCGTGGGGGAAGGGGCGGGGGATGATTGGACTTAGTCTTTTAGAGTAACGGTTTTCGAACTGCATCATCTAGGGGATTGTGGAGACCAGCATGGAGGAGCAGCCCCAGAGACCAGTGCGCTTGGAGGTGGGGCAGTATAGCTCCGAAGTTCATACAGCCGGGACCGTGAGTCTCGACCTTGAGTAGTTTTTCTGCTTTTGCTTCCGCATGAGTGATTTTGTAGTGAGGATATGATGTATCGGGCATAAGCCCATATTTTGCTACTCTGATGTTTTATTCTGTGGACACTCCCTTCGTGGAGATTTATTTACTATGATATGTGATTTTCTGTGGACTGCAAGTTTCCATTTACTTCATTATGCTACTTTTCTGTGTTCGAATTGGCCGGCAGAATCGGCGCTTTGTGGTGATGACCCTTCAGGGCGTGAAGGAGTCACCGCAAAACGGCGGTTCTGGGCCTAAGACCCCGGTGTTAAAAAAGAAAAAAAGGGGGGGGGGGTCTTACAAGAACTCATGCAGAACACAGGTATTTATAGGCAGAAAATTTCATGTGACACGCCCTCTGACACGGGCGTGTTAGGGGGCGTGTCGACACTATTCATGATGGCGGCCGTCGATTTGACATCAAAGTGGACTTCGGGCTGGACATGTGTCAGTCATGCAGCGGTCATGCCCCAGGTCACGGGCGTGACGCTGGGCGTGTCAAGAAGGTGGATCTGGGCGCGGGTCGCGATGAAAGTCGTCGCGTGGGTCTTGTCGGCCAGGTGGAGAAGTCACGCCCCATGACACGGGCGTGACTCTAGGCATGTTGGTTGGTGTCGACACTCGACAAACGTCGAGCGGAAAATGTCGAGTTGAAATTCGTCGAGCGGGTGGACACCTGTTGGGCCACGCCCTGTGTCGGGTGACACGGGCGTGACCCAGGGCGTGTTGAACTTTTCTTCTCGAAAATTGCTGATTTTACGGTATTTTGAGCTGTCACGCCCTGGTCACGGGCGTGACCAATTTGTCACGGGCGTGACTTGACTTTTTTGGGGCAGATTTTTGATATTTTCTGAAACATAAAAATAAACCAAGTCAGCAAATTATTTACAAAAAGGAGCAATTTATTAAGCAAAAACATGAAAAAATGACGAAAAGAAATGAAATCGACTAAATTAATGTACACAAAAATACGTATATTTACAATTCATCAAATACCCCCATACTTAAGCTTTTGCTATTGCAGAACAAAAGTTGGAGATGAACTTATAAGGAATTAAAGAAATCCTAAGTTTAGCTACCGCTTGAATCAATTGAAAGTAAGATCAAAATAAACATCCGGGGTTAAAGAATTAAATCCTAATTTATGAAATATTATGAATAGAGGAAGAGTTTTAAAAAGACTTCTAGATAAAATAAAATAGAAAGTAAAAATTTATTTTTGTTAGTTTAACAAAGATGGATTGGATTTATATAAAAAACTTTAGCTTAAAAGAAGTTAAAGGAAATAATGCAATTTAAAAATTATGCTCTCAAAAAATTTTAAAATTAAGTCTAGAATCATCGAAATGAGATAAGTGGTTTGGTGGTTTATGAAGAGGGCTTGGATATTGAGGTGAGGTAATTTTTTCTCGAATCTTCAATTTTTTTCTTTTTGGATAGTTAGGAAAATGAAATCTTATTTTCCTAACACATAATAATTTTTTTCTTTCTTCATAAATTAAATAACCCAATGTATATGTGTAGGAGTAATGAATTTTATCCTCTTACTCCATAACATATAATCTTTTTAAATATTGGGTGCCTATGTTTACAGAATGAAATCTTATTCCCATTGGCATAAGATCTTTTAAAGGGATAAAGTAGGGGTAAACATGTCAAGTAAGACATGAAAAAAAAGGAAGTGGGTTTATTTTTTCAAAAAGAAAACTAGCTTTTAATAAAAAAAAAGTTTTGAGAGCAACCTTTTTAAAATGAACGTTCTGATGTTTCTAAAAGCATGAAGTAGAAATAATTGAAATCCATGGATATTATTTTCTAACATAAAAAACGAGCTTTTATTTATAAAATTAGAAGTGGTGGTGAAAAACATGTTCCCTATTATAAGGAAAAGACATAAAAAAATTCATTAAAACTTAACCCCAGACACTTAAATCTATCAAACTTTAATTAATAAACGAATAGTAAGCAAAGAATAAAAAGAATTCGCTTATAAATTAACTCGAAACTAGATTTTTGGAAAGCAAAAAAGGTTAAGAATTAAGATATTCGATTTTATTTGTTACATAATTTAACAAAATATTTTTTGGAATTTTAAGGTTTTTATCATTTTTTTGTATTTTTTTGTAATTATGATTTTTTTTGTTGAATTTTTAGAGTTATTATCTTTTTTAGGAATTTTTGGTTTTTCTAATTTTTTTGATTTCTTTGTGTATTTTGATAAGTAATTTACAAGAATAAGGAGAGAAAGAAGTGTTATTTAAAGAAGATAGGGGGGAAAGAGAATACAAATTTTTTTTGTTTCTTTTTTTTAAATAATGTACAAAGTAAAAAAAAACTCGAAGGCGGCCCGCGAACAGACTCTATTTGTGTGGTTGGTTCGATGAGTCGAACGCCGCGGGGAGGCAAAATGCGAGTTTTTATAAATAAGAATAAGCGGGGGGGAGTTTTACAAAAACTATTTACAAAGTAAAAAGATTTTGTTTTTTTGTGAATTTTTTGAGTTTTATGATTTTTTTTTGAAGTTTTATGATAATAAAAACAAAGGAAAATTTTTTTAGGTTTTATTTTTTGTAATGTTTTTGTATTTTTATGCGTTTTTGTAAAGTGCAGAAATAAAGAAATACGAAAACACCTCCATACTTAAACTCAACATTGTCCCCAATGTTGCAATGTAAGTATGCGGAACAGATAATCTACAAAATATAATAAGTACAAAAAGAAAAAGTGAAGATAGAAGCTTCCCTAAAGACGAGTCCGGGAGGCCCGGGTTGATACCCTGTAATAGTTAGAGAAAAGAAAGAAGCAATAAAAAGATATCATAAAAGCTAAAAAGATAAATTCGGCGAAAAGATTGCGGGCGGTAGTGGGGCATGTGCGTGGGGGAGTCGAAGGGAGCTAAGACCTTAGCTACGTGAGTGTGATGAAAATGCGCACCCCTAGCGCGCACAAGAATGGAAGCGCGATGAAGCGAAACAAAACAAAATAAAACAAGTTAAAATAAAATAAATTAGACAAAATATATACACGTTTATTATTTTTTTTGTACGTTTTTTATTTTTTTGTTGTTTTTAGGTAGGTTTTTTTGTTTTGTTTTTTTTTAGTTTTTTAGTTTTTTTTATTTTTTGTTGTTTTTTTTGTTTTGTTTTTTTTTTCATAAAAATAATGAAAACATATGTTTTTTTGTCAAGGTTTTTCATTTTTTCGAATTTTTAGTTGTGTTTGTTTTATAGTTTTTTTGTCATAAAAATAATGAAAATAATAATAATTTTTTTCTTTTTTGTTAAGTTTATTTTTTTTTTCATTTTTTTGGTGTTTAGTTTTTTTTTAGTTTTTTTTAATTTTAAAGGTTTTTCAAATTTTTAGTTTTTAAGTTTTTTTTTCAAAATTTGTTTCGTTTTATAAGTTTTTCAAATTTTTTTTTCTGTTTTAGAATTTTTAAATTTTTTTTTAAAGTTATTATTATTATTATTATTATTATTACTATTAGTATTTTTGTTGGCCATTTTTAATTTTTGTTATATATATATAGATATAGGTAAAATTAGTAGAACTTCAGAGTTCAAAATAACGACACGAATTTCCCCGGCAACGGCGCCAAAAACTTGATTGGTTAAAACTCCAAAAATAATTACAGTCACGCGGCGACCCGACGGTTTTATTTAACTAAAGCGGAAGTGGTTTTTATTTAGAAAACGGGGCGCGCGTATTTATTTATTTGGATATAAAAAGGTGTGATCGAGTTTTAACGAAAAGAGGCAAGTGCACCTATCATGAGTAGTACAGGATATTCCGGGTGGAATATCGAGGTCGTATTGTTCTCGGGGTCGGTTCGATTATTTCTACACTTCCCTGGAGGGGACTATTATTTTACCGATAATTAACTTCTCGGGTTATATTTTATATATAATAAAAAGACAGAAAATGGCAGAAAGAAAATGAAAGCATGAAGGTGGTGCCGATGAAGAGCTTAGCTCGAGGGCACCGAATAAAATTAGAACAAAAATAGATTTTTAATAAAAAGAGCTCCTAAATTTCTAATTAATTAAGGCGGAGACATGACCGTGGAGGTTCCACTAAAATGAGCTCACCTAGCTATAGGGCTATCGCTCACCTGAATGATAATACTATTCGACCGGGCACTCGTCCGACGAAGGATTCCTCTTAACGTCTGCATTACGCTAAGAACCCCGCTATTGGGTGGGGAACCCAATTCGGTAGAGTTGGCGCGCCTCCTCTCTCGAGGGTTAGTGCGGAACTCTCTTTACCAAGGGGTGATCGGTCCATATGCACGGCCTATCGGCTAGCTAGCATATGGACTACGAAAATAGGGCCCACACATCGATTATGTGGTCCTACGCGTCGTAAACCCTAGGCAAACCTTAAGTACTTTTAATTAATTAGAAAAATATGATATTTAATTATTTTAAGCTATTTTATTTGTTCTAATGCTCTTCGATACTGAGGGCTAAGAACAGTTAGCCACTCATCGGAATGGGGACGGCAGCAGTGAAAGCAATAAAGAAAGCAGTTAATGAAAACGATAAAATGAATGCACAAAAATAAAGTAGGAAATAAAGCAGTAAAATGCAAGTCCTACTATAACGAGTAGGACTGAAATGAAAGCAGTAAATTGCGAGTCCCGGCGCAAATGCGTGGGCGGGAGAAAGAAAGCTGGTCTTACTCAAATGAGTAGGACTAAATAAATGCAACACACGCACGCACTCTATATAAAGTAAAACTCACACACACACTCTCTCGACATAAATGAAAACACACGCACACTGCAGGAAAGTAAAACAGACTCCACACACTCTACTGAAATGAAATAAAAGAATTGCGCCATTTAACTCTTAACGAGTAGGCGGAAATAAATGCACAAGTACAAAAAATTAAAAAAAAACTAAGTTACCTAAAAATTAAAACAACTGCATTTCTACCGCTAGAATGCGGTAGAAATGCATAAAAAGTGAAAATAAAAATTAAACGAGCGAAAAAAGATTGCAAATATACGCAAATTGAAAGAGCTCGAAAAATTAAAACGAATACATTTCTACCGTTAGAATGCGGTAGAAATGCATAAAAAGAGAGCGAAAAAATTAAAAGAGCAAAAGTTTAAAATGAAAAACTAAGTGCATGAAAAATTAAAACAACTATATAATCATTCTTATAACTCCGTAAAACTGATTAAAAAGTGAAAATAAAACGAAAAGAACGAAAAAGTTTTACATCCTAAAAAGAAAAATCTAAGTTAAAAGAAATGAAAATCACCTTGAAATCATTTTTACGGGTTTATAACAATGAAATAGAAAGCTATAAAAACCTAAGTTAACAAAACTAAGTAAGAAAATTAACTAAAACATAAAACTAAAAAGCTAAACTCATACACACACACACCCATTTTAAAAGAACTAAAACTAAGTTAAAACAAAAAAAAAAGAAAATAAGATTGAATAAGAGTAGCCAAATAGATGAAGTCCAAAGCAATAGAAAGAGAGCAAAACTATAAATTTTATTAAGCAAACTAGGAGATTACAAAACTAAGAAAATAAAGGAAAGGAGGAAAAATTCCCTTACATAACATTTGGATTTCATTTCAGCAGCACATCCCTATACAAAATGGAACCAAAAAGTGGAACATGAACTCAAGCAGAACAGAGGTATTTATAGGCAGAAAATTTCATGTGACACGCCCTCTGACACGGTCGTGTCAGGGGGCGTGTCAACACTATTCATGATGACGGCCGCCGATTTGACATCAAAGTGGACTTCGGGATGGATACGTGTCGGTCACGCAGCGGTCACGCCCTAGGTCACGGGCGTGATGCTGGGCGTGTCAAGAAGGTGGATCTGGGCACGGGTCGCGCCGAAAGTCATCGCGCGGGTCTTGTCGGCAAGGTGGAGAAGTCACGCCCCACGACACGGGCGTGGCTCTGGGCATGTTGGTTGGTGTCGACACTCGACAAACGTCGAGCGGAAAATGTCGAGTTGAAATTCGTCGAGCGGGTGGACACGGGTTGGGTCACGCCCCGTGTCAGGTGACACGGGCGTGACCCGAGGCGTGTTGAACTTTTCTTCTCAAAAATTGCTGATTTCACGGGATTTTGAGCTGTCACGCTCTGGTCACGGGCGTGACCAATTTGTGACGGGCGTGACTTGACTTTTTTGGGGCAGATTTTTGATATTTTCTGAAACATAAAAATAAACCAAGTCAGCAAGTTATTTACAAAACGGAGCAATTTATTAAGCAAAAACATGAAAAAATGACGAAAAAAAATGAAAACGGCTAAATTAATGTACACAAAAATACGTATATTTACAATTCATCATAAAGCATATCTCTCCCTAAATCTTGCTACTAGCCTCCCCCTAGATCTAACCCCGATCTTGACGCTGCACACAAGGCAATGATTTCTCCATTAGCCACACATGGACTTGGACGCCACTCACAAGGCGACGATTTTCCCCTAAGCCACACAAGGACCTAGACGCCACACACATGCGGCGATTTCCCTTCCGATTACAATGAGAAAATAAATAAAAAATAACAAAAACAAATTGAGCACTTTAGACTAGACAATCCCTTCAAAGAAAGCGCTGAAGATGCCGATGAATCCTTGCAAGAGATGCTTTGAATGCTTCGCACGTGACGTCAATCTTCCGCTTTATTTGGCCTTCTTAGGTGTATGGAGTATCTTTGAGTTCTGGAGCTCTCTGGAACATCTATGAAGGTAAGTGCACTCCAGGTTATGAAATTCGTAACTTTCTCAGAAAATGAGAGACTTTTATATTCTGGCGCTATCGCCGGGCGATACTGGGTATCGCCATCTGGCAATAGCGGTAACCGCTGCCACGTGTCCCATGAACTCCTTATTTTCGCATCGCACAAACGTTGAGCGCTGAATCATGCACTATGGACACAGGATACCGGATATCGCTATCTGGCGATAGCGAATAATGGTGGCAACGATTTCGTCGAGCGTCGAGCGAAAAATCGTCGAGTGGCGCTATCGCATGTAGCGATACCCACTATCGCCTGGCGATATCTCCAAGCCATGATTTCGTCGAGCGTCGAGCGGAATTGCATCGAGTGTCGAGTGTCAAGTGGCGCTATCGCATGTTGGCGATACCTACTATCTCCTGGCGATATAACCCGAGCTCAATTCTGATCTGATTCATCATCAAAAAGATATGAGATATTAACCTATGTTACCTGCACACCAATAACATCCAAATATCAAATACAAACAAGATTTGTTATTAGCAAACTAGGAAGCGTGGAATGCATGATCCAACAATCTCTCCCGTTTGATAATAACATATCCATTAAGAAAGAAATCATGAATGTTAAAAAGGTCCACCCTATTTGAGTATCAAGACGAAACAAGTGTATGTGCACAAATTGCTCTTGGATGAAACATTCCCCCTAAATGTGATCTCCCCCTAAATGGAAGCATATAGAAAATTCGTGCATTTTTAATTAAAGGTGTGAAAATTAATTAAAATTAATTAAAACAAATAAGGTGTCTTCCAAGTGGGCACAAAGATATAAGAACAGACTTCGGGAAAGATTGCTTTTGTAAAGTTTCTCCCCCATTAGTATTGTCAAAAGAGATCGAAGAGTATGGCGGAAGCGAAAGAAGGAAGAAACATAAAAGAGAGACTCAGAGAGGGTAGGTGAGCAATGTAGTATAAATAAAATGAGTAAATAGTAACTATGGCATTGTTCAACAAACTATATCATAAACACATGGTCTACTGAAAAGGTGTTGGTGAAATAGTTTTCAGGCCAATTCTCATAAGAAGAACATTTAGAGACAATAATGTTGTGTACATGTGAGGTGGGTGGCGAAACTGATGCTTAGTCTTACAAAGAAAACATGTACATGCGAATGGTAAAAAACAACATAACATAGTGGTTACATGCGGAGCTATACTTGTACCCAAGAGGTCAGCACACGTAAGAAAGAAATTATTCACGTAAAATTCGCACAAGACACTTTACAATTCTTGCCAAGGTGCTCAACCTCACAATGCTCATGAAGACTTATCAGGAGGGTAAGTAGTGCTTGGTGGAGGTTCCTTGTCAGCTCTTTATTATTTGAGTGGTTTTTTTTGTTTTTTTTGTGTGTAACTATCACCAAAGGTTTATACTTTTGGGATGATACACTTTTGCACTCATATATATATGTTTTTTATTTTTTTTCGTGCTGAACAAAGGAGTCTGAATTCACTTGTGAGAGCATACAGAATAATTTAATATGATGGTGCACAATACTAAACTCGGATAAAGCAAAAGCCGAAAACATGCATCACAATTAGTTTTGGTAAAAACATCCACAATTCACATTTTGTAAGAGGGAGGCATACGAAGATTTGCACAACCGTGAGTGAAATGTCATTATCATAACTAAAAGATTTCTCATTCTTAGAGGCATGCGAAAACAATTTCACGAGGTTAAGAACACTAGTACTGAAATATGTAAAACAGATATAAGAGTGGTGAACTAGAGAACCAAGTTAATATAAAACTAAAAAAAGAACATTACACCTGGCCTTAAACTGAGTCAGCAAGACAATGTGAAGAAACAAAAAAATGGAACTATCGCCCGGCGATACCTGGTTTCGCTGGTCGACAATAGTGGAAAATTGCTTAAAACTGGCACATTCAGTCAAAGCCATCAAAGTGAACCATTATGCCTGAAGACTGAGTGCGGAACGCGGAGGAGAAGGCGGCGAAACCCTAAACCTAGGTATGAAAACTTGAATTTTTTGCTTTGAATCTTTTGTTTTTTATGGATCTAATTGGAAGAATAGTGGAGTATGTTAGTTTAGAGCAGAAATTTCCAGGTTTGCAAGTGTTAAAATTTGGTTTGGGGATCTTGATTTACTAGGGTGGTATGAGTGAAATTGGTGAAAATTTCCTTGAATTTAAGTTGAGAAAAATAGATTTGAAGAACACAAACGTGCAGATCTGGTATTTTGGATGAAGGGGGAAACCAGATCTGAAGTCGGAAATGAAGAAAAAAATGATTTTTCAGCTATCACCCGGCGACAGTGGGTGTCGCCGGATGGTGATAGCCAAAAAAAACTTTTCTATTTCTGAAACAAAAATATTTTATACGCAGAAATGGCTTCCAGTTCCAAAGCACGAAGAAGCACAGGGAGTGACTCATACGCATCATATCAAACACTCCCTGGAATAGAGAACGCTAACATAGGAATCAGACGGGTGATTGAATTCGACCCGGCCAGGCATGCACATATTCATGACTTGTTAGCAATGGCTGGAATAATGTCAATTATTATTCCAGACACATTCTCCTCCGTGCTCATCCGAGAATTTTACAATTATCTCAAAGATCCGCATTTTACGGAATTGAATGGAGGAGTTCGATCGAAAATTCAAGGATAGACGGTAGAAATAACACACTATGACTTGAGAGAAGAATTTGGACTAAGAGAGCATGACACCACTCTAGATGTCATAGAGAACTATCGGAAGAAGAGGGATTGGACATTATTGAATATGGTTTTGCATGGAAATTCCATCAAAACTCTAATCCAATCAACGGCCACCCTGACGGAGAATGCATGGCTAGTGCAAGATATTCTAAGGGATACCATCCTATTGAAATCCGGAGATACACAAAAAATAACGGCTCAACTTAGTTATGTGACATATATGATTTTGGAGCGAGAGTCGTTTGATGTGGCGGATTTTGTCCTCTCGATAGTACGATACTCATTTAGATTGAAAAGTCCTAATTGGAAGAAGTTGAACACCCTACCACTTGGAGCCGTCATCCAACAGATCTTATATAAGAAATATACGCAGATTGACCCCGAATTGTACTTCAATGATTGTATCCCAATAATATATTCGACGAATGGAACACATTCCATCGGCCAATCAACACGAGGAGGGTCATCAAGAAGGAGTGAACCAGTGTCCACTATCCGAAACCCGCCAATTCCTAGAGGTGGATCATTGCGAGAAGGATTAGATGACTTGCGAGAGTCGTTCGAAGAACTTAAGCGGGATGTAAAGAAAGACTTTTTGGGAATTCAGAAATACTTTAAATTTCTGACCAAAAGTTTGAAGTTGAAGCTCACTCCAGCCGAAGCAGCAGAATGTGAAGATTCGGTCATGGAGCCGCCCCATACATCGACCCGCTGAGCACGTCGGATGCGAAGCAGCGAGTACAGTTCGCCGGATGATTAAGGAGAGACCAGTGGAGGTGACAGCAGAAATATTTGAAGATTTCTAGAAGGCTGGACATTTTTCCACTATCGCCGGGCGACAGTCACTATCGCCGGCGACAGTGAAATTTCGTTAATTTCCTTAAACTTTAATTTCATGTTGTAATATTATCTATTCTGTAATGGTATGTGGCATTTCTTCTGGAAGAATGTAAGACTTAGTATGAAATGTTAAAATTGTGGTGTTTCCACTTATGATTCATTGAATTCTTTTTTTGGTTTAATGTTCATGATGTTAACAATGGAATTAAGTTTATTTTTTTTTGTGTGTGTCTTGCGATGGTAATTTATTAATTTTACAAGTCTAGAATTCCTAGTTCTAATCGTAAGAACGAAAAACGGGTATCTGGAAGATGTTTACTGAAAATATCCGCAAGCTGTGAATCCGTCCTTATAAAATTGACTTTGATCGTATTTTGTTTTATGTTATCTCTTATGAAATGGTGACGTACGTCAATGTGTTTGGATCTAGAATGATGAACTGGACTATACGTTAAGTCAATTGCACTTTTATTATCACATTTTAATTGAATGGTTTCATGAACTATACCAACATCTTCTAATGTTTGCTTCATCCATAAAGCTTGTGCACAACAACTGCCTAGTGCTATGTACTCGGCCTCAGTGGTAGATAAGGCAACAGAATTCTGTTTTCTACTCGACCAAGAGATAAGTGAAGGGCCAAGAAAATGGCAGGTGCCACTGGTGCTTTTACGATCTAATGAACATCCAACATAATCCGAATTAGAGAAACCATGTAATATAAATGTATCGTTATGTGGATACCATAATCGTAATTTAGATGTTCCAATAAGATATCTAAAAATGCATTTAACTGCTTTTAAATGAGACTCTTTGGGTTTAGCTTGAAATCTAGCACATAAACATACAGCGAACATAATATCAGGCCTAGAGGCAGTCAAATATAATAGTGATCCTATCATTCCTCTATAAAGTGTTTGATCTATGGATATTCCACTCTCATCTTTTCCTAAGTTTAATGAGACACTCATGGGGGTATTTGCTTGTTTTAGATTTTCAAATCCAAATCTTTTTAAAACATCATGAATATATTTAGATTGGCAAACAAAAATTCCATCATGCTTTTGAGTGATTTGAAAACCAAGAAAATAAGTGAGTTCTCCTATCATGCTCATTTCAAATTCATTCTTCATAATTTCAATAACACTATCACATAATTTTTCATTTGTGGGTCGAAAAATAATATCATCAACATATATTTGTAAAATGATAAGATCATCATGAATATGTTTAACAAATAAAGTACAATCAGCACTGCCCTTTTTATAATCATTCTTTAATAAATAAATAGTCAATCTATCATACCATGTGTAATATCCCATTTCCAACTAGACCCCTAAGAGTAGTTTTGGCCATGACTTGGTCATGACCAAACTCTTGGGAGCCTAAGTAGACCAAGAATACCTAAGAATGTGGGTGAGACCACTATGGTCTGCAAATAGTAAATTCCTGAACCTTAGTTTAAGATAATCATGGGGCTTCAGCAAGACTTCAAGACCCCACCATGGTCTCATCAACCCATTGTAAGATCCATTAGAGCACTAGGGACCAATGGAGGGCAGTCAAAAGGGTTAAGTTGACCCAAGTCAACCCTAACCCAAAATGGGTCAAACTAACCTACTAGGGTCAATTGACCATCCTCAAGTCAAGTGGACCCCACCCAAGCCCCCATAACTCTAGGGTGAGGTCAATGGGTCACCTAGGACCCATTGGGGTCCACCCAAGAGGCTAAGTTGAACAAAGTCAACCATAACCCTAAGTGGGTCAACCTAACCTACATTGGGTCAAACTGACCTGCACAAGGGCCAATTGAAGTTCCCTTAGCCAAGTAGACCCCAAACATACCTTCATAACCCTAGTGAGAAGCCAATGGGTCACCAAGGTCCCATTGCGGCCAACCAAAAGGGCTAAGTTGACCAAAGTCAACTCTAGCCCTAAAGTGGTCAAGTGCCCTGCCTAAGGGTCAACTAACCTCCAAAGGGCCAATACAACCCTACCTAGGCCTTAGGAGAGGCCTATGGGTCACCAAGGACACATTTGGGCCAACCTCAAAGACCAAATTGACCTAAGTCAACCCTACCCTAGGTTTGGGTCAAGCTAGCCCAAATGGGCTAACTTAAGCTCAAGCCCAACTCACTTGGGCTAACCATACTTTGGTGGATGAAATAAACACGTGGGCTGCCAATAGACTAGAATATTGACTAGCCAACTTGGTGACTAGGAGAGAGAGAGAGAATCTCAATATTAAAGAATAATTAGGAGAGAGAAAGGCGTATATTTAAGGGTGTTTAAGGGAAATGAGCCACTTGGACCCATGCCATCAGCCCCCACTTGGGTTGGCCGACCCTTGGAGTCATGGAGAAGAAGCTAGATGGAGTGGGGCCCACCCATGTATGCATGGTGACAAGAACAAGGCAAAACCCGCCACCTTGCACATAGGAATTATCACCCCCCCCCCCTTTATACTTCATCTCCCCACTTTTTCCCCCTCACTTCATCAACCTCAGGACAAGGGAGTAGCAGATACAGTGAGAGAGACCGAACCTTGGAGCTGAGCCCGAGCTGGAGCCATAAAAACCGAGGGAGAAGCGCCGCCGGCGCTGCCATGGTTCCCCGCCGCTCGTCACGTCGCAAGGCCGCCGGGAAGGTCCTCCCTCACCTCTCTCTTCATGCTTAGATCTTAGGAATGTTTAGGTTAGGGTTCGGGCTCGAATGAGCCCGAACCCAACTCTTCTTTTTCCGCCATTAATGTCTTTTGGAGCTTTCGGGTGAGGTGGTGCCGCCACCTCTGGCCTCTCTTGCCGCCGACAGAAGCTTGCCCCCACCACCGTGAGGGGGGAGGAGATGTTTGCCGGTGGAGGCGCCGCCGGTAGCCATCGAGAAAGATCCCGTGAAAGCTCGGCTGGGTTTCAGGAGATTTGGAGAAGTTGAGCAGCTGCCGTCCGATCGCGTCAAGATTCGTGCCATGTAAAAATAATAATCCAGGAATTATTAAATTAAATGAATAGTGTTATTTTTATGTCCTTTATATCCGACTTTTGCATGTCAATATTTAGGGCCCTTACATCCTTGTTCATAAAATGTTCTCAACATGAAAATTATAGGTCTTGAAGTCACCTTTAATTTGATATGTTACACATAATTTTTGGTTAAGTCTACTGCCCTATAGAGCCATTTGCCTAGGGCTGGTCCTAGGATAGGTCAGAAAATAAAATGAGTGCCCTGCCCAAACTCTAAGTCCAAATGGGCTGAAATTTTGGGCATGTGGCTTAATTAGGCATCCTAGGACCTCCCCAAAAATGGGAATTTTGGGGGAAAATAATTCCATAGTTTTAGTCCAAATATGATAAATTAAAGTTTGTTGATTTTTGGGGCATATCAACTCCAAAATGCCCCAAATTTTGGTGGCCTGCCCTTAGGAGTATATTTGACCTATGGTAGAAAAAGCAGACAATTTATCCCTCTGCATGTTGAGATATCTCGCTTGCAAGATCTAAAAATGTGAATGATCTTGGGCTGCAAATAACAAAAATGCAGAAATTAGAAGAGATGCCCAAGCCCATCCAGAGGCCCAAATGACCTGGAATTTTGGGAAGTAACTGGTTTAGGGAATATTTAGGCCCTGCCCAAAAATGGGACTAATCGGAATTAAAATTAGGGTAATATTACCAAATTACCCCTAGGCTTGTTTACGTGATTCTTGGGTTAATTCAACTCCAAAATGCCCCATATTTTGGTGGCCTGCCCTTAGGAGTATATTAGACCTATGGTAGAAAATTTAGACAATTTAGCCCTCTGGATGTTGAGATATCTCACTTGCAAGATCTGAAAAGGTGAATGGTCTTGAGCTGCAAATAACAAAATGCAGAAATTAGAAGAGATGTCCAAGCCCATCCAGAGGCCCAAATGACCTAGCATTTTGTGAAGTAACTGGTTTAGGGCATATTTAGGCCCTACCCAAATATGGGACTAATTCGAATTAAAATTAGGGTGAAATTACCAAATTACCCCTGGGCTTGTTTAGGTGATTCTTGGAGTAGTTCAACCCCAAAAGGCCCCAATTTTTGGTGGCATGTCCATGAGGACATTATTAAGGCATAGTTAAAGGTTCAGCTCATATGGACCACAGCAAGGTAGGGAAACCCCTTGCATGTGTTGGCTTGTAAAGGGCTTGGTGTGTTTATAGCCAAAAAGAAGAAAAAAATGAAATATTGAATGCACAACCCTTTTGGACCACTGACTTAGCATTACCTTAAGTACCCTCCCATCTTTGGGGAAAATGGATGAATTAGGGTTGACTTCCCCTTGGACCCAAGTTCACATCCTAAGGAAGGACCTTTAGGGGGTTATGAAGGACATAGAGGCAAATGCCCTTGTGTGGCCTTGTAATTCAGTAGAGAGTTAGCTTAGATATATTTAAGCCTCTAGTTGAAGTGTTAGGGAATTTAGGAGTAGTTAAGTACCTCAAAGGTCAAACCCTAGCTTTAGGGTAGAAACACTATTAAGTCAAAACAGTAACTTAACATCATCCAAAAATTGTGAAGTTGGAGTAGAATGAATCTTAGGGTGAGGTACACCCCTAGATATTTTTAGTGGAATTTTATAGATTATTTTCATGGTAGTTCCTTTGTTAAATATCAAAGTGTCCAATTTAGTATTTGATTTAATTTGATAATTTGGTTTAAATGAAATCTAGTGAATTTTGGCCACTAATGATTTTAGGATGATATCTTCTATTAGGAATTTAATTAGGAATTTGTGAAGAATATTTATAGTACTTGATTCACAATTATTCTCTTTGTTGATTTTGGTATTGAATTTATTTAGAATTAACTATTCTGTGAAAAATCATGAAAGTTGGCCAGTGATAATTTTAGCACTGCAGTAGTGTAATATATTTAACTCAAATTATTTGGATGAAAATATCAAGTAGTTGATTTACAAATCTTGGAATATGGGAATTTACTGCTAAAATAATTTTAGGCCCCTTAAATGTTTGTAGAAAATGTCAAATTTGTAAATTGTCACTTTTAGATATATAAAATATTATCATGAATTTATGAAACATTAATTATGTATAAAATGTATACTTCATGATCAACTTGACTATAATTGGCTTTTGTAAGAAATTATTTAAATAGAAGATTAATTGAGGAAAATACGATATTCTGGAATTAAATCATTTATGTCATGATAGGACTCCAGTAATAATCATAGGTCATTCGGATGAAAACTTGAAGGACATCCTATCATGAACATCACTTAGTATAAGTTGGTCTGCAAATAGTAATTTGGGAAAAAGTTGTATTATGATAAGAGTTGGAATAGGGTAGAGTTAGTGGTGTTGAATTGTTTGAATGAAAATGGATGAGTCACCATAGAAGTTTCTAAGGGGGGTGGGAATCGAGTTAATGTGTGTTAGAAGGTACCCGAGTTCGACGAAAGATCGTCGTTCCCGCGAGAGTGAAAGTTCTAAACTACCCTAGGATTAGCTTATCGCAACATGAGAAGGTAATGGGTAAAGTAATCAACCAATAATAATAATTATTATCTTGCGAAAGGGAATGTTGGGCGTAATCCCAACATAGTTCCTAGTGCCCCTTGAGAGCCCTTCACAGAGAATACCGGGGGCAGTCATGGGTTAACTAAACCTTAAAGAACAAATCGAAAGAGTAATTTAGTAAATAGGGTTTCACACTGCACTCACTAGTTGGACAAGTATTTGAAATGGTTAAGTCGTCCCGAGGTGTTCAAAGGGGCGCCATCCCGCAATGTTCAAAGGGATGAGGTTTGGAATAAGAGACGGACGTTTTGGTCCGACGAGCTTTGGCTCGGTTGATATTTGAGACGGACGGGATGGTCCGGGGAGCTTTGGCTCGGTTCTGATACGATAAATTTGCATGTGCATGAAAGGAAAGAAAGTTAAGGTGGTGGGTCTTCAGTATGGATTAGTCGATGCATCGACTCCAATACGATGACTCGGCAAGTGTGGTTTTACACTTCACCAAACTTAAGTCCGACGGTCCAGTTGGCAAGAGTACGCGGTAGTCCGCTTAGTGCACCAAGCGTTGAGGTGTACGATAGGTCAGACCGGTAGTGCTTTTACTGGTTTTGAGGTGGGCGAGGCCCAACCCACCGCTTCCGTCTGCCACTACGGAGGTATCCTGGGAGGTAACGGCTCCGAAAGGGGGAACTAATGGTCTGTGTGCACAGAGTCGGGTGTGTGTGTTTCACTTGCATGTCCATCATACCGACTTGCATGTCATAGCATAAACGATTCATTTAACCCTGACACCTAAAGTATAAGTGGTATGGGACTCTTATACATTAGGCCCTGCAAAACGACCCCTTGGTCTATAAGCTTGTGTGGACAAGTTTATAAATTAAGGTTATTTCAATATATATATACTGCTTGTGATAACCGACACCACAACGTATAAAGTTGTATGGGAAATTTTATACGATGGGAGCCTGGTAGAAGATCCCTTGGCTTATGTGTATTCATATAAGTGATGGTTAAATTCCTTTCTTATTTTACTTATTATAACTTGATTATAAATAGCTAGCTAGGTCCCCCTATCACCTGTTTTTGATTTCTCTCCACTTTCACGTCCTTTCCTTTCTTCCTCCCCGCTCCCCGCTCGGTGCCTAGGAGCATGGGGGAAGGGGTGGGGGACGATAGGGCTTAGTCTTATAGACTAACGATTTTCGAACCATATCATATTAGGGGATCGTGGAACCGAGTATGGAGGAGAAGCCCAGGAGACCGGTGCGATTGGAGACAGGGCAATCTAGCTCAGGAGTGTAGCCACCTGGGACCATGAGTTCTGACTTCTAGTAGTTGTTTTATTTTGCTTCTGCATGAGAGATCAGTAGTGAGGATATTAATGTATCGGGCTTAAGCCCTTTTATTTCTATACTCTTTTCCTATTCTGTGGACACTCCCTTCGTGGTGATTTTATATATATGTGATTTGTTGTGGACTTACATGTCTCTACTCTTGTACTGCTGCAGTTGCGATCGATTTGGCTGGCAGGATCGGCGTTTTGTAGTGACGACCTTCCCGGACGCGAAGGTGTCACCACAAAGCGCCGGTTCTGGGCAAAAGACCCCGGGTTTTGCATTGAAAAAAAGGGGATCTTACACCATGCTCGGGGTGCTTGTTTCAAACCATACAATGCTTTTTCTAATTTATAAACATGATCAGGAAATCTAACTTCAACAAAGCCTGGAGGTTATTCTACATAAACCTCCTACTTAATATACCCGTTAAGAAAAGCAGTTTTAACATACATTTGAAATAATTTAAACTTCTTAAAACTAGCAAATGCAAGAAATATCCTAACTGCTTGTAAACGTGCTACGGGTGAAAAAAGTTTCATCAAAATCTATTCCTTCTATTTGTGAATATCCTTTTGCTACGAGTCTAGCTTTGTTTCTAGTGACCTTAGATTCACTACCAAGTTTATTTTTAAAAATCCATTTAACCCCTACAACAGGATGATTAGATGGTCTTTCTACTAACTTCCCAACTTTATTATGTTCAAATTGATTAAGCTCGTCATTCATAGCTAAAAACCAAGAATTATCATTTAAAGCAGCTTCAACGCTTTTAGGTTCTATATCAGAAATAAAGCACATATTTGAAAATAATTCACGTACGGATGAACGAGTACTTACCCCTCTTGATGGTTCTCCAATAACCAAATCTTGAGGATGATCTTTTGAAAATCTTTGTTCACTTGGAGGCACATATCCTTGCACTTCTTCTTCTTGTTGTTGTTCAATTCCTTTTTCTTCATTTTTGACTCCAAGGTTGTCATCGTCATCCACCCTTTGTGGAGGGTAGGGCTCTTCATTTTCACCTGTAGTATTAGCTTCCACACAAGGATAAAACTCATCAAATCTAATATGTATTGATTCTTCAACTACTTTTGTCGTCTTATTGTAAACTCTATAAGCTTTATTTGTAGAAGAATAACCAATAAAAATGCCTTCATCACACTTCTCATCAAATTTACCTAAATTATCCTTAGTGTTCAAAACAAAACATTTACATCCAAAAACTTTAAAATAAGACACATTCGGTTTCTTTTGAAAATATAACTCATAAGGTGGTAATTTTAATATGGGTCGAAGAATATCACGATTAATAACATAACAAGAAGTACTAACAGCTTCAGCCCAAAATGATCGAGGTAATTTGTATTCAGATAACATAGTGCGAGCTAGTTCTTGCAAAGTTCTATTTTTCCTTTCCACCACACCATTTTGTTGCGGTGTACGAGGAGCAGAAAATTCATGTTTAATTTCTAACTCATTGTAAAAAGAAACAAATTTCTCATTGTCAAATTCACCCCCATTATCTGAACGAATGCATTTTATTTTTAATTCTATTTCATTTTGAACACGTAAACATAATTTGGAAAATTCTAAAAATGCATCAGATTTAGACGATAAGAAAATTGTCCAACTAAAACGAGAGAAATCATCAATCAAAACAAAAGTATACTTTCTACCTCCTAGGCTTAGTGTGTAACGCCCCCTATCCGTCGCATAGCATATAGCAGTAGGTCCGGCCGGGGCCCGACGCCATATACCACAGACAGACCGGGTGGTTACTCAATGGAAACCATCCAACCAATCATAACATCCTACACTGAGCATTCTAGCAGAAGCAGTTTTATAAGTTGCAATTAAAAGAACCCAGCACAAAGATCATGAATGTCCACTAACAAACCAAATAGGAATGAAGTACATACACAAGTATTGGCCTTAAGGCCTTACAAATGGTTTACTCAATATTACATGTTTTCCATACCACGGCACGCAGGTTGGTCATACATGAACAAAAGCAAGTAAACACTCCAATTAGTCCTTTGAGAGCCGGCTTCGCAATTTGGGTTTTAGCCCGCTATTGACCGCTTGACCGGGCAGCACCTGCAAACACAATCCACCGCACGGTGGCAAACAAAAGTAACGGTCAGCAATGCTGACCAAATTATAACGATCCCACCACCAACTCGGGGCTACGATGCTCCTTCCCGGCATTTTATTAGCACAACCAAGCATTATAAAAATTCATTGCATCACAGGCATTGGCATGCACAGCCGCATGCCCCGTGCTCTCAGGGCACATTCTCGGTGATCACGGTCTAAGTCCTCCGACTCACCACCATCCCCGGGACGACAATCTCTCGTGAGCATTTGGTCTTTCTGGCCACTGCCTAAGACCCTCAATCTATGCCAACGGTAAATGCCAAGTAACTTTAGGTCTCTTTAACCGAACGACATAGAGCGGGTACGGTTCCGCCTGACCCGTTGCTCACACCGCAACGTTAATTTAAAACATATGCGCGGGTCAAAATTTCCCGAGTCCCAATTCGTTTACACACAACACATAACCCAGTTATGTTCAAATTGGCTCCCAGGCCCACATGTTTGGCAGAATCACGCATCTGCCCGGTTTTCCGGGTGCACCTTTGGGTTAATCCCCAAGGCTCCCTGTTGCAATCTACCACGTAGAAAAACCCGAAAACAAACATTCGCACGGAGTCTTCTCCGGCCACTTATGCAATGCAACATCACCGATCCAGACCAACATGTCTGGATAGGCTTCACACATCATGCCTATATCCGTTCTCGATTACGGACTCTACATGGACACAATGGGGACTATTCATGTCTACCCGAAGGAACGCCTCAAACTCACCGCAAACTCGCGAGAGCGGGCTTCCCTATGCAAAAGAAGGAGAGCTTCACATGCTCAAGTAGAGAATCGTTACCCTAGCGTTCTTCCTTGGCGCCATGGAAATATTAGCGGATGAAAAGCACCGCACTCTCTTTGCCTCCATAGATCCAAAGTCGGTTCGCGATTTGGAGCTCCGAAGCTCCTCCAAAGATCGGATCTAAGCTTCTTCTTCCTCCTTTGCTCTCCTCTCTCTCTATACTTTAGAAAGAGAACCTCTCAAGTGAAATGAGGGTTTCAAGGGTCCAATCCAGTGTATATCCAAGTACTAACATCCCCCAGTCATCGGATCCCGAATTAAAGAAACGAACGGCCATGATCAAGATCTAAAATGCAGAATCTGGGCCGAACACGGCCTGTGACACGCCCGTGTCCCTCATTCGCTGTTAAAATTGACGCATCTTAAAAAACACAAGGGCATCCGACACGCCCGTGTTCGACCTGACATGCCCGTGTTCCAATTGGCACGGTCGTTTGGTTGGCCGTGTACCCCCATCGACACAGCCCCGAAAACAACCTGAGACTCACACGGGTCTTGGACACGCCCGTGTCAAACCCGAACACGCCTGGGCTCCAGGCCGTGTTCACTTCCTCGACACATCGTCTAGCGAAGTTCGTCGACCACACGACACGGCCTTGGACATGCCCGTGTCCTAGGCCGTGTTCCCTGACTCGACACATCGTCGTCGTCGAGCGAAAATGTCGACTCTCCGGGCCGATCGTCGACACGGCTCGACACGACCTGAGACACGCCCGTGTCTCAGGCCGTGTTCGCAGCTCGACGATCGTCGACTCCATATTTCGTCGACCTCGCGGCCAAATCGTCGACTCGAGCCTGACACGCCCTGGGACACGCCCGAGTCTCAGGCCGTGTGCCCCTTGCCAAATTCCAGATTTGGCCCAAAACGCTTACCTTCGCTCTTTTGAGTTTCGGGGCGTTACAACTCTCCCCCTCTTAAAAGAATTTCGTCCTCGAAATTACATAAAGAAAAGAAACATAAAACTTAAATGATACCTGAGTGAAACAACTCTGGGTACTCCTCAAGCATAGTCTGCTATCGCTCCCAAGAGAGCTCCTCTCGACCGTAATTGTCCCAACGGATGTTGACAATCCTGATCTCTTTATTGCGTAGCCGCTTGACCTCTGAGACTCAATACACACGGGTTTGACCTTTGTCATCAACCCACTATCAACCGGCACTCGATCGACCGCGATCACTTGCGTAGGCTCTTGCACCGCCTTCCGTAGCACCGATATCTGGAATATATCATGTAGACCACTAAGCTCCACATATAGCTTCAAACGATCGGCTGCTTCGCCAACCCTCTCTAGAACCTCAAATGACCTAAGGTACCTCGGGCTTAGCTTTTTCAAGCGCCGCACCCGCGAGACACCCTTGAACGGCTTGATCTTTAAGTACACCCAGTCGCCCACAATGAACTCCACGTTCCTGTGCTTAACATTATAGTACTTCGCCTGACGGTCCTGAGCGGTTAGCAACCTCTCCCGAATGGTTCGCACCAATGAAGTAGCATCCTCCACCTCTTGACGCTTGTACAACTTTGACTCACCCGTTTCCAACCAGGACAATGACGTGCGTCATCTTCTACCATAAAGGGCCTCGAAGGGCGTCATTTGAATACTCGCCTGGTAGCTATTGTTGTATGCAAATTCCACCAAATAAAGATGGTCTTCCCATTGCTTTCCAAAGTCCAAGACACACATGCGGAGCATGTCTTCATAGTTCTATTAACCCTCTCGGTCTGCCCATCTGTCTGCGGATGGAAGGCTGTGCTAAAACTCAGCTTTGTTCCCAACATCTGCTGCACAAGCCTCCAATCATTGGACATGAACCGCCCATATTGGTCACTCACGATGCTGCGGGGCACACCGTAGAGCAGCACTATGTTATCCACATATAACTTTGCCAACTTCTCCACCGGATCATCCTTCCTATGCGGAATGAAATGCGACTCCTTCGTTAGCCGATCTACGACCATCCAGATGGCATCGTTCCCCTTTGGCGACCTTGGCAAACCGTGTACAAAGTCCATAGTGATGTCGTCGAATTTCCACTCCGGAATAGGCAAGGACTTCACAAATCCTCCCGGCTTTTGACACTCCGCCTTCACCAAGGCGCAAGTTTGGGACTTCTCCACATAGAGCACCACATCCTTCTTCAAACCCGGCAACCAAAATAGTTTCTTAACGTTGCGGTACATCGTTTTGCTCCCCAGGTGAATTGAGTACTTGGTATGGTGCGCCTCGTACAACAAATCCACCCGCAGACTGCCCACGCTTGGGACGCAAAGACGGTCGTCTTTCCAAAGCAATCCATCCACAACTTCATATTGGGAATTTGACCCATCCAGAGTCTCTATCATGAGTTGCTTCATGTGGCCATCAATATCCAATGCCTGTCGAATCCGATCAGGCAGGTCATATTGAACTTCAGTCCAATTCAGTACTTCTTCAGCACTTGATTGCTTATCCACGCAATAAATCTCCAACGCCTCCAACTCCCGAACCAACCGCTCGTCATGGATCGATTGCCAATTGGCTTGAGCTGGGGCCCGACGACTCAACGCGTCCGCAACCACATTACCTTTACTAGGCACGTAGTGGATCTTGAATGTATAGTCCCCCAAAAACTCCATCCATCTACGCTACCGCATATTCAGATCTTTCTGATCAATCAAATACTTCAGGCTCTTGTGATTGGTGTAGATACCAATCTTCACACCGTACAAATAATGTCTCCACAGCTTCATGGCAAAAATCACGGCCGCTAACTCTAATTCATGGACCGGATAATTCCTCTCGTGCACTTTCAGCTATCTCGATCCATAAGCTACCACACTTCCATGCTGTAACAGCACACAACCCAAACCACTGCCCGAAGTATCGCTAGAAATCTCAGAACCTTCGGTCCCACTCGGAGGACTCAGCACAGGCGTCGTGGTCAACCGACATTTCAACACCTCAAAAGCTCGCGCGCACTCCGGCGTCCAAACGAACTTCCGCTCCTTCCTCGTCAAAGTAGTGAGAGGTAACGCTATCCGCGAGAAGTTCTCTACGAAGTGCCTATAATAGCCGGCAAGCCCTAGAAAGCTCCGGACTTCCACTACCGTAGAAAGCTCAGGCAACTCCCGTATCACAACAATCTTCACCGGATCCACTGCAATACCTTCCCCACTCACTATATGACCGAGGAACGCCACTGAGGACAACAAAAACTCGCACTTCGAGAACTTGGCATATAATTGATTCCTCCTTAGCGTCTCCAAAACCAAATGAAGATGCCTGAAGTGATCTTCCTCACTCTGCGAGTACACCAAAATATCGTCGATGAGGACGATCACAAAATGGTCCAAGTACTCCCTGAAGGTCCTGTTCATCAAATCCATGAATACTGATGGCGCATTATTCATCCAAAACGGCATGACCGTAAACTCATAATGCCCGTATCTTGTCCTGAACGCTGTCTTAGGTATACCAGTCTCCCTTATCCTTAGGTGATAATAACCAGACTTGAAATCTGACTTAGAGTATACCGTTGACCCGACCAACTGATCAAAAAGATCATCGATCCTTGGGATTGGGTACTTGTTCTTTTTCATTAGCTTGTTCAGTTCTCGGTAATCAACACATAGCCTCAAGCTTCTGTCCTTCTTCTTAATAAAGAGGACCGGAGCGCTCCAAGGTGAAGAACTTGGACTCACATACCTTTGCTCCAATAACTCTTGAAGTTGCACCTTCAGCTCTGCCATTTCCTTAGGCGCTAGCCGATACGGAGATCGTGACATAGGCTTTGCACCTGGCACTAGATTAATCGTAAAATCTATCTCACGCTGCGGCGGGGCTCTAGTGAGATCGCTAGGGAACACATCAGGGTACTTTGATACCACTGAAATACTGTCCAACACGGGCTTAGGCTTTGCAACCTCCACTAGTGTAATGAACAGTTCTGCACCGGCATGGACCGCCTTCACCACCTGAAGAGCAGACATCAACGTCTTGCTCGACCTCCTTCAAGCCCGTAAAAATCGTCTCACGACCTGCTCCCAGCTTGACTTCCTTGCTACCGCAATCAATATAGGCTCGCTGCTCCGAGAGCCAGTCCATGCCAAATATAACATCAAATTCCATTAGTGGTAATAACGATGCTTGAAAGTCAATGTCTTGACTCCCTGACCACACCTAAGCGCAACAGATTCTACTCGCGCGCATTGAGCACCATTGGACCATAGCACATCCAATTTGTCTCTTACCATCGAAGGAGGTACTCCGACGCGTAATATAATTCCTAAATAAAGGAATGTGAAGTTTTGTTTACTCGAACGGTGCTCTTGCCGGATAAACGAAAATCAAAACAAAGCTTAGCACAAGTAGTTCTAAGCTAACATGCACAAGGGTGACAAGTATTTAAGGGTAAACTATCTTTAAACCATACATGTCCTCACGACGGCGTGCTTTCTCCCGGACTTTAGGCACCCACGGGTATAATGTCCCAACTCCCCACAGTTATAACATGCGCCCGGGGTTTGGCCTATAGATGCCCCCGAAGCACCAAAAGGAGGGACTAGACCCAATGTCCTAGCCTTCTTATACCACCTACAATATCCAGACTTTAAGGTGTTCGGCATTTTGAATGCCGTTTCCTTTGCACTAAAGTCCGCAACTGCTCCTGACATGTTTGGCAGAATCACGCATCTGCCCGGTTTTCTGGGTGCACCTTTGGGATAATCCCCAAGGCTCCCTGTTGCAATCTACCACATAGAAAAACCCGAAAACAAACATTTGCACAGAGACTTCTCCGGCCATTTATGCAATGCAACATCACCGATCCAGACCAACATGTCCGGATAGGCTTCACACATCATGCTTATATCCGTTCTCGATTACGGACTCTACATGTACACAACGGGGACTATTCATGTCTACCCTAAGGAACGCCTCAAACTCACTACAAACTCGCGAGAGCGGGCTTCCCTATACAAAATAATGAGAGCTTCACATGCTCAAGTAGAGAATTATTACCCTAGCGTTCTTCCTTGGCGCTATGGAAATGTAAGCGAATGAAAAGCACCGCACTCTCTTTGCCTCCATAGATCCGAAGTAGGTTCACGATTTAGAGCTCTGAAGCTCCTCCAAAGACCAGATCTAAGCTTCTTCTTCCTCCTTTGCTCTCCTCTCTCTCTATACTTTAGTAAGAGAACCTCTCAAGTGAAATGAGGGTTTCAAAGGTCCAATCCGTGTATATCCAAGTACTAACAGCCCCCAGCCGTTGGATCCCGAATTAATGAAACGAACGGCCACGATCCAGATCTAAAATGCAGAATCTGGGCCGAACACGGCCTGTGACACGCCCGTATCCATGGTCGTGTCCCTCATTAGCCGTCAAAATCGACGCGTATCGAAAAACACACGGGCATCCGACACGCCCGTGTTTGACCTGACACGTCCATGTTCCAACTGACACGGCCGTGTGGTTGGTCGTGTACTTCCATCGACACAGCCCCGAAAACAACCCGAGACTCACACGGGTCTTGGACACGCCCGTGTCTAATGTGACACGCCCGTGTCAAACACGAACATGCCTGGGCTCTAGGCCATGTTCACTGCCTCGACACTTCATCGAGCGAATTTTGTCGACCACACGACACGGGCTTGGACACGCCCGTGTCCTAGGCCGTGTTCCTTGACTCGACACATCGTCGTCGTCGAGCGAAAATGTCGACTCCCCGGGTCGATCGTCGACACGGCTCGACACACCCTGAGACACGCCCGTGTCTCAGGCCGTGTTCACTGCTCGACGATCGTCGACTCCATATTTTGTCGACCTCGCGGCCAAATCGTCGACTCGAGCCTGACACGCCCTGGGACACGCCCGTGTCCCAGGTCGTGTGCCCCCTACCAAATACCAGATTTGACCCAAAATGCCTCCCATCTCTCTTTTGATTTTCGGGGTGTTACATAGTGTATTAACAGGACCAAACCAATCCAAATGTATCAATTCTAAGAGGCTAGTGGTGGAAACGATATTTTTGCTTTTAAAAGAAGACTTTGTAAATTTTCCTTTTTGACATGGTGAACATAAAGATGATAAATTTTCATGCAAAGAAGGTAACCCTTTAACAAGTTTATTTTGAGACAATTTTATGAAAAGTTTTGAACTAGAATGTCCAAGACGTCTATGCCACAAATCTAATTCCTCATTTTTAGAAATAAAATATTTTACTGAAGAATATGATAAATCATTAAATCTAATCATGTAAATATTTTGAAATATAGGAGCGGTAATAACAATATCATTTGTTTTAGAGTTAATAGTTTTGCATAGGTTTGAAGATGAATCAAACAAGACATTTAATCCAATATCACATAGTTGACTTATTGAAATTAAATTATGCTTCAACCCTTAAACATATAAAACATTTGAGATAGAAAATGATTTGTTACCTACTACTCCAATGCCGATGATTTTCCCCTTTCCGTTGTCGCCAAAAGTAACTACTCCTCCTTTCTTCATCTCCAGGCTAAGGAACTTTGATTTATTGCCCGTCATGTGCTTGGAACACCCTGAGTCCAAGTGCCACACATCTTATTTGTCCTTAGCCTGCCAACACACCTAGAAAGAGGATGAGAGTAAAGATTCGGCTACCCAAGTGGTTCCTCCCATAGAATAGGTGGAAGCCTTAGGCACCCAGATTTGTTTGACTGAGCAGTATCCCGTCTTCTTACAAGTATGAGTTGTGTGACAAAACTTATAACATTTGGCACACTTAATGAAAGAAGTCGACGTGTTTTTTAAAGTAAACTTTGACCCTTTGCTGGAAGTTGTAGGGACATGTGATTTATTGTTTTTAACCTGAGAATTAACTTTCCTGGAATTTTTCTTATCGCTGGCGACAGTGGATGTCGCCGAGCGATAACATTCCGGAGAGTATCCAAGTCCTAATTTTCCAGAACAATAGTACTGGTTTCCCAAAATCATATTTAGAGATTTTTGGCCCACTCCAAATTTATTAGTGGCCATTTATAAATTTCGGACTTGTCTGCTTAATACATCATTTTCGGTAACTATGGTGCCGCAACGATTAGCGAAGGACTTCTTGCTGCCTTTCACTTGAGATTGAGAGAATTTTAGAGATCTCTCTAAGGCCTCTTTCTCTTTTGTAAGAGTCTCAACCCGGTTCTGAGTCTTAGAGAGATCTCTCTCAAGTTCTACTATCTTTGTCAAAGAGGGACAATCCTCTTGATAAGATGCTTTCTCTTTTCCAAGAACATTTACTTCATTTTTCAGTTTTTTATTTTCTTTAATTAAAACTTTATTTTCAGATTTTATCAACTTAATTTCATGCAATTGTTTATCCAAATACTCGCAAGTACTCAAAAATTCTGAAAATAAATCATCATAGGTTTTAGGAGTTACCTCAGTGTCGCTCTGGACACTGCTTCCTTCATCATAAGATGAAGAGCTCTTTCCCATCAAGCACATGTTGGCCTCCTCTTCAGTTTCTGACCCTGAACTGCTCGACTCCTCAGAAGGGGCTTCATCCCATGTTTCAGCCTTTAGAACCTTCTTCCTATCTTTCTTTTTGTGCCGCTTCTCCTTCAGCTCTTTCAAATACTTTGGGCACTTGCTCTTTATGTGACCAATCTTCCTACAATGATAACATTCAGGTGGTGGTCTATCTTCATCATCTTCTTCTTCAGCTTGGGATTTTCCTTTCCTATTCCCATATTCTTTCTTTTTGAAAAATCTCTTGAAAGAATTTCTTCTTTCAGGATTTCTCATAAATCTCCTGAACTTCTTAACAAACAAACTCTCTTCATCTTCATCATCACTTTCATCAGACTCTCTTTCCTTCTCTTTCTTGGACTTCAACGCCAAAGATTTCTTTCTTGGCTCCAAGTTATACTCTTGTTGTTGAATCCTCAACTCTACTTTATGAGTTTTTAAGTTTCCTATGAGATTCTCAATTTGGAGGGACTTTACATCGTGTGACTCCGAGATGGCAGTCACTTTAGGGTTAAACTTCGGGGGAAGCAATCTAAGTATTTTCCTCACCAAATCTCCATTTGAGAAATTCTTCCCTAGAATCCTCGAGTCATTTACTATCTTGCTAAACCTCGTGTACATGAAGTCTATATCTTCATCAACCTCCATCTTGAACTTCTCAAACTCCGATTCTAGTTGGAAAAGCTTCGAGTCCTTTACCTGCGATTTACCTTCATGAGTAACTTCAAGAAGATTCCAAATATCATATGCAATATCACATACACAAACACGGTTAAATTCAGTCCTATCTAACGCACAAAATAAAGCATTCATTGCCTTAGAGTTATTTTTACATCGAAGCTTATCAGCTTCGTCCCATTTATCCTTGGGTTTGTCCATAGAGTCACTTCCTACAACAGTAATGGGGGCAGTGTAGCATGTTTCTACCATGCCACAAACATCAATATCTAGTGCTATTAGAAAGCATCGCATTCGAGCTTTCTAATAGTTGTAGTCTATGCCCGTGAATAAGGGAGGTCTAATAAGACCTTGACCCTCAGAAAACGCGTGCGTGTTTTGCGCCATTACTCCCGGTGGTGAAACCATTTTTGTAGTAACCTTCCTCTGATACCAAGTGTTAGACCTTACGACGCCCTTAGAGGGGGGGGGGGGGGGTGAATAAGGGTTCTTCTAAATTTTCTTAGACAATTTGAGCAACATTTACACAATGAATAATAACAAAATAATAGAAGAGAGCAAATTAACATAAGCTAGAAACAACAATGATATATTTCAAAAGATTTACAACGTGTCTCTATAGAGCTAGAGATAAAGGCTCATGAAATAAATATTTTTCTAGTGTATTCGTCGGTTCTTAAACCAAGAACCGGCAGACTAAAGCGTATCTCTCCCTATATCTTGTTACTAGCCTCCCCCTAGATCTAACCCCGATCTAGATGCTGCACACAAGGCAATGATTTCTCCGTAAGCCACACAAGGACTTGGACGCCACTCACAAGGCGACAATTTTCCCCTAAGCCACACAAGGACCTAGACGCCACGCACAAGGCGGCGATATCCCTTCAGATTACAATGAGAAAATAACTGAAAAATAACAAAAACAAATTGAGCACTTTAGACTAGACACTCCCTTCAAACAAAGTGCTGAAGATGCCGATGAATCCTTGCAAGAGATTATTTGAATGCTTCGCATGTGCCGTCAATCTTCCGCGCTATTTGGCCTTCTTAGGTGTATGGAGTATCTCTGAGTTCTGGAGCTCTCTGGAACGTCTATGAAGGTAAGTACACTACAAGTAATGAAATTCGTAACTTTCTCAGAAAATAAGAGACTTTTATATTCTGGCGCTATCGCCGGGTGATACTGGGTATCGCCATCTGGCGATAGCAGTAACCGCTGCCACGTTTCCCACGAACTCCTCATTTTCGCATTGCATAAACGTTGAGCGCTGAATCATGCACTATGGCCACGCGATACCGGATATTGCTATCTGGCGATAGCGAATAACGGTGGCCATGATTTCGTCGAGCGTCGAGCGGAAAATTGTCGAGTGGCGCTATCGCCTGTGGCGATACCCACTATCGCCTAGCGATATCTCCAATCCATGATTTCGTCGAGCGTCGAGCGGATTTGCGTCGAGCGGCGCTATCGCTTTTTGGCGATACCTACTATCGCATGGCGATATAGCACGAGCTCAATTCTGATCCGATTCATCATCAAAAAGATATGAGATATTAACCTGTGTTACTTGCACACCAATAACATACAAATATCAAATACAAACAAGATTTGTTATTATCAAACTAGGAAGCGTGGAATGCATGATCCAACAAAAACATTATATTTGTTACATGTTTAGACATGAAAGGCTTTTCATTTATAATTAAGAACTGTTGTTCAATTTTTATGAATGATGTTTGTTATTGTATAGCGCAAATGTTTAATTGTTTGTTTGTTTTGAACTTATACCATCTGATCTATAACATAGAAAATACTAAAAGACTAAAAATGAATGAATCAAATCCTACATACTTTTGGCATTGTCGTTTGGGTCATATAAATGAGAAACGCATATCCAAGCTCCATAAAGAGAGATTACTGGACTCATTTGATTATGAATCATTTGAGAGATGTAAATTATGTTTATTAGGCAAGATGACTAAAGTCCTTTTCACTGGTCATACTAAGATGGTTGATGATCTTTTTGGTGTAAAACATAGTGATGTATGTGGACTCATGAGTTCTATGGCTAGAGGTGGGTACTACTACTTTGTTACATTTACTGATGACTTCAGTAGATACGGATTTGTGCATCTTACGAAGTACAAATACGAAACTTTAAAAAGGGTTAAAGTACTACGATCTGATCGAGATGGCGAATACCTAAGTCATAATTTTCGTGATCATCTAAAACAATGTGGTATTGTATCACAACTCACTCCACCTAGAACACCACAACATAATGATGTGTCTGATAGGAGTATTCGTACTCTATTAGACAAGGTGCGGTCGCTGATGAGTTATGCAGATTTACATATTTCTTTTGGGGTTTTACTTTATAGTCTGTTGCTTTTAAACTAAATCGTGCTCCAACAAAAACGGTCCAAAAGATATCATATGAGATGTGAACTGGGAAGTGTCCCGGTATGTCCTTCAAGAAGATGTTGGGTTGTGAGGCATACGTACTATAACATCCATCAAACAAGTAGACCCCTAAGAGTGGTTTTGTCATAACTAGGTCATGACAAAACCCTTGGAAGCCTAAGGAGACCAAGTGAACCTAGGAATGAAGGTGAGATCACCATGGTTTTCAAATAACACTTCCAAATTATCTAACCTAGCGTTTGACTTTAGGGCCTCACCTTGACTCTTTACCCCACCATAACATCCCTAGACCTTTAGAAGTTTCATTGGGTCACCAAGGACCCATTGGGGTCAACTAAAAAGGTCAAGTTGACCAAAGTTAACCTTAAGCCTAAATTGGTCAACATGCCCTATCTCGGGCCAGAGGACCTTCCCTTAGCTAATTTGACCTCAATTAAACCAACCTAACCCTTTAAGAGGTCCATTGGGTCACTAAGGACCCATTGGAGTTAAATAAATTGGTCAAGTTGACCCGTCAACCCTAGCCCTAAAAAGGTCAAAGTGCCCTAACCAAGGGTCAAGTGACCTCCAAGGTGCCTAACCAACTCTACCCAAATCATTCTAAACCTTAGGGGAGGCCAATGGGTCACCAAGGACCCGTTGGGGTCAACCCAAAAGGTAAATTTGACCAAGGTCAACTCTACCCTAGTATAAAGTCAAACTAGCTCAAATGGGCTAACACAAGCTCAAGCCCAATCCCCCTTATGCTAACCTTATTTCAATGAATAATATGGGTTAGTGGGGTGCCTTGAGGCTGAAATAATCACCAATTTTGTCCATGGTAACTAGGAGAGAGAAAAGATTCATTTTCTCTTAAATGGAGGAGTGAGAAAATGAGAGAGAAGGTCATTTATGGCTTGGAAGGCTAAGAGCCCCTCTCTTCTTATTGGAATCATCTCCCCTTGTCAGTTAGGAGAAGGCCAAGAGTTTTCCTGTCCATGGCAGTGACTCGGGGAGGAGAATTGCCAAAGGCCGAAATGAGCTTTCAATGACCATTAATGGCCATTGATGCATTGGCCTTTCCCCTCCCCAACTATATATGACTTTAAACACCATCAGTGGACTGCGAGGAGTCTTTCACACCACTTACCTAGAGAAATCGAGCCACTTTGAAGTGCAATTGCAGAGCACCCGACAGCGACACCACCGTCCATGGCAACCCGGCGATCGGCCCGACTCCAGCCCTTAACTAAGGCCCTGTCTCTCTCTCCTACTCCAGTGGATAGATCCACTTCAATTGGCGGCTTGATTCGAGCCCAAACGGCTCTTCCTCGGGTTGTCCAAGGGGGTTATTTTCGAGCTTTAAATTCCAATCACCATTTTCTGTTCTGGCCACCTTCGGTCGGCCAACCACCGCCAATTGCCATCCATCACCTCAACGAAGGTGGTGGTGGTGCTGGCCGGCTGGGGAGAGGCTCAGCTGGCCGGGAAATCGCATCCCAAAAGTTCCCAGGACGAGCTAATCTGGGTCATCGGCGCGTTGGGAAAGAAGAACGAATTCCATCGAATCTGCATTAAGATTTGTGCTGGCTGTTTATTATTAATCCAGTTATATATAGTTTTCTGTCACAGTTTCTGCAGTAGATAGAATTAAATATTAAAAATACTTAGGTTCCCCTAGAGTGAAAGTAGTCTACATGAAAGTTGTAGCCCTTGATGTCTAGTTTATTTTAAAATTTGCTTCAACCAATTTGGGTCAGTGGTATGACCATTGCACACCAAATGGTGCAACCTATACATAGGGCTAGTTAGAACTTAAATTGAGTGCCCCCATCAAACCATTCATCCAAATGACCTAAGATTTTGGATGGGGGTCACTCCTATCTATATATATCCTATACAAAAATGGGAATTTTTGGAAAATATTTTCCTAAAGTTTTTGTAGAAATTTAATAAATCATGTATGAATTATTTAAGTGGTCTAATGACCTCTAGACCCACCAAAAGTTGGTGGTTGTCTCTTAAGGTCATGACATGACTGAAAAAACTCTCAGCACAATTGGGTTTGATTTGAATAGGTATTGGTGAGACCAATATTTGGATCTTTAAAGGAAAATTAGGGCAAAAGTGTGCTTGGGGCATGGAGGGGCCAATACCCACCCAAATGGGGTTGGGACATTGGCCAGAGCCCCAAGATTAGTTTAAACACCCCCTCATGAAGTTTGAGATGGATAGGGGTGGATTTGCCTTAGGACCCTAGTTCAAACCCTAAGGTTGAAATTTTGGGGTTGTGAAGGACATGGGATGAAATGTCCTTGTATGGTCTTGGGGTTTAGTCCATGACATCTTAGGGTGGTGAATAGCCCTAGGATGGAATTTGGTGATATTTAGACTTAGGCAAACAACTTTAATCAATTAGGATTTGTTTAGTCCTATACCTTCTATGGAAAATTTGAAGGGTCATTTGACATTGGATCTTCATGAGATTTTGGTAAGGGTGATTTTATAGTTTTATTAACCTCCGAAATTTATTATAGAATGTTTAGATAACAGTAGATCATACTTGTAGGTATAACCTTCTGTTGAAGCCAAAATTTGACCTCAACGAAAGTTCCAAATCAGGCGCGTGGCCAACACCTACTTGTCCCAAGCTCTGATATCCGACTGGTTGTGAAGGACCAGAAACCGACCCAAATCCTCAATAGGGAGGTCTCACCTCTTACCTGGAAGATCTCTAAGAGCTTCCCATCCAAAGCCAAAAGCTGTCCTTGGAGTCCATCAGAAAGCACAGGAAACTCTTTTAAAGTCCCGGGAAAAAAGTACCTTCTGAAGAACCCCTATGGGTCTATTTATAGCCCTCTGAGTTTGAACTGCAAATAACCAAACTGAACCGACCTGAAATTACAAAAATAACCTTGGTTGGGTCTACCAACAGCTAAACTCCGCTGCTCTGAAGGGTTATATGCAGACCACCGAGGGAAAAAGCATAAAATCACCTGGGGCTAAAAAGGTGAACCACCTTCCAACTGAACCGACTCCTAACTAACCACTTAACCGATGCTCGGCAAGAGCACCGCCTTGCGGGCGAGAGATCCTACCCATGGGGCTCGTCTCACTTAGCGGATTGGCCCTCGCCTTGAGACTGGTCCTCTCTCTGGGTCAGTCTCGTATAGAAAGGCTCTCGCCTGAGCCGCCAGGCCCCTCTGGACCGAACCGCTGGGCCCCTCTCGCCAAGCGAGCCTGCCCTAGCCCGGCGAGGAGACCTTTTCCTAGGACCCACTCTCCCAGTGAGTAAGCTTTGTCAAAGAGCCGATCTCTCCTTAACTTCCCTTCTCTTCGAGCCCTAACTGTTCCTGCGAGCCCGAGGTTGTACACAATCCCTTCTCGGGTGGTTTTTGATCCTGTGTCGATGTTGGAACATGCCCAGCAACACGGGCGTGTACTGAGTGACACAGGCATGTCTTGTTCGATACGGGCGTGTCCAGTGCCCGTGTCCTTTTCTGTGTGCAACGGTTTCGGCATCGATTGAGGTACCCGACCTTGGACATGGGCGTGTTGCAAGCCGTGTTCGGCATAGGTGTTTTGGTTTTAAGTTTAGATCGTGGTCGTTCGTTTCCTTCCAATGAGATCTGATGGTCCAGGGTTGTCCTTGCTGAGTTATACTTGGGAATAGGGTTTGGAAACCCTAATTCTTCATTAAGTACTCTCTTTCTAAGTTCTAGAGTGAAGGGAGAGCAAGGAAGCAGGTGAAGGAGAGATCCGACTGCCGGAGAAGCTTTAGAGCCCCAAATCGCGAGCCGAGTCCAGATCTGCGGAGGTAAGCATTGGTTTTCATCCGGCTAAGTTTCCATGGCTAGGAAGAGGGGTCGTACGGTAACGACATTTCTTCTATTATTTTTAGGATGTGTGTTTAGCATCTTTTCTTTCAAGCTTTTGGGTACCAAATCTCTCAAATGAGAGAGGTTTGGGTCGCCATGGTTCAAGAGGAACCTCCAGGTTGATTGAGTCCATCGCCGACATGTTTTTGCATTATAGATCCGCTCCATTAGTGGATTAGGCATTGTGGGTGAAGCCTTGGTTGCGACTGTTAGTCCGATTCAGTGATGTTGCATACGAGCTTAAAGGATTTTGTAGAAATCTGCTGCGGCAAGATGCCATTTGTGATGTTTATGTTTCCCCCTTTTCTCGAGTGAGTATGTGTAGCCGGAACCGGACAAGGTTAGGTTCGTAATGGTGGTAGATGGTTTCCTTGGTGGACAAGGTTAGCTCCGCATTGGCGGTAGATGGTTTCCTTGGTGTGCAGGGACGTTGCAGTATAAATGAGGGATTAGGGTGGGAATGTTATTGGATTGTGATGTGCTAAGTCGTGGCTGTGTCTTCGTGGTCGGCTGGCTATCCCGTGACGTGCAAGACATGTGGGAGAGTGTCCCGACGAGACTAGTCCCCTTCTGTGAGACTTACGAAAATGCCAAGTATGGGGCAGGCCCGGGCAATAAGGTCATGAGCGGGTGGGGTCCAGCAAGGGTTCTTAGAATCGGTCAGTGTGTTAGACGGAATCCTGATATGAGAAGTCAGAGCTTGCAGGTAAGCATGGGTCTAAGACCATGAGCGGGTGGGACCTTGGCAAGAGTTCCGTGTGGCGGCTTGTATGCCGTTAGGGGAATTGCAGTACCCTTTATTTTGAGGCTGAATGCCAATGGGGAAATTGGAAGTACCCAGATGTTTGATGATGTGCTAGATGCATATGCGATAGAGTGCCTTGGGTGAAGCCCGGGTTTTGCATACATGCTGCATTGTAGACCCCTTTTTATTATATGCTCAACATAGAAAATATCTGAGGCTCGCCACTGAGATGGCCTGACCGAGGCTAATGACCTCTAGACACAAAAGCCCTTTTCATTATATTCATACATGGGTAATCGACATGCCCGTGTTGAAATTGACATGCCCATGTCAGGCTGAACACGCCTGGGCTCCAGGCCGTGTTCAATCCCCCTACACGACCCATCTCACAACCCGAGCAGGACACGGCCTAGGACATGCTCGTGTCTCATGCCGTGTTCGAAGTCTCGACGATCGTCGACTACCTTTTCGTCGACTTCGCGGAAAATTTGTCGAACACGCTCACGACACGGCCTTGGACACGCCCGTGTCCCAAGCCGTGTTCACTGTCTCGACATTTCTTAGAGCGCAGTTCGTCGACCACCCGAGTTCTCCATCGAACCCGAGCATGATACGGCCATGGACACGCCCGTGTCCTATGCTGTGTTCCTTGTCTCGACACTTCGTCGAGCGAAAATCGTCGACTTCTCGGGCTCTCGACGAACCCGAGCACGACACGGCAATAGACACGCCCGTGTCCTAGGCCATGTGACCCTTACCAAGACGCAAACATGGCTCTTGATGATGTTCGTCCATCTTTCGAATTTTGGGGCATTACAACTTTCTCCCCCTTCAAAGAATTTCGTCCCGAAATTATAGAAAGCAAAAAGGGGTACACAAAACTTAGATGATACCTGACCAGAAAAGCTCTGGATATTACACCAACATGGTCTGTTCTCGCTCACACGAGAGATCCTCACCACCGCAGTTGTCCCATCGGACTTTTACGAGTTTGACCTCCTTGTTCCGCAACTGCCAAATTTCTGAATCCTCTATAGCAAATGGACGAACTCGCGTCCTCAAGTCTTCCTCTATCGGCACCGATGCCAATTCGATCACCACACTAGCCTCTACCAAGGCTTTCCTCAAGACGGAGACATGGAAAACATCATGCAATCCACTCAGCTCCGCGGACAATGCTAACGGGTACGCTGCTTCTCCCACCCGTTCTACAACTTCAAAAGGTCCCAAAAACCTCGAACTCTACTTCTTAATTCGACGAATCCATGAAACACCTTTGAACGGCTTGATCTTTAAATAGACCCAATCGCCTACCGCGAACTCTAGCTTCCTGTGGCGAGCATTAAAATATTTTGCTTGCCGATCTTGAGCCACCTTCATGCGCTCTTGAATGGTTCGCACCAACTCACATGCATCAGCTACCACTTCCTTTCATAAAAATTTGGTGTCTCCCGCCTCTGTCCAAGACATTGGTCTTTGACACCGCCTCCCATACAAAGCTTCGTATGGCGCAATTTTTATACTTGCTTGATAACTGTTTTTATAAGCGAACTCCACCATGAAGATGTGATCCTACCATTTCTTGCCGAAATCAAAAACACACATCCTCAGCATATCTTCCATAGTACAATTCGTTCTTTCGGTTTGTCCGTCATTTTGAGGATGGAAAGCTGTACTGAACTTTAGCTTCGTGCCCAGACTCTTTTGAACCAACCTCCAGTCCTTGGACGTGAAACGTCCATCGCGATCACTAACTATACTTTTAGGAACCCCATGTAGTCGCACCATGTTGCGAACATACAACTCAACCAGCTTCTCCACGTTGTCCTCCTTCCGATTTGGGATGAAGTGAGCCACTTTGGTTAAGCGATCCACATTCACACAAATCACATCGTTACCCTGCTGCGATCTAGGTAACCCATGCACAAATTCCATGGAGATGTCATCGATTTTCCACTCAGGGATTGGATGAGGCTTCAGGAACCCGCCCGGCTTCTGACCCTCGGCCTTCACCAAGGCACAAGTTTGGCATCGATTCACGTATAAAGCTACGTCCCGCTTCAGTCCAGGCCACCAAAAGGATTTATTCATATCCAGGTACATCTATGTACTGCATGGGTGAATGGAGTACTTTGTGAAGTGAGCCCCAAACATCAACTCCTCACGGAGCTTGCCAAACTGCGGTATACAAATCCTTCCGTCCTTCCTCAGAATCCGATCAATCAACTCCCAGGCGCTGCTCTCACCATTTTGAGCTTCCACCACGTATGGTTGAAGCTCCATATCCAACCGAGTTGCTTCCCGAATAAGATGGACAAGTCTTTCTGCATTTCAATCCAGTTCAACCGAGGCATGCTAGACTCGCCTCTTGCTACACATACCATGAGAAGGGACTCCCAGTCCCGCACCAACCGCTCATCATGGGCAACGATCTAATTCCCTTGCCCCGAGTATTTTCTACTCAAAGCATCTGCCACCACATTGGCTTTGCCTGGCATATACTGAATCGCCACGTCATAGTCTCCAAGGAACTCGACCCACCTGCGCTGCTGCATATTCAAGTCCTTCTGATCTAGGAGATACTTCAGGCTTTTGTGGTCCGTAAAGATCTCCACCTTCGCACAACAAACATAGTGCCGCCACAATTTCAACGCGAAAATTACCGCCGCCAACTCCAAGTGATGGACGGGGTAATTCCTTTCGCGAGGCTTCAGCTTCCTAGAACCATAGGCTATCACACTGCCATGTTGCACTAATACGCAACCCAAACAACATCCCGATGCGTCACAAAAAATTTGAAATCCTTCAGTCCCTTTCGGCATACTTAGTATTGGAGCCGTCATCAGCCTTTCCTTTAGTGTCTTAAATTCCTGATTGCACTCCTGAGTCCACACAAACTTCTGATCCTTACGAGTTAGTGATGTGAGGGGTAGAGCTATCCGCGAAAAGTTTCCTACGAATCTTCTATAATACCCGGCTAGCCAAGGAAACTTCGGAGTTTCGCCATGGTTTTCAAAATCGGCCAATCTCTGATGGCTTCCACTTTTGTTGGATCTACCGCCACCCCATCCCCACTAATCACGTGGCCCATAAATGCCACCTTCTCTAGCAAGAACTCGCACTTTGAGAACTTTGCATAAAGCCGGTTCTCTCTCAACACTTGCAAGACTACTCTCAAGTGAGTCTCATGCTCCTCCGATTTGGAGTAAACTAGAATGTCGTCAAAAAAGACAACTACAAAAGAGTCAAAATATTCCCGAAATACTCGATTCATCAAATCCATGAATACGGATTGTGCATTCGTCATCCCAAACGACATCACCGAGAACTCAACGTGACCATACCTCGTACCAAACGCTGTCTTGGGTATGTCCTCGTCTCGAATGCGCAACTGATAATATCCCGACTTTAAGTCCAACTTTGAATACACCACTAAGCCCACCAGATGGTCAAACAGGTCGTCAATCCGAGGAATCATATACTTATTCTTGACAGTCAATTTATTCAACTCTCGGTAGTCTATGCACAGCGGCATAGTACCGTCTTTCTTCTTTACGAACAACACAGGCACGCTCCACGGTGAAGAACTGGGTCTGATATACCCTTGCTCCAACAGTTCCTGCAACTGTACCTTGAGTTTGGCCAACTCCTTTTGTGTCATCCCAAACGGAGGACGTGACACCGGCCTAGCCTCTGACAATAACTCAATCGAGAAATCGATCTCCCATCGAGGATGCGCTCCAGGAAGTTCATCCGGAAACACATCCTTGAACTCTGCCACTACGGGCACTTCCCCAAGCGATAACTTGGAAATGCGAACCTCCAATAATGCTACAAGAGATACTCCACCCTGGTTAACTGCCTGCATCAACTGCATGGCCGAAATTAGGGAACATACCACTTCGTTAAGACACTCAAACGTAACTTCTGTCTGCCCTTCGCTTCTTAGGGTCACCACCTTGGATAGGCAATCAATACTGGCACGCTGCACTGCTAGCCAGTCCATTCCCAATATCACAACAAACTCAACCAACGGTAGGACCGCTGTTATTAACACGAAATCAACTCCTCCTAGCTCCCAACAAATGCACCCTTTCTCCCCGGTGGTCATGGATGACCCATTGGGCATGCGCACCTTCAACTCTGCACCCGCCGAGAATGACTTAACTCTAATTCTCCGGATGAAGCTTTCCGCAAGAAAGGAGTGCGACGATCCTGTATCAAACAATACCCTAGCGGGGTATCCAGAAACTAACATAAAGCCTAAAACATAGACATCAAATATAACGGTCTGAAAGTATGAAGCACAAGGTTAAACTTAAACTTCCTCATACCTGTCACCACATCGGGTTGGCGGATTGCTTCCTGCTATCCAGGGTTGTAAGCCCTTGGTTGCACTGGTTTGAACCGAGAAGTTCTAGACTCCACCATCTTCCCTTTCTCTATGGCGTTGGGGCCGGAGCACACAGTCTGCTCCAGCCTTGCCTCCTACTCCTCACCTCCTTGATTACAAAAACGAGCAATGTACCCCACATTCCCACAATTGAAGCACGTTGGTGGTCCCTTAGAGTGAGACCCTCCGGACGTCCAATTGCTTTTCTCACCGGACTTGAATGGGTGAGACTTTTTCCTCCACCTATTCTGAAAGTAAGGGTTAGATCTGAAATACTCTAGAGGAGGGGGGGGGGGGTGAATAGAGTATCTTGAAAACTTAAAGAACTTTTTGCTGTAAATAAAACTAGACCTAAGAAAAATTAATCTTGCACTAATATATGCACAGCAAAACCAGATATCACAAACATAGCAAACCTAAGCCACACAGCCACAGCAAGAACAAAAGAAAAAGTGCAACTAGACAACACAAGAATTTTATAGTGGTTCCCCAACCTGGGCACATCCACTATTCTACCACCCTGGTAGGAATCCACTCAGATTTTTGATCAGGTGACTGCCACCAATGAGCTTTTAATCAGGTGCTTAAAAACCAATCCTCAAGTCTTTTGTTCAGTTGACTTGCAACCAAGAATAACTTTTTAAGAGAGTTAAGAACCCTTTATACAATGGGGGATGAGAGAGTGATTATGTCTTCTCTTTCTCAAATACAACTGAGAAGACTTTAGTGGATCTTGATTTTAGCAAAGCTCCCCCTGAGATATAGATTTGTTCAGGAAGGATGGAGATTTGCTTCAGGGCGAGTAGGCCTTCAATGTTTAAGCCTTGACCAGCAGGTATCCAGGATCATCTTGACTGATATAGTAATTGTTGTCCTTTGAAGAATCTTGGGATGAAGATAGAAAAAGACTCTTGATTTAAATGGTTGTTCTTCTTCTTCTTTAGCTTGCTGTTCTTTCTCTGGTCAAGTGCTAGGGCTTCTTGTTCTCTGTTACTATATGATTGATGTTACTCTATTATGCTCCGCGTGTTCTCCTGAGAAGAAGGAAGAAAACCATAATTACTGTCTTGTGTGTACTTACTGGAAGGAAGAAGAAAAATCCTTTTTATATTTCCTGTGAAATCTTTCTTCTGAATTTTGAATTTCTTCCTTCATTTAATGCTGACGGCCTGGAGAATATTTGCATTGATTGATTTCCCCAACTGTCCCATAGAAAAATGACAAGCAATAATACCGATGAAATCCAAAATCAATGTTGCTTCTAATGGTAATATTCAGGGAATATTTAGAATTGATTACTCAGGAATTATTGCAATAAATTAAGGACAGAGGGAGGAAAATATCTAATTCTAGAACTTCACAGAAATCGTTGAGCTGAGAACAGAATTCGTCGACCTGAATCTAGAGTTCGTCGAGCTGAGAAGTTAAGTTCGTCGACCATATAATAGTTGTTCGTCGAGCTGAGATCCAAGATCATCGACCTAAGAACTGATAACTGCTTTCTCTAGACCCTTGCCAACACTGTGCATCAAGATCATCGAGCTGAGAGTATATCTTCGTCGACTGGAGTTCAGAGTTCCATGTTTCTTGGACTTAAGAATGTTGAAGTAATGTGTCCAGAAATCGTCGATCTCAGAACTGGGTTCGTCGACCTGAGAACTAGTTTCGTCGAGCTGAGAGCTTCTAACTACTACTTGAAAAATCTTGCCAAGACTGTGGTGTAAGTTCGTCGAGCTGAGAAGATGAATTCGTCGACTGGAGCATGATTCTGGACTTAGAATACTTAGATGTTTTTGGAATAACATGTTGAAGTAAAATACCCAGGAATCGTCGACCTAAGATCCAAGTTCATCGAGCTGATATTCTAACTTCGTCGACCGGAGTTTAATGAGAAGACTTCTGGACTTGGAATGTTGAAGTATAGTGTCCATAGATCGTCGACCTGAGAACCAAGTTCGTCGAGCTCAGCTCAGAAAATTTTCTCTAAGTTCATCGAGCTGGGCACGACTATCGTCGACCTGAGTTCGACAAACGTCGAACTCATTTTCTGAGTCTTTGAAATTTCTTTAAGTCTTGAGTCTTCTGCAGTCTGTTGATGTAATAGCCTCCCCAGCCCATTGCTCGCAAGGACGGCCATCGGCACCCCCAGCAGCACGCTCGAAAGGGTTCAGCCTAACCATGTCTGCAGACCATGCACCCTAACCCCTCTCTGGTCTATTTATCAGCACGGTAGGTTGTTGCCACTGGGTCTCGAACCCAAGACCTTGATAAGAGAGCTTTCTGCCACTCCCTCATCACCAACTGAGCTGCAGCTCAGTTGGTGTTGAGGGAGTGGCGGAAAACTCTCTTACCAAGCTCCTGGGTTCGAGACCTAATGGAAACAACCTATCGTGCTGATAAACAGGCCGGAGAGGGGTTGGGGTGCATGGTCTACAGACCTGGTTAGGCTAAACCCTTTCGAGCGTGGTGCTGGGGGTGTCGGCGGCCATCCTTGCGAGCCGTGGGCTGGGGAGGCCGTTACAAAAAGTGCACTTTTTATAATGGTCCAGGCACATCCCATGGGAACCCGCTGGCACCGTCAGCATACTAGGTCCAGACCTGGTCCCACCACTGGTAGTCAGCCTTTCACATTCAAGCCTGCATGTCATGCACCCCAATCCCTCTCCAGCCTGTTTATTAGCACGGTATGTTGTTGCCACTTGTAAAACCCCCTATTTTTTTTCTTTCAACACCGGGGTCTTAGGCCCAGAACTGCCGCTTTGTGGTGACACCTTCACGCCCTGAAGGGTCATCACCGCAAATCGCCGATTCTGCCGGCCGATTCGATCACAGAAAAGCAACAAAAGTAGAGTAAACTCAAGTAAGGTAAAAACTCTAACCAAATGTCCAGAATAATATCACATCAGAGTAAATATATCTCCACAAAGGGAGAGTCCACAAAATATAATGTACTGAAAATAATGGCTTAAGCACGCTACATCAAATCCTCACTACATAGTCACTCAAGCAGAAGCAAAATAAAACACTACTAAGGTCAGGGGCTCACAGTCCCTGTCGTCTGAACTCCGGTGCTTGACTGCCCCATCTCCAAGCGTGCCGACCTGCGGGGCTGCTCCTCCATGCTGGGCTCCACGATCCCATAAATGATGTGGTTCGAAAACTATTAGTCTATATGACTAAGTCCTATCATCCCCCGCCACTTCACACATGGAGCCTAGGCACCGAGCGGAGAGGAAGAATGGGGAGGACTTGAAGGTGGAGAGTAATCAAGAAACAGGTGGCAACGGACCTATACTAGCAATTTTATAGTACATGTGGCAGTAGAGTAAAGTATGAAAATTAACCTCAACTTATATGGGAACATATAAGCAAGAGATCTTTTACAGGGCTCCCATCGTATAAAGAGTCTCATACCAATTTATACGTTGGGGTGTCGGTTATTAACAATAATATATATATAATAAGAACCTAACCTTAATTTATAAACTTGCCCACACAAGCTTATAGACCAAGGGGTCATTTTGCAGGGCCTATTGTATAAGCGTCCTATACCACTTATACAATAGGTGACAAGGGTTTTATGCTATGATTATGCTATGACATGCAAGTGGGTTATGATGCGATCATGCAAGTGCAACTCACCCACCCGACTCTGTGCACACAGACATTTTGTTCCCCCTTTCTAGAGCCGAACCTCCCAGGATACCTCCATAGTGGCAGACGGAAGTGGTGGGTTGGGCCTCGCCCACCTCTAAACAAGTAAAACACTACTGCTTCGACCTATTGTACGCCTCAACGCTGGTGCACTAAGCGGAGCTCCTGCGTACTCTTGCCGGTTGGCGCACCAGACTTTTGTTGGCGAAGTGCTATCCACACTTGCCGAGTCAACGTATTGGCGTCGGTGCATCGAAATTCCAATAACGAAGACCCACCACCTTTACTTTATGCACATGCAACCTTATGTATCAGCAACGAGCCAAGGCTCCACGGACCATCCCGTCCGTCACAAACATCAACCGAGGCAAAGCTCGCCGGGACATCCTGCCCCTCACAAATATCAACCGAGTCAAACCAACTTCCCAAGACACCGAGGTGTGTGAAATTGAACCCCTAATTATTCTAGTTGCTCTTTAAGATTTATCACTCCTACAGTTTACGTTAGCCTAGGACTGCCCAAGGTATACCCCGGGAAGGGCTCTCGATGGCACTAGAAACTACGATGGGATTACGCCCAAAGCTCCATTTCACAAGGCACTTACTATTATTGGTTGCTACCCGATTTCCCGACCCTTAATTAATTTTAGGGAATCTAGCCCTAGTGCATTAAACACTTCCTCCCTACGGGAAGGACGATCTTTCGCTGATCCCGAGCACCACCTAACACTAGTCAACCTCTCACTCTACTAATCCTATATTCCAATGATGAACTCCTTTATTTACCCAAACCAGTAACCTACTGAGGATTCAACTCTTCAAAATTCATTACCCACTCTAGTTCAGTTTCCGCAGTTACTATATGCAGACCACTCTATACTATATGAGATGTTTAAAGGAGGTACTCCGGATTGTCTTCCAAATCTCCTGTAATATTTACCAGAGGTCTATAATAACAAATTTAGTCTAAAATCAGAGATCCATAATTTTTTTAATTAATTTGCTATTTATTGAATTTTCCCAAATGTTTGGCCATGGGCAATTTTGAACATGAACTATATGATCTACTAAAGTAATGGCCACCCAAAACTTTTGATCACTAAATAACAGAGATATATGACTAGATATTAATTTCCATAATTTTTGAGTGAATATTTGACCTCTAATTAATTTATCCAAAATAATTCCCTTAATCATATGTAAAGAAGGAAGTACCAAAATTACTCATCAAAAAATTATGTAAAAATAACAGCGTCTTAATATTGTTCAGAAAAGATCATTGTACAAAAATCGGAATTTTACAGGCTTGCTAGACTCCAAAATAAATTAAATTAATGTTTCATGTGAAACAATTCTTAATGAAGCAACCCTTAAAAATAATCATCCAGAAATTCTATAAAACTTCGCAGAGCTTTAAAATATAATAAAACGTCCTCTGGCTAAATTTCATCAATTTCCAGCAAGTAGTTTCTTCCTAATAAATTTCTAAGTAAATAATACAAATTACCAATTTGTTAATGAAGTATCCAAAATAATAATCCTAAATTCGTAATAAAATCTTCAGAGCTTATACTAACCTCAAAAACTACTCAAACCAAACCGCATCACTTTTCAAAGAGTTTTTTGTGACTTTTTCTATCCCTAAAATGTTTATGCCCTGAGATAGGGTTAGGGTTTTGAGGGGGTTAAAGCTTCCAAATTCCCTAAAATTTTAACCAGAGAACTATACTAATCATATGGTCCTCCCCACAAATGTTTAATTCATTCCAAGGTCATTTGACCCCATGATCTTCAAACCCTAAAAATCCCAATTAACGGACCTACCCTAGGGTTCTAGGGCTACCCTACTCTTAACCACCTCAAATTCCATTAGAGGGTGAGTCATACTATAAAAAGTTAGTGGCCAAAATATCAACCTCTGTTGAGGTGATTTGACCACTCAAAACTCAAAGGGGATGCTTGACCTATTTAACCCTAAAAGGGGTCAACCTAGGGTTGGATCAATACCTAACAAAAACATCTCCAAATGAGATGAAAATTTTACCAGGGTCCTAACATGCCCTATATGACTACTCGCCCAAATTTGGGGGAGTTTTGAGAATTTTAAGACACCTAATTAAGTTATTCATGGATTATTAAATTTTCCTAAAAACTATAGAAAAATACTTTTTAAAAATTCTGCATTTTGGACAGGCCCTAGATATTGGTAGGGTAGACTCCCTGCCCAAATCTCAGGTCATTTGAACAAGGGATGAAGGGTGGGCATCCATTTGAATCTCAGGATAGCCCTAGGGATAGACCTCACCAAAATGCGTGCCCTGGCCAAACCAAGTACCCAAATTCATTCAAATCAATTTTGACATAAACTAGACCCTCCAGGCTACAAAGTTTATGTTGGCCATATTTTATGAAACAACACCTAAGTATTTTTAAGAATTTAAAATAATAAATAAAAAATATGTGACATAATTAAATAATCAGAAATTTATATACAATAGTTTAAAATCTAATATGGCACGAATCTTGGCGCAAAGTGGACGGGATCCCTTCATCTTCTACCTTGAGCCGATGGCCAGGATTCATTTTTCCTGGGCCAATTTCAAGCGGCTGCCGCCGGCCATCCAGCCGCCTCCCCGGCCGGCCACCGCCACCATCACCTCTGTTGAGGTGGTGGCTATCGCCAGGCGGCGTCATAGCCGCCGGAGAGCCCTATTCCGATGATCCCGATGGTTGCATTTTTGCGGAAAAACCAGGAAAATTTCCCTTTGGATCGGGCTCTATTGAGCCCGAACCTTGGCCCTAAAGATTCCTAAGAACTACCCATGAAAGAAGGAGTGCAGGAGGACCTTGTCTGCGGCCTGAAGTCGAGAAGATCGCCGGGAAGCCATCTTTGAAGGTAGTGCCACTCGGTTTCTGCAACTATACAGTGGGGAAGCTCGATTTCTTCAGGTAAGGATTGGGAAATCCTCTCCTCGGCCCACTGAAGGTGTTTAAAGCCTCAGATGGGGAGGGGAGAGGCTGGATCATCAATGACCATTAAGGCCATTAATGGCTAGATTCGGCCATGGTAGGGGTTTTGAACCAGGCCCTTGGTGGCCAGGGAAGCAGCTGGAAACTTCTCCCCTTCCCTAGGGGTGTTGAATTCAGCCATTAAAGGTGGCATTTGGCCTTCCCTTGGTCGAGCCCCTTCCTTCCCTCCTCTTTCATTTTTCTCTCTCCTCCATAACCATGGAAATGGAGCTCACTCTCTCTCCTAGTCACCAAGTTGACTTGGTCAATCTGGAGGTCTATTGGCAGCCCATCCATACACATCATCTCCTAAAGAAGCCACATGAGGAGGCTTGAACTTGGGCTAGCCTATTTGGGCTAGGTTGACCCAAGGTAGGCTTGGGTTGACCTTGGTCTTTTTGACCTTTTTGGTTGCCCCTAAAGAGTCCCTGGTGACCCATTGATCTGCCCTAAGGTCTAGGTAGGGTTTGATAGGGCTTACTTGGCACCTTGGAGGTCACTTGTCCCTTGGTAAGTGCACTTTGACCACTTTAGGGCTAGAGTTGACTTGGGTCAACATGACCATTTAGGTTGATCTGAAGGGGTCCTTGGTGACCCCATGGCTTCCCCTGAGGTCTAGGAAGGGCTATGTGGGGTTACCTTTCACTTTGGAGGTCACCTATCTTTAGCAAGGGTACTTTGACCAGATTAGGGGTTTGAGTTAACTTGGGTCAACTTGTCCTCTAAGACTAAACCCAATGTGTCCTTAGTGACCGATTGACCTCACTTTAGGTCTAGTAAGACCTGGGCAAGGTTGGTTGGGCACATTAGAGGCCAACTACCCATTGTTAGGGCACCTTGCCCAATTTAGGCCTATGGTGATCCTAGTTCATATTGGCCACTTTGGGTTACCTCCAATGGACCCTTAGGGCTCTAGTGGACCCTCTTATAGGTTGGTGAGGTTGTGGTGGGGTCATGGAGTCATGGTGAAGCCCTAAGGTCAAGCCCTAGGTTTTGTGAGGAGGTTGTGCCACATGTAGACCAAGGTGATTGTCATGCCCTAGTCATGGCCAAAACCACCCTTAGGGGTCTAGTTTGAAATGAAATGTTACAAATCCCAATAAACAAAACAAAGATTTCGTCCCCGAAATCTAGGTTAAGCCTACGAGAATTTCTATCGAAGAAAGGAAACTTGTAACATCCCATAAGAGGTGCAAGATTGCATCTCGACGCCTTGTTTGCTAAGTGGGGTTTAAAGGGAAACCTAAATCTATGACTAATTCACTCAATTGGAAAAGTCAAGATCCCAATAAACAAAAGATTAGCCTCTACTTTTCCTAGAGCAGCCCTACTAGTTTAAAACAGGAAAGTAAATTGAACATCTTAAGAGGTTGTGCGGTATACCTGACTGAATAGCTCTGGATACTTTTGTTGCATCAGGACCTGCGGTTCCCAGGTATGCTCCTCCTGGCCGTGGTTTCTCCACAGAACTTTGACTAACGGAACCTTCTTGTGACGCAAGATCCGTACTCCTCTGTCATCTATCCGAACAGGCTCCAAGTGAACTAACCGGTCTGAAGCTACCGGTCCATCTATGGTCGAAATTTGCTGATTCGGGCATAGTAGAGCCCTCCTAAGCAAAGATATATGGAACATATCGTGAAAACCTGCCAATTTCGGTGGTAACTCCAGCCTGTAAGCTAGGGGTCCGATCCGCTCCAAGATCCTGTAAGGGCCCATATACCTAGGGCTGAGCTTCTTCTTCCAACCACGCAGCCGTGAAACTTTGTGCATGGGCTGGATCTTCAAGAAAACCCAGTCTCCCACCTGAAACTCTACCAGATGGTGTCGGGCGGCGTAATACTTAGCCTGTCGGCTTTACGCTTCCAGCATTCTGTCCCATATCAGTCTAACCTGAGCTTCCGTGTCTTCGACGAAATCCGATCCCAACGCCTTCAGATCCTCGTCCTGAAACCATGAAAGTGGAGTCTTACATCTCCTTCCGTAAAAGGCTTCATAAGGAGCCATCCCTATGCTGGACTGGTAGCTGTTGTTATAGGAGAACTCTACCAGTGGTAAAAGCTTCTCCCAAGGTTCGTTTCGATCCAGAATGTATAGCCTTAGGAGGTCCTCCAATGTCCAGTTGGTGAGTTCCATCTGCCCATCCGTCTGGGGATGAAATGTTGTGCTGAAGGTCAGCCGCGTGCCTAAGTAATCCTTCATGGATCTCCACTCCCCGGATGTAAACCGACCATTCCGATCTGACACGATCGTCCTGGGCACCCCCGTGGTAATGAATAAACTGCTCTACGAATCTCTGCACTAGTACCCCAACCGAGTCATCTTTTCTGATTGGAATGAATCTGGCCACCTTCGTCAGCCGATCGACGATGACCCAAATTGACTCATTTTCCGTCCGTGATCGCGGAAGGCCGTGAATAAAATCCATCGCGATGTCCTCAAATTTCCACTCTGGCACCGGAAGTGGCTGTAGTAATCCTGCGGGGTTTCTGCACTCCGCCTTCACTAGCTGGCATGCCTCGCAATGAGCCACGAAGTATGTAATGTCCTTCTTCATCCCCGACCAGAACATCATCTTCTTCAAGTCTACCGTCAACTTGGTGATCCCCGGGTGTATAGAATATCTGCTACAATGTGCTTCTGCCATGTTGTCCTCCCGAATCTGACCTCCTGCGGGTATATATACCCTGCCTCTGAAATATAGCAATCCATCTCCCAGTGAATAATCTCCCATTGAACCCTCCTCCAAGGCTTGGAATATCGGTTCTACCCATGCATCTGTCTTCTGTCCGTCCCGGATGCGGTCTTGAATATCATCTATGGCAACCATCGATGCTAGATACTCCATGTACAGCTCTGGATCATTCTCGGACACTAGGGATATCTGTATATCTCTAAAATACGGGACTACCTCCATGAACATCAGTTGTGGTCCCTTCCCTGAGGTATCTCCTCTCCGGCTCAGAGCATCTGCCACCACGTTCGCCTTCCCGGGATGATAGTGCATGGTGTACTGGTAATCAGACAAGAACTCCAGCCAACATCTCTCTCTGATGTTGAGTTCCTTCTGGGTGTCCACATATTTCAAATTCTTATGGTCTGATAAGATGTCATAGTGAACCCCGTAGAGGTAGTGTCGCCAAATCTTCATAGCAAAGATCACTGCACCCATCTCCACATCATGCACCAGATAGTTCTTCTCATGTATCTTCAGCTGTCGGGAGGCGTAGGCTATTACATGCCCATTCTGCATCAGAATGACACCCATCCCCTGGTAGGAGGCATCTGTGTACACCTGGAATCCCTCCCTTCCCGACGAAAGAGCAAGAATGGGAGCCGAGGTAAGCTGACCTTTCAACTCCACAAAGGCCGCCTCGCACTGTGGCATCCAAATGAAAGGGGATTCCTTCTTTGTTAGGGATGTAAGAGGGAGTGCAATCCGGGAGATTCCTTCGACGAACTTCCGGTAATATCCAGCATGTCCCAGGAAGCTCGGTACATCCGTAGCTGTCTTCAATGGTGTCCAATCCTGAACTGCCCGAATCTTGGTCGGGTCTACTGCAAACACATCACCGCTGATGATATGACCCAAGAAGGCCACCTCCTTTAGCAAAAAATGGCATTTGCTGAACTTCGCATACAGTTGGTGGTCCCGTAGCCTCTCTAGAGTCAAAGTCAGGTGTCGTGTATGCTCCTCCTCCGTCCTTGAGTAGATGAGGATGTCGACAATAAATACGATGATGAATACATCCAAATACTCCTCGAATACCCTGTGTAACATCCCTCAAACAACTAGACCCCTAAGAATGGTTTTGTCATGACCAGGTCATGACAAAACCCAAGTAACCTGAAAGATACCTAGGTCAACCAAACCCTATTTCTGGTCAACCCAGCCCAAATAGGCTAACCCAAGCTCAAACCTCCTCATGTGGCTTCTTTATGGAATAATGTGCGTGGAAGGGCTGCAAATAATCCTTCATATTGACCAAGTCAACTTGGTGACTAGGAGAGAGGGTGAGTGTAACAGCCCAAATTCTGGGAGTAGCAAAATTTCGGTGACACGGCCTGGGATACGGGCGTGTCCCTGGGCGTGTCCCGCTCGGGTTGAGGAGTTGGGCGCTTGGTCGACGAACTTTGGTCGACGAGGTTTCTGGGTGGTCATGCCCTATAACACGGGCGTGGCAGGGGGCATGTCCCCTCGGTTCGACGAACTGTGCTCGACGATCGTCGAGTGTGTGGACCGTCGAGTGTCGATCGTCGAGCATGGGGTACACGGCCTGTGACACGGGTATGTCACAGGGTGTGTCCCGCTATATCGTAAGGTTGAGTGTCGATCGTTAATCGTTGAGTTTCGATCGTCGATCGTCGAGTGTCGATCGTCGAGCATGGGGTACGAGGCCTGTGAGACGGGCGTGTCACAGGGTATGTCCCGTTATTTTGATAGGTCGACGATTTTCTCTCGATTGGGTGTTGAGTGGGTTGCATGCCCTACGTCATGGGCGTGTCTTGGCCGACACGGGCGTGTATCGCGTGTCGCAGTGAGCTCCATTTCCATGATAATGGACGAGAGGGAAATGAGGAAGAAGAGGGAAGGAAACGGTTCGGCCAAAGGGAGGCCAAAGGCCACATTGAATGGCTGAATTCAATTCCCCAGGGAAGGGGAGAACTTTCTAGCCATTTCCCTGGCCGTCAGACTTGGTTCAGCCCCCCCTCCTCCATGGCCGAACCTATCCGTTAATGGCTTTGAAGGACATTAATGATCCAGCCCCTCCTCTCCCCATCTGAGGCTTTAAACACCACAAGTGAATTGAGAGGAGCCTTTCCCAATCCTTACCCGAAGAAATCGATCCTCCCCACCTTGCAGTTGCAGAAGTCAAGCGACGTCAATTTCAGAAATGTCTTCCCGGCGATCTTCTCGACTTCAGGCCGCCGACAAGGTCCAATCCTCTTCCTCTCTGTCTGTGTTAGATGTAGGATCCATCAGCTAAAGAGAATAGGCTCAATGGAGCCCGATCGGGGAGAAATTTCTCACCGAAATTCCACGAAAATGAACCTATCAGGTTCGCCGGAGTAGGACCCTCCGGCGGCTGTGTCGCCTCCAGGCGATAGCCACCACCTCGACGGAGGCGGTGGTGCTGGTGGCCGGCCATGGAGGTGGTCGGGGTGGCCGGAAAATAGGCTGTAAGAGGCTCCAGGTCGGGCCAATCTCGGTCCTTGGCTGGAGGTTGAGGATGAGCGGATGCCGTCCGTTTTTGATCAAGTAATTTCATGATATTAATTGATTTCTTGGAGATTATTAGCAGTAGATGGTTTTAATTATTAAAAATACTTAGATGTCTCTACGATAAAGTGTCCAACATGAACAATGTATCCCTTGATGTCTAGTGTAATTTAAAATTAATTTCACTCAATTTGGAGTCCTGGTGTGACCACAGCACTCTTTTTGGTGCAACCTATACATATGCATGACCAGACATTAGAATTATTGCTCACACCAAACCACTCATCCAAATGCTTTGAAAATTTGAACATAGGCTTCTCATAGCCTACCTCTTAGACTGTCCAAAAATAAGAATTTTTGGAAAAAACTTTTCTATAGTTTTTAGAAAAATATAATAAATCAATTAGGTGTCATAAACACCTCAAAATCCTCCCAATTTTGGGTGGTTCGTCTTAGAGAGTATGTTAGGGCTCTGGTAAAAATTTCATCTCCTTTGGAGATGTTTTGCTTAGGTATTGATCCAACCCTAGGTATAACCTTATAGGGTTATTTAGGTCAAAGAGCTATTTTTGATGTTTGAGTGGTCAAATCACCTTAACAGAGGCTGTGATTTTGACCACTGACTTGGTAGGACCATTATCACCCTCTTAAGGAATATGGAGTGGTTTAGGATTGTTTTACCTTTGGATCCAAACTCAAACCCTAAGCGAGGGCTTTTGAAGGTTGTGAAGGGCAAGGGGTCAGTTGACCTTGAAAGGATTTGAAACTTGGGAGAGAGAATTCTATGGTAGGTAGAATCCTATGGAAGAAATCTAAAATAGATTCTAAGGTGAATAACTCCCTCAAAACCCTAACATTAGTTTAGGGCACAAACCTTGTAGTGATAGAAAATATCACTAAAACTCACTGAACAGTGATGAGATTTGGGTAGAGTGGTGTTTAAAGTTAGTACAAGCTCTGGAGATTTTATTATGAATTTAGGATAATTATTTTGGATACTTCATTAACAATTTAGTAATTTGAATTATTTACTTAGAAATTTATTATGAAGTAACTACTTGCTGGAAATTGATGAACTTTAGCTGAAGGACTCCTTATTATGTTTTAGAGCTCTGTGAATATTTATAGAATTTTTGGATGAATATGTTTAAGGGTTGCTTCATTAAGTATAGTTTCCCATGAAAACTTAATTTAATTTATTTTGGAGTCTAGCAAGCCTCTAAAATTATGATTTTTGTACAATGATCTTTTCTGATACCACTTGTTAGACCCCATTTTTTTTTTGCAACAACCATCGGGGTCTTAGGCTCAGAACCGCCATTTTGTAGTGATGACCTTCCTGGGTGCGAAGGTGTCACCGCAAAGCGGCGGTTCTGGGCCTAAGACCCCGGTGGTTATTGCAAAAACAAAAATGGGGTCTTACACCCAGTTCATGAGGCTTGTAAATGCTTACGTCGCATTTGTGTGCCCGAAGGGCATCACTATAAACTCAAATAGTTTGTACCTACTACTGAAGGCGGTCTTCAGAATGTCCTCCTCTCAAATCCGTAGCTGGTAATAACCTAACCTCAAGTCATATTTCGAGAAGAAATGTGCTCCTTCCAGTTGATCGAATAACTCGTCAATCTGTGGCAGCGGGTATGTATTCTGGACCGTTAGTCTGTTCAGCTCTCAATATTCAATACACAAGCAAAGACTTTTGTCCTTCTTCTTGACAAATAGCATCGGGGTTCCCTACGACGAAGAGCTTGGCCGGACAAACCCTGCCTCTACTAGTTCCTGCAACTGACTTTGGAACTCTGTCAACTCTTTCGGGTCCATCCGGTAAGGGGCCCTAGATGCCGGCTTGGCCCCCGGCACAAGCTGTATCTGGAAGTCCTGCTCTCGGTATGAAGGAAGTCCTGACAGTTTCTCTGGAAAGACCTCAGCAAAATCTCGCACCACCGGGATGTTTGCCACAGACTCCTTGGCCTCCGCCATCTCAAATAGAATCTGATAAACCTCCTCTCCCTGCAGATGGGCCTTAACGGCCTGTACTGAAGATAAGAGTATACGAGAGGCAGGTCTTATACCTTCGATGATAATGACAGAGTCCCCATGCCTCACGGTGATCCTCTTTTCTTAGCAATCAATCTGGGCATGGTTCCAGTGCAACCATGTCATGCCCAAGATCAGCTCAAAGACTGGCATCCTTAGGATCGTTGCTGATACTTCGAATGACTTTCTGCCAATCTCCGCCTCCATGTTGCTGTGGGCAGAGATTAATAGCTCCGATCCGTCGGGTAGACGCACCCTCCTCATCAGTCCTGTGAACCGCTCCACTCCTTCCAGCCCTTCCACGAAGGCCTCCGACACGAACGAGTGCGAAGCACCCATGTCGAACAGTGTATAGGTGGGCTTGCCGCTGATGAAGAATATACCTGGGGCGGTTAAATGTCTTACTATTCTATAACGAGTTTTCTTTCCTATTTATTCTACCTAGTGCAGTTCTACAAATTTGACAACTGAGAAAGGGAATTCTATTTAAACAATTAAACATCATGGCGTATCTGATATGACCTGCTCTGGGTTCCGAGGCTGCGCTAGGTCCAAAGCATACACCTGCTCCCTTTCTTGTCTACGATCCTCACCCTGGTATCCACGTCCTCGGCCATGACCTCGGCCTCCAAGATACTGCGCCGGCTGGGCAGCCGGTGGTGCTGGTGGGGGTGCCCCCCTCATGGGGCAGTTCCTCCTGATGTGCCCCACCTGATGGCAATTGAAGCATTCTGGCGGGGGATATTCCATTCCCCCGGGTATCTGTCCCTCCCGTGTATGAAGAGGTGGTGGAGCCACCACCACTGGCTCCCTTGTCTCCTGTCTTGCCTCCTGGCGAGGGTGATCCTCGACCCTCCTCCCTTTCGTGATACGGGCTCGTCTCTGATCGTTCCTTGCTCCTCGGCCTTGATCCTCCGTCGGCCGTTTCCGGCCCCGAGTAGCTTGCCAATCAGCCTCTATCCTTTTTTCCATCTCTAGTATCCGGGAAATGGGCCCGTCGGATACAAATAGTAGAGTCTCCCTCAGCTCCTCTCACAGGCCCTTGTAGAACCTTTTAGTATATCCTACCTTGTCTAACTGATAAGAGTTTCAAACCGGGATAGATAGTTGAACTCTCGGTGGTACTCCACCACCGTCTTGTTCTCCTGTCTCAGCTGCAAAAATCTATCCTCCAGCTCGTACCTGGCCGACTGTAGAACAAAGTGTTCCAACAGCGCGGCCCTGAAATCCACCCAAGAAATCTCTGCTACTTCCATGTCCGCAAATGTCGTGTCCAGCGAGGACTTCCACCATCTCTTTGCATGCGACTCCAGGCAGGAGATCACTAAGGGCACCCTCTCCTCCCAAGGGCATCATATCCCGGTCAGTATCTCGTACATAATATCCAGCCACTCCTCTATTCGAACGGCCGACTCAGTCCCCAAGGAGGATGGGGGAGCAAGTCCTCGGAAAATGCTCAGCCAGTTGGCCCCCGGGTTTGGCTGCGGAGCCGGAACCTGTTGGGCCCTAAAAGCTTCCAAGATGGCTGTCAGAGTCTGTCCCATCTCCGACTATAGGAATGGAGTGGGGACCGGGGGAGGTGGTGCAACGTCCGGAGTCTGCTGGGCTCCGCCTTGTGGAGTGGGCTGAGCTGGGGGCTGCAAAACAAATTTCATTAGTAGGCAATCGACTCAAACCTAACTAAAGTGGACAATTTACATGTGATCCCTCATATGGGCACACCACTGCTTCCGCTGCTTAGTTTGTCCCCAAACTAAACTCGTGCGGGCGTGACCTAGGAGATGTGGACTGTTACTTTTCGATCGAGGTTTCCTTTGATACCACTTGTAAGACCCCTTTTTTTTTTCTTTCAACACCGGGGTCTTAGGCCCAGAACCGCTGCTTTGCGGTGACACCTTCACGCCCTGAAGGGTCATCACCGTAAATCGCTGATTCTGCCGGCCGATTCGATCACAGTAAAGCAAAAAAAGTAGAGTAAACTCATGTAAGTTAAAAACTCTAACCAAATGTCCACAATAATATCACATCAGAGTAAATATATCTCCACGAAGGGAGAGTCCACATAATATAATGTACTGAAAATAAGGGCTTAATCCCACTACATCAAATCCTCACTACATAGTCACTCATTCGGAAGCAAAATAAAACACTACTAAGGTCAGGGGCTCACAGTCCCTGTCGTCTGAACTCCGGAGCTAGACTGCCCCATCTCCAAGTATGCCGACCTGTGGGGCTGCTCCTCCATGCTGGGCTCCACGATCCCCTAAATGATGTGGTTAGAAAACCGTTAGTCTATAAGACTAAGTCCTATCATCCCCCACCCCTTCCCCCATGGCCCCTAGGCACCGAGCGGAGAGGAAGAAAGGGGAGGACTTGAAGGTGGAGAGTAATCAAGAAACAGGTGGCAGCGGACATATACTAACAATTTTATAGTACATGTGGTAGTAGAGTAAAGTATGAAAATTAACCTCAAATTATACGGGAACATATAAGCAAGAGATCTTTTACAGGGCTCCCATCGTATAAAGAGTCCCATACCAATTTATACGTTGGGGTGTCAGTTATTAACAGCAATATATATAATAAGAACTTAACCTTAATTTATAAACTTGCCCACACAAGCTTATAGACCAAGGGGTCATTTTGCAGGGCCTATTATATAAGCGTCCCATACCACTTATACAATAGGTGAAAGGGGTTTTATGCTATGATTATGCTATGACATGCAAGTGTGTTATGATGCAATCATGCAAGTGCAACTCACCCACCTGACTCTGTGCACACAGACCTTTTGTACCACCTTTCTGGAGCCGAACCTCCCAGGATACCTCCGTAGTGGCAGACGGAAGCGGTGGGTTGGGCCTCGCCCACCTCTAAAATAGAAAGCACTACCGGTCAGACCTATCGTACACCTCAACGTTGGTGCACTAAGCGGAGCTCTTACGTACTCTTGCCGGCTGGTGCATCGGACTTCTGTTGGCGAAGTGCTAGCCACACTTGCCGAGTCAACGTATTGGCATCGGTGCATCGACACTCCAATACCGAAGACCCACCACATTTACTTTATGCACTTGCAACCTTAAGTATCAGCACCGAGCCAAGGCTCCCCAGACAATCCCGTCCGTCACAAACATCAACCGAGCCAAAGCTTGTCGGGCCATCGTGCGCCTCACAAATATCAACCGAGTCAAACTAACTTCCCGAGACACCGGGGTGTGTGAAAGTGAACCCCTAATTATTCTAGTTGCTCTTTAAGATTTATCACTCCTACAATTTGCGTTAGCCCAAGACTGCCCAAGGTATACCCCGTGAAGGGCTCTCGAAGGCACTAGGGACTACGATGGGTGTACAACCCCGTGTCCGGCGAGCAAGGGCACCAGGAACCAGACAGATCAGGCTAAAGATAGTGGACGAGCTCGATAGAAGAGAAGCCAAGCCCGAGCTCGGCATTCATCGACTGGAGATCGGCATTCGTCGACCGGAGATCGGCATTCGTCCAACGAAGATCAGCATTCGTAGACCCTGAGCTCGGCATTTGCCGAGCTAGTCAAAGAATCGTCAAGCTCAGGTCAACTGATGGAGACCAATGGATGGGAGAGCTCACCATCCCAGCTCGCGCCCTCGTAATGGAGCTCGGCAATAGCAGGCGAGCAGGACCAGCCAAGGTGATCAAGCTCCCCAACTCACCTGGATGCATGAGGTACATTTTACTATTTGGCCCCCGCTGGTCTGCCCATAGCCCTTCAAAACAACAGAGTTTGGCTGTTGGCAGACCCAACCAAGGGTTTTTTTGGTAACTTCAGGTCAATTCATTTGGTTATTGCCAGTTCAGATTCCAAAAAAACTATAAATAGGACCCAAGGGGTACCTCAGATGGCATGCTTCTTGTGCTATCCTGCTCCAATTTTCACGTGCTTTCTGAGGGTACCTTAGCTCAGCCTCTGGCTAAGGGGGGGAAGCGCTCTCAGATCTTTCGGGTGTGTGGTGGGTCCTCCCTGCTGAGCCCTTGTGTCGGTCCTTCCTTGTTTTCTTTGTTGTTTTGCTTGCAGGAGTGAAGTAGGTGCGAGACCACCCCTTCCCCAATGGTGAACTCCACATGAGACCGTTTTTCGGTTTCAACATTTTGGTGCGGTGAGCGTGGAGCGTGGTCAGTGCAGAAAAGCTTCAGCGAGTTCGATGACGGGAGGACAGGGATCTGACAGGCCGGACTCGCCGCCCCCCTCCTCTCGCCACGGTGGGGATGTTCGAGGATTTCAGGAATGAGGTGCTGAACCTCGTCAAGTTCGCACTGGGCATGCGAGCCGAGTGCTCGACTCCAGTAGTCCAGATCATGGCCGCCCCCTCTTTGGGCGAGGACGCCCCCGGCAGGTGAGCTGGGAAGGAAGTGGCCAAGGAAGGACGGGGGTGCGAGCTCCCCGAGCGCGAGCTCTTACCCGGCTCGACAGGTCGAGGCCGGTTCGGCGAGCTAGGCTTGCAAGATTCGCCAGCTCGCCCAGCAGGGGGAGGCAACCCCTTTAGCGAGTTGGTCTCTTCAGCTCCAGTTGCGGATGGGTTCAGGGAACCCGAGATGTCCTACTACACCGGGAAAGGAGACTCGGTCCAGCATGTTCAATGGTTCGAGGATGTAGTCTCCATCCGGCAGATGACGGACGGGTTCAAGTGCCGACTCTTCGCTATCACCCTCAAGGAGAAGACAAGGGAGTGGTTCCATCAGCTACCGGCCAGCTCCATCGACTGCTTCGAGGACCTGCGCCGGCGGTTCATGCTGAGGTTCACTACCTCGAAGAGGAGGAAGAAGGAGTCAGAATCCCTGTTCCACATCAAGCAGGGGTGAATGAGACCCTGGGGAGCTATGTGGATCGGTTCTAGGAGGAGGTTACTCAGGTCCAAAAGATGCCGAGCCATAGTTTGATGATGGCCTTTACCCTAGGCCTGCAGTAGGGGTTCTTCAGGATGGAGCTGAAGAGAGTTCCCCCCCCCCCTCTTACGAGGAGCTGATGGAGAGGGCGGAAAGAGAAGTTGACGGGGAGGCATCAAACTTGGAGTTTGCACGGAAGCTGTCCAGGTGGGCCACGGAGGAGGAGAAGGAGTCGAGAGGGGGAAGAGGACAAGAGAAAAGGAGAGGAGAGCCCCGATAGAGGGAGCAGAGGCTGCTCCAGGGGCAGCAGCAGCCGAGGTCGGGGCGTCAGGAGCCCGACCGTCGGCTGGGCTGGAGACCAGAAGTGGCAAGGGCAGGGGACACAAAGAGGATACCAAGGAATGGATCGCTATCAAGGGGGGCAAGATCAATTCCACCCCCGGGCTAGAGGCAGGCCCAGAGGCCCCGACTCCCCGATCAAGAAGAGGCTATGGCCATAGCCTTGGGGGAAAGGAGGAGAGTAGCAAGGCGAAGGAGGAGAGAAGTTAGGGTGGAGTTACCCTATTTCTACTTCCATCAGGAGGAGGGGCACGCCACAGCCACGTGCCCGGATTTCCTTGAAATGAGAGGGAACAATGAATAGCTGCAGCAGCAGCAAGGGCGCCAGGAAGTGAGGATCGAGGAGGTCCTACCTCGGGCAGAGGAGGATCTTTGCGAAGACCGGGTGGACGTTGGTACCCGAGGAGGGATCGGAGTGATCCACGGGGGAGTGGGGGTCGAGCCTTCCCGAAAGGCGAGCCTCCACACCATGTATCATCAGAGCATTGCCTTCATATCCCAAGCTCCACCCCCAGAAGAGAGGATCACCTTCTCCAGAAGCGACATGCCGGATCACGAGGATCCATTCTGTGATGCGCTGGTCATCAAGGCAGCCATCGAAATTTTTACCGTCTCTCGGATCCTCGTTAACAACGGGAGCTCCGTCAATGTCGTCTTCAAGAAGGCGTTTCACCCGATGAAGGTGGACGCAAAGAGGGTGCTGGCCTCGGACGGACCATTGTTCGGGTTTTCGGGGGAGAGGAAGGAAGTGGAGGGAGGAGTCGTCCTCCATGTCACCCTGGGGGGGGGGGGCAGTCTAGAAATTGTAGGTTCATCATTGTGGATGCCCCCAGCAGCTACAACGCCATCTTCGGGAGGCCCCTTATCAGCACCTTCCGCTGCATCCCCTCATCATTCCACCAATGCTTAATGTTCAACGCGGAGGGGATCCAGGTCAGGGTCAGGGGGGACCCCAAGGTGACACGGGAATGCTATGTCACTGTTGTGAACTCCATCTCTTGGCTGGAGGGAGCCGAGGAGATGGGGCGAAGGATGGAGGAGGCTGAGCAGGAGGCAGGTAGAGAGGAGATGGAGGTAGAGAGCTGCGGAGAGTAGACATCATGAAGAGACTAGGAGGAGATGGTCGAAGTGATGGACATAGAGGAAGAGGTGGAGATGGAGGTCCCCGTTCCGGGGTAAAGGGATGTTGAAGGATGGGGGGAGTAGTCCAAGTTGGAGGCTGTAGAGGAAGTAGTGGAGTTGGAGGTTCTCACCTGTGGAGGCAGGGTGGATAATGTCTGCGTCAGCGGAGGGCTGACCCCGGAGGACCAAGGCAGGATGCTGGAGTGCATCCAGAAGAATGTGGACATCTTCGCATGGAACGCCGCAGAGATGCCTGGGGTTGACACGGATGTGGCCTGCCACCGCCTTAACCTGGACCCGGGAACACGCCCCATCCAACAAAAGAAGAGGTCCACTACGGACAAGCTGACAGAGCCCATCAGAGAGGAGGTGGCAAAGCTCCTCAAGGCCGGCTTCTTGTCCGAGATCCAATACCCCAGCTGGGTCTCCAATGTGGTCATGGTCAAAAAGGGAGACGGCTGGTGGAGGATGTGTATCGATTTTTCTTTACTTAATAAAGGTTGTCCTAAGGACTGTTATCCTTTGCCTCGGATCGACGCTATGGTTTACTCAGTCGTTGGTTTTTCTATAATGAGTTTTCTAGATGCTTTTTCAGGTTATCATCAAATCAGGATGCACCCCCCGGACATCAAGGATGTCTCATTCATCATGGGGGATGGATGCTACTATTATAAGATGATGCCCTTCAGGCTGAAGAATGCAGGTGCGACCTACCAGAAGATGATGGATAGGGTCTTCAAGGAGCAAAAGGGGATAAACCTGGAGGTGTACGTGGATGACCTCATGATCAAGAGTCGGGATGTGGGCTCCCACCTCCAGGACCTAGAGGAGACCTTTGCTACCCTGCGCAAGTACAAGATGCAGCTGAACCCTCTGAAGTGTGTTTTCGGGGCTAGCCAGGGAAAGTTCTTGGGGCATCTCCTCACCCCTGCGGGGGTCGAGCCAAATCCTGACAAGGTCAGGGCCATCATGGAGCTAGGATCACCACAGAACACTAAGGAGGTGCAGCTACTAACATGGAAGCTAATAGGGCTAAGTAGGTTTCTCTCTCGGGCTGGGGAGAAATTCTCACCCTTCTTCAAAACGCTAAGGGGGGGTCAAAAATTTGAATGGACCAAGGAGTGCGCGGAGGCATTCCAGGCCCTCAAGATGCAGCTGACCCAGGTTCCGCTGCTCTAAGGGCCTAAGGAGGGGGAATACCTATTTTTATTTCTCGGGGTCGGGACAGAGGCCTTAAGCTCAGTCCTAGTTCGGGAATAGGGAAAGAAGCAGCTCCCTATTTACTATGTGAGTCGGGTCCTGAGAAAGGCCGAGCCCCGATATCGAATTTTGGAGAAGCTGGATTTCGCCCTGGTCATCTCACACCGAAGGCTGCGGCCCTATTTCCAGGAACACTCAATCCGGGTGGTGACTGACCATCCTCTCCGCAACATCTTCGAGGGTGTGGAGAACTCTGGCAGGGTCGCCAAGTGGTCGATGGAGTTGAGTGAGTTTGATGTTTCCTTTGTACCCTGCCTCTCGATAAAAGCTCATGCAATTGCCGACTTCTTGGCTGATTATGTGATTGATGTGGCGGAGGAAGAGCTCACTAGTCCGACTCCTTGGAAGGTAAAGGTGGATGGCGCCTCGGGGAGGCATTGCCTAGGAGTGGGGATAATCTTGGAAAGCCCTCAGGGGAGTAGAATTGAGCAAACGGTGGTGTTATACTTTCCCATCACCAAAAATCAAGCTGAGTATGAAGCTGTGATAGCAGGGCTGCGCATGGCCAGGGAGCTTGGGGTGTTGGACGTGGATTTCCTTACCGACTCCATGGTGGTAGCTTCCCAGATCAATGGGGAGTTTTAGGCAAGGGAGCCTACCATGCGATTGTACATAACCAAAGTAAAGGGGGTCATCAGCACGTTCCAAACTTTCTCCATCCAGCACGTTCCCCGGGAGGAAAGTCAGATCGATCAGCTCGCAAAGCACGGTCCTCGGGTGGGAGGTACCATCACCGACCTATTCCGCCCCTCCATCGAAGAGGGGGAGCTCATGGAGATAGATCAACGGACTTCATGGATGGACCCAGTTGTAAATTTCCTTTCCACGGGAGAGTATCCAAAGGGGGCAAATAAGAAGAAGCTAAGGCATAAGTCGGCATACTACCTCCTCTAGGACGGGCAGCTGTACAGGAAGACACTCTCGGGGATGTTGGCTCATTGTGTGGCCGAGGAGGAGGTACAAAGAATCTTGGAGGAAGTCCACTCCGGAGAGTGTGGGAGTCACTCTGGGAGTCGGACCCTGGAAGGAAGGATTGTCAGGCAAGGGTACTTCTGGCCCGTCCTGGGCCATGATGCAACGGAATTCGCAAGAAGGTGTCATAAATGCCAGCTGTTTGCCCCCTCCATCTACAGCCGACCCAGCGACTCAGAAGTATCATGGCCCCCTGGCCATTCGCCATTTGGGGAATTGATTTGGTTGGGATATTCCCCCAGGCCAGTGGGCAGAGGTGATTCCTCGTAGTAATGATCGATTACTTCTCCAAGTGGTTGGAAGTGAAGGCGCTGGCCAAGGTGACCTCCCAGGTTATCAGAAACTTCATTTGAGGGGAGATCATCTGCCGCCATGGGCTGCCCCAGGCCATCGTCACGAACAATGGGCCTCAGTTCTCCAGCGCAGAGTTTACCAGTTTCTGCGGGCAGCTCGGGATCAACCTGAGGTTCGCCTCAGTCCATCACCCTAGGAGCAACGGGCAGGTGGAGGCCGCGAACAAAATCATCGTCAACCTCCTCAAGAAGAAAGTGGAAAATTTGAGGGGAAGCTGGGTGGAGCAGCTTCCCGTAGTTCTCTGGGCTCTAAGAACCACCCCTAACACAGCTACAGGAGAGACCCCTTTAAGCTTTCCATGGGTGCAAGGCAGTGCTCCCCGTGGAATTTGAAATTCAAATGCCTCGGGTTGTCACAGCAGGGGAAGGCGGGGAAGAATGGCAAGCCGAGAACGAGGAAGAGCTGAGGCTCTCCCTTGAAATGTTGGAAGTGTTGAGGGACCTTTCCGCCATCCGACAGGAAGAGGTGAAAAGGAGAATGGCCAAGTACTTTGACAAGCATGTCAGAGTCAAACAGTTTGTGGAAGGGGACTTGGTACTAAAGAAGGTGGATGCAGCAGTGAGGTCGACATCCATAGGGAAGCACAACCCCAGCTGGGAAGGACCATTTATTATAAAGGAGGCTTTAAAATTGTGAGGTTATCGACTTCAAAATGTGGAGGGCGATGCCCTTAGTCTTACCTGGAGTGGTGATGACTTAAAATGTTTTTTCCCCAGAAACATGTAAGTGATACCTTGATTCTAATAATATTCTTTAACGCTTCAATACTGTCACAGCTAGCTTGCATGAAGAAATGGAATATGTTTGGACCCCAAGAAGATCCCGCTGTCAGGTTCTCACCTAGCTGGAAGGGATGGAAGTCACTCGGTGTCATCCTTGGGCCTCAAGCAGATCCCGCTGTCAGGCTCTCACCTAGATGGCAGGGATGGAAGTCACTCGATGGTATTGATAGTGGACCCCGAGCAGATCCCGCTGTTAGGCTCTCACCTAGCTGGCAGGGCTGGAAGTCACTCGGTGTCATCCTTAGGCCTCGAATAGATCCCGCTGCCAGGCTCTCACCTAGCTGGCAGGGCTGGAAGTCACTCGATGGTATTGGTAGTGGACCCCGAGCAGATCCCGATGTCAGGCTCTCACCAAGCTGTCAGGGCTGGAAGTCACTCAGTATCATCCTTGGTCCTCAAGAAGATCCCACTAACAGGCTCTCACCTAGCTGGCAGGGCTGGAAGTCACTCGATGGTATTGATAGTGGACCCAGAGCAGATCCCGCTGTCAGGCTCTCACCTAGCTGGCAGGGCTGTAAGTCACTCGGTGTCATCCTTGGGCCTTGAGTAGATCCCACTGTCAGGCTCTCACCTAGCTGGCAGGGCTGGAAGTAACTCGATAGTATTGATAGTAGACCCCGAGCAGATCCCGCTGTCAGGCTCTCACCTAGCTGGCAGGGCTGGAAGTCACTCGGTGTCATCCTTGGGCCTCGAGCAGATCCCGCTATCAGGCTCTCACCTACCTGGCAGGGCTGGAAGTCACTCGATGGAATATGTTTGGACCCCGAGCAGATCCCGCTGTCAGGCTCTCACCTAGCTGGTAGGGCTGGAAGTCACTCGGTGTCATCCTTGGGCCTCGAGCAGATCCCGCTGTCAGGCTCTCACCTAGCTGGCATGGCTGGAAGTTACTCGATGGTATTGATAGTGGACCCCGAGCAGATCCCACTGTCAGGCTCACACCTAGCTGGCAGGCCTGGAAGTCACTCGGTGTCATCCTTAGACCTCGAGCAGATCCCGCTGCCAGGCTCTCACCTAGTTGGCAGGGCAGGAATTCACTCGATGGTATCGGCCTTGAATTCACCAGGTAAAGACCAAGAAGTTTCGAATGCCAAGGACTAAGGGGGGAGAGGTTCTGCACAGGCGAGTTTGGACTCGCCAAACCCAGCTCGGCATCAACAACGGGGTGGCGAGCCAGGTCTCAGGACCTCGCTGAAGGAATGTGAGCCAGGCTAGGGCACGTAACCCCTTCGTCTGTTTTACTTAGAAGAATTTTTTCTGAGTTCAACCTGGATGGCTCGCGGGCGAGCTGAGGTGGCGTGACAAGGGCGGAGAGCAGCCCGCTCCTCAATCATCTGAAGCTCGGCAAGCACTCAAAACATACCCTCTTGCGGGCACGTACTAATAGATATCCTACTCACAGTACCTGTCTATGCGAAGTCGCCTGGGAAAGTACTCGCGGATATGCAGAACACAGCAAAAAAGAGAAAAGAAAATGGCACGGGTATGATCAAAAACTTTTTTTCATTAAATAAAGGTGTTTAAAAAAGATGTTTACAGGTGGAGCTCGCCTCAGCGAGGAAACAAAAAAAAATGTGTACATTCAGGCCTCGCCCCACCGGCCGGACTGGTCCTCCCCTTCACCCGGCTAGACCAGGAAGCCCTTCCCGAACATTGCATCCAGGCTATCTTCCTTCTCGCTGGGGGGCGTCGCCGGGAATAAGCTCGGCATCAGGTCCTTGGCGGAGATCTCCTCGCACCCCTCCACCAGCACCCCAGTGTCCTTCATCATCTGGAGGGTACACTCGACGGCCTGAATGGAGTTGATCCGTAGTCTCTCAGTGAGTTCGGCCTCGCCAAAAATCCTCGGCCTCTTATAGGGGAGGGTGGGATCAATGTCACTGGCCGGGAAGAAATTCTCCGCCTGGCGGCGGACCTCGCGGCTGTGGCTCTGGTTCTCCTCTTTCAGCCCCGCATTTGCCCTCTCCAGCTCGGCAAGCCGAGCTCGCAACTGCCCAATCTCCTCCTCCTGCTCGACATTACGAGCCCGCAGCTCCCCGGTGGCCTTGGCGTCCTAACAGAAGAAAAGTTCATTAGTTACAGCGCAAAATATTCCAAGTAAAAGTGGGAAAGAGTCTGATACTCACCAACCTGTCGGCGTCCTGTGCGAGAAGACCCTCGGCGATGTCGAGCCACCTCGCTTGATCAGTGACTTTGTCTTTGGCGACGTCACGAGCCTGCTCAGCTTTTTGGAGTTGATTGCTGAGGGCGAAGCTGCGGCGGGTCAGCATGTGGTGGAGCTCTATGGTCCGCAGATGGGCTTGCAGGCCCTCATGGCCGAGCTGTCGAAGGGTCATGTTCTTGTAGGCCTCGGCATCCTCGCGGCCATAGAGGCCGAAGCCGAGGGTGTAGGCATGGCCCGTGGAGGGCTCGTGGTCATGCCAGGACGGATGCAGAGTGGAGATGGAGACCCGATGGGACAGCTCATCCCACTGCACCATGGGCTCGCCCGCCGAGTCCTACCACCCCCCCCCCCAAGTTAAAGAGGGGATGTTGCTTCGGCGCCCCGTGCTTGCGAGCCGCCCTCTTCGCCGAAGGAGGTGGGGAGATAGCGGCCGTGGAAGAAGGAGCCTCGCTGCTCTTCCGGCCCTTGCTGGTAACCTCCTTCAGCGGGCTCTCTGGAGACGCGTCGGGAAGGGTCTGAGATGAGCTTATGTATTTGGGGATGGGCTGATGTTGTTGTTGTTGTTGCCCCTGCGGAGCCAACAGGGCTCTCCTCATCTTTTTTGGCAGTCGCTGGCGGTATGGCAGGTTCGACTCCGCATCCTTAGGCCACCTCTTGTTGGAAGTGGGTTGGGAGAGGGCCGCCTCATCTCGGCAGGCCGCCGCCGCCTCCTTCTCGCGAGCAAGAGGGTCCGGGTGCAACCCAGAGTCCGCAAATGGCGGGTTCACGGGAATTATCTGCTCCCCTGCAAGAAAATACTTGGAAAAAAGTTAGAAGAAATTTAGCAGCAATATGGAGAGCTCGGCAATCGGGTGAGCTCGGCAAGATGAGGAGAGAACAATACCTTCGCCGGGTAGAACGGGGAGGAGCGCGTTGAGGCCCCTTCACAGGAAGGCGACGTCGAAATCCTTGTGGAGGAAGTACTTGTGGAGCTCGGCATCGTTGCCGGACATGGCCGGCGGGCGGTACACCTCCTCGCCTTTTTGCTGTGGCGAGTACGGGATGTTGTCGAGGTCGCCCTTGATGAAGGCTATCCTTGTCATCCAGTTATGGTGCTTGTTCGCGATCTCGCGAACCTTGATCCGCAAGCAGCCGAAGTAGGCGACCCCATCCGGCGTCGTCTTGTAAGAAAAGAGCTTCCTGAACACTGTCAGGTTGAACTCAATCCTCTCCCGTCGGAGGTAGCTCGCGAACGCCACCATCATCGCGATGGCGTTGGAGTTTAACTGCGCGGGTACTGCGACATAGTACTTCAGAATTTGCCGGATCTCAGGCCAGAGGGGGATGCGCAACCCCACCTCTAAATGCGAGATGGGGAAGGCGAGCTCATCCTCGTAGAAGGTGTTGATGGCCTCCCCTGCCTCGGCCTGCGCGCCTCGAAGCCCGGCGGCACATACTCCGCCTTGAACTCCACGAGCTCCTCCTCGCTGGTATGCCCCTCGAAGAAGCAATAGTCAGTGAAGTGCTGCGCACACTTGGAGCGGCCGTCGGCATCAGGGTTGGCCTTGCCCATGTTCGCAGAGGAAGAAGCAGAGCGCGAGCAGAAAAGGACAAAAGCGCAGGAAGAGAGAGAAAGATAGTAATAAAAGCACAGTATGGGGGTTGGTGGTGCGGGGGTGGGGGGGGGCTATTTATAGAAAAAGAAATCTGGGGTCAGGCCGTCCAATCGGCCCAGCTCGCCACCTCAACTCACCACCCCAGCTCGCCGACTTCCGGCGCGTCCCAACCAAGGCTAAGTCAAACATCGCAATATATTATTTGAATAACGCATGTCCAAGAATATTCTAAAAAACTACTTATTACAGAGACCAAGTTCAGGAATAAAAAGGTGGGGCACGCGAGCAGGGGGAGCATCAGGATGCGAGTACCGGTCGGCTCGGCAAAGGAGCTGCCCTCTTACCTAACCCAGTCTCGCGGCTCCCGCCCCGCAGACTGCCGCACGCGGAGCAGCTCGCGGATCCTCCCCAAATACCTCTGCGCCACTGAGAGGCCATCATCTATCTCGTCCAGAAGCCAAGAGGGGGCCATCAGCTCGCCAACCTGGCCGCTTTGCACCTCGTCGGCAAGACGCTCGTAGTCGCGTTGTAGCATCTCGTTGACCCCCTGCACCTCGCGCAGCCCGCACACCAGCTTCTTGAGAAGCTTAACCTCCCTCCTCGTCAGCTCGCCTTGATCCACTTCGGGGCCCAGGGAAGAGTCCAGCGCGCTCGGAGAGGGGAGTGGAGAGTAGTGGGCTGCCCGCGAAGACTCCTCGGCAGCGGATTGGCTGGGGGGAACTGTGGAGACAAATGTCAGCAAAAAGAGGAATGCGGGAAAAGCGCATGGGACAAGAATCCAACCAAAATTGACCTGACGAGCTCGGCAACTCCAATGAGATGCGGGGAGGAATGGACCTCAGGTCCTTCCCGCGACCTGGGCCGCGAGTCCTCGGCGAGAGAAGCTCGAATGCCGAGGTGGGGATGGTTCCCAGACCCGCCCCCGTGGCCACGTCAGTTTGCCTAGAAGAGGGGGCGCGCACCTGCGAGCTCAGCCTCTGCGAGCTCAGCCCCAAGGTCCCGAAGGGAGGGGACGGCTCCCGGTGATGGTTTTCTGGAGTCATGAACCGCGAGTCCCCAAGAGTGGTCTTGTCTCGCGGGGTGGCGTCTCACGGTGCGGTGCCTTCTACACCATCAGGGAGGCGGTCTGGGTCGTCGCAGACCTCGACAACATTCCTCCCTCTTTCAGAGGCAGGCAGAGTGAAGGAGCCGGTCTTGTGCTCCAAGGTGGCCCTCAGGTCGTTGTAGATGGGCTCAGCCGCCTGAGGGAATGGTTTCATCTTCCTGGAGCTAGGCTCGGCAGAGCCACCCTGCGGCACAACAGCCGGGACCGCCGTCAGGGCATCTACGCGAGCTGCAGAAGCCTGGCGAGTTCAGTCTAGATTCTCTTGAATCTCCTTGGGGAGCGGTATCTTGGCAGGGTTAGAGAAAATGGAATGACAAGAGTCAGGCAGGTGACCAGGTCCATATATATAATAGCAGGTAGACCCCACCCAAAAATTCCCTCCAACTCGCCACCCCGCGCTCGCCGCACACTTGGGGTTGGATGTTTCTTTCCGAGCTTTTCCAGGCTCAAAAAGAGCGGGATTATGTACAACCCCGTGTCCGGCGAGCAAGGTCGCCAGGAACAAGACAGATCGGGCTGAAGATAGTGCGCGAGCTCGGTAGTAGAGAAGCCGAGCCCGAGCACGGCATTCGTCGACCGGAGATCGGCATTCGTTGAACGAAGATCATCATTCGTCTACCCCGAGCTCGACATTCACCGAGCTAGTCCAAGAATCGTCAAGCTCAGGTCAACTGATGGAGACCAATGGATGGGCGAGCTCACCATTCCAGCTCGCGCCCTCGCAATGGAGCTCGGAAATAGCAGGCGAGCAGGACATGCCGAGGTGATCAAGCTCCCCAGCTCGCCTAGATGCATGAGGTACGTTTTACTATTTTTCCCCCGCTGGTCTGCCCATAGCCCTTCAAAACAGCGGAGTTTGGCTGTTGGCAGACCCAACCAAGGGTTTTTTGGTAACTTCAGGTCAGTTCATTTGGTTATTGGCAGTTCAGATTCCAAAAAACTATAAATATGACCCAAGGGGTACTTCAGATGACATGCTTCCTGTGCTCTCCTGCTCTAGTTTTCACGTTCTTTCAGAGGGTACCTTAGCTCGGCCTCTGGCTAAGGAGGGGAAGCGCTCTCAGATCTTCCGGGTGTGTGGTGGGTCCTCCCCACCGAGCCCTTTTTCGGTCCTTCCTTGTTTTCTTTATTATTTTGCTTGCAGGAGTGAAGTAGGCGCGAGACCACCCCTTCCCCAAGGGTGAACTCCACAGGAGATCGTTTTTCGGTTTCAACAATGGGATTATGCCCAATGCTCCCTTTCGTAAGGCACTTACTATTATTGGTTGTTACCCGATTTTCCGACCCTTAATTAATTTTACTGAATCTAGCTCTAGTAAATTAAACACTTCCTCCCTATGGGAAGGACGATCTTTCAGCGATCCCGAGCACCACCTAACACTAGTAAACCTCTCACTCTACTAATCCTGTATTCCAATGATGAACTCCTTTATTTACCCAAACAAGCAACCTACTGAGGATTCAACTCTTCAAAATTCATTACTCACTCTAGTTCAGTTTCCGTAGTTACTATATGCAGACCACCATATACTATATGAGATGTTTAAAGGAGGTACTTCGGATTATCTTCCAAATCTCCTACAAAATTTACCAGAGGTCTATCATAACAAATTTAGTCTAAAATCAGAGATCCAAAATTTTTATAATTAATTTGATATTTATTGAATTTTCCCAAATATTTGGCCATGGGCAATTTTGAACATGAACTATATGATCTACTCAAGTAATGGCCACCCAAAACTTTTGATCACTAAATAACAGAGATATATGACTAGATATTAAATTCCATAATTTTTCACAGAATATTTGACCTCTAATTAATTTATTCAAAATAATTGCCTTAATCATATGTAAAGAAGGAAGTACCAAAATTACTCGTCAGAACATTATGTAAAAATTACAGAGTCTTAATATGGTGCAAAAAATATCATTGTACAGAAATCAGAATTTTACAGGCTAGCTAGACTCCAAAATAAATTAAATTAAATTTTCATGGGAAACAATACTTAATGAAGCAACCCTTAGAAATAAACATCTAGAAATTCTATAAAACTTCACAGAGCTTTAGAGCATAATAAAAAGTCCTCTGGCAAAATTTCATCAATCTCCAGCATGTAGTTTCTTCCTAACAAATTTCTAAGTAAATAATACAAATTACCAATTTGTTAATGAAGTATCCAAAATAATAATCCTAAATTTATAATAAAATCTCCAGAGCTTGTACTAACCTCAAAAACTACTCAACCCAAACCTCGTCACTTCTCAAAGAGTTTTTTGTAACTTTTTCTATCCCTACAAGGTTTGTGCCATGTGCTAGGGTTAGGGTTTTGAGGGGGTTTAAGGCTTCTAAATTCCCTAAAAGTTTAACCAGAGAACTATACTAATCCTATTGTCCTCACCACAAATTTTCAAGTCATTCCAAGGTCATTTAACCCCATGATCTTCAAACCCAAAAAATCCTCATTAAGGGACCTACCTTAGGGTTCTAGGGCTACCCTACTCTTAACAACCCCAAATTCCATTGCAGGGTAAGTCATACTATAAAAAGTTAGTGGCCAAAATATCAACCTCTGTTGAGGTGATTTGACCACTCAAAACCCAAAGGGGATGCCTGACCTATTTAACCCTAAAAGGGGTCAACCTAGGGTTGGATCAATACCTAACCAAAACATCTCCAAATGAGATGAAAATCTTTCCAGAGCCCAAACATGCCCTCTAAGACTACCCTCCCAAATTTGGGGGAGTTTTGAGATGTTTAGGACACCTAATTTATTTATTCATGGATTATTAATTTTTCCTAAAAACTATAGAAATATTCTTTTCAAAAATTAGGAATTTTGGACAGGCCCTAGGTATAGCTATGGTAGACTCCTGCCCAAATCTCAGGTCATTTGGACAAGGGATGAAGGGTGGACATCCATTTGAATCTCAGGACAGCCCAAGGGATAGACCTCACAAAAATCAGTGCCCTTGTCAAACCAGACACCCAAATGGGTTCAAATCAATTTTGACATAAACTATACCCCCCAGGCTACAAAGTTTATGTTGACCACTCTTTATGCAACAACACCTAAGTATTTTTAAAAATTAAAACCAATAAATACAAAATCTGTGACATAATTAAATAATCAGAAATTTATATACTATAGTTTAAAATCTAATATGGCACGAATCTTGACGAAAAGTGGACGGGATCCCTTCATCTTCTACCTTGAGCCGATGACCAGGATTCATTTTTTCTGGGCCAATTTCAAGCGGCTGCCGCTGGCCATCCGGCCACCTGCCCGGCCGGCAATCCGGCCACCTGCCCGGCCGGCCACCGCCACCATCACCTACGTTGAGGTGGTGGCTGTCGCTAGGCGGCGTCACAGCTGCCGGAGAGCCCTATTCAGGCGATCCCGATGGTGGCATTTTTGAGGAAAAACAAGGAAAATTCCCGTTTAGATCGGGCTCAATTGAGCCCGAACCTTGGCCTTAAAGATTCCTAAGAACTACCCATGAAAGAAGGAGTGGAGGAGGACCTTGACGGCGGCCTGAAGTCGAGAAGATCGCCGGGAAGCCATGTTTGAAGGCAGCGCCGCTCGGTTTATTCAACTACATAGTGGGGAGGCTCGGTTTCTTCAGGTAAGGATTGGGAAATCCTCCCCTCGGCCCATTGAAGGTGTTTAAAGCCTCAGATGGGGAGGGGAGAGGCTGGATCATCACTGGCCGTCAAGGCCATTAATGGCTAGATTCAGCCATGGTAGGGGGGCTGAACCAGGCCCTTGGTGGCCAGGGAAGCGGCTGGAAACTTTTCCCCTTCCCTAGGGGAGTTGAATTCAGCCATTAAAGGTGGCCTTTGGCCTTCCCTTGGCCGAGCCCCTTCCTTCCCTCCTCTTTCATTTTTCGCTCTCCTCCATAACCATGGAAATGGAGCTCACTCTCTCTCCTAGTCACCAAGTTGACTTGGTCAATCTGGAGGTCTATTGGCAGTCCATCCATGCACATCATCTCCTAAAGAAGCCACATGAGGATGCTTGAACTTGGGTTAGCCTATTTGGGCTAGGTTGACCCAACGTATGCTTGGGGTGACCATGGTCTTTTTGACCTTTTTGGTTGCCCCTAAAGAGTCCATGGTGACCCATTGATCTCCCCTAAGGTCTAGGTATGGTTTTATAGGGCTGACTTGGCACCTTGGAGGTCACTTGTCCCTTGGTAAGGGCACTTTGACCACTTTAGGGCTAGAGTTGACTTGGGTCATCATGATCATTTGGTTTGACCCCAAGGGGTCCTTGGTGACCCCATGGCTTCCACTGAGGTCTAGGAAGGGTTATGTGGGGTTAAATTGCACTTTGGAGGTCACCTACCTTAGTTAGGGTACTTTGACCAGATTAGGGGCTTGAGTTGACTTGGGTCAACTTGGCCTCTAGAACTAAACCCAATGTGTCCTTAGTGACCCATTGACCTCACTTTAGGTCTAGGAAGACCTGGGCAAGGTTGGTTGGGCACATTAGAGGCCAACTGTCCTTTGTTAGGGCACCTTGCCCAATTTAGGCCAATAGTGGTCCTAGGTCAAATTGGCCACTTCGGGTTTCCTCCAATGGACCCTTAGGGCTCTTGTGGATCCTATGATAGGTTAGTGAGGTTGTGGTGGGGTCATGGAGTCATGGTGAAGCCCTAAGGTCAATCCCTAGGTTTTGTGATGAGGTTGTGCCCTAGGTAGACCAAGGTGATTGTCACCTTGGCTTCTATCACTTGGCCCTTTTTAGTTTCCTAGGGTTTTATCATGCTCTAGTCATGGCCAAAACCACCCTTAGGGGTCTAGTTGGAAATGAGATGTTACAGTTGATGGCTGGACCATGTAGTGTTGACTCTAAGGACATGGCCTATACTCTAGGACTCATACATGACCTTAGTTATACATGTTGGGTTAAACATCCTAGTTTAGTGAACCTAGCCCAAATCCAACTAGGGATCCAACAATCTCCCCCTATTTGGGCAAGGTCACTAATTACATACTCACATTAATACTAAAGCAAGAAAAATATATCTGGCAGGATTTTAACATATGCAACAGATATATATATACACAGAGAGATTTGTATAGAGAATACATACAGGGAGTTTTAAAGCAATAAAGAGATTAAGAATAGTTCAAAAACTTCATTTCTTCTTCTTGGGCTCCTTTATCTTATCCTCCTTAGCTTTATCACCTGGTTGGGCAAACTACATTTCCCTTATAGGATCAGCTGCTTGAGCTTTTGTCATTGTCATGTCAGCAACTCTAATGATATTCAGGGAGGTAGCCCTTGGCACTACAGCTTCAGGATGTAACTTCATATAGTCATCAACATTGAAAAATTTGTTATCCTTAACAAACCTGTTAAGTTCTTCCTTTCTATACTTGGACATTGTAGTATATTCAGATGGATACTTCCCTTAAGCTTTTGCTCTGTTAATCATGGATAGGCCAACTAGTTCTTGGAACCTGGAAATCCTAGCAGTTGTAGCTATCTCAGGATCTTCAAATGGTACAATAGGGGAGGCAGGTCTCTTTGAGCTTTTAGCTTTCTGATGTTCTGTAATTTGTTGATGTTGATGTTGAGGTTGCTGTTGTTATTGTTGATGTTGTTGTTGTTGTTGTTGTCTGCCAGATTAATAAACCCTTTGCTGGCTGCTTCCTGAAGAGGAGGAACTACCCTGATGTCTTTGATAGGTTTAAAACTGGGTAGTCCTCTGTGTTGAAGAACTGGAAGCACCAGCAGCAGGTGGAGTAGGAGGAGGAGGATCCTTTCTGTATCTTTGAGGAGGTGGGGAATATCTCCTGCTTTTCTTCCTTTCTTTATGTTGATTTTTGGACAGCCAATCCATGCTGACATGCCCTTATAGGGTGTGATCTTCTGGAGTATATAATATGGAGTGTCATTTGCTGGATTTAGTTTTGGGGCAAGAGGTGGAGGAGCTTTCCTCTTATTAGATACTTTCTCTTTCATAGGCTCATCATCCGAGTCCTCTTCATCATCATCCTCATCATCAGAATCTTGAGGAGTAACATAAACCTGACGTTCCTCAGATGTCATTCATTACCAATGATGGTTGCCACTGTTACCTTATGAAGCCCTTTGGGCTTAAAAATGTTGGTGTAACCTACCAACGCATGATGGACCGTGTATTTGAGCAACAGAAGGAAGAAATCTAGAAGTATATGTAGACGACCTCTTGATTAAGAGTAAGTCTTTTTCGCTGCACTTGCAAGATCTAGCAGAGACGTTCGCTACTCTGCGTAGATATAAAATGAAGCTCAACCCGTTGAAGTGCACCTTTGGGGCGAGTAAGGGGAAGTTCCTTCGTCATCTCCTTACTCCAGAGGGACTTGCCCCCAATCCAGACAAGGTAAAAGCTATTCTTGATATGCCTACCCCCCCCCCCCCCCCCCGTTCGCCTAAGGAAGTTCAACAGTTAGGGGGGAGGTTGGCAGGTCTTGCAAGGTTCCTCTCTCAGGTTGGAGACAAGAGTGCTCCTTTCTTTAAAACTCTTTGAGGAGCGTCCAAGTTCGAATGGACAGAAGAGTGTTCTCAGGCCTTTGAGCAGTTGAAGAAGCAGCTGACTTCAACACCTCTACTCCGGAGTCCCCGGCCAGGGGAGGTGCTTTTCTTGTACTTAGGAGTTGGCCCTGAGGCAGTCAGCTCTATTCTTCTTCGCGAGGAGAACATGAAACAGTTCCCTATTTATTATGTTAGCCATATTCTGAAAAGTGCAGAGACACGGTATCCGATTCTGGAGAAGTTAGCCTTGGCGCTAGTCATGTCAGCTCGCAGACTCCGTCCGTATTTCCAAGAACACTCAATTCGAGTTGTTACTGATCAACCTTTGATAGGTGTGTTGGAGAAACCAGAGCATTCTGGCAGATTAGCCAAATGGGTAATAGAATTGAGTGAATTTGAAATTTCTTATGTGCCCAAGACAGCCATCAAAGCTCAAGTTCTAGCAGACTTCCTGATTGACACAGCAGAGTCCGGTTCTGATCAAGCAGAAAGGTCTCCTTTGGCTTGGACCATCTATGTTGATGGTGCCTCAGGCAGAAATTCTTCTGGAGCAGGAGTGGTTCTGATTAACCCAAACGACATCAAACTGGAGCAGGCCATCAAGTTCTATTTTCCAGTAACCAACAACCAGGCTGAGTATGAAGCTTTGCTAGCAAGCTTGAGACTTGCAAGAGAACTCGGAATTGACCATGTTCATATCAAGACTGATTCCCTGGTGATGGCGTCACAAGTCCTTGGTAACTTTGAGACAAGAGAGCCGATCTTGAAGAAATATCTTGTTCCTGTGAAAATAGAAGTCGGTAAATTCAAGAGCTTTAACATTTAGCACATCTCTAGAACAGAAAATGAGGAGGCAGATGTTCTTGCCAATTATGGACTGCCATCAGGAGGAACAAGTTCCGAACTCTTCCTTCCGGCAGTGGAGGAAGGAGAGTTGATGTAGGTTGATCAACGTCCCTCCTGGATGGACCCATTCATTCTTTATCTGTCAACATGGAACTTTCACCATTCAATCAAAGATCAGAAATGGTTTAGAATAAAAGCAACTCACTATTACTTAGTGGCAGGAATCCTCTACAGAAAAACATTCCTCTCTACCATGGCCAAGTGTGTTTCAGAAGAAGAAGCTCCCGTTGTTTTGCAAGAGGTTTACTCAGGTGAGTGTGGAAGTCACTCAGGAGCAAGAACTTTAGAAAGACGGATCCTGCGGCAGGGATATTTCTGGCCCAACATGAAGAGAGACTCTGAAGCTTATGCCAGAAAGTGTGTTCAATGCCAGAAGTTTGCTCCACTTCAACACCAGGCTGCTCAGTCACTCAGATCGATTGCAACTCCTTGGCCCTTCGCAGTTTGGGGGATGGCTCTCATTGGTCCTTTTCCCATGGCAAGCGGACAATGACGTTTCATCATAGTGATGATTGACTACTTCAGCAAGTGGATTGAAGCAAAGGCATTGGCAAAGACAACAACTCAGGTCATCAGGAATTTCATTTGGGGAGAGGTTGTCTGCCGACATGGAGTACCAATGGCTATAGTCACTGACAACGGGCCACAGTTCAACAACGTAGAGATGGTTGATTTTTGCAAGCAGATCGGAACATAACTGCGGTTTGCATCAATCCATCATCCCAGGAGTAATGGCCAAGTTGAAGCAGCCAACAAGTAGGTCCTTAATTTACTTAAGAAGAAATTGCAGAATCTCAAAGGCAGCTGGGTTGATCAACTTCCATCAGTCCTCTGGTCCCTAAGAATGACACCTTCATCCGCAACTGGCGAAACTCCGTTTAAAATTTCTTACGGCTCAGAAGCCCTCATTACAGTTGAGATGATCTCAAATGGTTCTATTCCTGAACCTTCTATTTTCCATTCCCTGCATCCTCTTCAAGAATCATTATGAGTAAAAGTTGCTTGTTAACGGCTCTTCAAGTGTTTTATCAACTCAAACATAACAGTTAGCATACTTGGACAAGGGAGATTCCAAAATGGTTCCGTCCTTGAACTCTCTTTTCTTTCTTATGCTAGCTTTGCAAAAGCCTCTCATTAATCAAAGGATATGTACTAAAACTTTTCCTAATGTTTTCTCTTTCTCTCCCGAATACCAATAACGGTCACCTGATACCAGGAGACATCGCCAAGTTCAGCAAACCTCCCCTAGAGCCGTTGTCATTAGCGTAACACCACAAAGACCACGTGTTGCGAGGAGATTTCGCACCGTGTAGTGGGAGCTTGCAGGCTCTAGTGCGGTAAGATTCTGAACTTCGGATCCCGGCTAGTACCTGACCCCGCCTCTGCATTATGGAGGGACAGGTGGGAGTTAAGCTCTACCATGCCACTTCGATGATCGCGTGCGGAAAGTCATGCCGCTCCAGCCGCACCTGCCCACGGGTCATCTTAGTTTGTAACTCTCGAACACTTCATGGTACCCTCAAGCAGTGCCTGCAGGAGACCCACAGCCCGGCTGATCTTGGAGGAAAGTTATGCCGCTCCGGCCGCAACTACAAAAAAGATCAACTTAGACTGTACTCTAGGAAAGAGGGCAGAGGACCGTTCCGTCAAGTTTGCATCTTACTCTTCACAGGAATATTTATTGCGGACTGCATTTATTCTACAAGCTCAGTCCGCCAGTTCTCCTTGGGTTGATCGTATATCTTGTGGCCCGACGAGAAAAGCTATGCCTCTCCGGCAACACCTGCCCTCTCGGTCGCAAGCTATAGATCATTTCATTCTATTTTATTGCGGACTGAATTTATTCTATTCGCTCAGTCCGCCCGTTTTCTTTGGGTTGATCGTATAGCTTGTGGCCCGGTGAGAAAAGCCATGCCGCTCCGGCCTCACCTTCCCACTTAGTCGCAAGCTATAGGTCATTTCATTCTATTTATTGTGGACTGCATTTCTTCTATCCACTCTGTCCGCCAGTTTCCCATGGGTTGATCGTATAGCTTGTGGCCCGGTGAGAAAAGCTATGCCGCTGCGGCCGCACCTGCCCGCTTGGTCGCAAGCTATAGATCGTTTCATTCTATTTTAGTGTGGACTGCATTTTTTATATCCGCTCAATTCTCCGGTTTTCCTTAGGTTGATCGTATAACTTGTGGCCCAGTGAGAAAATCTATGCCGCTCCGGCCGCACCTGCCCGCTTGGTCACAAGCTATAGATGTCTATTAGAATATGTGCGAACTGTGAAGCTATATCCGCCCAGTCCGCAGAATTGCTTCCCGGTTGGTCTATTCAGCTCGCAATGAGACAAATAAATATAAGGCCGCCATGCTTATATCGTCATTAAGCTTAAAAGATTGACAAAGAGAATCGCAGACTGCTTTTGGAACTCATCAGAGTCCGCCTGATCTTTTCATCAACCAATTAAACTTCTTATTCTTGTGGCAGATAGTGGTCGGATTATTAAATGAAATTTTCTAGTTAGCAAGTCGAAAACTCATATAGTATGGATGATCTTTGCATCACGCGGACTGCTACATGGAGAGATCGAACTTAATCACGTCATTACAAAAAATAAAGAACATTGCAGGAGACACACTGATACCAGAATATCCTTTTCTATTTGATCAAAAAATTTTACATCTTTCATGTTTTCGGCGGACTACAAACTTGAGTCCGCTCTATTTACAAAAAGGAAACAAAAATACATTAGTCAGCCTCAGCGGTCTTCTATTTCTTCTCGGTAGGGGGTGCAGGGCTTAGCCCTTCGACATCAATCTCCGGAGAATAGCCCCCCGAGCCGCTTCGACTGCTGCGATCAGAACCAGTGCTTGTCGCGGACTCGCTATGCGAGCTCTTGCCAGCGGAGGAAGATGCAGAGATGTCGGACTCGGCGGACTGTTCTCCGCCTTGCTGGCTTGAGCCAGTGTCGTCGGCTATTGCCTTTACGCCTTCTTCTTCGCCTTCTCCTTCTTCTTCTTCTTCGGCTTCTTATTCGCCTTCTTCTTCCTCCTCGACGATGACGTGTTTTCCCTTTGCAGCCCGCTCCATTGCCGCAACCTGCTCTTTTAACTCCGGGAAGAGTTGCAAGAAGGGAACACCGTCCACTCCTTCCTTTGCAAAGCCGCCTAGGACAAATCGCTCGATGGCGATTTCAACGGTTTCCTTCATAAAGGGGAGCATATCAGCCTGGAAGTTGTAGTTTTCCAAGTCGTAGGCGACCTGCGCGAAACAAAGGAACAAACATCAGATCGCGGCGGACTTCAAATAGAGACCACTATGAATACAACTCACCCCCAACCCTTCCTTCTGCTGAGCGACCTTCTGTCCTAACCGCACATTTCTTTCTTTGAGCACTCTTTTTTCTTCTTGAAGCTGATCGTTTTGCCTGAGCATGTCTATGGCCAGGGAACAGACAAAGTTATTCGTCACCATGCTGTTCGCACTTGCATGGGAGGCCAGTAGAGGGACATCGGCAGCGCCAACCTGCTTCAAATCGATCAAGTTGCGCTTCCCATAAAGTGCGGAGTTCGCAACATGAGCATGGCGAGTTATTGTCGCACTTTTCCACGAAGGAAGCGCTGTCGACAAGAGGACATGCTTGTTCTTATTATGCCAGTGGATCATCGGGTTCCCCCTTAGATCCTTCTGGCGGTTTTCGAAGCCTTGTATTGTAAAACTTTCAGAAGAGGAGTAGTCCACCGCGAGATCCCCCTCTTCTTTCCTCTTCCTCGCGACCTCTTATTTCTTTTCTCTTTTAGTAGGCATGAATCCGCTGGGCATCTGTGGCAGGTTGGCGGGCAAAACCAAGGTCGCTGCAAAAGAAGAACAACGGTTAACAGATAGGTCGCTGCGGAAGCAAACATTAAGTCCGAAAAATCTTACTTTCTTCACGCAAAACGTCCACCAAGCTCGTAAACAGCGGGATATAGTACTCGGTGTCAAGACTGGCATCAGCTAAGAATTTGACAATGGCGTACTCCATTGCGTCCAGCTAGACACTCTTGAAAACGGAGTCCGCGCGCTCTTGCGGATAAGTGTGAGCGAACCCAAGGTCGCCTTCAAAGATCAAGAACCTTGAGGTCCAGTTATGGATCTTGTTTGGAAGACCCACAACCTTCATTCCTCTGCAGTAGAAGTAGATAACTCCCTTATAAGGGCGGTCTCCGGATGACGTTATTGAGCGGACTGAGAACATTTTGTGGAAGATGTTCATTGAGAAAGCGATCTTCTCATACCGCAGGTAAGAGATAAAGCTGCAAATGGTAGCAAGTGTGTTGGGCGCGAGCTGGCCCGACACCATTCCGTAATGTTCGAATATTTCGGCGATCTCCCATAATAACGAAAATTTGAACCCGCTGTCAAAATGGTTAATGGGTATGGCGATCTGAGTCGCCGTTGAAAAATTTAGTCTTTCCTCATGGGCGGGAAGGCGGACAAGCAAGTTAGAGTCCGCCATTTTATTCTCAACAAAAGCCTCAAGATCGGCCTCTGTTAGAGTGCATTTTCGGTGGTCGGCGGCATGGAAAGCAACCGCAGCATTAGTTCTGGCGGACACCATCTTGGCAGGTCGCAGGGTCTTTAGCAACACCAGTTTCCCTGCATAAAAGAAGCAACGGGGCTATATTTATAGTAGTGGGGCCTGACAGCTTTTTTGGCCAGGCCGCGCAGCTCACTTTTTCAGTCCGCATAGTCTGCCATATTCTAATCACGCAGCAAAAAATTAAAAAACAACGCAGACACAAACTTAAATTCACAGTACTGCTTCCAGTCGGGTACCTGCCAAGCAAAGTTCGAAGCACAAAAAAAGGTGGACACAGTTTCAGTCCGCCCAGTTCGCGACACTTCCCACCTGCAGACAAGTTAAATTCTGAGAAGCGGACACAGCATTAGTCCGCACAGTTCATCACAGTTCACATCACGAGCAGAAATTAGCAATAGAATGTGCGGATATATTATTTAGTCTGCATAAAGCGCTACATAGTTCATCACAGGCCACAACGTAGAGTATTGTTTAAAACACACAATTATACATCAAACAAATCAAGTTCATGGTGTTGCAGACTCAACGGTCCTTAGTTTCAGTCCGCGTTGGTCTCTCCATCCTATCTCTACACAAATGCGCCGCCTGGTCGCTTATTTGGAGAACCTCATTGTACAAGCGACAGATGTGGTGGTGGATGGAGTTAATGGTCCGGTGCATGTGAGCGGCCTCCCAATCTACCCGACTCAGGGGAACCATCGCCTCCATTACAGGCCTCAGCTCCTCATCCGCGGCATGTTGGCCACCACCTACCGGTGCTGCGACCTCCGGAGCAACGCGATCTGGCAATCGCGACCTTTGCTCAGCAACCTCAGCAGCCCGCTTCCCTTTCTCTTCCCTCGCCGACGACAAGTGCTTGCATTTGTAGAAGAGGGCATCATCAGCGAGCCTTTTCTTCTCCCTATCAGACCTCTCCAGCGCCCTCGCGATGCTGGCGATCTGATCCTTTAAGGCCTTTTCGCGCTCTGCCGATGCCTTCTCGCGCTCTTCCGCCTTCTTTAACTCAGCTTTAATGTTCTGAATTTCAGCTTGAAATTTCCTTTCTAACTCTCTGATGTCACACCAGTACTCAGCGTAACCACAACCTCCCCACTCTCGATAGAGCCCGGTGGCGACTTTCTACCTGCAACAAAGAAGGTCAATTTCATCATTCAAATACAGTCTGCAGCGGACTCAAAGAATCAGGATAAAGGATCACTTTTTGAAAAAGCAACAGCGAGTTGCCGGCTATTGAAGATAGGCCGCCTTGCCCGCTCCGGGTCAAAGGCGCTTAACCGCTTATTCCATTCACGATGGACTTTGGTTCTTTTTTCAGCAGCAGAACTATTTAAAACAACAATGTCAACCGTCTCGGTGATGATCTTAATCGGCCTCGACTTCCGCTGCGGCGACCTGTAGAGCCACTGACGCTTAAAATATTTAGGCGCCGGTTGAAGGTTACCTGACTGCAACAACACTGCGGCAGTCCGTAGATCTTCAACATTCTTGTCCGCCGCAGCCTGCTTCGAGGCCGCCTCGACCGTAGCTACATGAGCAGGGATTTGTTTCTTCTGCTCTGCTATCTTCTCTTTCAGTCTTTCCCTCTCTTTTTCCTCAGCTTCAGATAAAGAGGGGAGTTCGCCACCCTTGACCCCAAGGATTTCCACCTCAGGTTGCTGCAGTACACCCAGCAAGGATTCGTTGATGATATCAAATTGATCGATGTCTATGGAGTCTAGTATCTCATCCGTGGATGAACTGACCATGGAGAGGGAATAATCTCCCTTGATTTGGGCCTCTGGAGTAACTAACTGGCTTTCAGGAACTTCTTTCTCGCGTGTCCTGTGCTGCAAGTCCGCGTCTCCAGTCCGCACGGAGATATTCTTCTCTTTCATCGCTCGCAGCTTCTTTTCAACCCGCTCAGCCACGGTCGACCCATCCATCTTCCTCCTCTTTCCAGAAGGACCTCTTTTCTCGGCAGAGTCCGCGGTAGCCTTTCCTAAGTTGGGCTGGCTCTCGCGGACCGTCTCAAGGTTCGCAGAGACCAATGCCTGTGAAGGCGCGTCTTTCCTAACCTCTTCTCCCACAGTCCGTCTGTCTTCATCAAGGTTCACTATGGACTCCTGGGCATTGGGTTATGATGTTTTGGCCTCATTGTGTTCGCCAACCGTGTCCGCTGAGTTCGCGGTTTTTTGAGTAGGGGCGGTGTCCGACAAATTTAGTGACCTATCACTTCTCAATAGCTGTTCAGCATGGGGGACCGCGGTATCTTCCTTCTCGCGCACAGATATATCAGCACCGCGAACTGCTTTCTCAGCAGGCTTCTGGCTATGGGAACTCTCTCCAGTAGAGTAGAGAAGTTCCCCTCTTGTCGTTCTCTTTATTATTTTCTTAGACTTCATTGGTGTTATTGTCTTCTCGCTTTTGCAGTAAGACTAGTGAAGAAAGCACCAAGCCTTGCCATGCCGGACTACAAAGTGGAGACCGCAAGCGGTGTATAGCGCCCTGTGTCGATCGGAATTTTTAACAGATCCAGTCCCTCCGACAATATTTATAGCGCTGGCGGCATTAATGAGGCGTGCAGATTCGGCGGTTAAGAAAATATTTTAGAAGTTTTCTGGAAACTTAAAAATGTGCGGGGATTATGTTAACCCCTCAGTCCGCAACACCCACAAGATGCCAAGGCCCTGCTTCATTATCCGCGGACACGGTTCGGCAGTCCGCCCAGCTCGGCAAAGCAGCAGTGATCGGCTACAAAGGATGATCCCCCAGCGGCGGACTCAACGCTCTATTCGCCCGGTTCTCCATGCCTTTGGATCTCTGATTTCTCTACATCGGCGGACGTAGTGTCCCGTTCGCCCAGGCCGCCATCCTCCAGCGAGATCGCTCCTAGTAGCAGCAGATGGAAGCTCCAGCCCGAGAGCCCAGTCCGCCCCTTGTGCGTGGACTGGCGTGTTCTTTTTTTTGCTTCCCGTCACCGCTGCCCGGTTCTCATATACCCCGGGCAGTCAATTATTTTAGCCCTGCACGTTTGGGCAGGCCCCCCATCCTATAAATAGCGGGAGGTGGTGCACCCAAGGCACGCTGACTCATTCCCAAGAGCCTATTTTTTAAAGGTCGCGGACTCGAATTCCGTGCTTTGCGGACTCCAGCTTGCTCAGCTCATGCCTCTTCCTCTTTTCCTTGTAATAAAACCCTGCTTTAGTAAAAGGAAAGCCCGTCAAAAGAGAAGCATTCAGGCCGCGATGGGTGAAGTCTGTTGTTGCCGTGGCTCACGACCCTACTGTTCTTCTTGCTCTTGTCTGCTTAGTAGATTACTACTCGCAGTCTCTCTTTCCACTTCTATTCCCCTGTGCTCGAACCGTTAACTAGTGGTGCTTGACCCCCTTTTCATTTTCATGCATCAACATACCCCATCATACTCAACATCACATCAAATTCCTCAGTATCAATTTCTAACTCTTCTTCACCATTAATTAATCCAAAAATTTCTGTTAGAACGGCGGTAGTAAGTGGAACAACATTAACAGAGATTGTGCCAGTCATAGAGTTCTCATCTATGGTGGAAGAAGTATAGACCCACTCTCTGATCTCAGTGCCAGATATCTTGATCCTGGTGGACAGCAGATTCTTCAACTATTGTTCTTCAAGGAGTTGCAGGATGTCGAGGAAGATTGGGTCTGAATGTTGGGAGGAATCAAAATCGACATCAAACATAGTGTCGAATTTCATTGCTGCGAGCCTACCTGCTGGAATCTCCATTAGTTCACCTGCAAGAGAAAAACAAAGATCAAGTGCAAGGGAACTGAAAACGCGGGACGGAGGTCGAAGAAAACCTAGATATAAGGTTTTCTGGAATATGAATCGACAAACTCTGTTCCACGAAAAATAAATAGTTCTTTGAACTGAGATCGACAAAATAATTTGTAGTTAAATAATTTGTCGAGCTCAGTTTGAAGATTTGAAGACATTTCGTCGAGCTCCGTTTGATGAAAGTTTTCTGAAGTAGATTGGTCGATATCCGTTCGACGAAAACATTTTCACTCACAGAGAGTTCGTCGATCTCGATTCGACAAATATCTCAAGAACGTTTCCCAGTTCGTCAAACTCAGTTCGACGAACTTTGAAGAATTCATTGAGTGCAGACAGAAGTTAAATCAAAGCTTCTCCACTGATCATGCCCAGCTGATTTATAAAGAACAAGTGATTCCTTTCATCCAAGGTTTTGGTGAAAATATCAGCTCTTTGTAAATCAGTGTAGATATAGACAAGTTTGATTTTGTTTTTATCTACACACTCTCTAATAAAATGATGTCTAATGTCTATATGCTTTGTCCTACTGTGATGGACTGGATTCTGTGCTATTGATATAGCATTTGTGTTATCACATAGTAGAGTCGAATTATTTAAGTTGAAACCATAGTACAGGAGTTGATTTTGAATCCACAACATCTGTGAACAACAACTGCCAGCTGTTATATATTCTGCTTCAGCTGTTGATGTAGACACAGATGATTATTTCTTATAGAACCAAGACACTTGTCTCATACCTAGGAACTGACAAGTTCCTGAGGTAGGTTTCCTGTCAACCCTGCATCCAGCAAAGTCAGCATCTGAATATCCAGTTAAATCAAATTCTGACTCTGTAGGATACCAAAGGCCCGGAGTAGGACAACTCTTTATATATATCAAAATTCTTTTTAGAAAAACTAGGTGAGATTCTTTATGGTTCACTTGGAACCTAGCACAAAGGCATATGACAAACATGATATCAGGTCTGCTAGCTGTAAGATATAATAGGGACCCAAAAATGCCCCTATATAACTTTTGGTCAACAGGTTTCCCATATGGATCAGAATCTATTACAGCATTAGTAGACATAGGTATTTTCTTTACTGAGGCATCAGACATCTCAAATTTTTTAAGAAGCTCTTTAGCATATTTAGCCTAGGAGATGAAGATGTCATCAGCTAGCTGCTTCACTTGGAGACCAAGGAAGTAGGAGAGCTCACCCATACTACTCATCTCAAACTTAGAATGCATGAGGTCAGAAAATCTCTTGCATAGTTTAGAGTTAGTAGACCCAAATATGATGTCATCCACATAGATTTGTACTAACAAGATTTTATCCTTATGGTGCCTAGTGAATAATGTTTTATCTACTATGCCTCTAGTGAATTCATGCTCTATCAGAAAGCTAGCTAAGGTCTCATACCAAGATCTTGGAGCTTGCTTTAGACCATAGAGAGCTTTATGTAATCTAAATACATAAGAAGGATGGATTGGTGAGATAAAAACTGAAGGTTGTTCAACATAAACATCTTCTTTTAGCACTCTATTTAGAAAGGCACTTTTCACATCCGTCTGGTAGACCTTAAACTTCTTGTAGGCAGCATAGGCAAGGAAGATTCTGATTGCTTCTAACCTTGCAACTGGTGTAAAGGTTTGATCATATTCTATGCCTTCTTCTTGCATATATCCTTGAGCAACAAGCCTAGCCTTGTTTCTCATAATTGCACCTTGGGCATCTACTTTGTTTCTATATACCCATTTGGTTCCAATGACTGGGTAGTCTTTCGGTCTTGGAACCAAATCTCACACTCTACATCTCTCAAATTGGTTGAGTTCCTCTTATATTGCAATGATCTAGTGGGGATCTTGCTCAGCATCTTTTATGGATTGAGGTTCAACTTGAGAGGGAAAATAGGCATGCATCACATCTTGGTTGAGTTGATGCCTTGTCTGTATACCTACTATTATGTCTCCAATCACTTGAGATCTAGGGTGATCCCTTAGTGTGACAAGATCAGTGGGTGGAGTTGGTTCAGCAACAGCATTTGGATTTAATTTTTCTTGTGGAATTATGTTTGCTGTTGAATGAGGTTCAACCTCTTCCAAAGATTTATCTTCACTGTCTTCAATAACTTGTGGAGGAGAGGGTGCTATAGATTCTTGTGGAAGGTTTAATTCACCCATTTTCTCACACAAGTGAGGTACCTGCAAAGTGTTACTGGTAGAAATCTCTTTCTCCTGATAAGACATGTTAGTTTCATCAAAAGTTACATGTATAAATTCTTCAATTTTTATAGTAGATTTGTTAAACACCCTATAAGCTTTGCTTACTTGGGAATATCCTAGAAAAATTCCCTCTTCAGCCTTAGCTTCAAACTTTCTAATATATTTCTTGTAATTATTATGTATTTAGCATATGCAACCAAATACTTTAAAATATGTGATTTTAGGTTTCTTCCCTTTAAGTAATTCATAGGGAGTCCTATTCTTAAGTTTATGTATCAAACTTCTGTTCAGTACATAATTTACTATGCTTACAGTCTCTGTCCAAAAGGATAGTAGCATGTAAGCATCTGCAAGTAATGTGCCTACAGCCTCAATCAGGGTTCTATTCTTCCTTTCAGCTACCCTATTTTATTGGGGAGTTCTAGGAGCTGAGAAGCAGTGCCTGATACCTTGCTTCTCACAGAACTCATGCATAAGAAGAGACTCAAATCATGTACCATGATCACTTCTGTTCAATACAACATGAGTAGTACTCAATCTGTATGGTCCTGAGAAAATCTGTAAGAACTTTAAAGGTATCTGACTTAGATCTCGGAAAGAACACCCAAGTGAATCTTGAGAAGTCATGTACAATGACTAGACTATAGGATTTCCCTCCTAGGCTTTGTACAGCAATGTGTCCAAAGAGATCTATGTGTAGCAAGTACAAGACCCTAGGTGAATCACTTTTATTAATTGGCTTAAAGCAAGATTTAGTTTGCTTGCCTAGTTGACAAGCCCTGCAAAGGCCTTCCTTCTTGTAGGGACCAGAAGGTAAGCCTCTTACAAGACTGTCTTTAGATAGCCTAGCAATATTTTTCATGTTTACATGTCCTAGTCTTTTATGCCATAATTCATTTTGAGTGCAAACAATATTAAGCAGACCAATATCTGAATTGGCAGAAAGAAAACCAACTAAGCATATGTTTCCTTATCTATTTCCAATTAAAACTTTTTGTTTTTCTTTATTAGAAATAATACAGGATGTAGAGTCAAAGTGTACCTGATAACCTTCATCACATAATTGGATAATAGAGATGAGGTTATGCATGAGTCCTTTTACATAAGTCACCTTCTTGAATGTGACTGCTCCAATCCTTACTTCTCCATAGCATTCAGACTGGCCACACTTTGAATCACCAGAGATTACCTTTGGTCCCACCTTGGACTTGTAGTTGTTTAAGTTGTCCTTGCTGTCAGTCATGTGCTTGGAGCAACCACTGTCCATATACTATAGTTAATTAGCAACTGGACAGCTCTTCACCTGCAGAGAAAATAATTAATTATTCTTGACCCAGGTTACCTTGGGTCCTTTGTTTTGCTGATAAGAAAAGCTGGATATCACAGAGAATTCAGGTTGTGATTTATATCCTAAGGGGTGATATCTTCTAGGTGGAATTATCCAATCAGTAAGTGGGTTAAAGGGTTTTCTAGTTTGATTAGGGTTGCTGTTATAGTTATAATTTTTATTAAGTCTGACTGGGTTCGACGAAATGTTGTGAGTTCGTCGACCAGAGTTCGACGAAATGGGATGAGATCGTCGATCTCTGCTCAAAGAATGAACATAGTCATTTTCTGTGCCCCAAGTTCGTCGACCTATGCTCGACGAACCATACACAGTTCCTCGATCGCAGTAAGACGAATGATTATTATATATATTTGCATTCAGAGTTCGTCGACTTGAGTTCGACGAACATGCCATATTTCGTCGATCTGAGTTCGACGAAATCTGTTGAACTTTGTTTTTGCCCAAGGTTTTCTGAATTTGATTTTTCTTGTTTTTATGTGTGATTTCAGTTTGATTGTTGTTCATTACTTCTTTATTCTTAGTTGACACAAATTTAATGGGGGTTGATAATATGTTCTTCTTGAGAATGGGGGGTAAACTTGATGATGCACCCAAGCCCAGCTTGCTATTTAGTCTGGCATTGACTGTGCTTGTGATGTCGATCAGCTTAAGGCTTCTCCCATTGAGAGATTACTCAAGTTGTTTGGCCTCACATAGCTCTGTTTTAAAGCAATGATTTGTTCATTAGCTAGTGTGAGTTCATCTTTCAGCTTAGTGCTTTCAGAAATTATATTTTCTTGATTAGCTAGTCTTTCCCTAAGTGTTTTGATTTCCTTTTCAGAGTTTATTAAATCAATACACATAGTTTTAAATTCAAATTTGAAAGCATCAGAATTATGGTCAAAAGATAAAAGTACATAATTAGCTTCTGTTTCTGAAGCTTCTTCATTTTCAGATTCTTCTCCATCTGATTAGCTTCTGGAGGCATCTATGGCCATGAGGCAGACTTCCTTGGCCCTTGCCTCTTCTTCTTCTTCACTGGAACTTGAAGATGTGGATTCATCCTCAGTTTCACTCCAGCTTTCTGCTACAAAGCCTTTCTCCTTCTTTTTATATTTGCTGGAGGAAGGCATGCTGCTTTACTGTCTTCTTGTATCATTCTCTCTTCTTTTCTCTTTCTTCTGATTCTCTGGACACTCTGAGATGAAGTGTCCAGATTTCCTGCAACCAAAACAAATTACCTCTTTAGTAGGAGTTTTGTCATACCTTGGCTTGTCATCCTGCCTGGATGACTTTCTTCAGAAGTCTTTCGTTGCATTTTATAGAATCTTTTGGTAAGCAGACTCATTAAATCTTCATCCACTGTTGAAGTTTCTGTCTCTTCAGTGGCCTTGAATGCCAGGTTTGCTCTTTCCTGACTGGTGTAGGTGTCCTTTGCTTTGCTGCTTCTTTGGATTTAATGAGCTGCTCATAGGACTTGAGCTTTGCTAAAAGAGATTCAGTGGAAATCTCATTTAAGCTTATGGCCTCATTGATTGGCCAGATCCTTGAATCCCATGAGCTTGGGAAGCACATGAGGATTTTGTCATTCACCTTAGTAAGGGTGATGTCCTTGTCTAGGGTCTTCAGCTCATTGATGATTGAGCTCAGCCTGTTGTACATATCTGCAGCAGATTCTGCTTCATCTTTCTTGAAGTTCTCATATTGGGATATGAGATTGGATCTTCTATCTTTCCTCTCATCAGCTGATCCAGCCACCATTTGTTGAGAGAGTCCCAAATGGCCTTAGCTGATGTGCATTCTGCCACTTTTTGGAAAATGTCATCAGACATTGTTTGGGCCAGAATGTTCATGGCCTTGGCATCGGCAACCTTGGCTTTCTTATGTGCTTCAGTCCACTCAGGTGGTGGAACTGTATTGGTGCTTGGAGATACTGTAGATGTAGAGGCAGTTGCTTGAGGATGACCTGTCAAAATGGAATTGTAGATGTCCTCATCAATTGAATTCATATATAATTTGATTCTTGCCTTCCAGATGGCAAACCTATTTAGGTTGCACACTGGAGATCTAGTGCTTGCATAGTCTTTGTTCTGTGCCATGCTGTGAATATAAACTTAATAGAAGTAAAGGTCAGATCTAACACATGATCTTTTAGTTCAAGGGGTTAACTTGTACAACCAAAGGAAACAAGCTCTGATACCAATTGAAAGTAAGGGTTAGATCTGAAATAATCTAGAGGGGGGTGAATAGAGTATCTTGAAATCTTAAAGAACTTTTTGCTGTAAATAAAAATAGACCTAAGATAAATTAATCTAGCACTATTATATGCACAACAAAATCAGATATCACAAACACAGCAAACCTAAGCCACACAGCCACAACAAGAACAAAAGAAAATATGCAACCAGACAACACAAGAATTTTATAGTGGCTCCCCAACCTGGGTACATGCACTCTTCTACCACCATGGTAGGAATCCACTCAGGTTTTTGATCAGGTGACTGCCACCAATGAGCTTTTGATCAGATGCTCAAAAACCAATCCTCAAGTCTTTTGATCAGGTGACTTGCAACCAGGAGTAACTTTTGAAGGGAGTTAAGAACCGTTTATATAGTGGGGGATGAGAGAATGATTATGTCTTCTCTTTCTCAAATACAACTGAGAAGACTTTAATGGATCTCGATTTTAACAAAGCTCCCCCTGAGATATAGATTTATTCAGGAAGGATGGATCTTTGCTTCAGGGTGAGTAGGCCTTCAATGTTTCAGTCTTGACCAGCAGGTTTCCAGGTCCTTCTTGACTGATATAGTAATTGTTGTCCTTTGAAGAATCTTGGGATGAAGACAGAAGAAGGCTCTAGATTTAAATGGTTATTCTTCTTCAGCTTGCTGTTCTTTCTTTGGTCAAGGGCTAGGGCTTCTTGTTCTCTGTTACTGTATGATTGTTATTACTCTATTATGCTCTGCGTGTTCTCCTGAGAAGAAGGAAGAAAACCCTAATTGCTGTCTTGTGTGTACTTACTGGAAGGAAGAAGAAAAATCCTTTTTATATTTCCTGTGAAATCTTTCTTCTGAATTTTGAATTTCTTCCTTCATTTAATGCTGACGGCCTGGAGAATATTTGCGTTGATTGATTTCCCCAACTGTCCCATGGAAATATGGCAAGCAATAATCCTGATGAAATCCATAATCAATGTCGCGTCTAACGGTAATATTCAGATAATATTAAACATTGATTACTCAGGAATTATTGCAATAAATTAAGGATAGAGGGAGGAAAATATCTAAGTCTGGAACTTCACAGAAATCGTTGAGTAGAGAACAGAATTCGTCGACCAGAATCCAGAGTTTGTCGAGCTGAGAAGTTAAGTTCGTCGACCAGAAAATAGTTGTTCATCGAGCTGAGATCCAAGATCGTCGACCTAAGAACTGATAACTACTTTCTCTAGACCCTTGCTAACTCTGTGCATCAAGATCATCGAGGTGAGAGTATAACTTCGTTGATTGGAGTTCAGAGTTCCATATTTCTTGGACTTAAGAATGTTGAAGTAACGTGTACAAAAATCGTCGATCTCAGAACTAGGTCCGTCGACCTGAGAACTAGTTTTGTCGAGCTGAGAGCTTCTAACTGGTACTTGATAAATCTTGCCAAAACTGTGGTGTAAGTTCGTCGAGTTGAGAAGATGAATTCATCGACTGGAGCATGATTCTGGACTAAGAATACTTAGATGTTTCTGGAATAACATGTTGAAGTAGAATACCCAGGAATCGTCGACCTAAGATACAAGTTCGTCGAGCAGATACTCAAACTTCGTTGACCAGAGCTTAATGAGAATACTTCTGGACTTGGAATGTTGAAGTATAGTGTCCATAGATCGTCGACCTGAGAACCAAGTTCGTCGAGCTCAGATCAGAGAATTTTCTTTGAGTTCGTTGAGCTGAGCACGATTATCGTCGACCTGAGTTCGACGAACGTCGAACTCATTTTCTGAGTCTTTGAAATTTCACTAAGTCTCGAGTCTTCTGCAGTCTGTTGATGGCTGGTCCATTTAGTGTTGACTCTAAGGACATGTCCTATACTCTAGGACTCATACATGACCCTAGCTATACATGTTGGGTCAAACATCCTAGTTTAGTGAACCTAGCCCAAATCCAACTAGGGATCCAATATATTCCCTTCAGACTTTCCTTGGGATTGAGGAGACTTCCCTTCCCCTTGCTTAGGCGCAAAACCTTTACGACGTTGGCTTCGCTTTAGATCACTCTCCAACGTTCTGGTAGCCTCAACCAACTCATTGAAACCAGCTCTCTTCATGGAGATGAGGGGTTGCCTTAGATTCTCCCTCATCCCCTGGTAGAAGAGGTTATCCCTCTCTTCCTCATCTTCCATTGTCGTTCCCACATAACGACCCAACCTAGTGAATTCCTGCACATACTCGTCCACTGTCTTATCCCGCTGAAAAAAGTGCAGAAACTGTCTTTGGAGGGCCAACCTTATCGAAACAGGAATGTACTTATTTAGGAAAGCATTCCCAAACTCTTCCATGGACGGGGTGCGTCCAGGAAACTGGCGGCCGCTATGGCTCACCCACCACAACCTTGCGTCTCCCTCCAAAATGAAGTCCGCAAACTCAAATTTCTTCTCCTCTGGCGTCTCTGCCGCCCTCAGAAGTGCTTGAATCTGAGACCACCAATCCTCCGCATCAGTCGGCGTACCGACTCCCTTGAACGTCGGGGGATGGAAGCTCAGAAAATATTTCATCTGTCGATCTCCAAGCCGGACAACCACCCTTTATACCAAAGGCTCCGCTCGCCTGGCTTCTCCGCTCGGCACGGCCATCGCCGTATCCGGTGTAGCAGGAGTTGCTACCTGAGCAATAGGGGTTGCTACTTGCACTGGCGCTGTAGCTTGGGCTGTCAGCATTGCTTCTACAAGCATGCGACAGAAGTTGGTCGGTTTACACCCATGCCTAACGGACCCTGAGCGGTGGCGTTGCTCGCCGAAAGCTCTTCTCGTGGTCTCGATGTACCTGCCTCGTTGCTTGCACTCTTAAGAAAAGCAAGGAAATAATAAATCAGTCTCTAATCACAAGACTCAAACATAAGGACACTTATGGTCCCGCATTACTCCTATGTGGATAACTTCTATACGCACTGACCTTAAATCAAAACCTGGCTCTGTTACCAAATTGTAACACCTCCCCTATAATGATCGTATAATATGGGTCCGGCCGGGGCCCCACAACATACAGACCCCATAGCTTTAGTATTAAAAGATGATATAACTACCAAATCTCAAAACTCAAAATTTAATAACAGCGGAAACATCAACAAAGACTAGAAGTTATCCACATACACAAGAGTATCGCAACGGCCTTATGGCCTTACAACAAAAGAGAGTCCAAACTCCAAAAGTTAACATCAATAACAATGAGCATAAACACTCCTAAACTACCTCGGCATGCAAGTCGGAAAACAAAAGCATCAAGCATACAGAGCCACCAAAAATATAGCTAGTACAAAACTGGAAACACTTCATGAAGCTTAGGCCTTATTGGTCGGCGAGCTAGCTCCTTCTTGTGATCCTTGCCCTGTAAAAATTGGTTGTAACGTGGGTCAGCAAAGGCTGACCTCAAACTGTGTAACAAACACATCTGCTCCCGGCCACCCCTAACGGACCCCGGGGTACCCCTCCAACCTGCAAGTCAACACTTCGTATACCATATACATAAACAAGTAAAGCACTAAAAGAATAGGCTTGGTTGTCTCAAACAACATGCAAGTTTTCTATGTTGAGCATATAATAAAAAGGGGCCTACTATGCAGCATGTATGCAAAACCCGTACTTCACCCAAGGCACCCTATCGCGTATGCATCTTGCACATCATCAAACATCTGGGTACTTCCAATTTCTCCATTGGTATTCAGCCTCAAACAAAAAGGGTACTGCAATTCCCCTAATGGCATATAAGCCGCCACATGGAACTCTTGCCAAGGCACCACCCGCTCATGGTCTTAGACTCGGGCTTGCCTGCAAGCTCTGACTTCTCACGTCAGGATTCAGTATAACACACTGACCGATTCTAAGAACACTTGCTGGAACCCACCCGGTCATGACCTCATTGCCCGGGATTTCCCCATGCTTGGCATTCTTGTCAGTCTCACATAAGGGGACTAGTCTCGCCGTGATACTCTCCCCACATGACTTACACGTCACGGGATAGCCAGCCGACCACGGAGACACAGCCGCGCCTTAGCACATCACAATCTAAAACATTCCCACCCTAATCCCTCATTTGTACTGCAACGTCCCCGCGCACCAAGGAAACCATCTACCGCCAATGCGGAGCTAACCTTGTCCTCCTAGGAAACCATTTACCGCCATTGCGGAGCTAACCATGTCCGGTTCTGGCTACACGTACTCACTCGAGAAAAGGGGGAAAACACAAACATCACAAACGACATCTTGCCGCAACGGATTTCTACAAAATCCTTAAAGCTCGTATGCAACATCACCAAGTCGGACTAACGATCGCGACCACGGCTTCGCCCACAATGCCTAATCCACTAACAGAGCGGATCTCTAATACAAAAACATGTCGGGGACAGACTCAATCGACCCGAGGGTTCCTCTGGACCCATGGCGACCCAAACATCTCTCATTTGAGAGATTTGGTGCCCAAAAGCTTGAAATAAAAGATGCTAACCACGCATCCTAAAACCAAGAGGATAAGTGTCGTTACCTTACGACCTCTCTTCCTAGACATGTAAACTTACCCGGATGAAAACCCCCATAACGGACTTGGCTCCACAGATCTGGACTCGGCTCGCGATTTGGGGCTCCGAAGCTTCTCCGGTAACCAGATCACTCCTTCACCTCCTTTCTTGCTCGATCTTCTCTCTAGAACTTAGAAAGAGAGTACTTGATGAAGAATGAGGGTTTCCAAACCCTATTCCCGGGCATAACTCAGCAAGGACAACCGTGGACCATCAGATCTCATTGGAAGGAAATGAATGACCACGATCCGAACTTAAAACCAAAACACCTGGGCTGATCACGGCTTGCGACATGCCCGTGTCCAAGTCTATATGCCTCAATTGACGTTGAAACCGTCACACCTAGAAAAGGTCACGGGCACTGGACACGCCCGTGTCGAACATGACACGCCCGTGCACTCAGTACACGCCCGTGTTGCTGGGCGTGTTCCTTCATTGACACAGGATCAAAAACCACCCGAGAAGGACACGGGAAATCGACACGCCCGTGTCAAAATTGACACGCCTCTGTCAGGCCGAACCCACCTGGGCTCCAGGCCGTGTTCAATCCCCTACACGTCACGGCTCACAACCCGAGCAAGACATGGCTTGGGACACGTCTCTGTCTCAGGCCGTGTTCGAAGTCTCGATGATCGTCTACTTCGCGGAAAATTCGTCGAACACGCGCACGACACGGCCTTGGACACGCCCGTGTCTCAAGCAGTGTTCACTGTCTCGACATTTCATCGAGCGCAGTTCGTCGACCACCCGAGTTCTCCATCAAACCCGAGCATGACATGACAATGGACACGCCCGTCTCCTAGGCCGTGTTACCTATCTCGACACTTCATCAAGCGAAAATCGTCGACTTCCCGGGTTCTCGACGAAGCCGAACACGACACGGCCATGGACACGCTCGCGTCTCAGGCCGTGTGACCCTTACCAAGACCCAAACTTGGCTCTCGACGTTGTTCGTCCCTCTTTCGAATTTTGGGGCGTTACAATGGTACACCCATGAGTCCTCTAATGGTGGGTTCTCCGGGATTAGTTGCTCCGCTTCAAAAAGTAACTTTGTTAGCAAAGGGTTGTCTCGACAAGCCTGCAGTAAAAGTGGTAACAAGATATACCTTTGCCGGGAACGACTGGCGGGAGTGAGTCAAGGCCCCTTCACAGGAAGGCGACCACACAATCTTTATGTAAAAAGAATTGATGAAGGCTAGTGTCATCGCCCGTCACGGTTCGCAGCCGGTACGCCTGCTGCCACGCTGGATTGGAGAGATGGGTATGCTGCTCAGTTCGCCCTTAATGATGACGAACTTCGTGAAACAGTTAAGGTTCTTGTTGGTCGTCTCGCACACCTTGAGCTGCGAGCTGGCAAAGAAGCATGGTAGATGAAGAGTTTTCGGAATACAGCGAGATTGAACTCAATCTGCTCCTTCAGAAGGAAGCCCATGAAAGCCACAAGCATGGTAATCGCGTTGTGGTTCATCTGTACGGGGATGGCCCCAAAGAACTTTAGCACATGACAGACCTCTGTACACAGGGGCAGGTGCAACCCCACCTCCAAATGCAAGATGAAGAAGGCAAGTTCGTTGGTAAAGAAGGTGTTGATCGACTCGTCTCGCCTAGGTCGGTGCACGTTGAACCGTGGCGGGACATAGTCCTCCATGAAGGCATTAAGCGCCTCCTCAGTAGTAATCCCATCAAAGAAATGGTTTTCTAAAAATTGTATAACACACTTTGACCACCTATCGGCATCAGGTCGCATCTTGCCCATTTCTATAGATCTCGGTGCGAGTGCAAGTGGCGATAAGAGCAACAAAGGGTGTATAATCCGACAATAAATGTTTTATGCTAAGGGTAGGTAAGTGGTCCTATTTATAGAAAGCGAATTAAACCTGCCAAGCCGACTGTTGCAGTCCAGCTCGCGGGACCCGACTCGCCAGACCCCGCGACATACTCTACCCTAATGCAAACTTAGTCTAAAGCGCAGCATAACTCACGAGCAACAAATATTGGAAATCAGATTTAAGAATAGTTAAACTTATTCCACACAACAATGTCAATTGTTCAGAAAATACAAGAACAGAGAAATTATTGTCATAACATGCGAGAGCTGGGGGTCTAGGGGCAAGTGCCGATAGGCTCAGCTAGGGAGCCATTTCCATCTAACCCGGCCTCGAGTCGCCATCCTCGGTGGTTGGCGAGGTTGTTAAACTCACGGACCAGCTCTAGATCTTGATGGATAAAGCATAGATTCTCCTGAATCCGATTCATGAGGCGTCCTGGGGAAGTCATCCCGCTTGCTGAGCCATGCATTACCTCATCCGCCAGCAACACGTAGTCCTGTTCCAGCGCGCGCAGCCACTGCCCGTCAACAGGTCACACTTCTTGGAACTCGTGCAATTCTAGCCCATATTTTCTGGGTATCCCAATGGTTTGCCTCGTCATCTCGGCACGCTATAAAGAGGCGTCTAGGAAGCCTTCAAGTGCGTTGGGAGAAGGAGGTGGCGAGTAGCCCCTGGATCATAGGATTCCTCAGCTTCAGATTGTCTTGGAAGGCCTGCGTTGATAAATTAATTCAAGAAAGGAACCTGAGGTCCAAAATATGACTAATACCTCAAATAACCATGCTAGGAGAATTTCCCTGGAGGTGTGGCTGGAGAGGAGAACTCGGATGTCCCTGTAGAGGTCGAGCAGGAGCAGAGATACTGGTCTTTCCATGACCCAGAAGGTAAGTGCCTCGGAAGTCACCAGTTTAAAGGTGTGTATAGAGATGTCTTCTGATCCTTCCCTTTGTGTCTGCAAGCCAGTGTGTTTGGCGGAGGCGAGGCCAGCCTGGTGGTCCCAAAGGTTGGCACCGGGTTCTTCGCGCGAACCGTCCTGAGGGGAATCGACTTGCACCGAAGGTGTGCCCGCCTCCCCTAGGTGGGTATCAGGATTAGCGGGGATGCCTTCAGCCCCCTTCCCTTTTAGTTTGGCGACCGACAGGGAGGAAAAGGTGAGTTCACTATCCAACGTAGGGACCAGATCAGCATGGACATCTTCGCCGACCTTGGGATTAGGTTTGGACTTTTTTGCAGACTTATGTTATGGCGGCCGTCTCGGTGACAGGTTTGAGAGCCATAGGCTCAACTTGGCAGCATGAGAGGTGTTGAGCACCGTAGCACGGTTGAGCCTCTCTTGGAACTCCTTTGAAAAAGGCATGACGGAAAAGAGCAGGAAGAGAGGGGATTGGCGCTACTCTCCCAGACAAGCGGGCATATATATAGTAGCTTGTGGATCGAACCAAAAGATTCCCACCGGCTCCTAACTCATTCACCGAATCTCTTGCGGTTGGGTGATTCTTTCCGAGCTTGGGGTTTAACATCCCTCAGACTTCTAGACCCATAGTATGGTTTTGTCATAATTGGGTCATAACAAAATCCTGGAAAGTACCACAAGGTTGGGGTGTACTTAGGAACTTGTGTGTGAACCACTTTGGTCTACAAATAGTAGAATTTCAATTACTAGCTTAGGGATGACCATAGGGCTTCACCATGACAACATGACACCACCACAACATCACTAACCTATGAGAGGGTCCATCAGAGCCATTGGGATCAACTCGGGTCAACAGAAAGTGTCAAGTTGACCAAAGTCATCCCAAGCCCTAACTATGTCAAACTAAGCTCACCCATGCCCAAATTACCTCCCCTTATCCAAAGGGATCCACCTAGACATTCCCAAGCCATAAGGGAGGTCAATGGGTCGCCAAGGACCCATTAGGGTAAACCAAAGAGGCTAAGTTGACCCAAGTCAACCCTAGACATAAAAAGGTCAAAGTGCCCTAACTAAGGGTCAATTGACTTCCAAGATCCCCAACCAACCATACAAAAGCCTTCCTAGACTTTAGGGGAGGCCAATGAGTCACCAAGGACCCATTGGGGTCAACCAAAGAGGCAAAGTTGGCACAAGTCAACCCTATCCCTAAAAAGGTCAAAGTGCCCTAACAAAGGGTCAAATGACCACCAAGATGCCCAACCAACCCTACCCAAGCGTTCCTAGACTTTAGTAGAGGCCAATGAGTCACCAAGGACCCATTAGGGTCAACCCAAATGGTCATGTTGACCAAGGTCAACTCCACCCTAGTACTACGTCAAACTTGCTCAAATGGGCTAACTCAAGCTCAAGCCTAATTCACTTGGGCGAAGACATTATTTCCACGAATAATATGAGCAAATGGTGTGCCATTAGGCTGAATTAATCATCAAAATCGGCCTCGATGACTCGGAGAGAGAAAAGCTCCATTTCCCCTTTAATGGAGCAGAGAGAAAGTGGGCGGGGGGGGGGGGGGGGGGGGGGGGGGTGAAGGCCATTCATGGCTTGGAAGGCCAAATGCCCTCTCTTCTTGCTGGAATATCCCTACCTGGTTAGTTAGGGGAAGATTAAGGGACTTTTCATCCCATTCCAGCAGTTGGATGCAGTGAAGCTACCATGGCCGAAGTTGTGTTTTCATGGCCATTAATGTCTTGGAAGCTATGGCCCTTCCCCTCCCCCCATTTGCCAATCTTAAAAGCATCCCTGGGTCCATAGAAATCGTTTCCACTATTCCATTAAAGGAGCTGAGCGAGTTGGTAGTGCTGTTGCAGAACACTGATTGGCGCCACCACTGGCCATGGCTTTCCGACGATCGGCCCCCCTCCAGCCCTCCCAACAGGTCCACCTCTACTCCTCTCTTCGTGGGCTAACTAAGGGTCAAGTGTCCTCCAAGATGCCCAACACACCCTACCCAATCCTTCCTAGACTTTAGGGAAGGCCAATGAGTCACCAAGGACCCATTAAGGTCAACCAAAATGGTCATGTTGACCATGGTCAACTCTACCCTAGTACTAGGTCAAACTATCTCAAATCGGCTAACTAAAGCTCAAGCCCAATCCACTTGGGCTAAGACCTTATTTCCATGAAAAATATCAGCTAATGGGGTGTAAGACCCCCCCTCCCGGATCCCAAAACACGGCACGAAGGGGAAGTCTTATGCCTGGAACAGCCGCCTTGCGGTAGCATTAACACACGGGCTAACCTGTACCACAAGACGCCTATTCCGCCGGCTACAACAATATCAATAGAACATGCCAACCTAACCAAATATAATAAGCAAGAGAAGTCAAATCCACACTAAGTAATAATGTCCAAATGCATCAATAAAGGAGAAGCTAAAACATGCTTCTACAATATATCAGAGTACAGCTAATCATTGCCCAAACGGGCTACATCAGAGTATCAAAATACAAACATCGGTAACCGATGGTATCGACGACACCGTCACTTCACACCCTGTCGTCCTGGCCTGGTTGTCCTGCTGCGTAGTCCGCGGCTTCTCAACCTACGGCGTGACCTCCTAAAAGGAAGACGTAGCAACCGTTAATTGAAACTACTAAGTGGTTTCACATCCGCTCCCCCGGCGTTTCCTCGGCATCAGGCGGATATAAGGAACAAGGGTAATATATTTGTATGCAAGTAAAAGAAGTACAAGCAGGTGGCAGTAGAGTAAGAGTAACAATAACATGATCTAGCAAATATTTAAGAGCTACATCAAACTAACATGTTTAAATAACAGCAGGAAGTTAACTTAACTTATAAAAATGCTCATACAAACTTATAAGTTAAGGATCGGGTTACATAAAGGTAACTCATCGTATAAGAGTGCCCATACAAACTTATACGATGAGGATCTTGTTGTGCAATGTTATGAAATGCTATGAATGCTATGCAATGACTCACCCATGATCATACCCATGCAATTACTATCTCGACACAGACTATAGTTCCCACTTTTTGAGCAGGTAGCTAACCTCTCAGGCATCAGCCGTCATGGCTAGGCGGTGATAGTAGAACGGGCACTTCTACTACTATGCGGGTATCCACACTACTTCACCTAGGCCTCCATACGCCTCAACGCTAAGAACACAACAGCGGAGCCCATGCGTACTATGGCCCAGCGGGGTCTTGGGTAGATGTGCACCAAGAACACAGCCCGAACTGGCCTTGCGTGACCCGGAAGGGGCCTCAGAAGTAAGCACGAGGACACAGACCAATCGTTCACTTGACACGGAAGGGGCCCCGTGACGTGAACACTGAGGACACAGCCCGACCGCCCAATGTCTAAATGTCGACTCCCGTCGGTGTGACGACTGGAGAGCCCGTAGACCGGCCACACCATCCTAAACCCAGGATTACGACACCGCGTGTCGACTCACACCGCATGCAAATGCCACATCACATAACATGGAAGGGGCCTCAGAAGTAAGCACGAGGACACAGCCCAACCATCCATCCATGCCTTATCACAACACAACCAAACAAGTGACGGTCAGCACTGCACATACATCCCTTCACAATACTACCCATAGGGAGACGACGCTCTAAGTATTGGACTAATAAACTCAATTCATTAATCAAACATACTCATGGCCATGATTTATTCTTCCATATGACCCCCAAATGATGACAACATAATATAAACATGTTACGCATATGAATATCTATCAATCTTTCCAAAAGTACTATCCTATTATGAACATGATGCACGTGTAAAGATCCATCACACTTTCCATAAGTTAACGACATATTATATACATGATGCGCACAAATAACAATCCTTCAATTCCTATCAAGTCAATTCGTTTAGATAAGATTGCTTCACAATTTGATTATATGAAATCTAGTTAATAAGCTTCGTCAATCATGCAACAAATGATTAATCATAAGAGTTCATCCAAGCCAAGTAACTTACAATAATAATTCCACTAAATCCAAATCCATCTTATAAAAAGCCCAGAATTTAGGTGTAGATTGAATCTGGACTGCGGCTTCAACCGGAGATTGCTGGGGCTACAGGAATTCGGTGAAGACGTGTAACCCCACGATGGAAAGGTCTTTCTGTGGTCCACACCTTTCGTATTCAGACCTCAACCCAGATTTGAAGTTATCCTATTTGAAATCGGACTTGAAGTCTGCTGCATACAAAACACAATTTCTGCATGCAGGATTTATTGAACACCATTTTCGTTGAGACTTTCCCGTGGCTACAGAATTCGCTTGAAGTCCTGCAACCATTCGTTGGAAAGATATCTTCAAGGGCTTCAACTTTCATGTTTAGTCGCAAGCCCAGATCGGCCACATCACACCTAAAAATGGTCACGAAGTTTGCTATGCGCCGAATACAGATTATGCACGCATCTTCAGGCGGAATGAACGACATCGGTTCATCTTCCTCCTCAAGGCGATCTTCCCAAATCATTCCAGAAAACTTCCTCCCTTATTCAACCTTAAGATGTCAATACCCTTCACGAAACCATCCCCTAACATCACATAGAAGAAGGGACTGGTTGAAGAGATCTAAAACCTAGGACACAAATCCTAGCATGGCCTTTCCTAGAAAACTCCTCTCCATCAAGACTCTCTTGAGTCGATATCTCACCTAGGGAAAATAACTATAGATCTAGCACCAAGGGAGAGGGTAGGAAACTCACTTAGGTCCTAGCGGTACCACCATTTCCGCCATGGATCTCGTAATTCTCCTTGGCGGCATCTTCTCCTTCGCGGCGTTGGTGGATTTTCCCTCCATAGAACTTGCTCCACCAAACTCTCCTTCTCTCAACAGGAGTTTCTTCCGAAACAGGGATTAAGTGAGCATGAAAACGTGATGTAGGGGTGTCCGGAATCGGAGATCTCCACGGAGCTAACGCTCATTCTACGCACTACACGTTGTACATCTACCGCACCTACAGAACACCTATCGCCCACAATAGTTTCTCGTCGCAAGAGCGCAACACAAATAACAAAGGAGGAATGGTCGACTTGAAAACAACGACCGGAAATTTGAGTCGGAATATTCCCCAAGAAAACACAAAGGTTGCCACTCCTTTTTGACAGCAAGACAAAGGAGATAGGCCAAGATCCACTAAGGCAAATAGGATCCACCCGATCCGAAATTAAAAAGCCTAGCAACGGCGATTTCGATCAAAAACTTGCAGCGATTAAATTAACTTTCCGGAGAAAATGAGTGCGAAACCACCACAACTAAAGAAGAGAATCACACAAGGGAGAGGGGAGAGATTACCCAACCGGAAAGCTTTAACACAACATAATTGTGGGAGAATCACTCTCTCCACGGATCCACCAGCGTCACACTGAAGGGTTTGCAACCTTCTTCCAAGGAGTTGCACCGAAGGAAGCCACACCGGAGTCGCACCGAAGGGATGGAGGGAGCAAGGGGGCGGCGGCTTCACACCACAAGCAAGGGGGGGGGGCTTGGAGAGAACTCCTCTTGGCCGAATTTCTCAAGGAGAGATTAGGGTTAAATCTTTGTCTAATTATCTCATAAGGAAGCCTCCTTATATAGGAGTTACAAATAAGCCTTATCCATTCATGATGGAGATGTAATCTCATCCATCCGAATGGCTTAATGCACACAAACATTAAAATTGTTCAAAATTAAAAATAACAAAACATGCAATGAATATAAAATTATCACGTAAACATAGTATAATTTTATATTCCAAATAGAAGTAGAGTTCAAGAAAATGAAATAAATAAGGCTAATTCTTTGCAGTGGCTGTAGCACGCCGCGGGCGGAAGTTGTAGTGTAGCCTTCCGTTAGCGTCATCGTGCCGCCTCACATCCTTGAGTTGTATTTCCTTATCAACTGGATCATCATCAGCATCGTCAGCATCGTCTTCAAATGGTGGAGGAGGGGGCATGCCATCAATCCTCCCCCGCTCAAATGCACGCATCTCCGCTGCGTGGTCCAAGCGATAGCGGTGAAGGAGAGCAGTATCCAAATTTTGCAGCTCCATCTCGAGTACCAAGAGTCATCCGAAGGGGGCCTATCACGCCAACGGATGAGAAAACGGTCGGTGTCGCCATCAGCAGTGGTAACAGGCTCAGCAACAAGTATCATCTCTGGAGTGGAGAACGTCCGTGGAAACCTGGGGAACATATTAACAGTAGGCAGGAAGGAAGACAACTTACCATCCGGTGATATACCTGTGGGGACCGAAGGAGAGAGATCATCCATACTACCACTCCCCAACCCATGAGAATTTAGAGTGGGAGAAGAAGACAAATAAATCAACTCTTGTGGTGGTGACACAAATATCGTTAAATCTGAAATGTTAAAAATGGGGGAGATACCCCAATCAGCAGGCAAGTCCAAAACGAAAGCGTTGTCACCTAACTTCTTAATAATCTGAAAAGGGTCGGCGCGCTTTGGTGCTAACGTTTTAACGGTGTCAGTTGGCATGTGTTCGGGAACCAAACGGACTAAAACTAGATCGCCAATTTTGAAGTCTGATACTCTCCTATGTAAATTAGCGTGCGCTTGATAAGAGTCGTATTGCGTAGTCAAGGTGGCCCGTATACATTCGTGTAAATCACAGATGTGTTGGGCGAAGGATTGTGCAAACTGACTTGCCTTGTACGTGGGGGCAACGACACCAAGTCAAGCGGCACAGGAGCCTTGTACCCATGGACAATCTCATTCGGAGACAGACCCGTAGACCTATTCTTGGAATTATTGTAGGCTAATTGGTCATGGGGAAGGAGAAGATCCCAAGTTCTCTTGTGATCACTCACAAGACATCGTAACAATTTTCCTAAGCTCCGATTAACCACTTCCGTCTGCCCATCAGTTTGGGGATGATAGGTGGAGGAAAACAATAATTTTGTTCGCATTAATATCCAAAGAGTTTTCCAAAAATAACTAGTGAATTTTATGTCCCTATCCGATACTATGGTCTTTGGCACTCCACGGTGACTAACGACTTCTTTAAAATATAGTTTACCGACGTGAGACGCATCGTTTGTCCTACTGCACGGGATGAAATAAGCCATCTTTGAAAACCTATCCACAACTACAAAAATTGAGTCGTGACGGCGTAGGGTAATGGGGAGGCCTAGTACAAAATCCATACTAACGTCTACCCAAGGTATGGAGGGAATAGGCAAGGGTGTATATAATCCTAAATTGGTTTTACTACCCTTAGACACCTGACACGTGCGGCAGCTACTCACTACCTGTCCCACCATAACCTTAAATTTTGGCCAATAGAATTTGTCCTCGACTAACGTAATGGTCTTATCTCTACCGAAGTGGCCACTCAACCCTCCGCTATGCAACTCCCATATGATATGTAGTAGTAACGATGACTGCGGAATACATAGCTTCCGTTCCTAAACAGGTAACCATCCATGATGATGTATGCAGATATCGTCGTGGGGGAGCTATCCTGGGCAGATAAATAGAAGTCCTAGAAGTCAGGACACGTGGCATACTCATCCTTAACCCGCTCAAATCCTACAACATGTACTTCCATAGAGGTGAGTAAAATAGTAAGATGACTAAGGGTGTCCGCGACTCGGTTATCAGCTCCCTTAAGGTGCTTGAGATTAAACGTGTAACCTTGTAAGAAAGCTACCCACTTAGCGTGTCGTGGGCTGATCTTATGCTGGCCGTTGATGAAACGTAAAGCCTCATGATTAGAGAGGATCACAAACTCCTTGGAGAGGAGATAGTGCCTCCAATGGTGTAGACATCGGACTACATCATAAAATTCCCTATCGTAATTTGAATAGTTCAGCTTAGGTCCGGACAACTTCTCGCTAAAATAACTGACGGGATGGCCCTCCTGGCTCAAGACACCTCCAATCCCTACCCCAGACGCATCACATGTGAGCTCAAAGACTTTAGCAAAGTCAGGTATACGTAAGACAGGTGCCTCAGTCATAAGCTCCTTTATTCGTTCAAAAGCACAGGTGGCGGACTTTGTCCACGTAAACTCTCCCTTCTTCATACAGTTTGTGATAGGCGCCATAATACTACTGAAGTCTCGTATGAAACGACGATAAAACGTGGCTAACCCATGGAAACTACGCACCTCACGTAGGGTGGTTGGCACGGGCTAGTCCTTAATTACCTGAACATTGCCCGGATCAACTCGAATTCCCTTAGAGCCGACTATATAGCCTAAGAACTCTACCTCTGAGGCATTGAAAGTGCATTTCTTAAGATTGAGAAATAAAGTCTCCTTCCGCAGGGTGGAAAGGATCACTCTCATGTGGGAGATGTGCTCGGTAGTAGAGGTGCCATAAATCAGAATATCATCAAAGTAGATGACAACGAACTTCCCCATGATTGGCTGAAAGACATGTGTCATCATCCGGGATAAGGTACTAGGGGCATTGGATAACCCAAAGGGCATCACAAGCCATTCGTACAGACCATCCTTCGACTTAAACGTCGTCTTCCACTCGTCGCCCTCTCGTATCCTAATCTGGTGATAGCCACTCCGAAGATCTAATTTGGAGAATACGGTGGCTCCAGACAATACATCCAACAAATCATCTAGGCGGGGAATGGGGAACCTATACATGATGGTGATTTTGTTGATAGCCTGGCTTTCAACGCACATCCTCCATGTACCATCCTTCTTGGGGGCAAGTAGGGCTGGTGCAGCACATGGACTCATACTAGTCCTAATAAAACCTTTCGCTAGCAAGCACTCTATCTGGGACTGCAACTCTAGGTGAGCTGCGGGGTGGAGTCGATAATGGGGCTGATTTGGCAAGGAAGACCCCGGGATGAGATCTATCGCATGCTGGATATTCCTAAGCGGGGGTAACGTGGGCGGCAACTCATCCGGGTATATGTCCCTATACTCCTCCAACAGTACCCGTAACTCACTAGGTAACTCATCCAAAATGCTACAATCGGGCATCGCACTTAGGAAGACTAGCGCATACATAATTCCATCAAAGAACGAATCTCTCTCAAACTCTTTCCGACCAACTAGATTCAACGTTTTCCGTTCTACCGGAATAGTGGTGTCTTAGCCAAGACTACGGGCTCCTTTGGGATGGTCGGCCTCAAAGTGATGGTTTTGCCGTTGAATTTGAATTCATAAGTGTTGGCTCTACCAAAATATGTAATATCACGGTCGTATAGCTATGGGCGTCCTAACAACACATGACAAGCGTCCATCGGAAGGACATCACACCACACCTCATCAATGTAGGATTTGATTGATAGTGGGACCAGTCATCGCTTGGTAACGGGTATAGAGATCTTGTTGATCCAAGCGACCTGATATGGGGTCGGGTGTGGTTCCGTGATCAAGGACATACGTGCAACGACGTTCTCAGATACGACATTCACGCAGCTATCACTATCAATAATCAGCTTGCAAAGCTTCTCGCCACTCTTAAAAATCAGAGAAAATATGCTCGTCCTCTTCCAATCATCTAATGGACGAGGAGTGGTCAAGATACAACGCATCACCATAAGGGGGTAATCGTCCTCTAAGTCACTAGGGACTCCTTTGGGGTCACTCTCCTCTGCGGCCTCGTATACATAATCATCAGACTCGGTAGTTGGCTCTAATAAGGCTAGGGCTTTCGTCTTTGTTGGGCATTTGTAGGCATAGTGGCCTTGAATGCCGCAAGAGTAACAAGTGCTGTTAGCCTTGCTAACCTTCCCTATAGGGACACGCTCACTCGCAGGGTTCTTGGTGTTCTTAGCGGTGATCACGACTGACTTCGACTTGGTGGATTTGAACTTTCCCTTATCAGGGTATGTAACATCTCATTTCCAACTAAACCCCTAAGAGTGGTTTTGGCCATGACTAGGTCATGACAAAACCCTAGGAAGCCAGAAATGGGCCAAGAGATAGAAGGCCAAGGTGAGGATCACCATGGTCTGCCTATGGCACAACCTCATCACCAAACCAAGTGTTGACCTTAGGGCTTCACCATGACTCCATGACCCCACCACAACATCACTAACCCATTAGAGGGTCCACTAGAGCCTTAAGGGTCCATTGGAGTCAACCCCAGGTGGCCAATTTGACCTAGGACCACCATAAGCCTAAATTGGGCAAGGTGCCCTAAATAAGGGCAATGTGCCTTAGTAAAACCCAACTAACCCTACCAGGGACTTCCTAGACCCAATGTGGGATCAATGGGTCACTAAGGACCTATGGAGGAAGTCAAAAAGGTTAAGTTGACCAAAGTCAACTCTAACCCTAAATGGGTCAACCTGACCTACTTAGGGTCAATTGACCATCCCCTAGCCAAGTGGACCGCACCCAAGCCCACCTAACCCTAGAGTGAGGTCAACGGGTCACCTAGGACCCATTGGGGTCTACCCAAGGGGCTAGGTTGACCAAAGTCAACTCTAGCCCTAAAATGGTCAAAGTGCCCTGCATAAGGGTCAAGTGACCTCCAAGGGCCAAGACAACCCTACCTAGGCCTTAGGGGAGACCAATGTGTTGGGTATTGTATCCACAATGTACCTGATTTGAAGAAGCCCCTGGACAAGCTAAGGTCAATAGACTATGTATTTGATAAAATCTTTCTAGTTGTGCTTGCAGTTTTTCCACGCTAAGTGCACAACAATGTCAGGGTGCAGTAGGTCAATATACACGGGTCTGCACGACGTAATCCCTCGTTGAGCAGATCAGTGTGTTGGCCTACGTGTATTCTCTCTATTGGAGTGCACTTATTTTCAAGCACAGGGCTGTAAATATGCAGGAGCAGACAAGGAGCAAGGATGGGTCAAGGAGCAACTCATAGGTGGAAAGACGAAAATTCGTCTAAGTTTAAATCGACGAGAATCACCAAGTGATTCTCGCCGATTCGACGAGAATCACTTGTGATTCTCGCCGATTCGACGAGAATCAGAAGTTGATTCTCGCCGAACTCGACCCAGCCACTTCTAAGCAAGCACCTCTGCTTCTAAGTAAGAATCGACGAGAATAACCAAGTGATTCTCGCCGATTCGGCGAGAATCACTAGGGACTCTCGTCAAATCGTCGAGAATCACTTGTTGATTCTCGCCGTCTCGACCTGGCCTAAAGAAGTGCGTGCAACCAAGGCAAATTCGACGAGAATCATCTTTGATTCTCGCCGAATCGTCGAGAATCACCTTTGATTCTCGGCAACTCGGCGAGAATCACTTTCGATTCTCACCGATTTTGGCTTGGGCGTTTTTCTGGAACTTCCTGAACCGGATTCTGCCGCTGTTAAGATTCTGGACCGGGACTTAGGGATTCAGCTTGTGGGTCCCACAACGGTCATTTTGGAAAGCATCTACAGTATTTATATACGGGTATTTTGAACGGAATACCTAGACAGAAAAAAGCCGAGCAAGAAAGAAACCCTAAAATCGTGAAATAGCTCCACCGCATCCGTCGCCGCTCGCGCTAGTCCGTCGCCACTGCTGATCGCTTTTCTTCCCGATCTCCGGCGACAGAAGCTTAGTCAGGCTCACAGTCTCACGCGTCTATCAAGAGATCCCTTGTCTCTCGATTTGTTGATCGGGAAAAACTTCCCATCCGAATCGATCGAGACGACCGATCCTCGTATGACCGTTGGTAGACCTAGCTTGCTTCGCTACGAAGATTGGATCTCTATTTTCAGCAGCCGCTCATCATCATAGTCACCGATCCCGAAGCTAGCCGCCACTCGTGTTGCCGCCGTCGGTTCCGGGGAGATCCTCTCCAAGAGAGACCAAGGTTGTAGACTCTTCGTTGACTTCACGAACACGTCGTCGAACGAAGAGGAACACCATAGTCTCCAGATGAAGTTTGTATCTCGTGTACATTCTATATTTACTTTTGTTGTAAAGGAACGTTTGTTCCGTGTTGTAAGGGTTGTGTGCAACCCGTTTTGTGGGAGTGTTGACTCTCACGTGTGGAAGGTTTCCTTCCGATAGTGCAGGGATTGGATTTCAATCCTATTGGAGAAGAGACCGAGTCGTCCCTTGTTGGGAGATAGGTCGAAGGGGGAAAGTGGATGTACCCAAGTCGGGGAACCACTATAAATTGCATGTGTATTCTGTGTGCTGTGCTTTTTATTTTTATTGTGCAGGTACATTCGTAAGTTCCGCAAAAGCGCTACACGTCACCTATTCCCCCCCCCCCATAGGTGCACATAGCCGACACTAGGTGAACTTTCAAGTGGTATCAAAGCGAGGTTACTCATCAAAAAGGTTAACACCTTGAGTTGAATCATGCCCCTAGTGTCAAGAAGAAGACAAATATCTACTATGGACGGGCTCAAGTTCTTCGGCAAGATCCCAGTGTGCACCAGGCTCAACTTTCCGATCTGGAAGGAAAGAATCAAGTTTTACATGGAAGTAGTCGATCCTCGACTCTTCATGATCGTGGAGGAGGGACCTTATGTCCCCACTAAGGCCTCCACCATCGATCCCACCAAGAAGGTGCCGAAGACACTTTCTGAAATGGACAAAGACGAGATGGTGCTAGTGGGACTGGACAAGAAGGCACGAAACATTCTGATGAACGCAGTTGATGATTCTATGATGCAAAACTTCAGCAACTGCAGGACAGCTCAGGAGATCTGGCAGTGCCTGATCATCCTAATGGAGGGCACGGATGAAGTGAGGGATGATCGGAGATCCCTCCTGAACCAAAAATATGAGGCCTTCAGGCAAGGGCCTAAGGAAGAGATCGGAGTCACCTACGAGAACTTCCTAAAGATTGTCAACGCCCTCAAGGGCTACAGAAGAGTGTTCACCAATGGTGAACTCAATGACAAATTCCTTAGGTCCCTTACTAAGGAATGAGACACAAAGATCTGCGCCATCAGAGAATTTGGCAGACTAGCAGAAACTGATCCACAAACCCTGTTTGGGAAGCTGATGTCCTATGAGCTTCAGCTGAACACCAGGAAAGCAGAGGAAGAAGCAGAGAAGGCTGCTGCAAAAGAAAAGACTGTGGCCCTAAAAAGCCAGTTACTCCAGAAAGGGCAAGGGTGCGATGTCATACCGCGCGAGGAATAAGGAAGAGGAGGAGGACTCTGAACCATGCTCCTCCGGCTCAGAGCTGTCGGAGGAGGATTTCTCCCTCATCACCCAAGAGTTCAAGAAGTTCCTCAAGATGAGGAATCAAAGAAAGAAAGACAGCTCCTCCTCCAAGCATCAGAAGAAAAATTATTCTTCTGACAGGTATGCATCTAAACCTAACTAACATCGTTCTTCTGATATTATTTGCTTTGGATGCAATAAGCCAGGACACGTCGTGGCCGACTGCTATCAAAGCAAAAGAGAAAAAGGGAAAGGAGAGGAGCTCAAATCCTCCAGAGATAAGAAGAAGGAGCGGAGCTACATCGCCAGAAGGCCAAAGACACTAAGTGAGTCTGATTCCTCAGACTCCAGTGATGATGAGGAAGCCTACTTCGGGCTGGTGGGTCGCTCCGACTCTGAAGGAGATTGTCCCCCATTTACTGGGAAGGTAAAAGCTCACACACCTCTCTCCGACTCTGACTCTGATCCTGAGTCTCAGGATGATGAACCTGAGGATAGCCTTTCGGCCCGCGAAGCTGAGCTCCTCGAGAAGTATGAGCTTCTGCTCAACACCTTCGAGGAGTGCCGAAAGAGATTGAAGGCTGAGAAAAAGGAAGTAAAATTCCTTAAGGGCGAGTGTGTTTCCCTAAGGGAAGAGGTCACCAGCTTGATTTCTCTCCGATAGGAACACCTCGACCTGACTTCAAAGCACTCAAAGTCTCTTAAGCTCCTTGATCTTAAGCAGGAGGAAGTCGACAAGTTGGAAGAACAACTTGCGGCAGAAAGGAAGATCGTCAAGAGCTTCTCTATGCCAAAAACTGTTCTTCCAGTTGTTGATACCTTCTCTTCTCAGGCCAAAGGAGCTGGCTTGGGGCATGTAGGGGTATCTGGTTCCTCTTCCAGGAGAAACAGGAACCAGAGGAAGAATAAGGCCGCCAAGAAGGCCTCTACTGATGAAAAGGGTAAGGCTCCTCTTAGTCCTGTTGCGTTCAGAAAGCCTGGCTTTCCTTGCAACCAACATGACTTTGAGTCAACATTTGGGCATCATTTCCGGCCCTCGGTTGCAAAGCCAAAGAGCCGGTATGACGGTTGGAACTTTCCCCGGAACTTCGGTGAGAGTGCCTTCAAGGCACCTTATGAGGAAATCCACATAGGAAATTATGGTCCGTTCTCTAGCGGCCATAATGGAAAGCAGGCACCAAAAGCCAAGCCTGTTATACAGAAGGTGACAAATTCATGTGACTGTTGTCACCATGAGGCCTCCACCTCCAGATCCAAGGCCCCAGCAGTACCCACCGTTCCCAGGGTAAGGCAGGAGCCTAGGAAGAGGTACAACAGATTCGACTGTTGGTGTTGTGGCAAAGTCGGTCACTTTGCCGTGGATTGTTGGTTTAATCCAAGGAATTACGAGACAACCTATGTTAGCAATGCGAGACCGACCACTCGTAGGGTTAACCAACCGAGGGGGAGTGTGCTAACCAGGAATCTAGGACCCAAGTTCGATTGGGTTCCTAAGGCAAATTAATTTTGTTTTGCAGGAATGTCCAAAGGCCACCAAAACGCCGATCTGGTATTTGGACAGTGGATGCTCCCGGCATATGACCGGGACAAGAAGCCTGCTGCGTGATTACACTCCAGTCGAGAATGGACCCAAAGTCATCTTTGGAGGGTCAGATCAAGGAGTCACCAGAGGTTATGGTATGATTTCCAACGGTATAATCTCTATCACCGACGTGGCTTATGTTGAAGGGTTAAACCATAACCTGATCAGTGTAAGTCAGTTATGTGATAAATGTTATGACGTTAAGTTCTGCAAGGATAAATGTCTGATAATTTCACGTACCTCTTCTGAAACGGTATTATCAGGCATTAGGAGCAGAAATATCTTCTGTTTAGATTTTCTCAGTTTAGATTCATCTACCCCCGTATGCCTTGTGGCAACAGGCAGTGCATCTCTTTGTGAACAATGACACAAGAGATTGGCACATATTAATTTAAAGACAATTAGTATGCTGTTTTCTAAGAACTTGGTAAGGGATGCTCCCAGTATCAAGTGCATCAAAGATAGCCCCTGTCCTGCATGCCAGATGGGCAAACAGACTCGGGCTACCTTTAAGAGCATCGCAGACAAAGACTCTTCCCGATGTCTTTACCTTTTACATATGGACTTGTTTGGTCCAATGCAAGTTCATAGCTTGGGAGGCAAGTCCTATACGCTAGTGATAGTTGATGATCATTCTCGGTTTACATGGGTGTTCTTTTTGAAACGAAAGTCAGATACGTTTGACAACTTCACTAATTTTGTCAAGCAGGTTCAGAACGAATTTAACTGCTCCGTGGTCAAAATCAGAAGTGACCATGGAACAGAATTCGAATCTGGTGCAATGACAGAATTTTGTGAAGAACAAGGTATCTTTCATGAGTTTTCCTCCCCGCGCACTCCTCAGCAAATTGGAGTTGCGGACAGGAGAAATAGAACTCTCATTGAAGCCTGCACGACAATGTTGAAAGACGCTTCTCTCCCGGAATACTTCTGGGCAGAGGGTGTCAATACAGCTTGTCATGTACAAAACCGAGCATTGATCAACAAGCATCATCGTAAGACGCCCTACGAGCTACTGAAAGGCAGGAAACCAACCATGTCCTACTTGAGGATTTTTGGTTGCAGATGCTATGTACTGAATAATGGGAAGTACCCGCGTACTAAATTCGGTGAAAAATGCTTCGAAGGCATATTCATGGGCTATAGTTCCCATAGTCGGGCATATAGGGTCTTCAATAAGAAAACTCTAGTGGTAGAAGAATCAATAAATGTTGTATTTGATGAAGGAAGTTTGCTTAACAGCAATTCTTCCAGTAGTATTCTTGAAGATGCATGTGCTCGACTTGAACAGCTGAGTCTGGATGAGACCGCTAAAGATGACTCTCCTAAGTACGTCAAAGTTTCCACGTCCACATCATCTGAAAATGTTGAAGATCAAAATGGAACAAATATCTTAGAAGAAGGAGAAGCACAAGAAGTAGTTGAAGCTCCAGACGCCAGACTTCTTGAGCTCCGGCACGTGAGGGATCATCCTAGAGATCAGATCATCGGAGATCCTCGTGTCGGTGTCAGAACTCGAAGAGGTACTATTAACGAAGTATTGCATCTTAGCTTCCTGTCACAGGTAGAGCCAAAGAAGTTCGACGAGGCGAACAAGGATGCGGCATGGATTCTGGCCATGCAAGAGGAACTACATCAATTCGAACGTTGCAATGTTTGGACGCTGGTTCCCAGACCATACAAATAGAATGTGATTGGCACGAAGTGGATCTTCAGAAACAAGCTGGATGAACATGGTGTCATCGTAAAGAACAAGGCCAGGCTGGTGGCTCAAGGTTACAGACAGGAGGAAGGGATTGACTTCGACCAGACCTTCGCACCAATAGCAAGGCTCGAGGCAATCAGGCTGTTCCTGGCGTATGCTTCACACAAAGGATTTACAGTCTCTCAAATGGATGTGAAATCGGCATTCCTGAATGGAGACCTGAAAGAGGAAGTATACGTCGCTCAACCCCCAGGTTTTGTCGATCCTACTTATCCCAATCATGTCTATTTTCTTAATAAGGCCTTATATGTGTTGAAACAAGCTCCACGAGCTTGGTATGAGACTTTATCTAGTTTTCTTCTTGAGAACAAGTTCTCCAGAGGTAAAATAGATAAAACATTGTTTCTCAGGGAAGTCAAAGGCAAGATTTTGCTGGTGCAAATCTATGTCGATGACATAATATTCGGCTCAACGGACAACAATCTTTGCAAAAAGTTTTCTAAACTTATGCAAGGAAAGTTTGAAATGAGCAGTATGGGAGAGCTCAAGTATTTCTTAGGACTTCAAGTGAAACAGTCTGAGGATGGAATCTTCATCTCTCAGATGAAGTTCACAAATGAACTCCTTAAGAAATTCGGTATGGAGAGTGCAACCTCTATGAGGACTCCAATGGGATCCACCATGTCTCTGGATAAGGATGAGAAAGGTAAACCCTTCGATGAAACCAAATACAGAAGCATCATTGGATCTCTGCTCTACCTTACTGCCAGTAGACCGGATATCATGTTCTCCACATGTGTCTGTGCCAGATATCAGGTGAACACTAAGGAATCTTACTATGTTGCTGCAAAGCGAATTCTAAGATACCTTAAAGGTACTCCTAATCTTGGCTTGTGGTACCCGAGAAACAATGATGTCGAGCTAATAGGCTTTTCAGATGCTGATTTTGCAGGGAGCAGGGATGACAGGAAAAGCACCTCCGGGACGTGTCAATTCCTCGGCAGGAGGCTTATCTCATGGAACAGCAAGAAACAGAATTGTGTTGCAACCTCCACAGCAGAGTCAGAGTACATCTCAGCAGGAAGCTATTGCGCACAACTTCTATGGATCAGAAACCAGTTAGCCGACTACGACCTTCAGTTCAAGGAAGTACCCATGTACTGCGACTCCTCCAGTGCAATTGCCATTGCCAACAATCCTGTATCGCACAGCAGAACGAAGCATATTGAAGTGCGCTACCACTTCATTCGGGAGCACGTGAAAAACAAGGACATCTCTCTCTGTTATGTCCCCACGGACAAGCAGATTGCTGATATATTCACAAAGCCCTTAGACGAGGCCAAGTTCAATCTTTTCAAGACTGAATTGGGGATGCTCAATTATGAGGAATGAAGACTACAGAAGCTCCAGGCTCGTGCATGATCTGATGGGGGGCAAGGAACTCCAGCGTGAGTACAGATGCAAGAACTGAGGGGGAGCAAAGGGCCAAACGCTACAGACCCCGATTTGCAGAAGCCGAAAAGGGGGAGATTACCCTTACCCTCTCGGCTAAGGCTAAGGTGGCTCCAAGCTTGCTCCCAAGAAATTGGTATTGGTAAGGGATAACTCACTCAACTCAATTTTAAGTTTATGGTTTTCATTCCCATTTGCTCTATTCACCTTAGCTTGTAGGGTTTAGGCTTCTTCAAACAGGGGGAGATTGTTAGGTATTGTATCCATAATGTACCTGATTTGAAGAAGCCCCTGGACAAGCTAAGGTCAATAGACTATGTATTTGATAAAATCTTTTTAGTTGTGCTTGCAGTTTTTCCACGCTAAGTGCACACCAATGTCAGGGTGCAGTAGGTCAATATACACGGGTCTGCACGACGTAATCCCTCGTTGAGCAGATCAGTGTGTTGGCCTACGTGTATTCTCTCTATTAGAGTGCACTTATTTTCAAGCACAGGGCTGTAAATATGCAGGAGCAGACAAGGAGCAAGGATGGGTCAAGGAGCACCTCATAGGTGGAAAGACGAAAATTCGTCTAAGTTTAAATCGACGAGAATCACCAAGTGATTCTCGCCGATTCGGCGAGAATCACTTGTGATTCTCGCCGATTCGGCGAGAATCAAAAGTTGATTCTCGCCGAACTCGACCCAGCCACTTCTAAGCAAGCACCTCTGCTTCTAAGTAAGAATCGACGAGAATCACCAAGTGATTCTCGCCGATTCGGCGAGAATCACTAGGGACTCTCGTCGAATCGTCGAGAATCACTTGTTGATTCTCGCCGTCTCGACCTGGCCTAAAGCAGTGCATGCAACCAAGGCAAATTCGACGAGAATCATCTTTGATTCTCGCCGAATCGTCGAGAATCACCTTTGATTCTCGGCGACTCGGCGAGAATCACTTTCGATTCTCACCGATTTTGACTTGGGCGTTTTTCTGGAACTTCCTGAACCGGATTCTGCCGCTGTTAAGATTCTGGACCGGGACTTAAGGATTCAGCTTGTGGGTCCCACAACGGTCATTTTGGAAAGCATCTACAGTATTTATATACGGGTATTTTGAACGGAATACCTAGACAGAAAAAAGCCGAGCAAGAAAGAAACCCTAAAATCGTGAAATAGCTCCGCCGCATCCGTCGCCGCTCGCGCTAGTCCGTCGCCACTGCTGATCGCTTTTCTTCCCGATCTCCGGCGACAGAAGCTTAGTCAGGCTCAGAGTCTCACGCGTCTATCAAGATATCCCTTGTCTCTCGATTTGTTGATCGGGAAAAACTTCCCATCCGAATCGATCGAGACGACCGATCCTCGTGTGACCGTTGGTAGACCTAGCTTGCTTCGCTACGAAGATTGGATCTCTATTTTCAGCAGCCGCTCATCATCATAGCCGCCGATCCCGAAGCTAGCCGTCGCTCGTGTTGCCGCCGCCGGTTCCGGGGAGATCCTCTCCAAGAGAGACCAAGGTTGTAGACTCTTCGTTGACTTCACGAACACGTCGTCGAACGAAGAGGAACATCGTAGTCTCCAAACGAAGTTTGTATCTCGTGTACATTCTATATTTACTTTTGTTGTAAAGGAACGTTTGTTCCGTGTTGTAAGGGTTGAGTGCAACCCATTTTGTGGGAGTGTTGACTCTCACGTGTGGAAGTGTTCCTTCCGATAGTGCAGGGATTGGATTTCAATCCTGTTGGAGAAGAGACCGAGTCGTCCCTTGTTGGGAGATAGATCGAAGGGGGAAAGTGGATGTACCCAAGTCGGGGAACCACTATAAATTGCCTGTGTATTCTGTGTGCTGTGCTTTTTATTTTTATTGTGCAGGTACATTCGTAAGTTCCGCAAAAGCGCTACACGTCACCTATTCCCCCCCCCCATAGGTGCACATAGCCGACACTAGGTGGACTTTCACAATGGGTCACCAAGGACCCATTAGGGGCAAGCTCAAAGACCAAATTGACCAAGTTCAACCCTAGCCTAGGTTTGGGTCAAGCTAGCCCAAATGGGCTAACTCAAGCTCATGCCCAATTCTCTTAGGCTAACCTTGCTTGGATGGGTGAAATAAACATGTGGGCTGCCTTAGGGTTAGGTCGGAGTCAAAATTCAGCTTGGTGAATGGGAGAGAGAAAGAGCTTCAAAGGGAGGAGAGAGAAAGAAAAGAAAAGAAATGGAGGAAGACTTGAGCTCATCCTTCCCCTTCCCCAACCTTCCCCAACCTCCCATTCAATTCCCTAAGACTAGAGGAGTGCAACCAGCTACCCATTGACTGGTTTGAGCCTCGTTTTTCCCCCTACCTACCATGGCCGCCAAGCTTGACCAAGAGCCAATAATGGCAAATGCATTTCTAGCTACCTAACACCCCATTTCTTGTTTTCAAAAGCTTCACTAGACTCCAAGGAGTCAATTCCACCCCTTACCCGAAGGAGCCAGAGCAGTTCATAGTGTTGTTGCAGAAATCCGACCACCACCACCACCAAAAATGGCTTCCCAACGATTGGCAAGGATTCAGGCCACCAGAAAGGTCCACCTCCACATCTTCATTCATGGATAGATCATAGAAATGCTTAGGTCCAAGGTTCGGGCTCAATTGAGCCCAATCCAAGTTCAAAATTTCATGGTTTTTCCGAAATTTTTCACCTCTTGGGTTCGCCGGAATAGTGCTCTACGGCGGCTGTGCCGCCGCCTGGCGACGGCCACCTCCTCAACGGAGGTGGTGGTGGCGGTGGTCGGCCGGGGAGGTGGCCGTACCACCGGCGGTGGCATTTGGAAGGAGCTCCAGGCGGGAGAAATCCCGACCGTTGGCTGAACGGGGAAGATGAATGGATCCCGTTAATCTGTTGCGCCAAGATTCGTGCAGAGATGATAATAAACTATAGCATATGAACTTCTGATTATTTAAATTTCTGTCACACTATTTGTAATTATTAGTTTTAATTTTTAAAAATACTTAGGCCCCTCTGCTGAAAAAGTCACCAACATGAACTTTTTGCCCTTAGGGTCTACTTTATTTTAAAATTGGTTGGACCAATTTGGGTGCTTAGTTTGACAAGGGCACCCATTTTGGTGGGGCCTACACATAGGGCTAGGCAGAAATTAAATTGAGTGCCCACACTTTATCTTTGGTCCGAATGAGTTTAAATTTTGGCAAGTAGTCACCCTAGACCATATCGAGTGCTGACCAAAAATGGGAATTTTTGGGGACAATTTTGCTATAGTTTTGTTAATTATTTAATTTACCTAGGGTAAATTAATTTAAGAGCCAAATGACCTCCAAACTCACCCAAATTTTGGTCAGTGGTGCTTGAGGTCATTATAGTGCTCTGGTTAAAATTTGATCACAATTGGATGTGGATTGGACTATATTCATGCAAACCCTAGCTTTGCCCCAAAAAGGGTATTTTGGTCAAAAAGTGTACTTTTGACTTTGAGTGACCAAATCACCTCAACAGAGGCTGAAATTTGGGCCACTGACTTGGTAGGGCATTTAGCAGCTCCCCATGGATTGTGGGGTAGAGTGGAATTGATTTTCCCTAAGATCCTAGGCCAAACCCTAAGGAAGGACCTTTGTGCCTTGTGAAGGGCATGAGTCCTAAACACCTTGGATGAACATCAAATTTTGTATGGATGTTCCTAGGGTAGATAAAACTCTCTGGTAAAAATCTTAAAGAATTTTGAAAAGGGTAGGGTCCACAAAACCCTAACCCTAGCTTAGGTCATAAAACTTATAGTGCTAGTTTAGGTTAGCTAAACTACTTGAAATATAATGAAATTTGGGTACTATGGACATAAGGATATAGTAATTCTCTGGTAATTGTTTTGGGAATTTTGGATCAATATTTTTAGCACTTCATTTGTAACCAATGGGAATGCCCTAATTAATAATTTGACTATTATGATCCCACTGCCAATTTAAAGGTCATGACAATATGGCAGAGGTAGTTTTAGAGCATAATGATCATATATGAATTTTAATAGAATTTTTGGATTCATAATTAGGGCATCTCCTTCACAAGTTCATAACTTTGGGAACATGCTAAATAATTATTAAAGAATTTAATACTTGGTAAAAAATTATGAAACTTGATAATTAGTGTTCCTATTTCATTATGCTCATATGGAAATTTATTTGGAATTTTTAGATGGATAATTGTTATACTTTGTTCATTAATCCCTTATCTTGGAATATTATGAGAAAATCAAATCTAGACTTTATTATTCAATGATAAATTGTGAAACTTGATATAGAGTACTTATATGCCCTTAAAATTATCCATGAATTTTATCTGGATTTTTGTAATTATTAATGCTGTAAATTCTCTTAAATTGATTTATTATGAGATATATTTGAAATTAAAATTAAGGGGTTAAACTTTACTGGAAAATTCTGAGACTTTGGATTTAGAGTTGATTATTCATTTTGTAATTAAAATAAATTTAGTGGAATATTATCTTGTCTGAAATTGGTACTTCATGTTCAAACATGAGCTTTTTGGCTACTAGAATAAATAAATAAATTATCAGACAAAATTGGAAAATTATGAATTTCTAGATTTATGCTAAAAATGTCATTATAGCCCTCTAATAATTATCATAGGGGTACTGGATGATTATTTGATGTACCTCCCATTTTTGCGAGTCATATAACTTAAGTGGTCTGCATATAGTAAAAACTGCAGAAATCATGTTGGATTATAATTTGAGCACATGAGATGTGATTAGTGGTTGGCTGGTTTGGATGGTTAAAAATAAGTTCATTATTGGTAGTAGGATGAGTAGAGGGATAGATTGACTAGAGTTAGGCGGTGTCTGGGATCGACGAAAGATCGTCTTCCCCGTAGGGAGGAAGTGTTTAATGTAATAGGGCTAGGTTCAGTAAAATTAATTAAGGGTCGGGAAATCGGATAGCAACCAATAATAGTAAGTGCCTTGCGAAAGGGAGCTTTGGGCGTAATCCCATCGTAGTTCCTAGTGCCTTCGAGAGCCCTTCACGGGGTATACCTTGGGCAGTCCTGCGCTAACATAAACGGTATGAGTGATAGATCTTAAAGAGCTACTAGAATCATTAGGGGTTCACTTTCACACACCCCGGTGTCTCGGGGAGTTGGTTTGACTCAGTTGACATTTGTGGAAACGGGCAGGATGGCCCGGCGAGCTTTGGCTCGGTTGATGATTGTAACGGACAGGATGGTCCGGCGAGCTTTGGCTCGGTTGATGTTTGTGACGGACGGGATGGTCCGGGGAGCTTTGGCTCGGTACTGATACGTTAAATTTGCATGTGCATAAAATGAAGAAAATTAAGGTGGTGGGTCATCGGTATTGGAGGGTCGATGCACCGACGCCAATACACTGACTCGGCAAGTGTGGTTATCACTTTGCCAACAGAAGTCCGGTGCGCCAGCCGGCAAGAGTATGCAGGAGTCCGCTTCGTGCACCAAGCGTTGAGGCATACGATAGGTCTGACCGGTAGTGCTTTAATGGTTTAGAGGTGGGCGAGGCCCAACCCACCGCATCCGTCTGCCGCTACGGAGGTATCCTGGGAGGTTACGGCTCCAGAAAGGGGGAACTAAAGGTCTGTGTGCACAGAGTCGGGTGTGTGTGTTGCACTTGCTTGTTCCATCATACCCACTTGCATGTCATAGCATAATTGATTCATTTAACCCCCGACACCTAAGGTATAAGTGGAATGGGACGTTTATAACTTAGGACCTGCAAAACGACCCCTTAGTCTATAAGCTTGTGTGGGCAAGTTTATAAATTAAAGATTTAATTCTTTATATATAAAATGCTGTTATTAACCGACACCCCAATGTATAAATTGGCATGAGACTTTTTATACGATGGGAGCCCTGTAAAAGATTCTTTGCTTATACGTTCCGTATAAGTTAAGGTTATTTTTCATACTATGCTTTACTGTCACATGTACTATAAAAATTTCTAGTATAGGTCCGCTGCCATCTGATTCTTGATTACTCTCCACCTTCAAGTCCTCCCCTTTCTTCCTCTCCGCTCGGTGCCTAGGGGCCATGGGGGAAGGGGTGGAGGATGATAGAACTTAGTCTTTTAGACTAACGGTTTTCGAACCACATCATTTCAGGGGACCGTGGAGCCCAGCATAGAGGAGCAGCCCCAGAGGTCGGCACGCTTGGAGATCGGGCAGTCTAGTTCCGGAGTTCAGACGCCAGGGACTGTGAGTCCTGATCGCTACTAGTAGTTATATTAGTTTGCTTCCGCGTTGAGAGATTTGTAGTGAGGACATGATGTACTGGGCATGAGCCCAAGATCTTATATTTTTGTGTATCTGTGGACACTCCCTTCGTGGAGATTATTTACATATATATGTGATTTCTATGGACTTGCTTTACTATTTTGCTACAGTTGCGATTGATTTGGCCAGCAGGATCGGCGTTTTGTAGTGATGACCTTCCCGGGTGCAAAGGTGTCACCGCAAAGCGATGGTTCTGGGCCTAAGACCCCGGTGTTTTAAAAAGAAAAAAATGGGGGGTATTACAAGTGGTATCAAAGCCAGGCCTCGATCGAAAAGTAGCAGTCCACAACCCTAGGTCACCCCCGCGCGAGTTTAGTTTGGGGACAAACTAAGAAGCGGAAGTTGTGGTGTGCCCATATGAGGGATCACATGTAAATTGTCCACTTTAATTAGGTTGAGTCGATTACTTACAATTGGATTTTGTTACGCAGCCCCCAGCACGGCCTACACCGCAAGGCAGAGCCCAGCAGACCCCGGACATTGCACCACCTCCCCCGGTCCCCACTCCTTTCCTTCAGTCAGACATGGGGCAAACTGTTACAGCTATCCTTGAGGCCTTCCATACTCAACAGGCTACGGCTCCGCAGCCAAACCCAGGGGACAACTGGTTGAGCACCATCCAAGGACTTTCTCCCCCGTCCTATTTGGGGACAGAGTCGGCAGTTCGGACCGAAGAGTGGCTGGGTACTATGTACGAAATGCTGACCGGGATACGGTGCCCCTGGGAGGAGAGGGTGGCTTTGGTGGTATCTTGCCTGGAGTCCCATGCCAAAGCTGGTGGAAGATGCTGCTGGACACGACGTTTGCTGATAGAGAGGTTGTGGATATTACCTGGGAAGAGTTCAGGGCCACGCTGCTAGAGCATTTTGTTCCGCAGTCGGCCAGGGATGAGTTGGAGGAGTGGTTCTTACAGCTGAAGCAGGGCACCAGGACGGTGGTGGAGTACCATCGGGAGTTCAATCATTTGGCTCGATATGCAGGTTCTTACCAGCTGGACGAAGCAGGATACATCAAGAGGTTCTATAAGGGTCTGAAAGAGGAGTTGATGGAGGCCTTGTTGTTTATATTCGACGGGCCTATCTCCCGAATTTTGGAGATGGCAAAGAGGATTGAGGCTGATTGGCACACCACTCGGTGTCGGAAGCGGCAAGCGGAGGATCAGGGCCGGAGAGCCAGAAATGATCAGCGGCGAGGTGCTATACCAAATGGGAGAAGGACAGAGGACCAGCCTCGTCAGGAAGTGAGGCAGGAGCCGAGGGAGCAGGTGATATTGGCCCCTCAACCTCTTCGGATACAGGAGATGCCGAGACCCGGGGGTATGTCGTATCCCCACCAGAGTGCTTCCATTGTCATCAGGTTGGACACATCCGGAGAAACTTCCCCATGAGGGGGGCACCACCTCCAGCACCACAGCGTGGCCCACTTGCTCAGCATTTTTGGAGGCCAGGGTCGTGGCCGAGGACGTGGTTACCAGGGAGGGGATCGTAGGCAAGAAAGGGAGCAGGTGTATGCTTTGGACCTGGCACAGCCTCGGAACCTAGAGCAGGTCATAACAGTACGCCAAGATGTTTAAAATTGATTAAATTGAATTCCCGTTCTCAACTGCCCAATAAGTAGAACTGCACTAGTAGAATGAATATGAAAGAAAACTCGTTATAAAATACTAAGACTTTTAACCGTCCCAAGAATAGTCTTCATCAGCGCAAGTCCGCCTATACTCTGTTCGACATGGGTGCCTCGCACTCATTTGTGTCAGAGGCCTTTCTATAAGGGCTGGAAGGAGTGGAGCGGTTCACAGGACTGATAAGGAGCGTGCATCTACCCGACGGATCGGAGATACTCACCTCTGCCCACTACAACATGGAGGCGGGGATTGGAGGAAAGTCTTTCGAAGTATCGGCAACGATCCTAAGGATGCCAGTCTTTGAGATGATCCTGGCCATGACTTGGTTATACTGGAACCACGCCAAGATTGATTGTCAAGCAAAGAGGATCACCGTGAGGCATGGGGACTCTGTCATTATCATCGAAGGTATAAGACCTGCCTCTCGTATACTCTTATCTTCAGTACAGGCCGTTAAGGCCCACCTACAGGGAGAGGAAGTTTATCAGATTTTATTTGAGTTGGCGGAGGACAAGGGGTCTGTGAAAGACATCACGGTGGTGCGAGAGTTTGCCGACGTCTTTCCAGAGAAATTGCCAGGGTTACCCCCGCACCGAGAGCAGGTCTTCCAGATACAACTGGTACCGGGGACAAGCCGGCATCTAGGGCCCCTTACCGGATGGCCCCTGTTAGAAACCGAACAGAAAATAAACCGAAATGGTTTTAACTGAAACTTTATTATCCGAAAAAGGTATCTATTACAAAGGTATGCCCTCCCTTATATAGAATGGAGGAGAGATGAGAGAATACAAATAAGAGATGTGGGACTAAAAATTTACAGGACTAAGCGGACTATACAAAATAAACCGCACAAGCCGCGCGGTTAGACAAAAGGGCTAACCGCACGGCTACCACAAGAGAAGAAGAGAGATCGCCAGGTAAGACCGTTAGACCGCCCGGTCTCCAAGCCGGATGAGACAAACCCCCAGACCGCGCGGTCTTCAACCTGCCAAGACAGACCGCCAGACCGCCCGGTCACCAACTTCAACACTCCCCCTCAAGCTGGAGCATATATATCGATCATGCCCAGCTTGTCGCAAACATGAAGAAACGAGGCGGAAACTGGCTTGGTGTAGATGTCAGCTAGCTCTTTATCAGAAGTAACAAAGGGAGTGCAAATTTGTTCCTTTAAGATCTCTTCACGAATGAAATGACAGTCAACCTCAATAAGCTTTGTTCTTTCATGGAAGACCGAATTTTTGGAGATGTATATAGCTGCTTTGTTATCACAGAACATAGGTAGAGGATGGTTGTAGACCTCTCCTAAATCTAGCATGAGAGCCCGCAGCCATTTTAACTCACAAGTGGTCGACGCCATACTGCGATACTCAGCTTCTGCACTGGACCTGGAGACAACAGACTGCTTCTTGCTCTTCCAGCTCACCATATTTCCCCCAACAAAGGTGCAAAAACCGGAGGTTGACTTGCGATCCCCTTTGTCATCAGCATAACTTGCATCTGAGTAGGCTTCAATCCTCAGATGACCATTCTTCTAAAAAAGTAATCCTTTCTCAGGCGCTGCTTTAACATACTCCAAGATCCGCAAGGCGGACTGTAGATGGCACTCCCTAGGAGCTTGCATGAATTGACTCACCTTGCCCACAGCATAGGAAATGTCGGGCCTGGTCACTGTGAGATATATGAGCTTACCAACCAGACGCCTGTACCGCGAACTATCTGAAAGAGGAGGTGAATCATCTGTCCAGGTTTTGTCTTCTCCAGGTGCCATGGGGCATCGGGCAGGTTTTGCTCCAGTCAACCCTGCCTCTTTTAAAAGATCAAGGGCATACTTACGCTGAGAGAGAACTAAGGAGTCGGGCTTCCGAGAGATTTCGATCCCCAGAAAGTACTTTGGAGAGCCCATATCTTTCGTGATCAGATGTTGGCGAAGATGTCGCTTTGTCAGGGCTACCCCTTCCTGGTCATCACCAGTGAGAAGAATATCATCGACGTACACAGCAAGAACAACCAACCCCGAGGGAGTTTTGCGAATAAAGAGAGAGTGATCAGCAGAGCTTCGTACAAAACCAACAGCCGCCACGATGCCGCTGAACTTGTCAAACCAAGCTCGAGGGCTCTGCTTGAGGCCATAAATTGCCTTCTACAACCAGCATACTCGTGTCTCCCCCTGAGCAACATACCCAGAAGGTTGCTCCATGTAAACTGCCTCGTGAAGATCACCATAAAGGAAGGCATTCTTGACATCCAGCTGAGAAATCGGCCAATCCTGATTGACCGCCACAGAGAGAAGGACCCAGGTAGTGCTGAGACGGGCCACAGGGGAGAAGGTGTCAAAGTAATCAACCCCATATGTCTGAGTGAAGCCCTTAGCAACAAGGCGAGCCTTATACCGATCCACAGTGCCGCCTGGGCCAAATTTGACCACAAAGACCCAGCGATAACCAACAACATCAGTACCAAAGGGAGGAGGAACAAGAGTCCATGTACCCCTCTCCGTGAGGGTCGCCATTTCCTCATCCATGGCAAACTTCCAGTGGGGAATAGCAAGGGCCCCCTGGTATGAACGGGGGGTGGCAGTGGCCGAGATAGCCAGTGAAAAAGCTCTGCGAGATGGGGTAAGACGATCGTAGAAAACAACTGCAGCAAGCGGGTGTTGGGTACATGCCCGGAACCCTTTGCGAAGAGCAATCGGGAGATCCAGGTCAGCAGGTGCCTTAGTATCCGGAGTATCCGTGGTGGAGAGAGCTGGCCCGGGAGTAGAGAGAGATGACAGCGGAGTGGAGGGAGAAAGCGGAGTAGAGGGTGGAGATGATGGGGAGGGGGGAGATGGTGGAGTGGGTGGAGATGGCAGAACATCAGTGGGAGCAGAGGGAATAGATGGGTTGGGAGGAGATGTAGCATCAGGAGGAGGAGAGGAGGAAGCGGGAGAGAAGTAAGATGCATTGGCAAAGAAGGTGACATCCGCAGAGACAAATTGCTTGCGGGTAACGGGGTCAAAGCAACAATAACCTTTCTGAGTGGGAGAGTACCCCAGAAAGACACATTTAGTGGCACGTGGTGAGAGTTTATCACGGGTGGCAGCGGGAGAGTGCACAAAGGCGGTGCGCCCAAAGATGTGCATAGGAAGAGGAAAGGGATCCTTGTCCGGATAAAGAATGGAGAAGGGGGTAGCAGCGTGGAGAACTGTGGAGGGAAGGCGATTGATGAGATAGCAGGAGAGGAGGACAACATAACCCCAATAGGAGCGAGGAACATGCATTTGAGCCATCATAGTGCGAGCGACATCAAGGAGGTGACGGTTTTTGCGTTCTGCCACCCCATTTTGTTGGGAGGTGTAGACACAGCTTGTTTGACGAAGAACACCATGGTGAATACAAAAAGAGGAGAAGTCTTGGCTAAGATACTCCTTAGCATTGTCAGAACGAAGGAGTTTAATAGACGTATTAAACTGAGTCTTAACCATAGAATAAAAGGAGGTCCAAACAGAGAACAGCTCGGAGCGATCCTTGAGAAGATACACCCACGTACATCGAGAGAAATCATCAATGAAGGTGACAAAATATGAACTACCCCGACCGATGGTGAGGTTAGGAGCGGGACCCCATATGTCAGAGTGGACGATGTCGAACGGACGGGAAGAGCCCCGACTTTGAGTTGGTGGGAAGGATGAGCGGTGATGTTTGCCAAGTTGACAGGCATCACAGTTTAGAAGAGGATGATGAGGAGGGAGGTGCGGCAGGAGCTGACGTAGAATTCGGGGAAGAGCATGTCCAAGACAAAGATGCTATTGGAGAAGATCTGTAGAGGAGGAGGAGAAGGCGGATAGAGCAGAAACGTTGTCGAGGAAGTAGAGGCCACCACTCTCAGTCTCGGTAGCAAACGTCCGTTGGGAGTCCGGATCCTGAAAAGCACAAGTGGTAGGGGTGAATATGACAGAACACCTGAGTTGCTTGCATAAAGAAGTAACCGATAATAAATTGCACGGAAACTTGGGCTCATAGAGGGTATCAGCCAGGCAGAGAGATGGAGTGACTGGAACCATGCTCGTCCCATGGACCGGGGAGGAAGATCCATCAGCAACAATGACCGGGGGCAACTGAGCATGTGTGTCAAGAAGAGAGAAACATTGAGGATTGCCTGTCATATGATTTGTTGCACCAGAGTCGATGAGCCATCTTCCGCGAGTAACAACGTGAGCACTACCAGAAGAGGTGACCACGGAGGCGGACAGGCTGGAGGAGGGGAAAGCCATGGAAACAAGAGAGGAGCAAACCGCGATGATAAGAACAAGCCGCGAGAAGAGAAAGAAGCCGAACGGTGAAGCAAAGAAGAGAAAAGAGCACCAAGCCGGGCGAATAGAACAACAGGTCGTGCGGCTAGGAAGGCCTCTAGCAAGAAGTAGAGCAAAGCAGAGGGAAAGAAGTCGCACGGCTTGAAAAAGGCGGGCAAATAGAGGAGAACAAGTCGCACGGCGAAAGATGAGGCCGGAGCGACTAGTAAGCAAGAGCGGGTAGAAGGCAACAAGAAGTAGAGCACGGCGAATAGAGGAGATCGCGAAAACAGGTCGCGAAAAAGGAATAGCGAACAGAAACAGGCCGCAACGACTAGGAAGCCGGAGAGGCAAGAAGGAACCAGGGGCGCGGCGATAACCAACAGGTCGCGGCGACGAATAGAGGCAGGAGAAGAGAACCAAGGAGGAACAAGCCGCGCGAACAGAGCAGCGGACAGAAGAGATGGCATGCCGCGAAGACAGGTCGCGAAAGCAGAACACAAGTCGCGAGAATCAGAGAGCACACACAATCAGGAGGAAAAGACCGTGTACTCTGATACCATGTTAGAAACCGAACAGAAAACAAATCGAAATGGTTTTAACTGAAACTTTATTATCTGAAAAAGGTATCTATTATAAAGGTATGCCCTCCCTTATATAGAATGGAGGAGAGATGAGAGAATACAAATAAGAGATGTGGGACTAAAAATTTACAGGACTAAGCGGAGTATACAAAATAAACCGCACAAGCCGCGTAGTTAGACAGAAGGGCTAACCGCACGGCTACCATAAGAGAAGAAGAGAGATCGCCAGGTAAGACCGTTAGACAGCCCGGTCTCCAAGCCGGATGAGACAAACCGCCAGACCGCGCGGTCTTCAACCCGCCAAGACAGACCGCCAGACCGCCCGGTCACCAACTTCAACAGCCCCAAAGGAGTTGGCAGAGTTCCGAAGTCAGTTGCAGGAACTAGTAGAGGCGGTGTTTATCCGACCAAGCTCTTCGCCGTGGGGAGCCCCGGTGTTATTTATCAAGACGAAGGACGGAAGTCTCCGCTTGTGTATTGATTACCGAGCACTGAATAGATTGACGGTCCGGAATACATACCCGCTACCACGGATTGACGAGTTGTTCGACCAACTGGAAGGAGCGCATTTCTTCTCAAAATTAGATTTGAGGTCGGGCTACAACCAGCTTCGGATTCGAGAGGAGGATATTTAGAAGACTGCTTTTAGTAGCAGATATGGATTGTTTGAGTTTACGGTGATGCCCTTCGGGCTCACGAATGCACCATCGGCGTTCATGACCCTCATAAACCAGGTTTTCAAGGAGTATCTTGATGTGTTTGTCATTGTGTTTATCGATGACATCCTCATCTACTCAAGAACGGAGGAGGAGCACACTCGCCACCTGGCACTGACCCTACAGAGACTACGGGAGAATCATTTATATGCAAAGTTCAGCAAATGTCAGTTCTGGTTGAAGGAGGTGGGGTTCTTAGGCCATATTATCAGTGGAGCCGGGTTGGCAGTGGATCCGACAAAGATTCAGGCAGTTCGGGATTGGCTGCAGTTGAAGGCAGCCACCGACGTACGAAGTTTCCTAGGACTTGGCAGTTATTACCGGAAGTTCATGGAGGGATTCTCTCGAATCGCCATCCCACTCACATCTTTGACGAAGAAGGAGGTACCTTTCGTGTGGACCCCACAGTGCCAGGCGACTTTCCAGGAGCTGAAGGATCGACTCACCTTGGCTCCCATACTTGCTCTCACCTCGGGGAAAGAAGGATTTCAGGTCTACACCGACTCTTCCTACCAGGGTATGGGAGCTGTACTGATGCAGAAGGGTCATGTGATTGCGTATGCGTCTTGCTAGTTGAAGAAGCACGAACAGAACTACCCGGTGCACGACCTTAAGATGGGGGCGGTCGTTTTTGCTTTGAAGGTCTGGCGCCACTATCTTTATGGAGTCCACTGCGACATCTACTCCAACCACAAGAACTGAAATACATGGACACATAGAAGGAACTGAACATCAGGCAGAGGTGCTGGGTGGAGTTCTTAGCAGATTACCAGTATGAGATGCACTACCATCCAGGGAAGGCAAATGTGGTGGCCGACACGTTGAGTCGGAGAGCTGCAACTGCCGAAGCCGGGCCCCAGGTTATGTCTATGGAGCTGGTGAGGAGATTGGAGGATATGCACATCACACTAGTGTCGTCCGAGGACCCCGAGCTTTACATGGAGTATTTAGCTGCGATGAGTACTACAGACGATATCCGGGACCGAGTCAGAGATGGGCAGAGGCGAGATGCCAAATTGGAGCTGATATTCTGGGCCTTGGAGAACGGTGCAGTAAGGGATTACACGATGAGGGACGGCGTGGTATGCTTTAGAGGTCGGATTTATATACCAGAAGGAGGCCAGGTCTGGGAAGATATCATGGCGGAGGCCCACCACAGCAGATACTCGGTGCACCTGGGGATCACGAAGATGACTGCGGACTTGAAGAAGACTATGTACTGGCCAGACATGAAGAAGGACATCACTCCGTTTGTGACCCACTGTGAAGCGTGCCAGTTAGTGAAGGCGGAGTGCAAAAACCCCGCAGGATTGTTGCAACCACTCCAGGTACCGGAGTGGAAGTTTGAAGACATCGCGATGGACTTTATTTATGGACTTCCCCGATCACGGACGGGAAACGACTCGATTTGGGTCATCATCGATCGGTTGACGAAGGTGGCCAGATTCATTCCGATCAGGAAGGACGACTCTGTGGGAGTATTAGTGCGGAGATTTGTGGAGCAGTTCGTTCGATATCTCGGGGTGCCCAAGACGATCGTGTCAGATCGGGATGGCCGGTTGACTTCCAGGGAGTGGAGATCCGTGCAGGCTTACTTAGGCACGCGATTGACCTTCAGCACCGCATTCCATCCCCAGATGGATGGGCAGACGGAACGCACCAATCGGACGCTGGAAGAACTTTTGAGGCTGTGTATTTTGGACCACGGGGAACCGTGGGAGAAGCTCTTACCCCTGGTCGAGTTATCCTATAACAACAACTACCAGTCTAGCATCAGGATGCGCCTTACGAAGCCTTGTATGGAAGGAAATGCAGGACCCCGCTTTCTTGGATTCAGGACGAGGATCCAAAGGTGTTGGGATCCGATTTTGTTGAAGACACTGAGGCTCAGGTGAGGCTGATCAGAGATAGGATGCTAGAGGCGCAGAGCAGACAGGCTAAGTACTATGACGACCGGCATCGTTAGGTGGAGTTTCAGGTGGGGGACCGAGTGTTTCTAAAGATCCAGCCCATGCATGGAGTTTCACGGGTACGTGGTTGGAAGAAGAAGCTCAGCCCTAGGTATATGGGCCCTTACAGGATCCTGGAGCGGATCGGAACCCTAGCTTACAGGCTGGAGTTGCCACCTGAGTCGGAAGCATTGCATGATGTGTTCCATAATTCCTCGCTCAGGAGGGCTCTACTATGCCTGGAGCAACAGATTTCGACCACAGATGGACCGGTATCTTCAGACTGGTCAGTTCGCTTAGAGCCGGTACGGATCGACGATAGAGTAGTACGAATATTGCGTCGCAAGAAGGTTCCTTTAGTCAAAGTTCTATGGAGGAACCACGCCAGGAGGAGCATACCTAGGAACCACAGGACCTGATGCGACAAAAGTACCCAGAGCTGTTCAGTCAGGTATACCTCACAACCCCTCAAGATGTTTAATTTATTTTGCTGATTTAAACTAGTAAGGCTGCTCCAGGAAGAGTAGAGGCTAATCTTTTGTTTATTGAGATCTTGGTTTTCCAATAGGTCGAATTGGTCATAGATTTAGGTTTCCCTTTAAACCTAATTTAGCAAACATGGCATCATGATGGGATGTTACAAGTTTCTTTTCTTCGATAGAAATTCCCGTAGACTTAACCTTGATTTCGGGGATGAAATCTTTGTTTTGTTTATTGGAATTTGTAACATCCCATTTCCAACTAGACCCCTAAGAGTGGTTTTGCCATGACTAGGTCATGACAAAACCCTAGGAAGCCAGAAATGGGCCAAAAGATAGAAGGCCAAGGTGAGGATCACCATGGTCTGCCTATGACACAACCTCATCACCAAACCTAGGGTTGACCTTAGGGCTTCACCATGACTCCATGACCCCACCACAACATCACTAACCCATTAGATGGTCCACTAGAGCCTTAAGGGTCCATTGGAGTCAACCCCAGGTGGCCAATTTGACCTAGGACCACCATAAGGCTAAATTGGGCAAGGTGCCCTAACTAAGGGCAATGTGCCCTAGTAAAACCCAACTAACCCTACCAGGGACTTCCTAGACCGAATGTTGGATCAATGGCTCACTAAGAACCTATGGAGGACAGTCAAAAGGATTAAGTTGACAAAAGTCAACTCTAACCCTAAATGGGTCAACCTGACCTACTTAGGGTCAATTGACCATCCCCTAACCAAGTGGACCCCACCCAAGCCCACCTAACCCTAGAGTGAGGTCAATGGGTCACCTAGGACCCATTGGGGTCCACCCAAGGGGCTAGGTTGACCAAAGTCAACTCTAGCCCCAAAATGGTCAAAGTGCCCTACATAAGGGTCAGGTGACCTCCAAGGGCCAAGAAAAACCTACCTAGGCCTTAGGGGAGACCAATGGATCACCAAGGACCCATTAGGGGCAATCTCAAAGACCAAATTGACCAAGTTCAACCCTAGCCTAGGATTGGATCAAGCTAGCCCAAATGGTCTAACTCAAGCTCATGCCCAATTCTCTTGTGCTAACCTCGCTTGGATGGGTGAAATAAGCATGTGGGCTGCCTTAGGGTTAGGTAGGAGTCAAAATTCAGCTTGGTGAATGGGAGAGAGAAAGAGCTTCAAAGGGAAGAGAGAGAAAGAAAAGAGAAGAAATGAAGGAAGACTTGGGCTCATCCTTCCCCTTCCCCAACCTTCCCCAACCTCCCATTCAATTCCCTAAGACCAGAGGAGTGCAACCAGCTACCCATTGACTAGTTTGAGCCACGTTTTTCCCCCTACCTACCATGGCCTCCAAGCTGGACCAAGAGCCAATAATGGCAAATGCATTTCCAGCTACCTAACACCCCATTTCTTATTTTTAAAAGCTTCACTGGACTCCAAGGAGACAGTTCCACCCCTTACCCGAAGGAGCCAGAGCAGTTCATAGTGTCGTTGCAGAAATCCGACCACCACCACCCCCAAAAATGGCTTCCCGGCGATCGACAAGGATTCAGGCCACCATAAAGGTCCTCCTCCACTTCTTCATCCATGGATAGATCATAGAAATGCTTAGGTCCAAGGTTTGGGCTCAATTGAGCCCGATCCAAGTTCAAAATTTCATGGTTTTTCCGAAATTTTTCACCTCTCGGGTTCGCCGGAATAGTGCTCTCCGGTGGCTGTGCCACCGCCTGGCGATGGCCACCACCTCAACGGAGGTGGTGGTGGCGGTGGCCGGCCGGGGAGGGGGCCGGATCGCCGGCGGTGGCATTTGGAAGGAGCTCCAGGCGGGAGAAATCCCGACAGTTGGCTGAACGGGGAAGATGAAGGGATCCCGTTAATCTGTTGCGCCAAGATTCATGCAGAGATGATAATAAACTATAGCATATGAACTTCTGATTATTTAAATTTCTGTCACACTATTTGTAATTATTAGTTATAATTTTTAAAACTACTTAGGCCCCTCTGCAGAAAATATCACCAACATGAACTTTGTAGCCCTTAGTGTCTACTTTATTTTAAAATTGGTTTGGATCAATTTGGGTGCCTGGTTTGACCAGGGCACAAATTTTGGTGGGGCCTACACATAGGGCTAGGCAGAAATTAAATTGAGTACCCACACTTTATCTTTGGTCCAAATGAGTTGAAATTTTGGCAGGGAGTCACCCTGGACCATATCTAGGTGCTGATAACAAATGGGAATTTTGGGGGACAATATTTCTATAGTTTTGTTAATTAATTAATTTATCTAAGGTAAATTAATTTAAGAGCCAAATGACCTCCAAACTCACCCAAATTTTTTGAGTGGTGATTGGGGTCATTATAGTGCTCTGGTTAAATTTTGATCACAATTGGATGTGGATTGGACTATATTCATGCAAACCCTAGCTTTGCCCTAAAAGGGTATTTTGGTCAAAAAGTGCACTTTTGATTTTGAGTGACCAAATCACCTCAACAGAGGCTAAAATTTGGGCCACTAACTTGGTAGGGCATTTAGCACCTCACCATGGAATGTGGGGTAGAGTGGAATTGATTTGACCTAAGATCCTAGGCCAAACCCTAAGGAAGGACCTTTGTGCCTTGTGAAGGGCATGAGTCCTAAACACCTTGGATGAACATCAAATTTTGTATGGATGGTCCTAGGGTAGATAAAACCCTCTGGTAAAAATCTTAAAGAATTTTGAAAAGGGTAGGGTCCATAAAACCCTAACCCTAGCTTAGGTCATAAAAATTGTAGTGCTAGTTTAGGTTAGCTAAACTCCTTGAAATAAAATGCAATTTGGGTACTATGTGGATAATGATATAGTAAGCCTCTGGTAATTTATTTGGGAATTTTGGATCAATATTTTTAGCACTTCATTTGTAACCCATGGGAATGACCTAATTAATAATTGCGAGATGGCCCACCGGGCGAGAGGCCGGCGAGACAGACGGGGTGGTCGTCTGGCCTGACAGTTCTTTCCCCACTCGCCATATGTGAAAAGGGATATCTTTACCTTTTTACCCCCAAGGTGGATTTTACCTTTATGTCCCAGGTAATTTTACATGTCTACCCCGGGAGGTCTGCATATAGCTCTCCAGAACAGCGGAGTTTGGCTGTTCGCAGACCCGGTCCAGGGTGTTCTGGTCATTTCAGGTTATTTCAGAAGTGTTATTTGCAGAACAAATTCAGAGGCCTATAAATAGACCGGTAAAGGTATCTGAGAAGAGGTTGTTGAACCTTTCCACTATATTCCTCACAGGCACCTAGTTCAGCACTGGCAAGGGAGGGGAAGACCTTCAGTTCTTCCGAGTAAGAGGTGTGACCTCCGAGCTGAGCCCCCTCGGTCTGTTTACAGGCTTTCGACACTCGTCAGGAGGGTAGCGCGGGGAGATTACATGTAACACCCCAGTTTTGCAAGAGGGTCAGTCTGCAGTTCTGGAAAATTGTTGGGTCTCTCGCAGGATGCACACGGCCTGCGACACAGACGTGTCGCAGGGCGTGTCGAGGTCGTGTCGACACTCGACCCAAGTGTCGACACTTTCGCTCGACAAGGTGTCGAGAGTAGGGCACACGGCCTGAGACACGGGCGTGTCGCAGGGCGTGTCGAGGCCGTGTCGACACTCGGCCCAAGTGTCAACACTTTCGCTCGACAAGGTGTCGAGAGTATGGCACACGGCCTGCGACACGGGCGTGTCGCAGGGCGTGTCGAGGCCGTGTCGACACTCGGCCCAAGTGTCGACACTTTTGCTCGACAATGTGTCGAGAGTAGAGCACACGGCCTGTGACACAAGCGTGTCGCAGGGCGTGTTGAGTCCGTGTCGACACTCGGCCCGGGGTGTCGACACTTTTGCTCGACAAGTGTCGAGACTGGGGTACACGGCCTGTGACACGGGCGTGTCACCGGGCGTGTCACCGGGCGTGTCCCGCTTGGTCGACGATCTTCGCTCGACATTTTTCCGTTGTGTCGACACAAAGCCTATCGACGGGTGTCGAGACTTGGCACACGGCTTGGGACACGAGCGTGTCCCAGGCCGTGTCACCTCTCGGGTTAGTTTCGGGGCCGTGTCGATGGAGGCACACGGCTGGCCACACGGCCGTGTCACTGGGGACACGGGCGTATCGGATTGAACACGGGCTATCGGATGCCCGTGTGCTGTTCCAGGCGCGTCGATTTGAGACGGCGAATGAGGCACACGGCCCTGGACACGGGCGTGTGCCAGGCCGTGTTCGGCCCAGGTCTTTTATTTTCCAGGCGGATCGTGGCCATTCTTTCCCAGATTTTAGGATCTGACGGTTCAGGACTGTTCTTGGGGAGTTAAGTCCGAGAATAGGGTTGAAAACCCTCATTCTTCTCCAAGCTTTCTCTTACTAAAGATCTAGAGAGAAGTGAGAACAAGGAAGAAGGAGAAGGAGAGTTTGGGCTGTAGGAGGGGTTTCGGTGCTCCAAATCGCGAGCCGAGTCCAGATCCGTGGAGCTTAGATCGTTGCGAAGGTTTTCATCCGGCTATTTTGCCATGGCAAGGAATAGGAGTCGGAAGGTAACGACACTTCTCCTCTCTGTCTTAGGATGCATATCTTAGCATCATTTATTCTTCTTTCTAGTTTTTGGGCACCAAACTCTCAAATGAGAGGGGTGTTGGTTTGCCAAGGTTCAAGAGGAACCTCCGGGTTGATTGAGTCCGTCCCCGGCATGTTTTGCATTAGAAATCCGCTCCGTTAGTGGATTAGGTATGGTGGGTGAAGCCGTTGTCGTGACCGTTAGTCCGACTCGGTGATGTTGCATACGAACGTTAAGGATTCGTAGAGATTTCGTTGCGGCAAGATGCCGTTTGGAATGTGGTTATGGTTTTTCCCCATTTTCTCGAGTGAGTACGTGTAGTCGGAACCGGACACGGTTAGCTCCTCGTGGCGGTAGATGTTTTCCTTGGTGGACAAGGTTAGCTCTGCATGAGTTGGAGATGGTTTCCTTAGTGCGCGGGAACGCTGCAGTACAAATGAGGGACTAGGGTGGAAATGTCTTGGTTTGTTACGTGCCAAGGCGCGGCTATGTCTCCGTGGTCGGCTGGCTATCCCGTGACGTTCACGTCATGTGTGGAGAGTGTCCCGGCGAGGCTAGTCCCCTTCTATGCGACTAACGAGAATGCCAAGCATGGGGACAAGCCCGGGCAATGAGGCCATGAGCGGGTGGGGTCCGACTAGGCTTCTTAGAATCGGTCAGTTTTGTGTATGTTAGAATCCTGACATGAGACGTCAGAGCTTGTGGGCAAGCCCGGTGCTAAGACCTTGAGCGAGTGGGGCCTTGACAAGAATTCCATGAGGCGGCCTGTGAGCCGTTGGGGGAAATGGTGACCCCTTTGTTTGTGGCTTTATGCCAATGGGGAATCGATGAGAACCCATATGATGTGATGATGTGCTAGATGCATACGAGTTAGGGTGCCTTGGGTGAAACCCAGGTTATTACATACATGATTGCATAAGTAGGCCCTTTTATATTATGCTCAACCAGTAGAGAACATGTATGATGCATGTGACATCCAAGCCTGTTTTCCATAGTTGCTTTTCTTGCTTATGATTATTGCCTACGAAGTGCTAACTTGCAGGTTGGATGGGTACCCTGGGATCCGTTAGGGGCGGCCGGGAGGAGATGTGTTGTTGCACAGTTTGAGGTCAGCCTTTGCTGACCCATGTTACTAATAAATTTTTCAGGGCAAGGAACGCATGCAGGAGCTAGCTCGCCGGCCAGAAAGGCCTAAGCCTCATGAAGTGTTTTTCTCTTTCTGTAGCCCTACTTATGAGATGTTATGTTTGAGACTCTTGTTGTCCGGCTTGCATGCCGAGGTAGACTAGGAGTGCTGAGCACATTCATGAGTGATGTATTATTTTCTTTTGGACACTTGATGTAAGGCCTTAAGGCCATTTGTTTTACTCTTTAGTCGTGGATAACTTCTAGTCCTGTTTTGTTTCCGCTGTGTTGTGCAAAGAGTTTTGAGTGTGGGTAGCTATATCAACTTTTAATACTAAAGCTGTGGAGTCCGTATATTGTGGGGCCCCGGCCGGACCCATATTATACGTTCATTACAGGGGAGGTGTTACAATTTGGTATCAGAGCCAGGTTGGGTTCAAGGTCAAAGCGTAGAGAAGTTATCCACATAAGAGTAACGCGGGACCATGAGTGTCGTTATGTTTAAGTCTTGAGATTTGAGACTGAATCCTTGTTTCATGTTTCTTGAAGAGTGCAAGCAACGAGGCGGGAACGTCGAGAGCAAGAGAAGAGCTTTCGGCGAGCAGTGCTACTGCTCCAGGTCTTTTGGGCACGGGTGTAAACCTGGCCGACTTCTGTCGCATGCTTGCAGAAGCAATGGTGGCAGCTCAAGCTGCAGCAGCAGCTCAGGTGGCAACCCCTGCCACATCGGACACGGTGACTGTCGTGCCAGGCGGAGAGGCCAGGCGAGTGGAGCCTTTTGCGGAAAGGGCGGTTGTCGGACATGGAGACCGACACATGAAGTACTTCCTGAGTTTCCATCCCCCGTGATTCAAGGGAGTGGGTACGCCAACGGATACGGAGGACTGGTGGGTTCGCATTCAAGAGCTTTTAAGGGCGGCAGAGACGCCAGAGGAAAAGAAAGCTGAGTATGCGGCTTTCATGTTGGAAGGAGATGCCAAGTTATGGTGGGTGAGCCATAGCGGCCGCCAGTTCCCGGGACGCACTCCGTCGGTGGAAGAGTTTGGGGATGCTTTCCTAAAGAGGTATATTCCAGTTTCTACACGTTTGGCCGTTCAGAGGCAGTTTCTGCATTTAATGCAGCAAGACAAGACAGTAGATGAGTACATGCAGGAGTTCACCCGTTTGGGTCGTTACGCGGGAACGACTATGGCAGATGATGTAGAGAGGGATAACCTCTTCTACCAGGGGCTGAGGGAGAATTTGAGACAACCCCTCATCTCCATGAAGAGAGCCGGATTCAATGAACTAGTTGAGACTGCCAGGATTTTGGAAAGTGATTTGGAGCGAACCCAACGCCGTAAGGGTTTTAATCCCAAGCAAGGGGAAGGGAAGCCTTCCCAATCTCATGGAAAGTCTGAAGGGAGAAGGTGGTGGAAGAAGCCTCACATTTACAGATCCGATGAGAAGAGCAATTGGACGCCTGGAGGTTCACACTCTAGGGGAACGCCGACGTGCTAAAACTGCGGTAAGGTGGGGCACATAGCTCGTGTTTGTCCCCAAGGAGGAGCGGGGCAAGAGGCAAAGCAGGAGCAGACTGTGCGCTCCGGCCCCAGTGCTGCAGAGAAAGGAAAGATGGCGGAGTCGAGCGCTTCTCGGTTCCAACCGGTGCAACCAAGGGCCTACAACCTTGGACAGCAAGAAGCGATCCGCCACACCGATGTGGTGACAGGTATGAAGAAAATTTAAGTTTAAATTTTGTGCTTCATCCTTTTAGACTTTTGTGTGATGTCTATGTTGTAGGCTTCGTGTTAGTTTCCGGGTACCCCGCTAGGGTATTGTTTGATACGGGTGTATCGCACTCCTTTCTTGCGGAGAGCTTCATCCGGAGAATAGGAGTTGAGTCTTTCTCGGCAGACGCGGAGTTGAAAGTGCGCATGCAGTTGGTGCGGGCGGTTAACCAGGGTGGTGTAGCGCTTGTAGCGTTATTGGAGGTTCGTCTCTCCCAGCTGTCTATTGATGAAGTGCCCGTAGTGGCAGAGTTCAAGGATGTGTTTCCGGAAGAACTTCCTGGAGCGCCTCCTCGGAGGGAGATCGATTTCTCGATCGAGTTAGTGCCGGAGGCTAGGCCGGTGTCACGTCCTCCGTTTAGGATGGCACCAAAGGAGTTGGCTGAACTTAAAGTGCAGTTGCAGGAATTGTTGGAGCAAGGGTATATCAGACCCAGTTCTTCACCGTGGAGTGCGCCGGTGTTGTTTGTAAAGAAGAAAGACGGTAGCATGCGGCTATGCATTGACTACCGAGAGCTGAATAAATTGACCGTCAAGAATAAGTATCTGATTCCTCGGATAGATGACTTGTTCGACCAATTGGTAGGGTCAGTGGTGTATTCAAAATTGGACTTGAAGTCAGGCTATTATCAGTTGCGAATTCGGGATGAGGACATACCCAAGACTGCCTTTGGTACAAGGTATGGACACTTTGAGTTTACGGTGATGCCGTTTGGGCTGACGAACGCACCATCTGTGTTCATGGATCTTATGAATCGGGTATTTCGGGAATACTTGGATTCTTTTGTGGTTGTCTTCATTGATGACATCTTGGTGTATTCCATATCGCAAGTGGAACATGAGACCCACTTGAGAGTGGTTCTGCAAGTGTTGAGGGAGAATAAGTTGTATGCAAAATTCTCCAAATGCGAGTTCTGGTTGGAGAAGGTGAAATTTTTGGGACACGTGATTAGTGGGGAAGGGGTGGCAGTGGACCCAACAAAAGTTGAAGCCATTAGAGATTGGCCGGTCTTGAGGACCGTGGCGGAGGTCCGAAGTTTTCTTGGACTAGCTGGGTACTACAGGAGGTTGGTGGAGAATTTTTCGCGGATAGCTCTACCCCTCACCTCACTCACACGTAAAGATCATAAGTTTGTGTGGACTCAAGAGTGTAGTCAAGCATTTGAGGCACTGAAGGAGAGACTAATGGAGGCTCCAATCCTAAGTCTACCACAAGGGACCGAGGGATTTCAGATCTTCAGTGACGCATCGGGATGCGGTTTGGGTTGCGTTTTGGTGCAACAGGGGAAGGTGATAGCTTTTGGGTCTAGACAGTTGAAGCCTCATGAGTGGAATTACCCCGTCCACGACTTGGAGTTGGCGGCGGTAATTTTTGCGTTGAATATATGGCGGCATTATGTTTATGGTGCAATGGTGGAGATCTTCACGGATCACAAAAGTCTGAAGTATCTCTTGGACCAAAAGGACTTGAACATGCGGCAACGTAGGTGGGTTGAGTTTCTTGGAGACTACGAGGTGGCGATTCAGTATACGCAAGGTAAAGCCAATGTGGTGGAGGATGCCTTGAGTAGGAAGTACTCGGGGCAAGGGAATTGGATCGAAGCTCATGATGAGCGATTGGTTCGGGAATGGGAGTCCCTTGGTTTGGAATGTGTTGCGAGAGGCGAGTCCAGCGTGGCTCGGTTGAATTGGATTGAGGTGCAGAACGACTTGTCCGATCGTATTCGGGAAGAGACTCGGTTGGATGTGGAGTTTCAACCCTTTGTGTTGGAGGCTCAAGCGGGCGAGAGTAGCGCCTGGGAGATGGTTGATGGGATTTTGAGGAAGGACGGAAGGGTTTGTATACCGCAGTTCGGCAAACTTCGTGAGGAGTTGATGTTTAAGGCTCACTTCACAAAGTATTCCATTCACCCAGGCAGTACAAAGATGTACTTGGATATGAAGAAATCCTTTTGGTGGCCGGGGCTGAAGCGGGACGTAGCTTTGTACGTGAATCGTTGCCAAACTTTTGCCTTGGTGAAGGCCGAATGTCAGAAGCCGGGCGGGTTCCTAAAGCCCCTTCCAATCCCTGAGTGGAAATTTGATGACATCTCCATGGACTTTGTGCATGGACTGCCTAGATCGCAGCAGGGTAATGATGCTATTTGGGTGATCGTGGATCGCCTAACCAAGGTGGCTCACTTCATCCCAAATCGGAAAGAGGACAGCTTGGAGAAACTGGTGGAGTTGTATGTTCGCAACATTGTGCGACTGCATGGGATTCCTAAGAGCATAGTCAGTGATCGAGATGGACGGTTTACGTCCAAGGTCTGGAGATTGGTTCAGAAGAGCTTGGGCACGAAGCTAAAGTTCAGTACGGCGTTCCATCCTCAAACTGATGGGCAAACGGAGAGAACGAACCGTACTATGGAGGATATGCTGAGAATGTGTGTTCTTGACTTCGGCAAAAAGTGGGAGGATCACCTCTTCATGGTGGAATTCGCGTACAACAACAGTTTTCAAGCAAGTATAAAAATGGCGCCATATGAAGCTTTGTATGGGAGGCGGTGTCGTACACCAATGTCTTGGGCAGAGGCGGGAGACACCAAAATTTTGGGAAAAGAGGTGGTAGTGGACGCTTGTGAGTTGGTACGGAGTATTCAATAGCGTATGAAGGTGGCGCAAGACCGACAAGCAAAATACTTTAATGCTCGTCACCGGAAGTTGGAGTTTGCGGTAGGTGATTGGGTCTATTTGAAGATCAAACCGTTCAAAGGCGTCTCACGGATTCGCCGACTCAAGAAGTTGAGTCCAAGGTTTTTGGGGCCTTTTGAAGTTATTGAACGGGTGGGAGAAGCAGCCTATCGGTTGGCGTTGTCCGCGGAGCTGAGTGGATTGCATGACGTATTCCACGTCTCCGTTTTGAGGAAAGCCTTGGTGGAGGCTAGCGTGGTGATTGAGCCGGCATCGGTGCCGATTGAGGAAGACTTGAGGACACGAGTCCTCCCAATTGCTATAGAGGATTCGGAGATTCGACAATTGCAGAGTAAAGAAGTGAAACTCGTGAAAGTTCGATGGGACAACTGCGGTCGTGAAGAGTTCTCTTGAGAGCGAGAACAGGCCATGCTAGAAGATTATCCAGAACTCTTCTTGTTAGGTACAATTTAAGCTTTGTACCCTTTTGTTTTGAAATTTCGGGACGAAATTCTGTTAAGTGGGGGAGAGTTGTAACACCCCAGTTTTGCAAGAGGGTCAGTCTGTAGTTCTGAAAAATTGTTGGGTCTCTAGCAGGTGCACACGGCCAGCGACACGGGCGTGTCGCAGGGCGTGTCGAGGCCGTGTCGACACTCGGCCCAAGTGTCGACACTTTCGCTCGACAAGTTGTCGAGAGTAGGGCACACGGCCTGCGACACGGGCGTGTCGCAGGGCGTGTCGAGGCCGTGTCGACACTCGGCCCAAGTGTCGACACTTTCGCTCGACAAGGTGTCGAGAGTAGGGCACACGGCCTGTGACACGGGCGTGTCGCAGGGCGTGTCGAGGCCGTGTCGACACTCGGCCCAAGTGTCGAAACTTTCGCTCGACAATGTGTCGAGAGTAGAGCACATGGCCTGCGACACGGGCGTGTCGCAGGGCGTGTCGAGTCCGTGTCGACACTCGGCCCGGGGTGTCGACACTTTTGCTCGACGAGTGTCGAGACTGGGGTACACGGCCTGTGACACGGGCGTGTCACTGGGCATGTCCCGCTTGGTCGACGATCTTCGCTCGACATTTTTCCGTTGTGTCGACACAAAGCCTGTCGACGGGTGTCGAGACTTGGCACACGGCGTGGGACACGGGCGTGTCCCAGGCCGTGTCACCTCTCGGGTTGGTTTCGGGGCCGTGTCGATGGAGGCACATGGCTGGCCACACAGCCGTGTCTCTGGGGACACGGGCGTGTCGGATGCCCGTGCGCTGTTCCAGGCGCGTCGATTTGAGACGGCAAATGAGGCACACGGCCCTGGACACGGGCGTGTGCCAGGCCGTGTTCGGCCAAGGTCTTTTATTTTCCAGGTGGATCGTGGCCATTCTTTCCAAGATTTTAGGATCTGACGGTTCAGGACTGTTCTTGGGGAGTTAAGTCCGAGAATAGGGTTGAAAACCCTCATTCTTCTCCAAGCTTTCTCTTACTAAAGATCTAGAGAGAAGTGAGAACAAGGAAGAAGGAGAAGGAGAGTTTGGGCTGTAGGAGGGGTTTTGGTGCTCCAAATCGCGAGCCGAGTCCAGATCCGTGGAGCTTAGATCGTTGCGAAGGTTTTCATCCTGCTATTTTGCCATGGCAAGGAAGAGGAGTCGGAAGGTAACGACACTTCTCCTTTCGGTCTTAGGATGCATGTCTTAGCATCATTTATTCTTCTTTCTAGTTTTTGGGCACCAAACTCTCAAATGAGAGGGGTGTTGGTTTGCCAAGGTTCAAGAGGAACCTCCGGGTTGATTGAGTCCGTCCCCGGCATGTTTTGCATTAGAAATCTGCTCCGTTAGTGGATTAGGCATGGTTGGTGAAGCCTTTGTCGCGACCGTTAGTCCGACTCGGTGATGTTGCATACGAACGTTAAGGATTCGTAGAGATTTCGTTGCGGCAAGACTCCGTTTGGAATGTGGTGATGGTTTTTCCCCTTTTTCTCGAGTGAGTACGTGTAGTCGGAACTGGACAAGGTTAGCTCCTCATGGCGGTAGATATTTTCCTTGGTGTACAAGGTTAGCTCCGCATGAGTTGGAGATGGTTTCCTTGGTGCGCGGGAACGCTGCAGTACAAATGAGGGACTAGGGTGGAAATGTCTTGGTTTGTTACGTGCCAAGGCGTGGCTATGTCTCCGTGGTCGGCTGGCTATCCCGTGACGTTCACGTCATGTGTGGAGAGTGTCCCGGCGAGACTAGTCCCCTTCTGTGCGACTAACGAGAATGCCAAACATGGCGACAAGCCCGGGCAATGAGTCCATGAGCGGGTGGGGTCCGGCTAGGCTTCTTAGAATCAGTCAGTTTTGTGTTTGTTGGAATCCTAACATGAGACGTCAGAGCTTGTGGGCAAGCCCGGTGCTAAGACCTTGAGCGGGTGGGGCCTTGACAAGAATTCCATGAGGCGGCCTGTGAGCCGTTGGGGGAAATGGTGACCCCTTTGTTTGCGGCTTTATGCCAATGGGGAATCGATGAGAACCCATATGATGTGATGATGTGCTAGATGCATACGAGTTAGGGTGCCTTGGGTGAAACCCAGGTTATTACATACATGATTGCATAAGTAGGCCCTTTTATATTATGCTCAACCAGTAGAGAACATGTATGATGCATGTGACATCCAAGCCTGTTTTCCATAGTTGCTTTTCTTGCTTATGATTATTGCCTACGAAGTGCTAACTTGCATGTTGGAGGGGTACCCCGGGGTCCGTTCGGTGCGGCCGGGAGGAGATGTGTTGTTGCACAGTTTGAGGTCAGCCTTTGCTGACCCACGTTACTAATAAATTTTTCAGGGCAAGGAACGCATGCAGGAGCTAGCTCGCCGGCCAGAAAGGCCTAAGCCTCATGAAGTGTTTTTCTCTTTCTGTAGCCCTACTTATGATATGTTATGTTTGAGACTCTTGTTGTCCGGCTTGCATGCCGAGGTAGACTAGGAGTGCTGAGCACATTCATGAGTGATGTATTATTTTCTTTTGGACACTTGATGTAAGGCCTTAAGGCCATTTGTTTTACTCTTTAGTGGTGGATAACTTATAGTCCTGTTTTGTTTCCGCTGTGTTGTGCAAAGAGTTTTGAGTGTGGGTAGCTATATCAACTTTTAATACTAAAGCTGTGGCGTACGTATGTTGTGGGGCCCCGGCCGGACCCATATTATACGTTCATTACAGGGGAGGTGTTACATTACGTGTGGGCTGCATCCTGTTTCGAACTTAAGGAGGGACCGAAAAGCTGGTTCCAACATTTTGGTGTGGTGAGCGTGGACCGCAGCCCTCAGGTAAGAACCTTGAGCAACCACATGGCGGGAGGCCTGGGAGAAGGAGAAGGAGAGGGGTCAGATAACCCGAGAGGATTTGTCGGAATGGAAGAGTTCATGGCTTCAATCAAGGGGATCATGGATTTGCTACAAGGGATCCCGTGACAACGAGATTGTTCAACACCACTGTCTCAAGTGCCGGCTCTCGCAATGCAGGAAGAACTCGTCTCGGCGCAAGTAGGAGAAGATGCCCCGGGGAGAAGGCAGGGAAAGGAGGTGATGGTGGAAGGGAGCGGGAGAGACATGGCGGGAAGGGAGCTGTTCCCAAGTCCGGCGAGTACCATCTCGCCAGGAGAGGTCGTCACTCGAGTAGGGGCGGCGAGACCGGCGGCGAGAGGATCCCCTTTCTGCGAGCTAATCCTGTCAGCTCCCGTCCCGGAGGGCTTCTGAGAACCCGAGATGAACTACTATGTGGGGAAGGATGACCCCCTCCAAGAACATTCCGGGAGGCTAGCTAAATGGTCAATAGAGCTCAGTGAATTCGACCTCGTCTTCGTTCCTCGGCTCGCCATAAAGGCACAGGCGGTAGCCGATTTCCTGGTGGACTATGTATTTGAGGTCCAGGAGACGGAGGTGTCCCCTCGAGCAACCTGGAAGATGTTAGTAGATGGAGCATTGGGAAGAAATTCCTTTGGAGGAGGTATGGTCTTGATCAGCCCGGAGGGGACCCGGATTGAGCAGGACTTGAAGATTCATTTTGCGATTACCAACAATCAAGTGTAATATGAGGCGGTCATTGCGGGACTCAGGTTAGCCCGGGAGCTGGGCATACAAGACATTGAGGCCTCGACAGACTCCATGGTGGTGGCAGGCCAGATCAAAGGGGAGTTCGAGACAAGGGAGCCCACCCTCCAATTATATCTAAGAAAGGTCAAGGGCATCATAGGACAGTTCCGAAACTTTTCAATCCAACACATCGCGAGGGAGGAGAGCACCCAGGCTGATCAACTCGCCAAGCACGGCCCTCGTGTCGGGGGAACAATGACGGAGCTCTTCAAACCGTCTATAGAATAAGGGGATCTCATGGAGTTATGCCAGCAAAGATCTTGGACGGACCCTTTCATCACCTTTCTAACATAAGGACAGTTACCCGAGAGGGAACTTGACAAGAGGCATACCAGATACAAATCGGCAAACTACCTGCTGAGGGATGGGGTTTTATATCGCAAGACGCTGTCAGGATTGCTGGCCAGATGTGTGTCAGAGGAGGAGGTTCCCAAGGTTCTACAAGAGATTCACTCGGGCGAATGTGGGAGTCACTCGGGGAGCCGGACATTAGAAGGGAGGGTGCTGCGGCAGGGGTACTTCTGGCCTACCCTCAGGAAAGATGCGTAAGAATTCACGGGAAGGTGTCAGAAATGCCAGGAGTTCGCCCCCCTCCAGCTCCTCCCGGCGCAAAGGTTACGGACAATCATAGCTCCCTGGCCTTTCGCTATATGGGGGCTAGATCTGGTGGGTCCCTTTCCCAAAGCAAGTGGCCAGATAAAATTTCTGCTAGTCATGGTGGACTACTTCTCGAAATGGCTGGAGGTGAAGGCGTTGGCTAAGATAACATCGCAGGTGGTCAAGAATTTTGTATGGGGGGAGATCATCTGCCGGCATGGGTTGCCCCTAGCCATTGTGACAGATAACGGACCGCAGTTTGCAAGTAGAGAATTCGTGGATTTTTGCATTCGTTTGGGAATAGATCTCCGTTTTGCCTCCGTTCATCATCCACGGAGTAATGGACAGGTGGAAGCGGCTAATAAAGTCATAGTCAATATATTGAGGAAAAAAGTGGAGAATTTGAGGGGAAGCTGGGTGGAGCAGCTACCTTCAGTACTGTGGGCCTTGAGGACCACACCGAACACCGCCACGGGGGAAACCCCGTTTAAGCTCTCTCATGGCTCAGAGGCTGTCATACCTATCGAATTTGAGGTCACATCACCGAGAGTAGCAGTTACGAGGGAAGGAGCTGAAGGTTGGAGAGCGGAGAACGAAGAAGAACAGAGACTCTCATTGGATCTCGTGGAGGAGCTCAGGGATTTGGCGATGGTCCGGCAGGAGGAGGTCAAGCGCTGGATGGCAAGGTACTTCGACAAACATATAAGGATCAGACAGTTTGAGAAAGGAGATTTGGTCCTGAAAAAGGTAGATGCAGCGGGTAGAGGGGCCTCAGAAGGAAAGCTCAATCCCAATTGGGAGGGTCCTTTTGTAGTAAAAGAAGTATTAAAGTCAGGAGGGTACCACCTCCAGGATGTGGACGGGGTATCCCTCGAGCGAGCCCGAAGTGCTGATGATTTAAAGAGATTTTACCCGTAGCACTTCCTGTCCATTGCAATTTTTATTATTGTACAGTGTTTACTATTTTGATGTGTTCTTTTGATATGACGAAAGTGTGGGTGACCTTTTTTGGGCACCGAGGTTGGAGAAGGTTTGGAGAGGAGACCCCGAGTAGACCCGCTGACCAGGCTCTCATCTATCTGGCAGAGCTGTAGGCTCACTCGGTGGTTGGAGGAGGTTTGGAGAGGAGACCCCAAGCAGACCCGCTGACCAGGCTCTCATCTAGCTGGCAGGGCTGTAGGCTTACTCGGTGGTTGGAAGAGGTTTGGAGAGGAGACCCCGAGCAGACCCGCTTACCAGACTCTCATCTAGCTGGCAGGGTTGTAGGCTCACTCGGTGGTTGGAGAAGGTTGGAGAGGAGACCCCGAGCAGACCTGATGACCAGGCTCTCATCTAGCTGGCAGGGCTGTAGGCTCACTCGGTGGTTGGAGAAGGTTTGGAGAGGAGACCCCGAGCAGACCCGCTGACCAGGCTCTCATCTAGCTGGCAGGGCTGTAGGCTCACTCGGTGGTTGGAGGAGGTTTGGAGAGGAGACCCCGAGCAGACCCGCTGAACAGGCTCTCATCTAGCTGGCAGGGCTGTAGGCTCACTCGGTGGTTGGAGGAAGGTTGGAGAGGAGACCCCGAGCAGACACGCTGACCAGGCTCTCATCTAGCTGGCACGGCTGTAGGCTCACTCGGTGGTTGGAGAAGGTTTGGAGAGGAGACCCCGAGCAGACCCGCTGACCAGGCTCTCATCTAGATGGCAGAGTTGTAGGCTCACTCGGTGGTTGGAGAAGATTTTGAGAGGAGACCCCGAGAAGACCCGCTAACCAGGCTCTCATCTAGCTGGCAGGGATGTATGCTCACTCGGTGGTTGGAGAAGGTTTGGAGAGGAGACCACGAGCAGACCCGCTGACCAGGCTCTCATCTAGCTAGCAGGGCTGTAGGCTCACTCGGTGGTTGGAGAAGATTTGGAGAGGAGACCCCGAGCAGACCCGCTGACCAGGCTCTCATCTAGCTAGCAGGGCTGTAGGCTCACTCGGTGATTGGAGAAGATTTGGAGAGGAGACCCCGAGCAGACCCGCTGACCAGTCTCTCATATAGCTGGCAGGGCTGTAGGCTCACTTGAGGGCCAGTCTAAGGGTAAGAGCTCGCGAAGGGAAAGGTCCATATTCATCAGAAGGTTAGTGGAACATACCTAAAAAAGAGAGGGGCCAGGAATCAGTCCAGGGAAGAGGGTCTCTGGCCGGCACTCGTCATGGGTGGTCTCGCCCCTGGCGGGGGGGGCCTTCCTTATTCAATGCACAAGACTGGCGTAAGAAGGCGGAACCTGCCAAGCGAGACGGCTGGTCTCCAGGGACTTTGCCGCTGGATAATCTTGCGGCGAGGCGAGCACTAACAGTGAGCGAATCTCGCGCGTAGTAGGGGCGAAGAGAGATCAAAAGTTTATCTCACATTTTTGACTAGCTATTAAGCGAGATGGCAGAAGGTAAAAGCAGCGATTAAATAACATCTAAAAAATTGTCTCGCGCTTTTTGCTAGCTATTAAGCGAGATGGCAGAAGATAAAAGCAGCGATTAAATAGCACCTAAAACGTTGTCTCGCGTTTTTGTCTAACTATTAAGCAAGATGCCCGAAGATGGAAGCAACAATTAATGTGTAAAAGGTTTAAACAAAATATCCGTAGAGCAGGAACACCTCGCTTTCATTTTTCAAGGAAGTATATACCAGAACTACATGTACTAGACAAAAGAAAGAGAGGAAGAGTAGCCACTGCAATTGATGGCACGCTACTCGCTGTCAGAAGAAGAGCTGTCGTCCGTCTCGCCGTACAAGCGGGGGACCAGGTCGCGTACGGTTACCGTCTCTGCATCCTCGCGCACCAATCCCAGCTCCTTCATCATTTTAAGAACAACCTCCGCCGTCTTGATATTGGAGTCTCAGTAGATGCCATCCACCTCGTCCACAGAATTGCGGGAAGGAACGAGAAACTGGTCCAAAGGGGGTGTCGCGCTGTTCCGGAGGCGGAGATTTTCAGCTTTCAATTTCTTGTTCTCCCCCTCCAACTCCTCAATGCGCGAGCGCATTCGGTTGGCCGTCTCGGCATCCTGCGGGAAGAGAGCGAGTAAGGGATTATAAAAAGCAGAGTAAGACTAGCAAAGCAACAGTAAGAAAACTTACCAAGCCACCCTGGCTCTGCGCGAGGAGGTTGTCGGCAACAACCAATCGCTTCTCCAGGTCGAGGGATTTCTCGCGCTCCGCGGCGAGACCGGCCTCCGCCTCCTTCCACTTCCTATTGTTGAAAACGAGGCGGCGCGAGACTCGGTGCGCGAGCTCCAGGGAGCGAAACTGAGAGTGGGCACTTTTTAGAATGAGATCCCGCGATGCCTCATTATCTGCGGGCTCGGAGCCGAGGCCGCCATACAGCCCGAACCCAATGGAGAAGGCGTGACTGGAGGGGGGGTCCTGCTCTTTCCAGGAAGGAAGGAGGGTGGACACCGACACGCGGTTAGCGTCCTTGTCCCATAAGAGAACCGGCTCGCCGGCGTCATCATCAGTCACCGGCCCCATGTTGTAATTGGGGAGCGAGGCGGGAGCCGGGCGACTGGAGGAACCAGTCTCGCCGGGAGGAAGCTTAGAAGGCTGAACGTTGCTGGGGGGAGCTGGCTCTGAAGAGACCGTCTCGCGGATAGGCGAGATGGGTAGTTGGGGAGGCGAGGGAGACGATAGAGTGATGGGGGACAGGGACCCCGCTGGCCCTTTCCTTTCTTTAGCAGATTTTTCCTTTTTGAAGGACATGGACTTTTTCTTCTTCTTGGGGCTGTGGTGAGACGTGCCCTCGCCCGCGGGCCTCTTCTTGGGGGCAGGTGTCAGCGTATCCTTCGCAGCCTCCGCCGCCATACTCGCCAGGGTGAGAGCTCGGTTACTTTGGTAAGGGGGATGGACGGGGACGGTCCTCTCTCCTAGGTAAGATGACAGTCAGCAGAGAATGAAAATTTACAAGGATGAAGGGGGAAATAGAAGAGTACCTTCGCCGGGGAAGACGGCTGGAAGCGAGTCGAGGTCTCGTCGAAGGTATTGGACCTCGAAATTTTTTCCTGCGAAGAAATCACAAAGATCTTTCTCGGCACCCCCCACCTTGGGGGTGTCATAATAGCATTCGGCAGGAGACACGGGGGTGAGAGGGATACCTCCCAGATCCCCGCGGATGAAGACAAATCGAGTCAGCCAGTGGTGGTTCTTATTCGGCGTCTCGCACACCTTCAGGCCTTCGCCTGTGAAATAAGAGATGTCGTCGTCCTTTGCGTGGTAGACAAACAGCTTGCGGAAGGCAGTCAAACTAAATTCAATGCGCTCTCGCCGCAGATAACAGGCGAAAGCGATCAGCATGGAGATGGGGAAGGCCAGCTCGTTGGGGCAGAAGGTGTTGATACATTCTCCAACTTTGGGTTGGCGAGACAGATAACCGTCAGCGAGATACTCGCTGGCGAAACGGGCGTGGTCTTCCTCTGGCAGTCTGCCGAGAGGGAGGTCATGGTCCACGAACTGCTTTCCGCAACTGCTGCGCCCCTCTCCCTCTTCCTTCTTTTTCTTTCCCATGGCAGGAGAGAAGGCAACAAAAGAAGGAGAGGACGGTTCAGGGAGAGTGGGACACGAGATGAGGAGAGAGACGGGAGCCGCGACCAAAGAAATGACTTAGAGTAACAAAAGCAGAGAAAGACCTGGGTTGGAGATATTTATAAGGGATAAGGGAGACAGGGGATTAAGCAGGAAAGTCAGGCGGCGGGAAATGAGGAGACACCCCGACGCTTTGTCTCTCTCTATCTCACTCTCTCTCTAGAACTCAAGAGGCGGGGGCGCCGCAGCAATCTTTTCGAGGCAAAAGCCATCATTATAAGACTAATCGAAAAAAATAGCTAATCATGATAATGATGAAAAGACGGCATGATATGACTAATACAGTACCAAAAGTTTAAAATACATCATCCCGCAGAAGGGGGCATCTCGCCCAAATAAGTTTTATACAACGCATCAATAATCAAACAACTAAATTGACAGAAATACAAGGAGGACCTGGAGAGGGCGAGACGGGACCGTGACAGTTTAGTTCCGCACCCACTGCCAGCGGCCATCTTTACCTCCCGCGCATGGAGGGAGGCCAGGAAGATGAAAGGTGCGAGCAGCGATCACGCCGCAGCGCGCGAGATGAAGATGTTCGTCTGTCTAGTTTAAGATGGCTTGGGGGTCGGTCCCGTCTAGTCCCCCATCCGCTTCCATCCTGGCGGAATGGCGGTGATAATCTGTTTCTATCCACTCCATGCGCCGGTCAGAGGCTTGCTTCTCCTGCTCCATCTCACGGATTATGTGCGTATATTTACGGAACATCCTGGCTGTCCTCCGCTTCAGTTTCAGGGGGTCCATGGGATCACCCAAGTAGTCCTCGATCTCGCCAGGATGAGGAAGAGGCGAGAGGGGGGGAGACGCAGGAGCTTCTTCAGTATCGGAATCAAATTGGATGCCTGCGGAAAGAGCGAGAAATCACAAGTAAGGATGAGCCCGCGCTAATCGGATAAAAGGAGAATCAACGGAAAGGTAAGAAGGTAGAAGATCTTACTGGGGATGCGAGGATTCCCCACAACTAGCGAGAGGTTTTCTCTCCGTCAGGGGGGTGGGAAGGATGCCTTGGGCGAGTCAGTGCGCTGATGAGCTTGGTTTATATTATCAGGAGGATTGGCGGGCACAGGTGAATCAGCAAAACTTCCCTGAAAAAGCGTAGTCAGCAGGCGAGACCAGAGAAGCGAAAGAGTAATGGGATTACCTGCTTCTCTCCGGAAGAAGCGAATGGGTTGTCTGTTGAAGGGGCAGAGGAGGTTGCGCCCGCCGAGAGAGGGGGGCATGCGGCTTTCATCTTTTTTAGGCAAGAGGGCGGAGAGGCTAAGGGAGGAGTGCACCCCAGATCCGGGAATAGGGCGTCCGTGTTGGCTTTGTTTCGCCTTCTCACCATCGCGAGGCGCTCACGTAAGCTTTGGCTATGAGACATTCTGAAGGAGGAACAAATGAAGGCTAAAGGGTCCCAAATAAAGACTGGGATCTCATATTTATAGGCCCCATAGGGGGGGACCCACCAAAGATTCAAAGTAAGGAATCCTAGCATCGCGAGGCACGGTTGGACTATCTTTCCGAGGTTAGGGCAACCTCGAAAAGAGAGGGGATTATGTACAACCTTGGGCTCGCGAGAGGTGACCCAAGCAAGCAAGGAAGGAGGATTCGCGAGAGGGGAGGAGGCCCACCTACAAGAGGCGAGAGGTGTGGACAGCCCATAGAGGTAGGCGAGACCTCTCTTTAGGCGAGACCACCTAGGGGCGAGATGGCCCATCGGGCGAGAGGCCGGCGAGACAGACGGGGTGGTCGTCTCGCCTGACAGTTCTTTCCCCACTCGCCACATGTGAAAAGGGATATATTTACATTTTTACCCCCAAGGGGATTTTACCTTTATGCCCCAGGTAATTTTACATGTCTACCCCAGGAGGTCTGCATATAGCTCTCCAGAACAGCGGAGTTTGGCTGTTCGCAGACCCGGTCCAGGGTGTTTTGGTCATTTCAGGTTATTTCAGAAGTGTTATTTGTAGATCAGATTCAGAGGCTTATAAATAGACCGGTAAAGGTGCCTAAGAAGAGGTTGTTGAACCTTTCCACTATCTTCGTCACAGGCACATAGTTCAGCACTAGCTAGGGAGGGAAAGACCTTCAGTTCTTCCGGGTAAGAGGTGGGACCTCCAAGTTGATCCCCCTCGCTCTGTTTCCAGGCTTTCGACTCTCGTCAGGAGGTTAGCGCGGGGAGATTACTTGTGGGCTTCATCCTGTTTCGAACTTAAGGAGGGACCAGAAAGCTGGTTCCAACAGAACTACGTTCGACAATCATCAAGCTGATTCTCTGACTTTATTTTAACTGCATTTCTTTCAGCAATTCTGGAGTTCTTCTGAAAGACCAGTCCTGGAAATAGTCCTATGACCCATGACTATACATGTTGGGTCAATCTAATATTCCTAATAGTTTTACTTGCCCAAATCAGAACTAGGGTTCCAACACTGTGAGAGAAAACTTAAATATAAATTATCGTTAGTTGTACCTCTACGAGTTCTGATACCATCCCGGGGATCTCCTATGATTTGGTCCATGGGGTGATCCTTCAAATGTCTAAGCTCTTGGGTCCTTTCATCTGGATTGTCTTCAATCACCGGAGTGACTTCATCAACTTGGACGATTTCTTTATCTTGATCATCAGCCTCTCCAATAGCGGTTGGAGTGGTGATCTTGATGAAATTTTAACCTTTGTCTTCAGACGGTTCATCTAAGCTAAGTTCTTTCAATTTTGTACTCGTATCTTCAATGAGCACACTAGAAGAGTTACCTTGCACCCAGCTCGTCTCATCAAATACAACATGTATTGATTCTTCTACAACCAGAGTTTTTCTATTAAATATCATGTATGCCTTACTATGGCAACTATATCCTACAAAAATACATTCAAAACTCTTTTCGTTATACTTGGTAGTATGATACTTGTCATTGTTAAGTACGAAGCACTTACAACCAAAAATTCTAAAATATGAGATATTCGGTTTCCTGCCCTTTAAAAGTTTGTAAGGTGTCATATTGTGGTTTTTGTTTCTAAGTGCTCGATTTTGCACGTGGCATGCAGTGTTGACGGCCTCAGCCCAGAAGTATTCCGGAAGTGAGACATCACTCAACATGGTCCTGTAGGCCTCTATGAGTGTTCTATTCCTTCTCTCAGCCACTCCGTTCTGTTGTGCAGTACGAGGAGAGGAAAACTCATGAAAGATACCCAAGCTTTCACAGAATTCTGTCATGGCCCCAGACTTGAACTCTGTTCTATTGTCACTTCTAATTTTGACTAGGTAATAGTTGTATTCATTCTGGACTTGCCTGATAAAATTCGTAAAGATGTCGAAGGTATCTGACTTGTGTTTCAGAAATAACACCCACGCAAAGCGCGAGTAATCATCAATAATTACTAACCTATAATCCTTACCTCCCAAACTTCTAACTTGCAGTGGACCGAACAAGTCCATATGCAGTAGATGTAAACATCTATTGGAATCTATGCCAATAACGCTTTTAAAGGTTGCCCTTGTTTGGTTGCCTTTTACACATGCATGATAAGGTCTATCTTTGACGTACTTGACATTTGAGGCATCATGTACTAAACTTAGTGAAAATAATTTAATAATAGTTTTGGAATTAATATGTGCTAGTCTCTTGTGTCATTGGTCACCGAGAGATGCACTATCTTTTGCCAAAAAACACACTGGTGTAGAAGAGTCTATACAAATGAAATTTAAACAAAATATATTCCTGCTTCGAGTGCCGGATAGAATCGTTTCCATATTGTCAATGGATTTTATCAAGCACTTATCTGCATGAAATTCAACTATGTATCCTTTATCGCAGAATTGGCTTATGCTTATGAGATTGTGTTCCAATCCTTCAACATAAGCTACATCTGAGAAGGATACACTACCGTTAGTGATCATACCATAGCCTTTAGTGATTCCTCGATCTGAACCTCCAAAGATGACCTTTTGTCCGTTCAATATTGGAGAGTAATTCTGAAGTAGGCTTCTTGTCCCGGTCATGTGCCGAGAGCATCCACTGTCCAAATACCAGATAGGAGTTTTGGTGGCCTTTGGACATACCTACAATCATAATCAGTTTGCCTTAGGAACCCAAACACGTTTGCGTCCTTGGTCTCGTGTTAGAACACTCCCCCTACGAGTATTAGCATTATGAGCGGTCTTTCTCATACTGCCAACTTGAGGAGTTGCAAAATTTCTAGAGTTAAACCAGCAATCGATGGCACAGTGACCAATTCTGCTACAACACCAACAATAAAACTTGTTGTATCTTTGCCTTATGTTTTCCTGCTTGACCTTTTGAAGTTGTGGTCTAGCAGGACCAGCATTCTTGGAGGAAGAAGCTTCATGATGATGGCAATCACATGATTTCTTCTCCTTCATTGGCTTTTCCACAATGGGCTTTACCTTTGGTGCTTTCTTGAAGTTATAATCATGATTGTTAGGGTCATAGCTCTGAAAAATCACTTCTTCATAAGGTGCCTTAAAGACACTTTCACCAAAGTTTCTGGGGTGAGTCCATCCTTGGTAACGGGACTTTGGCTCTACATAGGTAGGCCTGATAAAGTGACAGTAGGATGAGTCAAGATCAAACTCATTAGTTGGAAATATGACTTTCTTGAACGAAGTCTGATCTTGAGGGGCTTTCCACTTCTCTTTGGCCAAGACCGTCTTGGCGGCCTTATTCTTTCTTTGATCTTTGTTCCTCCTAGAAGATTTGTTAGGAGCTTCTACATGGCCTAGCCCTGCACCCTTGGCCTTAGCTGAGAATTCAGCAACAAGTGGAAGAACGGATTTGGGCTTCGAGAAACTTTCAACAAGTTTCTTTTCAGCCGCAAGTTGTGCTTCCAACTCTTTGATGATTTTCTCCTTTATGTCTAGGTGCTCGAGAGCTTTGTTATATTCTTAAATAGTATTATTGAAGTTCTCTTTGAGTGAGTCAGTCTTAGTGACTTCATCTCTCAAGATGCTCTCTTCAGCTTTTAGAGACTTTATCTCTTTAGCCTCAGTTTCCACGACTCGACGACATTTTTCATAAGCCATAATCAACTCCTTGTACTGGGCAATGAGTTCAGACTCATCATCAGAATAGCTGTCCTCATTATCATGCTCAGAAGCTTCAGATTCTGAAAGAGGAGTGTGAGAGTTTACCTTCCCAGTGAACTGGGGCTCTTGTTTGTCATCAGTATGAGGCATAAGCCCAAAGTAGGCTTCTTCTTCTTCACTCGACTCAGATGAGTCGGAGTCACTAAGAGTTTTGCCCTTCTTGGCTATCAGGCTCTTCTCTGTCCTCTTCTTATTATATGAGGACTTATTTTCCTCTCTTCTTGCACTCGCCTTCTTATGGGGGCAGTCAGCAATGATATTACCTGGCTTATTACAACAGTAACAAACGATGTCAGTAGAAATATGTTTATTCTGTTTAGGAGTGTACATGTCGTGGCTGCTTGAGCCTTTTCTTTGTCGATTACCATCATGTCGTATTCTTCTATAGGAGACATCCTTTCCTTTCCACTGCTTCTTTTTGTTCAAGAATTTCTTGAACTGTCGTGAGAGCAGAGAGAACTCTCCTTCAGATAGTTCAGAGCCTGAGGTACTTGGCTGCGAGGTTTCTTCTTCACTCACTTCTTGTGCTAGGGAAGGAGAGGCAGCCTTTGACTTCCTTGATGTGTCTGCCTTTAGAGCAACAGACTTCTCTTTGGATGCCGACCTGCTCTTCTCTTCTTCATCCTTTCTAGTGTTGAGTTGGAGCTCATATGACATAAGTTTCTCGAAGAGATTCTGTGGGTCTGTTTCAGCTACCTTTCCAAATTCCCTGATGGCACAGATCTTGTTAAGCCATTCCTTGGTTAGGGATCTTAGGAATTTATCATTTAGTTCTCTGTTAGTGAAGACTCGACCATAGACCCTTAGGTCGTTGACTATCTTGAAGAAGTTCTCAAAAGTGTCAGCAATTGTGTCCTTGTGTCCTTGTCGAAAGACTTCATATTTTTGATTCAGAAGGGACCTTCTATCATCCCTAACCTCTTTAGTACCTTCCATCAAAGTGACAAGGGACTGCCACATCTTCTTAGCAGACTGACAGTGGATCAAGTTCTGCAACATTGAGTCATCGACTACACTTGCTATTATATTCTTGGTCTTCTTATCTAAAGACACAAGTGCAATCTCGTCTTTATCTTGATCTATCAATTTCTTTAGAACTTTCTTTGTTGGATCTATTGTGGAGACGGTCATGGGAATGTAAGGACCTTCTTCAACGATCATGAAGATCCTTGGATCCACAGCTTCCATGAAAAATCTGATTCTTTCTTTCCACATGGGAAAGTTATTCTTGGTGCACAAAGGAAGCTTGGCAAAATCTTTAGCCTTGTCCATGTTTGGTAGATCTCAAAAGACAACTAGGAAGTTCTAATCAAGGTGTTAACCTTTTAATGATCAACCTCGCTTTGATACCAATTGAAAGTTATCAGTTGTCTACCTAAATCACCTAGAGGGGGTGAATAGGTGAGTTGTGCGTCTTTTAGCGGAATAAAAAGTTAAGATCTATGCACACAATTATCTACCAAGCAATCACAGATGACAAAAGATTTATAGTGGTTCCCCAACCTTGGGTACATCCACTTTCTCTCACCGATTTAGCAATGCACTAAACTCGGCTACTCCACTATCTTGGATTGATAACCAATCCTACGCCTCGGAACAAAGTTCCTAAAATCTCGATCCACAAAACGAATCTACACTCAGAAGATAAAACTTCCTACAACTCGCAGACAAAAGCTCCTACGCTCGGAGAGAATTCTCCTACAAGAACGAAATTGAAAGTATATGAAAATACAAACAGTAAATCTTTTTCAGATCTGAAAACAGTCGGCCTGAATCTTCTTCTTTGATCTTTGCGGCTTTATAAGAGAAGTTGAAGAAGAATATCGACAAAAGCTAGATCTGAAACTTCTTGGCTTCAAACGATCAGTTACATGATGAAGAATTGAAAGACAATCTGGATCTGTGAATCTTCTTGATTTGAATCATCTGGATCGAAACCCTAGCCAAGTATAAGCGATGAAGGTCGGCGACGGCTTTCATTTTTAGAGAGAGAGAATGAGATTCAGAAAAAATACTAAGAATAATCTTGACTGAACTTATTAGGGTTTGTCATTTTTGACAAGACTTTATATAAGATCTTCCCTAACGGTCATAAATAGTCTTAATGACGTACACGTGGACCAATCACGTCAAGGCTGTTTGAATTTTTTGTCAAATCTGGACTTAGCGATTTTTCTGAAAATGATGAATGACATACTCGAGTGAAGATTAACCTACTCGAGTACTATATAAGATTACTCGAGTGAATAGAAGATGACTACTCGAGTAGATGACTTAGAGAAATCCAGAAATGATGAGCAGCTACTCGAGTACACAAGGTCTTACTCAAGTGCTAATATAGTTACTCGAGATGTGGAGTTGAACTACTCGAGTACAAGAAATACTACTCGAGAGAATAGAGATTAATTACTCGAGAGGTAGAGGAACTACTCGAGTCAAGGACTTAGAATATTTTCTGGAAGAAAAATCTGGGTTACTCGAGTAGTGAAACTGGACTACTCGAGAGGATACAAACTACATGACCATATAGATATAGCTACTCGAGTAATGGACTAAGAAAAATTTTGAGGGATGAAAATCTTGTTACTCGAGAATTAAACCTGGTCTACTTAAGTAGTAGATAGACTACTCGAGTACATGTTCTTGACTACCCGAGTGAGGTAAAATTACACGAAATCCAGTCTTCTGTAACTCGAGACTTTAGACTAAACAACTCGAGTACTTATATGACTACTCGAGTAATTTACTTAAAAACCTTTTTGGAGAAGAAATTCTGTTAACTCGAGAATGAGAGAGGATCTACTCGAGTAGTTGACTTAGCTGCTCGAGCGCAATAATTTGGCTACGCGAGTGCTAGTTCCTTTACTCGAGTACGTATAGTTTTACTCGATTATTGAATAAGTATTTCACTCAGGCATGAAAGTGACTACTCGAGTCAAATACTTAGAAAATTCTCTTCAACAGAATTTTCTCTTCTTTAGTGAATTCAGCAACAAGCCTTTCTCCAATCAGTCCTAGTGCTTGAGTAAGAAGTGTATCCGAATAGAGAGTCTACACATGAGTCAGCACTATGGATCACACAATTAGGGATTACATTGTATGGTCCTATGTTTGGTGACCCATTGTAGACTGATATTGCTCTACACTTGGCAATATAATCCTTTAAACACATAACTTAAATAGAACATCAAATACAACTTAATTCATCTTAGTTCAAGGGTGACTTCATCAAATTTGGGTTAATGTGGATACAATATCCAACAGATAGATGAATTGTTCGGCCAGTTGGTATGGTCAGTGATCTTCTCTAAGTTGGACTTGAATTCAGGGTACTACCAGTTACGGATTCAAGACGAGGACATACCCAAGACAGCATTTGGTACGAGGTATGGTCACTTCGAAATCTCGGTGATGTCTTTTGGGTTGACGAACGCGTGGTCGGTATTCATGGATTTGATGAACTCAGTGTTTCAGGAGTACTTATACTTGTTTGTAGTCATCTTCATTGACGATATTTTGGTATACTCCAAATCAGAGGCAGAGCATGAGGCTCATCTGATAGTAGTCTTGTAGACTCTGAGATAGAACCAGCTGTATGCAATGTTATCGAAGTGCGAGTTCTGGTTGGAGAAGGTGGCATTTTTGGGTTATGTGATTAGTGGTGATGGTGTGGCGGTAGATCCAGCGAAAGTTGAGGCCATCAGAGATTGGCCAGTTCTGAGCATCATGGCGAAAGTCAAGAGTTTCTTTGGACTAGCCGGGTACTATAGAAGGTTTGTAGAAAACATTTGGCGGATAGCTCTGCCCCTGACTACTCTGACTCGCAAGGACCAGAAGTATGTGTGGACTCAGGAATTCAATCAGGCGTTTGACACCTTGAAGTAAAGGCTGATGACAGCTCCAGTCCTATGTCTTCCTAAAGTGACTGAAGGATTTCATATTTTCTATGACGCATCAGGTTGCGGTTTGGGTTGCATGCTAGTGCAACATGGCAGTGTGATAGCCTTTGGATATAAACAGTTGAAGTCTTATTAGAAGAATTTTCCCGTCCATGACTTGGAGTTGGCGGTGGTAATTTTTGCGTTGAAATTATGGCGGCACTACGTGTATGGTCCGAAGGTAGAGATCTTCACGGACGACAAAAGCCTGAAGTACCTTCTAGAAAAAAAAATACATGAACATGTGGCAATGTAGGTGGGTCGAGTTCCTTAGAGACTACGATGTGGAGATTCACAATACGTCGGGCAAGGCCAATGTGGTGGCCGATACCGTGAGTGGTCGGTGCGGGACTGTGAGTCCCTTGGCATTGAGTGCGTAAATAGAGGCTAGTCTAGCATGGCTCAATTGAACTGGATAGAGTTGCAGAATGACTTATCTGATTGTATCTGGGAAGCAACCAATGTGGATGTGGAGTTCCAGCCATTTGTGGTGAAAGTTCAAAAAGGCGAGGGTGATGCCTAGGAGATGATTGATTGGATCTTAAGGAGGGACGAAAGGATTTGTGTACTGCACTTCGGCAAGCTCCGTGAGGAGTTGATGTTTGAGGCTCATTTCACGAAGTACTCCATTCACATGGGTAGTACAAAGATGTACTTAGATATGAAGAAATCCTTTTGGTGGCTGGTTTGAAGTGGGACGTAGCTTTGTACATGAACCGGTGCCAAACTTGTGCCTTAGTGAAGGCCGAGTGTTAGAAGCTGGGAGGGTTCCTGAGGCCTCTTCCTATCCCTAAGTGGAAATTTGATGACATCTCCATGGATTTTGTGCATGGATTACCTCGGTCCCAATAGGGAAATGATGCGATTTGGGTGATCGTTGATCGCTTGACCAAAGTGGCGCACTTCATCTCGAATCGGAAGGAGGACAGCGTGGAGAAGCTGCTAGAACTATATGTTCGCAATATTGTGCAGTTGCATGAAATTCCCAACAGTATTGTTAGTGATCGTGATGGACGGTTCATGTCCAAGGACTGGAGATTGGTATAGAAAAGCCAAGGCACAAAGTGCAAGTTTAGTACAGCTTTCTGGAAGTTATTTGACTAAAGGTTAGCTAATCACCTAGAGGGGGGTGAATAGGTCTTTGAATTTTTATCAATTCTTTTGTTGTTTTCAAGTTGTTCTAGTTAGGGCTTGTCCTTAAATCCTGCAATAACAAAGAAAAGCAAGCACGCAACAAACACAAGGATTTATAGTGGTTCCCCAATTGGGTACATCCACTTTCCCTCACACCTATCATACTTATTTGTTGGACTCGGCACAAACTCCTCCACTATGCTCCTCAGAGCTTACACCTCAGGCCCTCAGCCTATTACACAGATTCTTCACAGAATCCAACTAAGAACTACAAGGGTTCCTACCTCAGAGCTCTACAGAACTCCTACAGCTCAGTGATCCACGGATCACATACCTCAGCCTTATTTCTAAGTCCTACACTCAAGCTCTTCATCCCTACAGCTTCAGGCAAATATCGTAACTCTCAGAGTGTTGCAGCACTCCTATACTCACTACCCTTCCAGGTACCTACAGCTCATCCTCCTACAAGGCCTACAACTCAGTAACAAACTTGTCACCTACAACTCAGTGACTCTTAAGTCACATACCTCAGGCACAAGGCCCTACACTCAGGCTGGGAGGACAGCCCTACCTCAGATCCACACTTGAATCCTACATTAGAGTGTAACACTCTCCTACCTCAGGCAATTAAGCCCTACAGCTTAGATCTACACTTGGATCCTACCTCAGTACTCCAACAAGGCACCTACCTCAGCGACAAATTTGTCACCTACCTCAAGCACAATGTGTCAAACACTCAGATTCATATCTACTGAATCGTACGGGAAGTTAATACAAATTGTTTAAGAAAAATAAAAAAAACTGACTCAGAGAAGTATCTCTGAGTCAACTTTGCCGGACTGAGCATCTATGAGTCCAGCCCTCTTGATGTAGAAGGAATCAGTCTTCTTCTACAACTCATACTTTTTTTGCTGCATAGATATGCAGCTGCCAACTTGCTGAAGAGATGAATCCGCTACATTGTTATGATGAGAACAAACTTGCTGAAGTTTGAAGTGCTTCAGCTATCTTTCTTTGCCTTTAGGCTAACTTGGCTGGATTTTAGCTTTCAAGCTTGATGGGAAGAAAATGTCCAGCCGCCTCTTTCAATTTATCTTTCTATATTTTCCACGTTTGATCCATGTGTATTCGTTAACCCTAATCCCTTTATAGTTTTCTTTTTATATGCATTGATTTGAATCAACGACATAATAGAATGTGGGCACACCAAGGATTTATGAGCGCCATCTCCATCAAAAAGGGACAAAACATCTTTCGGTGCTGTAGCAGCTTTCCCGCAATGTCTTCCTGTAATTTTGACTTTGATGACGTCAGCAGTGGTCATCAACATCTGGACTTAGAAAATTTTCCAGAATTCCATCAAGCGTTGAATGATTTTAAGACACTCAACGTCATTAGCCTTGTCTCTTAGTGCTTCTGGACTTAGAAATTTCCCTAGCCTTGTATCAACAGTTTTGTCTCAGCAGACTCAGCGGTTTTTCATTATTAGTTAATACATGTCTTTGTCTCAGCGCTTTCTTCTCTTTATCTGAGACAAATTTCTGTCTCAGCAGTATCTTCATAGCTGTCTTAGCGGTTCTTGCTTTTAATTATCTCAGTGCTTCCTTCTTCATTTGAAGCGTTGTGTGATCCTACTTCACTCAACGCTTCTGGACATAGAAAAAATCTAGCTAGTTTTGTCTCAATTGTTTACCTCTTAATTGTCTCAGCGTTTCCTGCTTTATTAGAAGCGCTGAGTGAATCTGCTTCACTCAACGCTTCTGTACTTAGAGAAATCCAGCCAGTTTTGTCTCTACTATCTCAATGGTCTCAACGCTATCTTCTCATCTTTCTCAGCTATCTCAGTAGTCTCAACGCCTTCTTCTCAGCGGTCTCAGCACTTTTAACTTAGATAGATTTTCTGGCTTTAACTGCGTTCGATGATCTATAGGCTGAGCTCAATGAACTCTGATCTTCTCAGCGATCTCAGTGCTTTATACCTTAGGTTGTTTTTTTGGCTTTTAGCTTGGCAAGTATTGAGCTGCATTCAACAATCTCTAAACTGAGCACGACGAATTTCATGCTGAGCTCGACGAATTTCATCCTGAGCTCGACTAACTTTAAATCTTGAGCGCTTGAGCTTATTCCAAAAAATGTTGACCTGAGCTCGACGATCAGTGAGCTGAGTTTGACGAACTGTGAGCTGTGCTCGACGAACTTTAAATCCTGAGCACTTGACTTTAGCTCTTGAGGAATGTTGACCTGAGCTCGACGATCTGTGAGCTAAGCTCGACGAACTGCGAGCTGAGCTCAACAAAATTTGAGTTTATTACTTAACTAATTTTTTCACCTGTCCAATCATGGACTACCTGCATGCATGAACTAAAGTACATATCAAATACATTTTGTGTGTATGTCATTGACCCATTTGACTTCTTACAAATATGGGATATTGGGATCAATAGACCCAACAATCTCCCCATATTTGAAGAAGTCAAAACACTACAGGTCATTGACAACACAACATATTCATCCTAGAAAGAATAAACACTAGTAAAGTGTGGAAATGTTACCATATTTCTCCAGCTTTTGGAGAATTACTTACTACCCCTGACATGCTGTCATCCCTACCGTTCCACTTGTTTGTTCTTCTCAACCCTTGACTTCTATCCTCCCCCTTTTTGACTTCTGCAATAGGGAGCATACAAAGTGGTTTTTCTCCCCCTATCTGTCTGGAGTAGATATTCTCACTGTGACTGAATCTAGTTCAGCTGTTGGGCTGGCTCCCTGTGTAAGACCCCCCCCCCCCCTACCAAGGAGGGCTACCGGGTCATATGCCCAGAACTGCTGTCTTACGGTGACAGTAATGCACGGGTTAGTCGACATCGTAACATGCCGATTCTGCCAGCTATTACGATCATATAACCTGTAGGCCAATATGAGAAAAATAAGTATAGCAGTATATCAAATCCACTAGTCCATATGTCATAGAGTACATATCATATATATAAATGAAGAGTACAGAAACATAGTCCACAGTGAGTAAAACATGAAGGAGTAATAAGGGCTTATGCCCAGTACATCATATCAACTCTCTCCCTCTCTCAAATCAAAGCGGAAGCTAATCTAATACATCAAAACTCGTCCCAGCTGAGGACGCGCAGTAGTAGTAGTAGTAGTAGTATGCGGTAGCGGTATCTGCTCCTCAAGTCCTGCCTCATCGTTGTGTTGGTGCTCCATCTCCACGAGCTCCTAAAATAGTATGGCCACCGACCATTAGTCAAAAAGACTAAGTCGTTTCCTCCGCACCTCGCCCCGCAGCTCCTAGGCACCGAGCGGAAGGATGAAGCGGAGGACAACAAGGGGTAGAAAAAGTGGAAGAAGGTGACAAGAACTAACTAACAGTTGTAATGGATACTATTATTCTACTCTAGCAGTTCTAAGTATATAGTACAAGTAAGTGAAGTGCAGTACTAGTAAAAGAAGTAAAGAACAGAAAGTAAGAGCAGGGAAATAAAACTAGGCTACCACTATACTACCATCACAAAAGTACCTTAACTTATAAAAATGCCCAAACAAATTTAAAAGTTAAGGTTTCCGGGAAATTTAACTTATCATATAAAAGAGCCCATACTAATTTATATGATAAGGATCTATGAAGCGTATGACCTAATATGACGAATATTATGATGCAATTTATGCACAGGCAAGTGCAACTCACACACAACGACTCTGTGATCACAGACCTTTAGTTCCCACTTTTTGAGAGCTAGCATCACTCTCGGGTACCACCGCTGTGGCAACGGCAGCAGTGGAGCGGGCGTCTCCACTTCTAAGCCAGTATGCACACTACCAGACCTTATACGCCTCTCATACGCCTCTGTACACGTCCAAGGTACACTCTAGAGTCTCTATATACGTACTTTGCTGACAACTCGTCAGTCTTGTTGGGTCGGATGTGCGTTATCGGGGATCGTCCTCCAGACCGCAGTGTAAAACAACCCACTGGCCCCTCTAACTCTCACAACCGCCTGGTGCACCGTACTACCATTGGTGTGACGAACGGACAGTATCGCATGCCCCGCCACTATATTTATGCACATGCAAGTATTTCATCCCAAGCATTCAGCTCGCAGGACCAACCCGTCCTGAATCCCTTAAACCCTACACGAGTGAGCATTTATCACAATCTCTCCAACCCATCACGGGTAAGCATAAACCACAAGTCTCCCTGCAACCCATCACGGGTGAGAATAAACCACAAGTCTCCCTCCAACCCATCACGGGTGAGAATAAACCACAATCCCTCCAACCCTACATGGGTGAGAATGAACCACAATGTCCTAACCTAATAGACTACTCTTGTCTATGGGTTATTATACTTAGCGGTTTAAGGTTAATCTCAGGACTACCCAGGGTATACCAAGTGAAGGGCTCTCGGGGGCACTAGGAACTACGATGGGATTACTCCCAAAGTTCCCTTTCTCAAGGATAATTACTTTTATTGGTGTCTACCCAGGATTTTTTACACCAACTCTCGTATTACTTTAGAAAGACCCTAAAAACTTAAAGTGTTATTAGGAGCGCGGCGGTCTTCCGTCGGTCCCCATTATTGTTGCTGTCACAGGACTTGCACTCTTCCACACATTGTTAATGAATTCTCTAGGAGACCAACCAGGATTAATTCCTCTATAAGATCCTCATTTTACTAGTTATTCAGATTCCTCCCCTGGTGGTCCTACTAGTACGAACATCGGTGCTAAACCCTTACCCATGTCCCGATACCACCCACAAATGTGACCTCTAATTCCTCTTGCCATATTCCTCATGTTATTTATCCTAGAATGGTATGGACTTATATGATGACTAGGATGAATTCCATAATTTTCCAAATTACTTACACCATTAAATTAATTTCTTTAAATGTAATCCCTAGTCATTTTGCACATGAAGTAATGTAAATATTGAACCTACTATCATAGGGATTCTTCCAGGTATATAATATGACAATTAATGGGGCCTACCAAAATTTCATGACTTTTCAATTCGGATTTATAATTAATTCCTATTTAATACTATATCCACAAATTTAGTATTTTCTAAATGAAGTACATAAAATATTAACTCAAAACTTCTAATTAAATTACAGAGCATTGATAATAATGAAATAATACTATGTCCAGATTTCCATTTACATCTAGATTGAAATGGCCTATCCATGACCAGTTTGAGTTATTTACCAAAATGCCATTATGGGGCCTAAGTACATTATTTGGCACTCCATAAATTCTGAAATAATTGTACAAGGTATTAAAACATACAATTACAGCAATATGAATTTTCTCAGATTTTTCAATGGAATATACCCATCATTTCTACACAAATTCCATAAGGGTAAAATGGTCATTTTAATTCTAAAACTAACTAAACTTCATCCAACAGAGATATAATTTATATCTAGTGCTTATTATTTCACTACTTAGTCCTCAACAGAAATTGAACCTTTTATGATAAGGGTAAACCTATTTTAAATTTATTTCCTAAAAAGGTCCAAATTTTCAAAAATTCAAAATAATGGGATTTTTGTTCCCAAAAAACCCACCATTGCTATGAGAGGTGTATTACACCATAATGTGTCTCCATAATGAAAATCATGATTTTTGAATTTTCCAAGTTGGCTGAAAACACATTATTTCATTTTAGGCTAAATGCACACCAAGCCTATATCAAGCCAACACATGCAAGTTGGTTTACCCAATATGCAGTGCTCCAAATTGGCTGACATTTAAAACATACACTTATAATGTCCCTAACGACATGCCACCAAAATTTGGAGCCATTTGGAGTCACACAACTCCAAATATTTCATTTATTTCATTTTGGGTATTTTAGTAAAAACTATAGAAAGCATTTTCCCAAAAATTCTCATTTTTGTACAGGGGTTAACCAAGCCCCAAACATGCATGCACCCAAAGGTTTGGGCCATTTGGATGAATGGTTTGACTTGGGCATCATTTTGAAGTTCTGCCCTAGCTAAGGACAAACCCTAGCAAAATGGTCCAACAGATCAGACCACTGGACCAAATCTCAAGTTAATGGTGGCAATTTAAATTTAACACAAAGGGCTACGTATTTCATGTTCATGTCACCCTATGGAAAAGGCTCTAAGAGCCCTATATTTGACATGCAAGGTTACTAAAATAGTGTGACAAAAATGAAATTTCATTTCATTAAAATAATAACAGAATTAAATTGATTTTAATAAAACAAATGCAGCACGAATCTTAAAGTGATTTAGACGACATCCTTTCATCTTCCCCAAGTGTTCAATGGCTGAGATCGAGCCGACCTGGGGGATATTGCGGGGCCATTTCCGTTCACCTGAGGCGGCGCAACCCCCGGCCAACGGTGCCATCACCTTCACGGTGGTGGTGGCTATCCTTTGCCGGTGATGAGGCAGCGGCGACGGCGATCCCGAGGGGTAAGAAAAAGCTTGGAAACTCTCCCATTTATCCCATGGAATCGGGCTCAATTGAGCCTGATACCTCCCCTAGTTGATCTAGGATTCTAGTACGGGTAGAGATACGGTGAAACGAACCTGTGTTGGTGGCTGGCGGCGAGGATGGAGGCGGGTGGCCATTCCCGACCTTGCTCCGGCAACACCTTTCAGATTCATGGTTCCTGCACCGTTTCCTTCACTCCAACTATCGATTTCAACACTCCCTTGCCCTCTGAAGCTATTGGAACCACTTTCTCTGGCTGGGATGGGGTATATGGGGAGATACAACCAATACAAGCTTGGTTGGAGCTTTCGTTGTATCACCCTTCATTCCAAGTGGGCACCATGCATTCAAATTTTCTGGAAATTCTCTGAGGAGGCAGCCAACATAATTTTTGGGCTGATGGAGCCAAAGCCAAGTGGCCTCTGCCTCTTTAATTCACCTGACCCTCGATGATCGTCGAACGCAGGGTTTCACGATCGTCGAACGAGCAAATTTCGTCGATCGTCGAACGCAGGGGTCCCTCGATGATCGTCGAGCAAATATTCATCGATCGTCGAATGTAGGGGTCACTAGACAATCGTCCAACGCAGATTTTCGTCGATCGTCGAACGCAGTGGTTACTCGACGATCGTCGAACTCAGATTTTCGCCGATCATCGAACGCAGTGGTCACTCGACGATCGTCGAACGCAGATTTTTGTCGAGAGTCGAACGTAGGAGACACGCTACAATCATCGAACGCAGCTTTCGCCGATCGTCGACCGCAGGGGACACGCCCTTCAGACATGCTTGTATCGTCTGGCATATTCCTTACACGGCGGCAGACATGCCCCAGTCAACTTCGTCGAACTGAGTTTGTCGACCGGCAAGACACGCCCTGGGACACGCCCGTGTCCCATGCCGTGTCACCCAAAAATCTTTCCTACTGAAAAGTTGGGATGTTACAAATCCCAATAAACAAGAAAATAATTTCGTCCCCGAAATTCAAGTTCGGGTCTATGGGGATCCTACTAGCAAGAGTAATAAGAAATTTAAAATAAACTAAAGGATACCTGAAGTGAATAGCTCCGGGTCTTGCTCCAACATCAGGTCCCTTGGCTCCTAGGTGTGTTCCTCCCGTCCATGGTTGGACCACATCACCTTCACAAGAGGGACCTTCTTCTTCCACAACACTCGGACATCTGTATCATCAATCCGGATCGGATCCAGTCTGACGGATCTATCTGGCACTATCGGACCGGTTGTAGTAGTAACATGCTGCTCCGACCGTAGGAGAGCTCTTCGCAAGGAAGAGATATGGAAAATGTCGTTTAGGGCACCCAACTTCGGTGGCAGCTGTAGTCGGTAAGCTAAGGGTCTGATCCATTCCAGGATCAAGTATGGCCCCAGGTATTGAGGACTGAGCTTCTTGTGCCTTCGCACCCGAGAGACACCATGTACCGGACGTATCTTCAAGAAAACCCTGTATCCAACCTAGAACTCCACCTTCCGGTGCCGAGCATCATAATACTTTGTCTGTCTGCTCTGGGCCTCTAGCAGTCGATCCCTGATCAAATGTACCTCAGCCTCTGTATCCTTCACATAATCAGAACCAAGAGCCTTAATATCCACATCCTGAACCCATGACAGCGATGTCCGGCATTTCCTCCCATAAAGTGCCTCATAAGGAGCCATCCTGTTGCTAGCCTGGTGGCTGTTATTGCAGGAGAACTAAATCAATGGTAGTAGCCTCTCCCAAGGCTTCCCCGTATCCAATATGCACAGGCGGAGTAGATCCTTCATGGCCCGGATGGTCCGCTCGGTCTATCCATCGGTCTGCGGGTGGAAGGCGGTACTAAAAGTAAGTCGAGAGCCCAAGTAAGCATGCACGGCCCTCCAATCACTCGAAGTGAACCTACTGTCACGGTCTGAAACAATCATCCTGGGAATGCCATAGTATCTGACAAACTGGTCCACGAATAGTCTCACCAAAACTGCAACTGGAGTATCCTTCCGGACTGGAATAAAGCGCGCTACCTTTGTCAGTGTGTCTATTATGACCCATATAGAATCATGCCCAGAGTGGGAGCGAGGTAGTCCGTGCATAAAATCCATAGCAATGTCCTCAAACTCCCACTCTGGGACTGGCAATGACTGTAGTAAATCTCCTGAGCTCTTACATTCCGACTTCACGCGCTGACAAGTCTCGCAATGTGTCACAAAATAGGTGATCTCCATCTTAATCCCAGGCCAGTACATAGTCCTCCGTAAATCTGCCCACATCTTGATGATGCCGGGATGCACTGAATATCTGGTGCAATGAGCCTCTCTGAGTATGTCATCCCGGATACTGCCCCCTGCTGGTACGTAAATGCGTCCACGGAACCGAAGGAGATCATCCTGCAGCGTGTAGTACTCGACCTTGCCCCTTTCCAGGGCACTGAAAATCGGCTCTAATGTAGCATCCAGCCTCTGATGTATTCGGATGCGCTCTCGTACATCATCACCACTGATCACTGAGCTCAAGTACTCTCGATATACCACTAGTTCGGTATCAGATATTATGGTAATATGCATGTCTTCCATCATCCGTATAAACTCTATATACATCAACCGAGGTTTCGGTCCAGAAGTGCCGGCTCTCCTACTCAAAGCATCTGCTACTGTGTTAGCTTTCCCTGGATGATAGTGGATCTGATAATCATAGTCACAGAGGAATTCCATCCATCTCCTCTATCGTAGGTTCAGGTCCTTCTGCGTATCGATATATTTAAGATTCTTGTGGTCTGAATAGATATCACAATGAATCCCGTATAAATAATTTCTCCACATCTTTAGGGAGAATACCACAGCCCCGAGCTCTATGTCATGTACTGGATAGTTATGCTCACGCTTCTTCAATTATCTTGAAGCATAAGCAATAACATGTCCATGCTGCATCAGGACAACACCCATCCCCTGGTAAGAGGCATCTGTGTAGATCTGAAATCCGTCACTCCCGGACGGGAGCGCATGAATAGGAGATGAGGTGAGTCGGTCCTTCAGCTTTTGAAAAGCTGTCTCACACTGCTCTGACCAAACAAAATCTGCATCCTTCTTCATTAAGGACATGAGGGGGAGGACTAACATCGAGAATCCCTCCACGAACTTGCAATAATAACCTGCTAACCCCAAGAAACTACATATGTCTGATGCTATCTTCGATCGTGGCCAATTCTGTACTGCCTCTATCTTGGCTGGATCCACTGCCAATCCAACCCCACTGATAGTGTGCCCCAAGAAAGCCACCTCCTGTAGCCAGAACTGACACTTCGAAAACTTCGCATACATCTGGAATTCTCTCAGTCTCTGCAAAACCTGTGTCAATTGTCCAGTGTGCTCCTCTTAGGTCCGGAAATAGATCAGAATATCATCGATAAACACAATGACGAAGCGGTCTAAGTAAGGTTCGAATGCACAGTTCATTAGGGTCATGAACGTGGAGGGGGTATTCGTGAGCCCAAAAGGCATCACCGTGAACTCGTATAACCCATATCGTGAACTGAATGTCGTCTTCGATATGTCCTCTTCCCGGATGCGGAGCCTGTAGTAACCGGATCGCAAATCTAGCTTAGATAACAAGAAGGCTCCCTGTAGCGGATCAAATAGCTCGTATATCCAAGGCAGTGGATAGGTATTGCGGACCGTTAACCGGTTCAACTCCCGGTAATCTATGCATAGTCGTAACGACCCGTCCTTCTTCTTCACAAAAAGAACTGGCGCTCCCCACGGCGATGAACTGGGCCACACAAATCCCGACTCAACTAGCTCCTGAAGTTGAGTCCTGAACTCTGCCAACTCTCTGGGAGCCATCCTATATGGTGCCCGGGACACTGGCCTCGCTCCCGGTACTAGCTGAATCCTGAAATCCAAGTCCCTGGCTGGTGGTAGCCCGGGCAATTTCTCCGGGAAAACATCGGAGAAATCCCAGACCACCGGAATATCTGAAATAGAAGCCTCTGTTCCCACCATCTCAAAGCAGATAAGTTAAACCTCCTCTCCCTGCTCGTGGGCCTTCACAGCCTGTACAGAAGATAGTAATAGGTAGGAGATAGGTTTAATACCTTCAATGATGACATGGGAGTCACCATGCCTTAGTGTGATCCTCCTTGATGGGCAATCTATCTGAGCATTGCTCCGATGTAACCATGTCATGCCCAAATTCAAATCGAAGTCCTGCAGCTTCAGAATATTTGCTGCCGCCTCAAATGCATTGCCGCCAATCTTGGCCTCCATATCGCAATGGGCAGTGCTCCGCAGTTCTGACCCATCGGGTAGACGCACCCTCATCTCTAGTCCCGGAAATCTTTCCACACCTTCAAGTCCGTCTATGAAGGCCTCAGATACGAACCAGTGCGAAGCACCCGTGTTGAAGAGGGTATGTGCGGGCTTGCCGCTGATCATAACTATGCATGAGGTTTGTTTAAGTTAAAATGAATTGTTATTCTATGGTTCCAGGTACTATATAATTGAAAACTCAAGAAATTTAACAATAATCTTAAGTACCTGTGATAACCTCCTCGGGGTTCCTCTGCTCCGTGAGGTCCAAAGCGTATATTGTCTCCTGATTTCGTCCCCTGCCGTGATATCCCAGGCCTCGGCCTCGGCCTCGGCCTCGGCCCTGCTATACTGGGGCCACTAGAGGTGGAGGAGTAGGAGGATGAAATCGATACGGGCACTCCGGCCTAATGTGCCCGGGCTGGCGGCTTCCGTAACAAACTACCTACCGGTGGTCATGGTCATCCTGTCTCCTCGGATCATGAACCTATAGAGGTGGGGGAGCTAATGTTGGAGGAGGTCCCTTCTCCTGCCTGTAGTTGGGGCGACGACATCCCCCACACCTCTTGTGTCCAATAGTCCTACCTCTCTGAGAGCCCCTGCTGCAATCTCCTGATGTCGACCCAACATACAGTCTCTTCCCTCTACCTTGCACCATCAGCTGGTCAGCCTCCAGCTTCTTCACCATCTCGATAATCTGGGTGGACATGCCGTGAAAAATGAACAACAAAGCCTGCCTCAAATCGTCCCTGAGGCCCCGGTAGAACCTCTTGGCATACCTCCTATCATCAGTATCTTGTATCCCTGCGAACCTGGCAAGGTGGGAGAACTCCCTCTGGTACTCAATCACTGATCTGCTCCCCTGCCGGAGGTTCAGAAACCTCTCCTCCAAAGCATCTCTGTCCGTAGTAGAGACGAAGTGCTCCAAAAATACATTGCCAAACTCCTCCCACGATATGTCTGACAGCTCCCAGTCCTCATATGTAGACTCCCGCACTGATTTCCACCATCTCTTCGCATGAGCCTCTAGTGCATAGGTGGCTAGAGGTACTGCCTCGCCGACTGGAAAGCTGATGAGTCCATATTTTACACTGATTTTTGGACTCATCTGGGCTAGTTTTATCGTCTTAGCACTACACTTGAGAGCCTTTATTGCTTATTTGTGCTTATGTACCTATTTCACGATTAAGTGCACTGTAGGCCCGTTTCTGTGTGCTTTCTGTGTTTCTATATTGTTTTTATTCTTTAGCCCTATCTCGGGGATGTGGTGCGCACGTTCTGGTGGCCTATCTACCCCTTCTGCTGGTACAGTGGTCGTGTGCGTGCTCCGGAAGCGCTCGGGAGACCTCGACATTGCAGGAATACTGCGCAGGACCACTGGACTTATTGCGCACGACCACTGGTCGTGCGCCACTGATCGTGTGCATTACATTCCCTTTTTCCTAATCCTGTCTCGGTAATTGCACGAGCACTGGCCGTAGTGCGCACGACCACTGGTCGTGTGCCACTGCTCGTGCGCATATATGTTGATGCTTCTTGTCCAGGTTGCATGTCTATTTGGAAAAGTCACACGATCATCGACCTACAGTGCGCACGACCACTGGTCGTGCGCCACTGATCGTGCGCACTGCTTCTGCTGCCTCTGTATTTAAGGCCCTGCTCCGCGATTTAGGTGAACGCCTGTCATTTCCTGCGATGGGAGAGTGCGCGGGAATCGCCATTTCACTTCTCCAGCTGCTCCATCACCTCCACCTTCGTCGGGAGGCCATTGCCAACTACTCCAAAGCTTTTCAACTCTCCGGCGAAGCCCTCGGCCATTGATGACTTCAACTCCAAGCTTTCCTGCGGAGTTGGTGAAGTAGATAACCTAGAGAACGGACTTAAAGTCCTTCGAGGTGACAGCTCGTTGGTACCGGAAGCCTCCCTGGACTGAGCCCGGAAGCAGATTGACAACTCGCTACTCTGGCCACGACCCGCGGTGGATCTTCACTCTCTTTTGGTTTACTCCTCTTCCCCTTCCTCTGTAGTATGGAATGTTTTGAGCAGTGTAATGAATACTTCCATCCATGAACATCAAGTTTATTTTATAACTAATGAAATGTTAGTATCTTCTTATGCTTGTGAGTATTGTCTGTGAATGTGCCTCGCTCACCCCACATCCACTTCATTCCCGTGTCTTGTCTGATTGCACTCCACACAAGAACACTGCAATCCATTAGCTTCCCTTCCACTCGCCCAACTGAAGTTCGGCATCGCGGCCGACAAACCCACTCCACCTTGCAAAGCGGTGCTTTCGACCCGCATAGCTTTTACTAGTTCAGTAGATCAAACATCCACAATCTCACAAGTCCTCTATTTCCTTTTTTTTCTATTTATAACTCTCATAACGATATTCTCTGTATTGTTGCCGTTCTACGCTAATTGCATTCCTCAAGAGACCGACACTCGAGGATTTATTCCCAAAACTTTTTTACTTGTGCGACCGGTGCGCATGCCGATTTACACGCATCAAGTTTTTGGCTCCGTTGCCGGGGAATGCAACTGTAGAGCGACTTCGGATGACTTTAAATATTGTTATAAGTGTTAGTATTGTTTCTTTTTGACTGCTGTTTCCGTCTAGTGTGTAGTTTTTGCCACAGTGAATGCAGGGTCGAGGCACAGGAGATCTAGTAGCCTACTACCCCTTTTCATTCAAGCCTATCTCAATGACTACAATTCAGCAGCAGACTTATAAAGCAAGCCTTATCAACCTCACATACCGAGCAGAAACGGGAAATAACAGTTTCGAGATCTCGCCTGACCTCATCGAATACATAATAGAAAACTGTCAATTCAGCGGAGACGGAAAAATAGATGCACTATGCCACGTGCAACGGTTATTAGAAATTTCCAACACTTGTACGCCAAATGTTGCCAACAACGAGCAGCAGAGGATCCGACTCTTCTCCTTCTCCCTGAAAGACGAAGCAAAGCGATGGTATCAAGATTTCCGGAAGGGCATATCCTCATCCTGGAAACAACTCGAAGGGAAATTTTTGGCCAAATTCCGACAACTGATGCTAGCAATAGACAATTACAAGGAGCTCATCACCTTCACCCAACGAAATGAAGAGACCTTGTTCGATACATGGGAGCGTTTCCAGTCCCTGCGAAGGGAATGCTGCAGAGTGGAAATGTCAGACATCCTCCTAATCCAAACTTTTTACTTCGGCATCGCAGACAGATTCCGACCATTACTTGACGTCGCAGCTGGTGGAACTCTGTTTAACAAATCCAGCGAGGATGCCCGGGAAGTTATAGACAACATTGCCCAAACTAGTAGGCATTGGAACTCTCCGCCTTCTCCCGACTTTCCGGTAGAGATAAATTCAGTCGTCTTTGATGAAGCCACCGACCACAATCTCTCGTCAAAGACAGAGCAATTTTTTTGCTTACGCGTGCAAAATGATGGAGATGTTCAATGACCAAGCCACCACCATTCAGCGCCTACAAACTGCCATAGGGATTCTCACCGAAACGTTACTATGTTCAGTCAATCAGAAACAGGAAACGGTACATACTATGAAATTGAGAAGCGGAAAAAGATTAGAGAGGCCTCGCCTCCTGACCCTCCCGCACAATCACTCAGCGAGCCCACTGTCGATTTGATAAATGAACCCCCGTCCTCACGTACTGCACAAGAACCCATGGCAGTACTACAACCTGTGAAGAACGTCGTGAAGCCATCATTTCCACACCGACTGCAAAACGACAAGGCTGAAAAACAATTTCATAAATTCCTCGAGATCATGAAAGGAGTACAAATAAATATACCTCTGACAGAGGCTATCACTCAGATCCCAGGATATTCCAAGTTCCTGAAGAACCTTATCTCACGGCGTAAATCTTTAGAAGGACTGAAAATGATCAATCTCACTGAAGAATGCTCAACTCTCCTCGCCAACTATTCCCCAACCAAACGAAGAGATCCGGGCAGTTTTACCATCCCCTGCAGAATTGGCCTCCACCGATTCGGACGCGCATTATGTGATTTGGGAGCTTCAATAAATCTAATGCCGCTCTCCGTCTTCCGTGAGCTAGGAGTTGGGATTTTACAGCCCACCCACCTGAGGTTGCAATTAACTGACAGATCGGTAAAACAACCGGCCGAAATAGTCGAAGAACTTACTGTGATGGACAATAACCTCGCCTTCCCAGCATATTTCGTCATTCTCGACATGATGGCCGATCCCAAAGTGCCTATAATACTGGGATGACCCTTCCTTGCCGCGACTCGTGCCATTATCAACGTTGACCAAGGAGAGCTCACCCTAAGTTTGGGGGAAGAAATGATTTCTTTCAACGTCCACGAACCTTCCCAACATCTCAGAATCACTAATTGCGAAGAAGCAGATTTGATCGACGAACCGGACATGTACAGCGAGATGATTCTTGACCCAGCCGAGCCAGTGTGGGAAGAGGAGGATGCTACCGTCACAACCACTGCCACAACTCTGAAGCCACTGCCCGAATCCCTGAAATATGCTTTCCTAGAGGAAGGCACAGCGTGCCCAGTCATTATCTCTGCATCCGTCTCCATCGACAACGAACTCTCCTTGGTCAATGTCTTAAATAAATATAAAAATGTGTTTGGACATTCATTAGCCGACATAAAAGGGATCAGCTCGACGTTCTGCATGCACAAGATTCTGCTTGAAGATCAATACAAGTCGTTGACACAACCTCAAATGCGACTAAACCCCAAGATGCATGAAGTGGTACAAGCAGAAGTAATAAAATAGCTTGATGCGGGTATCATTTACCCCATCAGCGACAGCAAATGGGTCAGCCCAGTGTAAGTGGTGCCCAAAAAGGGTGGGATTACTGTGGTTGCCAACGAAAAGAATGAATTATTACCCACCCGCGTGGTCACCGGTTGGAGAGTCTGCATAGACTACCGGAAACTGAATGAGGCCACCTGCAAAGATCATTTACCGCTACCCTTCATCGACCAAATGCTGGAAAAATTGGCCGGTTAGGAATACTATTGTTTCCTCGACGGGTACTCAGGATACAGTCAAATCACAGTTGACCCCGTTGACCAAGACAAAACGACATTTACATGCTCTTCCGGCACCTTCGCATTCAGGAGAATGCCATTTGGATTGTGCAACGGCCCATCAACCTTCCAGAGATGCGAGATTGCCATCTTTGGTGATATGATCGGAGACTTTCTCGAAGTCTTCATGGACGATTTTTCCCTTTTCAGTAACAGCTTCGATTCCTGCCTTGTGAATCTAGGCAAAGCTCTGAAATGTTATGATGATACAAACCTTGTCTTGAATTGGGAAAAATGTCATTTCATGGTTCGCGAGTGCATTGTCTTAGGCCACAAAGTATCTCACACGGGGCTCGAAGTCGACCAAGCAAAAGTCAGTATCATCAAAAATCTTCCTCCTCCATCTTCCGCCATGGGGATCCGCAGCTACTTGGGATATGCCGGTTTCTACAGAAGATTCATCAGTGATTTCTCATCCATATCCAAGCCCCTCACAAATTTGCTGGGCAAGGACGTCCCGTTTGAGTTCGAAAAAAAATGTATGTAGGCCTTCGAGACTCTCAAAGATCGACTCATCTCCGCTCCAATCTTGGTGGCACCAGATTGGACTTTGCCTTTCGAAGTCATGTGCGATGCAAGCGATGTTGCAGTCGGAGCAGTGCTCGGTCAAAGGAAAAACAAACTCTTTCATACTATCTCCTACACCTGCCGGACTCTCAACGATGCTCAACTGAATTATACCACTACGGAAAAGGAGCTATTGGCAGTAATCTTCGCTTTCGAAAAATTCCATTCATACCTAGTGTTATCTAAGGTCATTGTGTACACTGACCATGCCACACTAAGGTATTTATTCAAAAAAAAAGACGCCAAGCCCCGACTAATCCGTTGGATTCTTCTACTACAGGAATATGACATCGAGATCCGAGATAAGAAAGGGGTCGAAAACGTCAACGCCGATCACCTATCAAGATTGGAGAGCAACACCGAAGGAGTTGTACCCATCTGCAACCGCAACGAGATTGTCGACTGCTTCCCGGACAAAAGATTATTTGCCATCTGTTCGCTCACTCCGACAATCCTGTGGTACGCAGATATGGCCAATTACCTCGCTTGCAAATCTGTCTCCCCTCACCTGTCATCGCAGCAAAAGCGAAAACTACTGTGCGACGCCAAATATTATTTCTGGGAAGACCCATTATTATTCCGTACTTGCAACGACAGCATCATCAGGCATTGTGTACCCGAGACTGAATTTCAATCCGTCTTAACACACTGCCACGATCGAGAGGCCGACGGTCATTTCGGAGCCACCCGAACAGCACGCAAGATACTGCAATGTGGCCTATTTTGGCCAACTCTTTTTAGAGACACACAAGCTTACGTCGCAAAATGCAATGATTGCCAAAGGACAGGAAATATCTCCAAGTGGGATGAAATTCCTCTCAACAATATGCTCGTCTGCGAACCATTCGACGTTTGGGGAATCAACTTCATGGGACCCTTCCCAATGTCGCATGGAAAACTCTATATTATTGTCGCAGTAGACTATGTTTCCAAATGGGTCGAAGCAGAGGCTGTCGCAGCAAATGATGCCCGCACCGTTTTGAATTTCATGCACAAGAACACTTTCTCTCGATTCGGCGCCCCACGCACCATCATCAGCGACGGCGGGAGCCATTTTTGCAACAAGTCGTTCTTGCAACTCATGAAGAAATTTGGAGTCCACCACAAAATCTCTCTTGCCTACCATCCCCAAACCTGTGGACAAGTCGAGGTCTTCATCCGCGAGCTCAAAAGAATCATCGAAAAATCCATCCATTCCAACAGAAAAGAGTGGGCCAAGAAGGTCGACGACGCCTTATGGGCGTACAGAACCTCCTTCAAAACCCATATCGGTATGACTCCTTTTCAACTCGTCTACGGAAAAGCTTGCCACTTACTGATGAGTCCACTTTATATACCTATTTTCAGACTCATCTGGGCTAGTTTTCACGCTTTTGCACTTCACTTTTAGTTCATTATCATATATATTTCATTCTGTCTTTATTTCCATAGGAAGTGCACATTTATGCCTGTGGTTGTGTATTTTATTGTTTTTATAGTTTGTACTCCCTTTTGTGATTGTCTGGAATGTCTGCACAGATTAGTGGTTGGTTTTTTCTTTCGGTACAGGGGTCGTGTGCGTGTTCCGGGGTGGTTGTGAAACAGGAATACTGCGCACGATCATGGGATCTAATGCGCACGACCACTGGTCGTGCGCCCCTGATCGTGCGCACTACTCTTCGTTTTCCAGAATCAGCCTGGGGTAAGCGCACGACCACTGGACATATTGCGCATGACCACCAGTCGTGCGCCACTGATCGTGTGCATTAATTCCTCATTTCTGGAGTCCTCTCTAGGTAATCGCACGAGCATTGGACTTAGTGCGCACGACCACTGGTCGTGCGCCACTTCTCGTGCGCATTATCCCAGTTCTTCTTCCTAATCTTCAATACCAGTGCGCACGAGCACAGGACATAGCGCGCACGACCACTGGTCGTGCCCCTGTGATCGTGCGCATTGTTCAATTCTGCTTTTTTATAAATAGTGCAGGTCTCGCCCTAATCCGGAGATCCGCAGATCGCCCATTTCCTCCGCCGTTTCCGCCATTCCCCTTCATCTTCCACCCTAGGGAGGTGCTCCGGGCAAGCTTTCACCGCCAAATCCAAGCCGGAGCTTCCTCTCGGCCTTCTCCTTCATCCATGAGCTTCAAGTAGGGTTTGACACCATAGCCATCAAGCAAAGGAAAGCTAGCAAACTTCGTCCGCTATCGTGAGACGAAGAAGACGCGCCATTGGAAGGTGGTGACAGCCCTTCTCTACCCCGGACGCAGTTGAGGACCGAGCTTGGACGCGGAATGACAACCCGACGATTCCAACCGTGAATCCTCAGCAAGGCTTCGGATTCGGTCGATCTCTTGACTTATACTTGCTTTATTGTTGTATATGTGTGTTAAAACTTTATTTATATTGATGTTGTTGCACTTTATTGGAAAACTTTACTAGATTCATGTCTATGTGATTCTGTGTTTGTTTACGCTTTAGTTGCTTGAGTTGCGCCATATATCCATCCACCACCATCCACCCTTGCCGCACTAGCAGTTGCTAGTGGCGTGCGTTGCGAAGAGGTGCTTACGACCCTCATTCCGCCATTCTCACCACCTCATCTGTGAGCCTACTCTTCCATTCGCCTAGCGATTCGGTGCATAGCAGCCCGACTAGTCTTCCATCCCGCCTGGTGAAGCATCGCATAGCGGCGTTGCATAGGAGTAGTTGTTAGCCTTTTATTTTCTGTTTCCGCAACATCAAAACCTCCCCTTAGTTAGCTCCGACCTGAGGACTTCAATCTCAAGTCCTCCTCGAAATTAACTCCACCTTACTGTGTTCCTTGTGAGATCGATACTTGGGAAAACCCCCATTTTATATTACTTGTGCGACCGGTTCACTGCCATGATCTTTAGCATCAAGTTTTTGGCGCCGTTGATGGGGAACACAGTCGTGTGAGTTTTTGGAGATGGAGATAATAGATTGAAGCCCTTTTCCATTTGTGCATTTCATTTTTTTATTTGCTTTTGTTATTAGATTTTTTATTTTGCTTATTCCGTTTTGCCCTTTTTCTGATTTTTGATTTAGATAGCAGTTCCGTGCAAATTTTCATTTTAGCAGTGTAGCACTTTTTCAGTAATTATTTTTATTCGTGATGGATCCTGATGCTGAGTGTCGTATCCTTGACACTTTGCGCCAATCCATCGATGCCATTGCTGCTATGAATGCCGAGCATTGTATTCGGTGTTTGTTATGTCAAGGTGTGGCCCACATGTTGAAGGATTGCCCTCGTTTGTGCAACCCTTCTCCCTCTGAGGGCGTGTGCACAACAACCTCCCGTTCGCGGAAGACTGTTGTGGACAGGCCTACCAGGGTGTTGCCTGGCCCACACACTGACATAATGCACTTTGCTCCTTCTTTACCCGTTGAGATTACCGAAGAATCTCTGGCCGCATACAGCTCTTTCATGGGTCCCTCGATCCTTTTTTACGAGCTTTCCTTGAGTGATGATGATCACTCTGGTGTTAGCCAACAAAAAGTGGAGCAGGAACTCATGGACGCTCCTGAATGGGACGATGAGATTGTTCCGGTCGTCGACGGGGTGGCGTCGATGAATGATTTTGCGATGGGGCCTGCTCATTCAGTGCTTGATTTTGAGAGCAGCCTTGCCCCTCCGCAATTTTTGTCGGATTGTGCTACTCCATTTTCTTGTGAGTCGGTTGTGTACAACCTCGGGCTCGCAAAGAGCCCTCAAGAAGCAAACAGAGCGAGATAGGCAAAAGGGACCAGGAGGGCCCACTCGCAAGCGGCGAGATGATGGGCTCTCCAAGGGGCAAAATGGCCCCACCCAGAGGCGAGAGGGCCTCTAGAAGCGAGAGGACCTCCAAGGGTGAGAGGCTCCGGCGAGACGGGCGGTGGGTCCTTCTCGCCGGCAGGTGCCTTTCCTCTCGCCAGGGGGAGAGAAGGCTTTTCCTATCAAAGCGGGGGTTTTACTCTTCTACCCCGAGTATTTTTACCCTCTTACCCTTGGTGGACTGCGTATAGCTCCTCAGAACAGCGGAGTTCGGCTGTTGGCAGACCCAGCCAAGGGTACCCCGGTAATTTCAGGCCGGTGCAGTTTTGTTTTTGGCAGTTCAGATTCCGAAATCTATTGAAAGTCCACCTAGTGTCGGCTATGTGCACCTATGGGGGGGGGGGATAGGTGACGTGTGGTTCTTTTGCGAAATTACAGATGTACCTGCACAATAAAAACAACAAACACAGCACACAGAAAACACAGCAAATTTATAGTGGTTCCCCGACTTGGGTACATCCACTTTCCCCCTTCGACCTATCTCCCCAACAAGGGACGACTCGGTCACTTCACCAACGGGATTGAAATCCAATCCCTTCACTAACGGAAGGAGCCCTTCCACACGTGAGAGTCAACACTCCCACAAAGCGGGTTGCACCCAACCCTTACAACTCGGAACAAAAGTTCCTTTACAACGAAATGAAAATGTAGAATGTACACGTGATACAAACTTCTTTTGGAGACTCCGGTGTTCCTCTTTGTTCGACGACGTGCTCTTGAAGTCGATGAAGAGTCTACGACCTTGGTCTCTCTTGGAGAAGATCTCCCCGGAACCGGCGGCGGCACACGAGCGGCGGCTAGCTTCGGGATCGGCGGCTACGATGAAGAGTGGCTGCAGAACTTGGAGATCTAAACTTCGTAGCGAAGCAAGCTAGGTCTACCAATGGTCACTCTAGGATCAGTCGTCTCGATCGATTCGGACGGGGGAGTTTTTCCCGGTCAACGAATCGAGAGACAAGAGATCTCCGGATAGACGCGTGAGAAACAAGCCTTGCTAAGCTTCTGTCACCGGAGATCGGGAAGAAGAGCGATCAGCAGCGGCGACCACTTGATGCGAGCGGCGGCGGCGGAGCGGAGCGAGTTCGCGGATTTAGGGTTACGTGTTCGGCCTCTTTCTGCGTTTTTTTTTGCTGTTCAAAAAATACCTGTGTATAAATACTGTAGGATTCTCAAATATGACCGTTTGAGGGACCCACAGAGGTAGCCCCCAAGTCCCGGTCCAGATATTAAACAGCGGCAGAATCCGGTTCAGGAAATTAGCTGAGACAGAATCTGGTTCAGGAAATTAACTGAGAAAACGCCAAGGAAAAATCGGCGAGAATCGCAGACGATTCTCGACGAATCGGCGAGAATCATCAAGTGATTCTCGACGATTCGTCGAGAATCGATTGTGATTCTCGTCGAATTACTTGTCGATTCTCAACGAATTCAACTTGTATTCATGGGCTGCATGACCATTGGTTCGGCGGGAATTACAAGCGATTCTCGCCGAATCTTACTTGGCACCATATTGAGATGGCCAGAAGGAGTCGGCGAGAATCATTGATGATTCTCGTCGATTCGGCGAGAATCACCAAGTGATTCTCGCCGATTCGACGAGAATCACTTGGTGATTCTCGTCGAATTTGCCTTGGACGATTTTTCGTCTTCCACCTAAGAGCTGCTCCTTGATCCTCCATGCTCCTTGTCTTCTCTTTCATATGAGCGGCCCTGTACTTGAAAATAAGTGCACTCCAATAGAGAGAGTACACGTAGGCCAACACACCGATCTGCTCAACGAGGGATTACGTCGTGCAGACCCGTGTATATTGACCTACTGCACCCTGACATTGGTGTGCACTTAGCGTGGAGAAACTACAAGCACAACTGGAAATGTTTCATCAAATACATTGTGAATTCATCTTAGCTTGACAGGGGGCTTCCTCAAATCTAGGTAATCGTGGATGCAATACCCAACAATCTCCCCCTATTTGACGAAGCCAAAACCCTACTAGCTAAGATCAATAACACCTATCAAATAATAATAATAGCATTTAAAGATTAAATATGCGACACAAGGGAATATATGCAATCAGAACAGGACTTGAGTCATTCACACATTCAAGTATATATATATATACCAAGAGAAATATATTCACATGAAAGTCAGAATTGTTCACACGACAGTAATAATTGTTAAATGTTCTTAATACACCGTGACCAGCTATAATATAATGACTATTTGTCCTTAGCTCCGTCACCCTTAAGAGTTTGCGCCAAGTACTTTTTGCTCTGCCTTTCCATGTATTCCTTGGGCTTTGGGTAGTACCTAGGAGGAGCAACTTTGTCTGGATCCTTGTTGTTTCTGAAGAAAATGTTGTGTTTCGCTTCAAATGCTTTGTGTGTCTCCCATTCATACTGGCTATATGCTTCATTTCGATTTATCTCTCCTCTTTCTTGCAGCCGGAAGGTGTCTAGGATGATGTTCCTTGAGACTGGGCTCCACCTTTCGATTCTTACCTCCTCTTCACTTAGTCTGATCCTCTTTTGAGTTGGTGTCTCCTTTGATGTCCCTTCCTGAATTTTCCTCTTTCCCCTTGCTTTAGCTAAGGCCTCCTGGTCAAACATGCTTCTCAGCTTAGATTTGGAGATGGCCCTAGCGTCAGCTTCATCAGTGAAAATATCAGCAGCACTTGTACTTACATTCTCAGCAATATGTACTTCCTCGGCAGCCGTAGAAGTCTCAGGAGCCTGAGCACCGGCAGGTTGGTCAGGTAGGACGACTCCTAACGTGCCCAGTGCCTGTTGTAGCATCCACCAGCAACTCTCATAGACGTAGTTGCTTGATTTCACAAAGTTTGCATCCATGCTTTTCTGGAGCTCAGCCATCTTAGCGATATACTCCTTCTCCCCCTTTTTGGCTTCTTCAGCTATGCAATTGGCATATGAGTGCAAGGAGTCATCAATGTGCTTAGTTGTCTTGCTGAATTCAGTGACTAGGGCCTGCTGATTTGCATTTAAAGTGACCATGTTGCCATCAAATTTCTGAATATTGTTGGCCACAACGTGTGCGTTCTGATTGACAACAGCCAGAGTATCAGTAGTCTTTTTCAAGCCGGCCATTAACAGTGTGACAGCTTCGCCGGCCGCAGTATACTTTTCTTCAAACTTCTTCTCCATCATATCCAGTTTGTGGTTGATTGCCACCATATTCTTCAGCATGAGATCTTCAGAAGTCTTAATCTCTTGCAGCATTGTTTTCTGAGCTTTATCAAAAGAGGTTTTAAGCTCATTCACGATGCCCTGAATTATATGTACAGTGTGAATGGCTAGGTCATCTCGTAGTGGAATACCCGGAGGCACTTCTTGGCCTTGTTCTGGCTCGGCCGCAGAAGCATCAGTAGAGCTGGATACAATCACAGCCTCTATGGGAGGAATGTTGGTGGCCTCATTTACCTCCCCCTCCACTGGTGCAGACTTATCAGTAGGAGGTTCATCAGTATCTGGAGATTCAACCACTTCATGGCCCTCAGTGACCTCGTCCTCTCCGTCCTCATCCAAAAACTCATCCATATCAGCATCTTCTTCCACTTCTTGATCAGCAGAGTCCAGTGTTTCAGCTTCAGTTCCGAGAGTGTGTCTGTTCAGGACCTCCTCATCCTCCAACCCAGGTTCACTTTCTGCATTAACTTCGGCCACCGCATCCCTGGCCACCTGGGCGATGTCAGATATTATATCCATCTGAGAGGGTAGAGTCTCCCCCTCGATTCCTGCAGTCAGGGTATCAGGAATTTCACGGGGGGAGGATGCTGGAGATACTTCCTCTTGCTCTTCCACAGCCGGCTGCCCGATGCGCCGCTCCCATCGATCAAATACAGTAGCATCCATCTTTTTCAAGTAATGTAGAGGAACTCCTTTGCTCATGTCGAATTTATCTCCGTTGAGCTGGTTGAGATATAGACTGATGATGCGGCCGAAGCTCGGAGTGCCCAGAGTGTCCTTGATCTTTTGAAACATCAACTCTCCCCAGTTGAACCTCTTTCTGCAGACCACGGCTATGAGAATTTTGAACATATCTCCGGAGATATGATCATGGGAGCCTGGCTTACAGATGAGTACTTTTCCTATGATGTCGGATAGGAGCTTCCCTTCTTCATTCATCTCTTTTCGTTTTACTGATCGTGTGCCTCTGGGTAGACCGCAGAACAGGAGGGTTCTGGCTTTGTCCTCGTCCTCCAAATAGTCTTCCTGCTCCGCACTTGAGAGCTGCAGGTAGCGAGTTAGCTTACCGGCAGACATCTTGACCTTAGTCCCCGCCACCTTGCTCTTGATGATGGAGTCTCGGTTTCGAAGCCTTGCTGTAGAAAAGAACTCCAGCACTTCTTTATCTAAGACTTTGCAAGGATGCTCCAATATGAAGGTTAGCCCGGCTTCTTCCAGCATGAGAACGATGTTCCGGAACTCGTCCGAGGCATGAGAAAAACCAGTGCGAACCAGTTCGCAACCAGAAATCAAACCTGCGGTCGTCCTTGGGGCCATTGAGGATCTAGAAAGAAGCCCGACTCCAAGCATTAGTGTACATTCAAAAAAGAAGGCATCACATGGGGTTCGGCCTTGGAGCCAGTGAGGAGGAGGTTACCTAAGGGCTTCGGTGGAAGAGAGTTGGTGAGCTTCGGGAAGAGCTTCGGTGGAGGGAAGAGTATCCCGTGGGATGTGACCTAGTTAGAATCTCATGGGAGCTTCGGGAGTTGGTGAGCTTCGGGAGAAGAAGATCACGCACAGAAGCGATTCGACAGCGTCGACGAGAGCGTCGGAGGGCTGCGGGTGTCGGCGAGTTCGCGGAAGTGCACTTGCGCGAGGAAGGCGAGGGTCGTCCAGAGGTCTCCTGCGCGAGTCGTGAGGAAGGTGAACAGGCGGAGATTCTTTCGGCGGGATTTATAGGGGTCGTCGGGATTCGGGGGAAGCCGAGCGGTCTGCGAGTTTCTTGGACGGGATTCGGCGAGATTTGTCTAATTTGGTTTCTAATACCGTTTGTCGAATCGGCGAGATTTAAAATGGGTCGGCGGGATTTGGAATATATATATTGATGTTTGTCTTGAAACTTTGGGAAGCATTGCACAATTTTCAAATTCTTCGAGTGTCAAGTTAACACAAGATTAATGAATACATATTTATTATAACGACAATCTATTTGGATTTGAACGACGGTTCTCCAGACACTTTTTGATGTCAATTGTGATTTGTCGAAATTCGCAATGACATATCTTGGTTAACCTTTTATTGATGTGTAATGATTTGCATGCCTCGAGGTAATCTCTCCTTAAAGGTGCACACATATATGATGAGCATAAGTATACTTATACACAGGGATAACAATATATATACATTTACTTTGAATGAGGATGCATCATGACACAAGTCCTTGAACTGATCAAAATTACCTGGGATATGGAGAGTCATCGTCTTAGTCCCACAGGTAGTACATATCAGTAGCTTAAAGTGATTATGCTCAACAGGTAGCACGTCTGTTATTGCAGACGCTTGTTCCAAGCTAGCCTTGAGCCACGTACTGTCTAGTTCCCAAGTATTCACGGGGACCTAGACTACCCTGCAAAACAGAATTACTTAACCTTAGGAACCCAAATCATATTGGGTCCTAGGTTTCTATTAGCATGAACACGCAACTGCCTTCCTTGAGAAAACCTGTCAGGAAGACTGCCTCTGTCCCTATAATGTGGAGAAGCCCTTGCTGTGGGCACAGAGAGGTTGTGCCAACAGTCAATGGCAAAGTGTCCCACTTTGCCGCAGCACCAACAAGAGTGAATGTTGTATCGCCGTTTTTGACCTGATCTAGTGACTGATGTAGTCACGGTCCTAGGTCTCAAAGGGATAGGGCATGTTCTTGTTGCACAAATTCCTCTTCCATCGAGGCATGATGAAGGGTGGAATGAATGCATGATGTGAGCGTTATGAGGCCGAGAAGGTGGTGCCATTCTTTCAGGCATCTTCCTTGCTGAGGCTCCATGACGCCTGACATCATGACTTCTATTCTCCCTATCCCGTGTCCTTGAATGGAGAGAATTCTTCTGTGAACCAGGACCTGCAGATCCACACTTTGTTGTGGCAGTGGCCGTGAATACAAAGGGCTCAGACTGAGCCTTAGGTATTTCTTCATGGGTGGCCATGATGCCTCTTGCACTATGGACATTTCCACATGGGGACAACTCACCCTTACAGTGACCACGATTATTCCTGTGGTCATACCTGAAGGCATGATGAGTTGCCTTCCCGCTTGGAGTGGGAGGTCGGAACACCGTTTCCCCATTTCTCCATCCCTGGATAATCCGGGAGATCCACCCGGTTTCTTGTTTTCTCTTTATAGCATCAACTTTGGAGAAGTTGGATACTATACGTTTCTCATTTTCTAGACTATTCTCTAGAGCTGAGATCTTAGAGTCCTTGACCTTGTTGGACGCCAATTGGAGAACCAACAAGATCTTCAGTTGAGCAATCTCTCGAGCTTGCTCCTCAGCAAGTAGATTGCTTTCCTGAAGGGCTCTCTTCAGGGAATCAGTATTTTCTGGAGGAGAGCAGTTTCTGTCTTCAGAGAAGTCAAAAGATGTGGGACAGGATGAAGATGATACCTGCTCATCTGGGTTATTGTCATTAGAATCAGTGACCAATGGTTCTTCCTCGTCGGAGCTGCTTTCCTCACTATCTTCTTCAGTCTCTGACAAGGATACTGGAGCTCTGATGCAATCCGAAGGATCCTTGCATTCATCTTCAGAAGGGATTACCCCCACATATGCTTCATCCTCAGATTGGCAGCAAATTTCAGCTTCCTCTGACCCCCCCATCAGCTCTGAGATCATCATCCATAGAGATTTAGCCGATTTACATTTTTCCAACCTGGAGCGAGAGGCTCCAGACCAGACATCCATAATAATTTGTCGAATCCTCTGGTCCAGTTGGAAAAATGAGAGTTCCATCTCTGTCATCTCAGGGATTCACATGGGCACTTGGGTCCCCGAGTCGGTGGTCTTCATAGGGATAAATGGACCCTCTTCCAGGATGAGGGATGCTCGAGGATCGATGGCATCCAGGTGAAATAACACTCTCATCCTCCAGATAGGATAATAATCCTTCGTGCTTGCCGGGAGTTTGAGTGGCAATACGTCATAATCCAGATCCATGCTTCTGACACTGGTGGCAGGATTCACCTCAAGGTGTTAGCCTTTTTGTTGAGGAACCTCCCTCTGATACCACTTGAAAGTCCACCTAGTGTCGGCTATGTGCACCTATGGGGGGGGGGATAGGTGACGTGTGGTTCTTTTGCGAAATTACAGATGTACCTGCACAATAAAAACAACAAACACAGCACACAGAAAACACAGCAAATTTATAGTGGTTCCCCGACTTGGGTACATCCACTTTCCCCCTTCGACCTATCTCCCCAACAAGGGACGACTCGGTCACTTCACCAACGGGATTGAAATCCAATCCCTTCACTAACGGAAGGAGCCCTTCCACACGTGAGAGTCAACACTCCCACAAAGCGGGTTGCACCCAACCCTTACAACTCGGAACAAAAGTTCCTTTACAACGAAATGAAAATGTAGAATGTACACGTGATACAAACTTCTTTTGGAGACTCCGGTGTTCCTCTTTGTTCGACGACGTGCTCTTGAAGTCGATGAAGAGTCTACGACCTTGGTCTCTCTTGGAGAAGATCTCCCCGGAACCGGCGGCGGCACACGAGCGGCGGCTAGCTTCGGGATCGGCGGCTACGATGAAGAGTGGCTGCAGAACTTGGAGATCTAAACTTCGTAGCGAAGCAAGCTAGGTCTACCAACGGTCACTCTAGGATCAGTCGTCTCGATCGATTCGGACGGGGGAGTTTTTCCCGGTCAACGAATCGAGAGACAAGAGATCTCCGGATAGACGCGTGAGACACAAGCCTTGCTAAGCTTCTGTCACCGGAGATCGGGAAGAAGAGCGATCAGCAGCGGCGACCACTTGATGCGAGCGGCGGCGGCGGAGCGGAGCGAGTTCGCGGATTTAGGGTTACGTGTTCGGCCTCTTTCTGCGTTTTTTTTGCTGTTCAAAAAATACCTGTGTATAAATACTGTAGGATTCTCAAATATGACCGTTTGAGGGACCCACAGAGGTAGCCCCCAAGTCCCGGTCCAGATATTAAACAGCGGCAGAATCCGGTTCAGGAAATTAGCTGAGACAGAATCCGGTTCAGGAAATTAACTGAGAAAACGCCAAGGAAAAATCGGCGAGAATCGCAGACGATTCTCGACGAATCGGCGAGAATCATCAAGTGATTCTCGACGATTCGTCGAGAATCGATTGTGATTCTCGTCGAATTACTTGTCGATTCTCAACGAATTCAACTTGTATTCATGGGCTGCATGACCATTGGTTCGGCGGGAATTACAAGCGATTCTCGCCGAATCTTACTTGGCACAATATTGAGATGGCCAGAAGGAGTCGGCGAGAATCATTGATGATTCTCGTCGATTCGGCGAGAATCACCAAGTGATTCTCGCCGATTCGGCGAGAATCACTTGGTGATTCTCGTCGAATTTGCCTTGGACGATTTTTCGTCTTCCACCTAGGAGCTGCTCCTTGATCCTCCATGCTCCTTGTCTTCTCTTGCATATGAGCGGCCCTGTACTTGAAAATAAGTGCACTCCAATAGAGAGAGTACACGTAGGCCAACACACCGATCTGCTCAACGAGGGATTACGTCGTGCAGACCCGTGTATATTGACCTACTGCACCCTGACATTGGTGTGCACTTAGCGTGGAGAAACTACAAGCACAACTGGAAATGTTTCATCAAATACATTGTGAATTCATCTTAGCTTGACAGGGGGCTTCCTCAAATCTAGGTAATCGTGGATGCAATACCCAACATCTATAAATAAGCCCATAGGGGTTCTTCAGAAGGGGACTTTTGGAGACTCTTAAGAGGATCCATTTGGCACAGTCTCCTGAGGAACTCCAAGCCCAGCTTTTGGCTTTGGAGGGGAAGCTCTCTGTGACCTTCCGGGTAAGCGGTGGGACCTCCCTGCTGCGGCTTTGCGCCAGTTTTTCTTAGTCCTTCACGACCAGTCGGAGGTCGAGCTTGGGCCAAGTAGGTGTCGGCTACGCCCCAGTTTTGTGAACGCTTGTCGGAGTCAAATTTTGGCTTCAACAGTTCTGGTGCGGTGAGCGTGGAAGTAGCCGGTTCAAGAAAAGTTTGAGTTTGGTCCTATGACAGGAGGTGAAGGAGAAGGATCTGGTTCTGGATGTTCCCCCTCCCAGGTAGAAGAGGCGATGAGGAAAATGCTGGAGGACTTCAGGCGAGAGGTCATGCAAACCATAAGCTTGGCCTTCTCGGCAAGGAGCGAGTGGGCGACACCTCAGGTCCCGATCGAGGTGGTCCCGCTTTTAGGCGAGAATGCCCCGGGTCAGCGCCCGGGAAAGGAGGTCCCCACGGAGGCTGGCGAGAGGGACGTGGCGGCGCGAGAGCTCTTCCCAGGACAGCGTCCCGGGAAGGAGGTCCCTGCAGAAGATGGCAAAAAGGAGGTAGCTGTGCGAGAACTCTTCCCCGGGCACGGTCTCGCAGATCGGGCCAGTCAGCCGAGGCCGCGAGACGTGCCCTCTCGGCAAGTAGTCGGCGAGATCCCGTTCAGCGAGCTTGTCATCTCGGCTCCGGTGCCAGAGGGGTTCCGGGAGCCCGACATGTCCTACTACTCGGGGAAGGATGACCCTGTACAGCACGTGCAGTGGTTTGAAGATGTGGTTTCGATAAGACAAATGACGGATGCGTTTAAGTGTCGACTGTTTGCCATCACCTTGAAGGAGAAGGCGCGAGACTGGTTCCATCAGTTACCGGCAAGATCGATTTATTGTTTCGAGGATATGCGGAGGGGTTTCTTATTGAGGTTTTCAACATCGAAGAAGCGTAAGAAGGAGGCGGAGTGCTTATTCTCGGTAAGGCAGAGCCAGGATGAAACGTTGGGGGACTACGTAGATCGGTTTCAGGAGGAGATCCTCCAGGTCCAGGAGGTCCCTGGGTATACGCTGATGCTTGCATTCACCCTAGGACTGAGGCCAGGCTTCTTCAGCATGGAGTTAAAAAGGGTGCCCCCCCTCTCTTTTGAGGAGCTTATGGAGAGGGCAGCAAAGGAGACGGATTTCGAGAGGGCCAATCCGGAGTTTGCAAGGAGGTTAGCCAGGTTGGTGGAAGATGATGCAAAGGAACCAGGAGCAGGGAAGCAGAAGGAGCAGAGGGAGCAGAGAGAAGAAAGAAGGAGGGAGGAACCCCGAGGCCCGGGGCACCAAGGGCAGAACCATCGGGGGGGCCCGAGAACCGAACAACCGGATAGGTTGGAGGCCTCAGGAGGGTCACCCCCAGGAGTTAGGAGGAGGCTTCCGGGGAAGAGATAACTTCCGGGAACCAAGAAGGTTCGATCAACCAGCATGGAGACAGGGGGTAAGGGATCGTTTTCAGCATCAGCAGGAGGCAATGGGGATCGGACGAGGAAGAGGAGCTCGAGGAGGAGGAAGAAGAGGAAGAGGGGAAGGGAGAAGGGGTGGGGTGGCGTTGCCTTTCTGTGACTTCCATCAGGAGAGAGGTCACGCTACAGCCACGTGCCCAGAATTCTTAGAGATGAGAGAGGCCAGAGATCTGAGGAGACAGGACCCGCCGGTGAGGATCGAGGAAATGCAGCAAGGGGAGGCGGAAGACAGGTGCGAGGACCGGGTGGATGTAGGAACATGGGGAGGAATCGGGGCCATCCATGGAGGGATTGGGATCGAAGCCACCCGAAAGGGGAGCCTCCAGACCATGTTCCGAAAGGGGGTAGCCTCGACCTCCCAAACCCCGCCCCCGCTAGAAAAGATTACCTTCTCTTCGGAGGACATGCCGGAATATGAGGACCCGTTCTGCGACGCCTTGGTAATCCAGACGGCGGTAGAAAACTTTACGGTCTCCAAGATCCTAGTGGATAACGGGAGCTCCGTAAATGTGATTTTTAAGAAGGCCTTCGATGAGATGCAGGTGGAAGCCAAGAGGGTTTTGGCCTCGGATGGACCATTGTTCGGATTCTCCGGGGAGAGGAAAGAAGTGGAAGGGGGAGTAGGGCAGCACGTGAGGTTGGGGGGCGTATCACGGAACTGCTGGTTCGTGATTGTAGATGCCCCGAGCAGCTACATCGCCATCTTTGGGCGTCCCCTCATCAGCGCCTTTCGCTGCGTCCCCTCCACTTTCCATCAATGTCTCAAGTTTAACAATGGAGGGGTGCAGGTCAGGGTCAGGGGAGATCCAAAAGTGGCAAGACAGTGTTACGTCACAGCGGTTAACACCATATCTTGGATGACAGAGGCGGAGGAGTTGCAGAAGGAGATGGCGGCGCAAGAAGAAGTTGTCGGGGGAAAGGAGGTGAGCCCAGAGGAAGCAAGAGAAGGAGCCGAAGAGGAAGTCGGGGGAGAGGAGACCGAGAAGCAGCAAGAAGGAGGTGTGCAGGAGGCTCAGGGGGAAGTTGAGGTCGAGCAGCAACAGGAGGGCCCGGAGGGGGCAATGGAGATTGAGGAGCAGAGGGGAGGAGATGTGCAGGAAGTACGGAGGAGCGGGGAGTTGGAGCCACGGGAAAGAATGCAGAAGAAAGAGGGAGAAGAAGGGGCTGAGGAGGAAGCCCGAAGGGACATGGAAATTGAGCAGCAGCAGGACGAGGTGATGGAAGTTGAGGGAGCAGGAGGAGAGGAAGGGCTGGAGCAGGAAGAAGAAGCAGGGCACGGCTGGGAGCAGTCGCGGCTGGAGGTGGCCGAGGAAGTGGTAGAGGTGGAGGTCCGCACCAGCCAGGGGCAGACACAAAGGGTACGGATCAGCGGGGGCTTGAGTCCCGAAGACCAGGAGCAGATGCGGGTCTGTATCCAGAACAACGTCGACGTCTTCGCCTGGAGCGCGGCAGACATGCCGGGCATTGATGCGGACGTGGCCTGCCACCGCCTAAATCTGGACCCTCGGACGCGCCCCATACGTCAGAAGATGAGAGCCATCGCCACCAAGCTGGAGGAGCCCATTCGCGAGGAAGTCAAGAAGCTCTTGGAGGCGGGCTTCATCTCAGAGATCCAGTACCCAGGCTGGATCTCCAATGTTGTAATGGTGAAGAAGGGGGGAGGAAAATGGAGGATGTGTATTGACTTTTCGTTATTAAATAAATCGTGCCCTAAGGATTGCTACCCCTGCCTCGAATCGACGCGCTGGTTGATTCAGCCGTTGGTTTTTCTGTTATGAGTTTTCTGGATGCTTTTTCAGGTTACCATCAGATCCGGATGCACCCTCCTGATGTCAAGGACGTCTCCTTCATTATGATGGAAGGGTGCTTTAGTTATAACATGATGCCCTTTGGGTTAAAAAATGCAGGAGCAACGTACCAACGGATGATGGATCGAGTTTTCCAGGGCCAGAGGGGCCGGAACCTAGAAGTCTACGTTGATGACCTCATGGTAAAGAGCAAGGGAGTGAGCTCACATCTCCAAGATCTGGAGGAGACGTTCGCCACCTTGAGAAAGTTCAAAATGAGGTTGAACCCCTTAAAATGTGTTTTCGGGGCCAGTCGCGGAAAATTCCTCGGGCACCTTCTGACCCCGGCAGGGGTAGAACCTAACCCTGATAATGTAAAGGCCATTCTGGAGCTGGAATCACCGCGAAATGCTAAGGAGGTACAGCGCTTGACAGGAAAGCTGGACGGCCTTAGCAGATTCCTCTCTAGGTCAGGAGAGAAGTGCTCGCCTTTCTTTAAAGTGCTACGAGGGAATCAGAGATTTGAATGGACAGCGGAGTGCGAGGAAGCTTTTCAAAAATTAAAGGAGCAACTCTCCCGGGCTCCTCTGCTTCAAAGCCCTAAAGAGGAGGAAGATTTGACCTTGTACCTAGGAGTGGGAGCAGAGGCGGTGAGCTGCGTCCTAGTCAGAGAAGAGGGAAAGAAGCAGCTGCCCATTTATTATGTCAGCAGGATCTTAAGGAAGGCGGAGTTTCGTTACCCTATCCTAGAAAAGCTGGCATACGCCTTGGTTGTTTCAGCCAGGAAGCTCCGGCCATATTTCCAAGCACATTCGATTAGAGTGGTAACGGACCATCCTCTCCGAAATATTTTTGAAGGAGTAGAGCACTCGGGTAGGCTGGTCAAGTGGTCTGTCGAGTTGAGTGAGTTCAATATTTCGTTCGTACCAAGGCTCTCCATTAAGGCACAGGTGGTGGCCGACTTCTTGGCAGACTACGTCGCGGAGGACGGAGCCGAGGAGCCGCAGCGGCCAGAAGCATGGAAGATAATGGTCGACGGAGCCTCGGGAAAGCACTCCCTTGGAGCAGGGGTGGTACTAACAAGTCCTCAGGGGGTGACCATAAGACAAGCGGTCGCCTTGCATTTCCCCACAACAAACAACCAAGCAGAGTACGAGGCAGTGATAGCCGGCCTTCGCTTGGCTAAGGAGCTCGAGATCAAGGACGTTGAGGTTTTCACAGATTCATTGGTGGTAGAATCTCAGATACGTGGAGAGTTCGAGGCTCGGGAGCCCACCCTTGTGAAATATTTGTCCAAGGTAAGGACGATCATCGGGGGGTTCCGGACATTCTCCATCCAACACGTCCCCAGAGAAGAGAACACTGCTGCCGATCAATTGGCCAAGTTCGGACCATGGGAAGGGGGTGCCCTGACTGATTTATTCCATCTAGCGATTGAAGAGGGGGAGCTAATGGAGGTGGATCGGCAGCCCTCGTGGGTAGATCCTTTTGTTACCATCTTTCTGATAGGAACCCTCCCTGAGGGGGTCAAGGAAGCAAGAAACTTCCGACATAAGGCGGCCCACTATCTCATGCATGAAGGAGGATTACACCGGAGGATGCTTTCGGGTCTCCTGGCTCGATGCGTGACGGAAGAGGAGACCAGGCACATTCTGGAGGAGGTGCACTCCGGGGAATGTGGTAGTCATTCCGGAGGGAGGACATTGGAAGCAAGGGTGGTCAGACAAGGGTACTTCTGGCCCACCCCAAGGAAGGACGCGACAGAGTTTGCGAGGAAGTGCCGGAAGTGACAGCTCTATGCCCCCTCCAGCTCTTGTCGGCTCAAAGGCTCCGAAGCATCACAGCATCATGGCCCTTCGCCATTTGGGGAATGGATCTGGTATGGCCTTTTCCTCCAGCCAGTGGACAAAGAAGATTCCTCCTGGTCATGATAGATTACTTCTCCAAGTGGCTGGAGGTCAAGGCGCTAGCAAAGGTGACCTCCCAAGTCATCAGGAATTTCGTCTGGGGGGAGATCATCTGCAGGCACGGGCTACCTCAGGCCATCGTCACGGATAACGGCCCCCAGTTTGCTAGCGAAGAGTTCATCAGCTTCTGCACTCAGCTGGGCATCGACCTCAGGTTTGCCTCCGTCCACCACCCCAGGAGCAACGGTCAGGTGGAAGCGGCAAACAAGATTATCGTTAACTTGCTAAAGAAGAAGGTAGAGAATCTGAGAGGGAATTGGGTGGAGCAGCTCCCCTCGGTCCTATGGGCTCTGAGAACAACCCCGAACACGGCCACTGGCGAGACCCCTTTCAAGCTTTCTCATGGTTGTGAGGCGGTACTACTGATGGAGTTCGAGGTCAGATCCCCACGGGTCGCGGCTGCAGGTGATGGGGACGAGGCGTGGAGGATGGAAAATGAAGAAGGCCTGCGCCTCTCACTAGACCTTATAGAGGAGCTGCGAGACGTAGCAGCCATCAGACAAGAGGAGATCAAGCGTCGAATGGCAAGGCACTTCGACCAACATATCAGGAAAAAGCAATTCGCGGAGGGAGACCTAGTGCTAAAGAAGGTTGATGCGGCAGGGAGGTCCGCCCCGGTGGGAAAGCTCAACCCAAAATGGGAGGGACCTTATATTGTAGAGAGAGTGTTGAAAGCGGGGGTTTACTACCTCCAAGATGTGGAGGGTAGGACCTTGAACCATTCCTGGAGTGGGGATGACTTAAAACGCTTCTACCCATGAGAAGGGAGAGCAGAAGACATGTACTCAAAGTATAATTAATACAATGTACTTCTCAAATTATTTCTCGTTCATTATTTCTCGTGGAATCCTAATAATAGGAAGAGGGATCTTCATCGGCACCCCGAGCTCAGCTCGGCCCCAGGTAGACCCGCTGCTCAGGATCCCATCTAGCTGGCAGGTCCGAAGGCTCGCCTGTGGGGGATAGGTTTTGAGTTGAGATCTTCATCGGCACCCCGAGCTCGGCTCGGCCCCAGGTAGACCCGCTGCGCAGGCTCCCATCTAGCTGGCAGGTCCGAAGGCTCGCCTGTGGGGGATAGGTTTTGAGTTGAGATCTTCATCGGCACCCCGAGCTCGGCTCGGCCCCAGGTAGACCCGCTGCGCAGGCTCCCATCTAGCTGGCAGGTCCGAAGGCTCGCCTGTGGGGGATAGGTTTTGAGTTGAGATCTTCATCGGCACCCCGAGCTCGGCTTGGCCCCAGGTAGACCCGCTGCGCAGGCTCCCATCTAGCTGGCAGGTCCGAAGGCTCGCCTGTGGGGGATAGGTTTTGAGTGGAGATCTTCATCGGCACCCCGAGCTCGGCTCGGCCCCAGGTAGACCCGTTGCGCAAGCTCCCATCTAGCTGGCAGGTCCGAAGGCTCGCCTGTGGGAGATAGGTTTTGAGTTGAGATCTTCATCGGCACCCCGAGCCCGGCTCGGCCCCAGGTAGACCCGCTGCGCAGGCTCCCATCTAGCTGGCAGGTCCGAAGGCTCGCCTGTGGGGGATAGGTTTTGAGTTGAGATCTTCATCAGCACCCCGAGCTCGGCTCGGACCCAGGTAGACCCACTGCGCAGGCTCCCATCTAGCTGGCAGGTCCGAAGGCTCGCCTGTGGGGGATAGGTTTTGAGTTGAGATCTTCATTGGCACCCCGAGCTCGGCTCGGCCCCAGGTAGACCCGCTGCGCAGGCTCCCATCAAGCTGGCAGGTCCGAAGGCTCGCCTGTGGGGGATAGGTTTTGAGTTGAGATCTTCATCGGCACCCCGAGCTCGGCTCGGCCCCAGGTAGACCCGCTGCGCAGGCTCCCATCTAGCTGGCAGGTCCAAAGGCTCGCCTGTGGGGGATAGGTTTTGAGTTGAGATCTTCATCGGCACCCCGAGCCCGGCTCGGCCCCAGGTAGACCCGCTGCGCAGGCTCCCATCTAGCTGGCAGGTCCGAAGGCTTGCCTGTGGGGGATAGGTTTTGAGTTGAGATCTTCATCAGCACCCCGAGCTCGGCACGGCCCCAGGTAGACCCGCTGCGCAGGCTCCCATCTAGCTGGCAGGTCCGAAGGCTTGCCTATGGGGGATAGGTTTTGAGTTGAGATCTTCATCGGCACCCCGAGCTCGGCTCGGCCCCAGGTAGACCCGCTGCGCAGGCTCCCATCTAGCTGGCAGGTCCGAAGGCTCGCCTGTTGGGGATAGGTTTTGAGTTGAGATCTTCATCGGCACCCCGAGCTCGGCTCGGCCCCAGGTAGACCCGCTGCGCAGGCTCCCATCTAGCTGGCAGGTCCGAAGGCTCGCCTGTGGGGGATAGGTTTTGAGTTGAGATCTTCATCGGCACCCCGAGCTTGGCTCGGCCCCAGGTAGACCCGCTGCGCAGGCTCCCATCTAGCTGGCAGGTCCGAAGGCTCGCCTGTGGGGGATAGGTTTTGAGTTGAGATCTTCATCGGCACCCCGAGCCCGGCTCGGCCCCAGGTAGACCCGCTGCGCAGGCTCCCATCTAGCTGGCAGGTCCGAAGGCTCGCCTATGGGGGATAGGTTTTGAGTTGAGATCTTCATCGGCACCCCGAGCTCGGCTCGGCCCCAGGTAGACCCGCTGCGCAGGCTCCCATCTAGCTAGCAGGTTCGAAGGCTCGCCTGTGGGGGATAGGTTTTGAGTTGAGATCTTCATCGGCACCCCGAGCTCGGCTCGGCCCCAGGTAGACCCGCTGCGCAGGCTACCATCTAGCTAGCAGGTCCGAAGGCTCGCCTGTGGGGGATAGATTTTGAGTTGAGATCTTCATCGGCACCCCGAGCTCGGCTCGGCCCCAGGTAGACCCGCTGTGCAGGCTCCCATCTAGCTGGCAGGTCCGAAGGCTCGCCTGTGGGGGATATGTTTTGAGTTGAGATCCTCATCGGCACCCCGAGCTCGGCTCGGCCCCAGGTAGACCCGCTGCGCAGGCTCCCATCTAGCTGGCAGGTCCGAAGGCTCGCCTGTGGGGGATAGGTTTTGAGTTGAGATCTTCATCGGCACCCCGAGCCCAGCTCGGCCCCAGGTAGACCCGCTGCGCAGGCTCCCATCTAGCTGGCAGGTCCGAAGGCTCGCCTGTGGGGGATAGGTTTTGAGTTGAGATCTTCATCGGCACCCCGAGCTCGGCTCGGCCCCAGGTAGACCCGCTGCGCAGGCTCCCATCTAGCTGGCAGGTCCGAAGGCTCGCCTGTGGGGGATAGGTTTTGAGTTGAGATCTTCATCGGCACCCCGAGCTCGGCTCGGCCCCAGGTAGACCCGCTGCGCAGTCTCCCACTAGCTGGCAGGTCCGAAGGCTCGCCTGTGGGGGATAGGTTTTGAGTTGAGATCTTCATCGGCACCCCGAGCTCGGCTCGGCCCCAGGTAGACCCGCTGCGCAGGCTCCCATCAAGCTGGCAGATTCGAAGGCTCGCATGTGGGGGATGGGGTTGGGTCAAGCTATCTCTATCAACATCAAACTGACAAAGCAGAATTCATTTTGGCAGAATAGGGTGAAAAGTCCCCTTAAGCGGCACTACACCTTAGTATCCCCACTTAGTCCTAAAGTACAAAAATAAACAAAGGAAAAAAGGGTGTGGAGTAGTGCAGGTGACAGCACTCGCAGCAGATGGCTTTTGAGGATCGTCTCGCCGTAGCGAAAGGGCACTCGCGAGGCAAGCCATTGCGCCAACTCGCGGTCGTTAAGCGCATCGAGAACCCGTCTCGCGTAGGACATAAAACAGAAAAATATATATACAGAAAGGTTATGCGGCGAGACGAAGTAGTAGCACCGTCCCGCAGGCAAAAAGCAAAACAGAGATTAACTTCACAAAATAAGAAATAAAATAGAAGACAGCAAAATTGAGCACTCGCTCGTTACTTGGCAGATGCCACAAAATGTAGTATAAAGTCTTTACATCAGGAGGAGGAGAGGGTGATTCTAAATCTTGGAGGCGGCGCATCAGTCCTCCTCGCCGGATGAAGAATCATCGCTCTCCTCGCTATAGAGCTCGGGGACCAAGTCGCGCGCGGTTACTGTCTCAGAGTCGTCCTTCACGACCCCCAGGTCTTTCATCATCTGCAGCACCAGCTCAGCCCCCCGGACACCACCGTCTCGGCATCGCTCCTCAACTTCCTCGTAAGAGTAGTGTGGCGGAGGTGTCCGGAAGGGCTCGCGGCGAGATGACGACACAGCATCCGCCTGAAGGCGCGCGTTCTCAGCTGTCAGGACCCGGACCTCCTCTTCCAAAGCTGCCACGCGCGAGCGAAGTTGTCTCGCCGTCTCGGCATCCTGCGGGATGACCTGGCAATTAGCCAAGAATCGTGGGAAAGGAAAAACCCAAGGGAAAAGAGAGTTATGGCTTACCACGCCGCCTTGGGCCTTCGCGAGGAGTGACTCGGCATCTGACAGCCTTCTCGCTAAACCATTAGATTTCTCCCGCTCCGCCTCCAGATTTTCCTCGCTGGCCTTCCATTTTGAATTGATGTAAATGAGGCGGCGAGAGGAGCGGTGCGAGAACTCCAAGGCCCGCATTTGGTGATGGCAAGTTTTTAACACAAGGTCCTTGGTGGACTCGCTTTCAGGCGAAGCGGCGTCAAGGCCGCCATAGAGGCCGTACCCTATGGCGAAGGAGTGGCTGGAAGGGACCTCTTGCTCCTTCCATGATGGAAGGAGGGTGGAGATGGACACGCGGTTGGCGTCACGCCCCCACAGCAGAACCGGGTCGCCGACGGCATCGTGAACCACGGGACCCAGGTTGTAATTCATGTGAGAGGCGGGGGCGGGACGGCCAGAGGAGTCGCCCTCGCGAGAGGAGGTAGCAGCCACCTGTTCAGGAGCAGCAACTCGCGGATTGGAAGCAGTGGCGGGCAGGTTGGAGGCAGCAGCAGGTTGATCAGAAAGTACCGTCTCGCGGATAGGCGAGACGGCCTGGTGATTAGGCGAGGGAGGCGGTGGAGTTTCCCCTATAGAGATAGGGCTCCCTTGAGGAGCCTTCCTCCTTTCCTTGGAAATAACAACAGCCTTCTTCATCTTCTTTTTAGGAGGGCTGGAGTGAGAAGGGACCTTGTCATCTCCGGGACGCTTCGGCGGGATAACCGCCAGGGACTCTCTCGCCGCCTCTGCCGCTGCATTGGCGAGATCAAGACCCTTGGCAGGGTGAATATTGCTCTTATAAGGAGGGGATGCTGGAATAATTCGCTCACCTAAAGGAAAGCGGGTGTTAGAAAGAAGCGAGACGACGAATAGCCAAGAGAGAGGAATAGAAGAATACCCTCGCCTGGGAGCACTGGGAGAAGCGAATCGAGGCCTCGCCGCAAGAAGTTGACCTCGAAGTTCTTGCCGACTAGGTACTCGCACAGTAGCTTCTCTAGCCCACTGACTTGGGGGGTGGCGTAGAAGCTCTCTGGCGGAGAGACTGGCACGAGAGGGATGCCGCCGAAGTCAGCCCGGTCTCCCCGGATGAAGACGAATCGGGTGAGCCAGTGATGATTCTTGTTAGGCGTCTCGCATACCTTGAGCCCCTGCCCAGTGAAGTACGAGACGCCATCGGCGTTGGCGTGGTCGATGAAAAGCTTGCGGAACGCCGTCAAGCTAAACTCGATGCGTTCCCGGCGCATATAGCATGCGAACGCGATCAACACCGAAATCCCGTTAGGGTTGAACTGTGCCGGGACGACACCGAAGTACTTGAAGGTCTGCTTCTGTAAGACCCCCTTTTTTTTCTCTTACGACACCGGGGTCTTAGGCCCAGAACCGTCGTTTTGCGGTGACTCCTTCACGCCCTGAAGAGTCATCACCACAAAGCGCCGATTCTGCCGGCCATTTCGATCACAGAAAAGTAGCATAATAATGAAGTAAATGTAAACCATCAGTCCACAGAGAATCACATGTCATAATAAATATAACTCCACGAAGGGAGTGTCCACAAAAATAAACATCAGAGTAGCAAAAACGGGCTTATGCCCAGTACATCAAGTCCTCACTACAAAAGATCACTCATGCGGAAGCAGAAAGACTACTCAAGGTCGAGACTCACGGTCCCGGCTGTGTGAACTCCGGAGCTAGACTGCCCCACCTCCAAGCGCACCGGTCTCTGGGGCTGCTCCTCCATGCTGGTCTCCACGATCCCCTAAATGATGCGGTTCGAAAACCGTTAGTCTAAAAGACTAAGTCCTATCATCCCCCGCCCCTTCCCCCACGGCTCCTAGGCACCGAGCGGAGAGGAAGAAAGGGGAGGAACTGAAGGTGGAGAATATCAAAAGCAGATGGCAGCGGTCCTATTCTAGCAAGTTCTATAGCATATAAAGACATTAAGCTGAAATATGAAATGTAACCTTTACTTATGTGAAAACACATAAGCCAAGGGGACTTCTGCAAGGCTCCCATCGTATAAAAAGTCTCATACCGATTTATACGTTGGGGTGTCGGTGGTCAAGCAGCAGCAACTATACATATCAAAATTAACCTTAATTTATAAACTTGCCCACACAAGCTTATAGATTAAGGGGTCGTGTAGCAGGTCCTAAAGTATAAGCGTCCCATTCTACTTATACATTAGGTGTCAAGGTTAAAGGTAACGAATATGCTATGACATGCAAGTGGGTATGATGGACATGCAGGTGCAACACACACACACGACTCTATGCACACAGACCTTTAGTTCCCCCTTTTTGGAGCCGTAACCTCCCAGGATACCTCCGTAGTGGCAGACGGAAGTGGTGGGTTGGGCCTCGCCCACCTCTAAACCAGTAAAGCACTACCAGTCAGACCTATCGTACGCCTCAACGCTTGGTGCACGAAGCGGACTCCTGCGTACTCTTGCCGGCTGGCGCACCGGACTTCTGTTGGCGAAGTGCTAACCACACTTGCCGAGTCAACGTATTGGCGTCGGTGCATCAACCCTCCAATACCGAAGACCCACCACCTTAATTTCCTTTCCTTTTATGCACACGCAAATTAGCGTAATCGAGAACCGAGCCGAAGCTCCCCGGACCAACACGTCCGTCTCAAATAATCGAGCCGAAGCTCCCCGGACCCAAAGTCCGCCTTTTAACCATCCGAGCCGAAGCTCCTAGCTAACATCCGGTGCCATCAATGTTGTGGAATGTGCAACCCTAATTACTAAGTTACTCTTTTCAGCTTGTTAAAACAGTTTACGTTAACCCAGGACTGCCCCCGGTATTCCCTGTGAAGGGCTCTCAAGGGGCACTAGGAACTGTGTTGGGATTACGCCCAGCGTTCCCTTTCGCAAGGTACTTATTTTATTATTGGTTGATTCCCTTACCCATTATTTTCTCATATTTCGATATGCTAATCCTAGGGTAATTTGACTCCAACTCCCCTTGGGTAGGACGATCTTTCGTCGGACCCGAACACCTATAAACCCTAGACAAAATCACAACCTACTCACTCATCTTCCATAGATGCAGCCCATTCCACTTGTCCTTACAGCAACCCATCAAGACCCATCATACGTGCCCTAATTCACATCCAAATGAAATCCTGCAGTTTTGTTATATGCAGACCACTTAAGCTACATGACCCGTAAAATGGGAAGTACATGAAATACTCATCCAGTACCCTTATGATAATTATTAGAGGGCTAAAAAGACATTTGAAGCATAAATCCAGAAATCCATAATTTTCCTAATTTGTCTGATAATTAAATTATTTATTCTAGTGTCCCAAAAGGCCCAGGATTGAACATGAAGTACCATTTTCAGACAAGATAATAATCCACTAAATTTATGATAATTACAAAATGCCTAATCAACTCTAAATCCTAAGTCCTCCAATTTTCCAGCAAGGTTTAGGCCTTTAAGTTTAATTTCAAAGATGCCCCATAAAAAGCCATTTTAAAAGATTCTATAGAAAATATACTTCCAAAAATTCAAAAAAAATTGAGGGATGATTGTGATGGACTACAAGTACCCTAGAAAAAGTTTCATAATTTATCATTTGGAAATAAGGCTATATTTGATTTTCTTATGAACTTTCTAATTTAAGGGTTAATGAACAAAGTATGCTAATCATTCATCAAGTATTTCCACAAAAATTCCCATATGATAACATTGAGCTAAAAACACTATGCAGTAAGTTTCATGATTTTTCAGTAAGTAATGGGCTCTGACAAGAATTATTTAATATGTAATCAAAATAAAGCACTTGTGAAGTAGATGCCCTAAATAGATATCCAAAAATTCTAACAAAATTCATACAAGATTACCATAGCCTAAAACTAACTCTGCCCATGTTTCATACCCTCTCTATGGGCAGTGAGGCCACAATAGCCAAATATTAATTAGGGCATTACTATTGATTACAAATGAAGTGCTATGAATATTGTCCAAAATTCCTCAAGTAAATTATCAGAGGCTCAAAATACCCTAATCCCCTTACTACCCAAATTTGGTTAAGTTTCAAGATGTTTAGCTAACCTAAACCTACACTACAAGTTTTAGGACCTAAGCTAGGGTTAGGGTTTTGGGGCCCCTATCCTTTTCAAAATTAGCTAATATTTTTAACAGAGGGTTCTATATATCCTAAGAACCTCCTTGCAAAATTTGGAGTTCATCCAAGGTGTTTAGGACGCATACCCTTCA